>CM062813.1:787190343-787790343 GCA_031772625.1 Pinus tabuliformis | reverse complement strand
CTTCCATTGATGGAAGGCCTAGACAATGGAGTACATTTATTTGTCATAGGTGGGATACTTTCGGAATGTGCTTGAAAGTGTCTCACTGTGATAAGCCACCAGATGCCCCTGCTGAGTCATAATTGCACTAATAGCATAGTCGGAGGAATCTATCTCAATCTCAAATGGTTGCTGTAGGTTTGGTAATGTGAGAACTGGTGCAGAGCATAGGCACTGCTTCAACTCGGAAAACACGTTCTGTTGGGTTTTAGACAAAAAGAACTTTGCTTTCGCTCTGCCCTTGGTGACTTGACTTAGAGGCCAAGTGATATGAGAGTACCCCAACACGAACCTACTGTAGAAATTGGCAAGGCCCAGAAAGCTGCGGAGCTCTGTTAGAGTGGTTGGGGCTGGCCAATCCTGAATGACTTGCATCCTGTTTGGGTCCACATGCACTACCCTAGATATTGAACTTAGGTCATGCCAAAAGTGCATTTCTCCAGATTGGCACACAACTTGTGTTGTTGCAGGGTTTGGAGGACCTGTAAAATATGGTGGAGGTACTCTTCCCAAGTTTGGCTGAAGATCAAGATGTCATATAAATAGACCACCATGAATGCATTGGTGAAGGGTCACAAGATGTCATCATCCAACCTCATGAAGGTTGTGGGGGCATTCGTTTACCCGAAAGTCATGACCAACCATTCGAAAAGGCCCTCCTTGGATTTGAAGGCATTCTTCCACACAACAAAGGGTTTGATAGGAACTTGGTAATAACCGGAGTTCAATTCAATATTTCTGAAATATTTGGCCCCCTTAAGCTGGTCCATAAGGTCATCAATCCAAGGGATTGGGTACCTATTCTGGACAATGATCTTGTTCAAGGCTTGATAGTCAATACAAAGTCTCTAGGTCCTATCCTTATTCTGTACCAATACAATCAGGCTCCCACATGGTGATGATCTTGGAATAATGTGCCCTTTCTGCAACAACTCCTGAATTTGCCTCTTGATCTCATCATTCTCCATAATATAGCATCAATAGATCAGTCCATTGGGTAGCAGAGCGCCCGAGGTCAGATTGATGGAGTGCTTGACCTGAGTGTGGAGAGATACCCCCATAGGTGAGGCAAAAATGTCCCTGTACTCCTCCAGGACCTTGTTCATCTGCTACTATTGTGTAGAGGAGCCCTGTTTGGAACTCGTGGGAACAATATTCTTCTTTCCCTGAGGGTGAATCATAAGGAAACCAAATTTCCTTGTTTGTGAAATGATCTTACTGCATTTCTTTGCAGAGATCAAAGAGATGGAAGTAGGCGGGGCTAACTCTAGTATCCTGTACAATTTATTGCTGAAAGTAATAATCACAGAGCGAGTTCTAGACTCATATAAAAAATGTCACTTCCATAAGTATGATTTCCCTAATAATACATCACACAATTCAAGAGGAGAAACATCACATGATACCTCATTCGTGAAGGGCTTGATGTTGTACGGAAGGAGGCACTGCTGGCTGACACAGATCTCTCGTCCTTGGTGAAGCCACTCAATGGTGTATGATTGCAGATGAGTTGTAGTCATTAGACCCATCCTCTTCACGACCTATGATGAAATGAGTTCCTTTTGGCTCCCACTATTGACAATGAATTGCGGCGAAGAACCCTTCACCCACATTTGTGAGTGGAAGAGGCGTTTCCCCTCCTCTGGATCTTCAGGCTCATTCTTCTAGATCTTGGTGGTGGCCATTGTGGCACTGGGCTCTGTGTCAATTATTTTCTTCCCTTTGTCATTCCCCTTGTCTGGTTCTGACTTAGAGTTAGAACATGAATCTGATTTGGAAGCCTTCAACTTGGCCACCAGTGACTGCTTGGCCCGACACTCACTTGTGTTGTGAGTGGAACTCTTATGGAACTCACACCATTTTCACATGTCCTTATTTTGCTTCAGGGTGTTTGTCTCTACTTTCATCTTCGAAGGGTTTTATTAGGTCACCCACCTTGGTTTTGTCCTTTGCTCTGCAGCTTTGGGGCACCTTTCCCTTGCGTCAGATTTGTAGATCAAAAGTATCACTTCTTCTGTTTAAACTTCTGCTCAATATTGATAGCGTACCGATACGTCGTGATGAGAGAGGAGATATCCAAGAATTCCATCTCATCCTAGATGTATCTATGTATATATTCACGGTACTTGAGTACCAAATATCACTTATAATCCTTGATACCAAACTTTTTGTGAAGGGTATGAAAAATAGTAGTAAAATCTAGCACATCTTGGTCCCTTCCCAGCCACAATGTGTTCCACTTTATGTATTTATCCTCATAGCTCTGGATAGGGTAGTGTTTCTCCTTTATGGCATCTTGAAATGAATTCAGAATGGGTGTGGGTGAAAATAGTAATGGTGTACTTTCATCCTTCTTCTCATAGTAGGTTTCCCACTAGTCCTTGATGTGGAGGGTGACTTTGAGAAGTGAAAAAGTAATATTTTCTCGGCTTGAAAAATCATGAACAAAAAAATATCCTTCTAGAATATTTAACCATTTATCTATGACATCTACATCTATCTGACCTTCAAATATAGGGTTGTCAAAGTTAACTTGTACCCCAAAAGGTGTGGCGCTTCTAGAGTAGCTACTGGAAGAAGATGTGTTGCCTTTGGGTAGCTGTTAAAGGATCTGGGCAAAGTTCTCCATCATTGCATTCCTCTGTTGCTCGGGGGCTTATTCAAGCAAGATTTTGAAAGGATCTCTTACCCCTCGTATTTCTTCTCTTCTGCCATGGGAGGCCGTCGGGATTTGCAAGGTTGGTCTTGCGAAGATTGGACCAGTTTGAGCCCTAACTCCATATATCTTGACTTCGTTGGGGACATGCAAAGAGAAACAGAGAATGAGAAGATCACTTTGATACCACTAATTCGAACTTAAACAAGAATGCACAAAATCACTCATATAACCATAAATAAAGAAATGCTGGAGAAATAACAATTCATTTCATTAATATCAAATATTGAAATATGCTTATAGACAAAATGGAAATAAACAGCTCAGGCGATGGTAGCTTATCTCTGAGAAGGGATTTGGTGGCTATATGCCTCTGAACTATGTTACAATGATTCTCAAGGGCCTATTTATTTGTAAACAACAAGGGAACCCCAGGAGATGGAACACCAAGAGTTTGTGGGCCTCGTTGGGGTTAGTTGGGAAACTAACTTCCCGAGGTTGTAACTTGATCATATTATCTGTTTGGTGCGTACAATACCTTGTTGGAAAGATCTCTCTGATTACTACAAGATTTGAGGCAAGCCCCCACAAATGGGCATGAGCCTGTTGCGGACCTCAAAAAAATGTTGTTTAGTGGGTCGAAATGGCTCCGGAACTTCAAGACCCGATAACTACTAAAAATAGTAAATGATGCAATAAACAAGGAAGCCCTGGTTGGACAAACACTCTAGAATCTCATCGGTGTATGTGAGTTGAGTTACTAGTATTGGAAGCATTGGATGGACAAATGCTTTGGAGCCCTTGAAGGCTTGGGTAGAGACCAATCTGGTGATGGTTTGTGATGCCTGAACGTGAGGTGGAATCACTATTTGATCATTTTAGGTGGCTTCACGTGTTGAAAATAGCAACAATAAATGTTAAAAACAACATCAATAAAAATCCTAATTTAATTTGTCCTTGAATTAAATTAGGAATTAAATTCTAATTCCAATTCTCATAGCAACTTGTAATAGTTAACTAAGTTAATTTCACTTAGTTGACTAAGTTAATTTGAGTTCGGAGTCTATCTAGATTCATGTAGAGTGGTTCACGTTATCACTCAAAATTTTCTCTAGAAGTTATTAAAAGAAAGAAAATGACCGAGGTAACCACAAACTAACTTTTGGACATAGGCTCTAGCAAACCTAAGCTCAGAGAGGGCTCTCTCTTATGATTTAGCTTTGTTTGTTGGGATTTTAGGCTAGTTCTGAATGTTCAAGGGGTTTTTGATTTGTATTGAAGATTGGGTGGTGGGGGTCATTAAAAAGATGGATAGGATGATGTCTCTAGTCCATTGGGCTATGGAGTCAACAAAAGAGCAACAGGACTAGATCAACTCACTAAAGGGAATGTTCAAAGAGAAAGATAGCATAGTAGAGTGCAGGTCTTTGGGCCGGAGGGGTGAAAAAGGTTTTAAACAGGGTGAGAGAGCAATTAAGAATTCTCAAACCGGGATTGAAACGAGGAACAGAGGGTGATAAAAAAAAGGGCAATTAAGAATCCTTTGCTATAGATTATAAAGAAACAACCTAAACTAAGGAGCAATTAAGAATTCCTTAACTTAAATTATCAGTAGAAAACATGTATTTTCCTAATTGTTATAACATAGTGTAATTAAACAAATTCTGAGATAATGCTCTAGTTATGGCATTCAAATTTAGATAAAAATTATGGAAAAACTTTAAGAAAGATAACAACAATGTGAGAAAATACTTGTCTGCACTTAGCTCTGCACATGAATCCTTTGAAATATCTAGTCTTTATTCATCAATCCATATTGCTGTCTCAGTCAATGCTCCAATGGCTTTACAGTCTTTCAATCAATAAGTCTATAGAAATGTCTAAGAATCCACCCTACATACTTTGAATTGTGAATTATTTATACTAAGGTTTTATTACAAATATGTCAAACTAACTTGAGATTTAATCTAGGAAATACAAATATCTTCTCGCTGGAAAATAGAGACAGCGAGTGAACGACTTTCATGCTGTCCCATTTATTGTGGTATTTCTGGATTTTATGGTTTGATTTTAGCCCTTTATGCTCTTTGCTATTCGAATTATCACGTTGGAGGCTTTATTTACTTCAGGCTTTCATCTGATACTCTCTGTCACTGATACTCTTTCACTCTAATGACTTGTCTTTATCCATCATTATGTTTTTCCCTTTTACTGCACAATTTAACTTTTACTATGTGCTTCAACAATAAATTCTTTTGTTTTTATGTGTATCAGCAATGGGAAGTGGATATTGATCAAGTCTCTGTATGTTTTATCTGTTTGTCTTCTAACTGCATCCTATGTCTGGTTCCACTGTTTTGACTGTCAATGCTCTGTATAAGTGTATTCTTCTCAGCTCTGTGTGTAATTGTCTTCTCCTCTGAATATAGGATTTTAACAGGTTTCTTATCGAGTCTTGGATTAAACAGGTTCTACAACTAGTATTAGAACTGTTTATCCAAGCTCTAGTCTTTACTCTGTAGACAGATCTGGGCTTCTTTGGACTAGACTCCTTCAATTAGTGCTCTGCGCTATCTTGAGCTCTAGTTTGCACCAACTCCCTCAGAATTCTGCATTTGTCTCTGGAACTCCTTCTTCTATCTTCAACACACCTCGGACACCAGCCACAGCTCGATCATTCGATCTCTTGCTATGCTGCAACTTCACTGCAGTCTCATGGCTCTTTAGAAGTCTATTGGAGCTCTCTAGATCTGTGGCTCTACCTCCAACCTCTGGTGGCTCTGCCTCTCTCAAGCCTCCAACCTCTTGTGGCTCCTTTTGGACTGCGGCTCTACCTCCCAACCTTTGGTGGCTCTGCCTCTATCAACCTTCTGGCTCTGAATCTCTTTGGCTTTCTGGCTCTGCAACTCTGCTGCGCTCAAGCTCTCTGGCTTTACAACTCTACTGCACTCAAGCTCTCTGAGGAATCACCCCTTTTCCATCGTCCCCAACCTCTAGTGGCTTCTCTGGCTTTCTCTGTGCTTTTTGTAACACATCAGTTATAGTCCACCTCCATCATCGAAGACCGACTGTTTCATTACAAGAAGTAGTTTTCCATTGAAATGAATCGGTGGGCATGGGCAACCTGGTCGTTTGGCCTTCGTCCTGCCATTAATCCCGAAATAGAAATATAACGAAAATACATAGGCAAACACATGAAAACACGTTCATTACCCGTGAGTCAGAACTCAAAATATAGACAATCGCACCTATAAATCCGTTGGGTCCATCCTATCATCGCAAATCCCAACTACACAGGCGGGAGGTCAAAAACATCAATACATCAGAAATACATAGAAAATCTGCAAATCTGAATTTCAAATATCATTCAATCGCGTTCATAAACCTCATCGAGTTCGTGCCTTGATCGCTAATAGAAATCACATCTCGCATATGTCAATGACCTTTTATATTGGGGATCCACCGATCGTCGATATCGGTGCACCGCATATCACTTTCGCAATGCCCTGGCGGTGTATACAATTTCCAATCGACTGTGCTGACCCGATATATATCGCCGATCCTCTATGTCACACATCGCATGCCCAGGGTTTCGATATTGCATGGAATCCTACCGATGATGCGATATGTCGGAGGTCGCAATCGGGGAGTCCTTCCATCTCCGCTTAAGTCCTCCCTTTAACCTCTTTCAATGTGATTTTCCTTAAAGAGCCTTTTAGTTCATTTTTATAAGAAATTGCCTCCTTTTCTAAGGATAATGGGCAATCTTCTTTTTAAACTAACTCCTTCATCCGGAGTCCATTTTAGCCCATTCGAATTGCATTAGATTCAGAGTGAAGAAATATATGCAATGAGACTATTTCCAAGAGCATCCTTTGACTTTCATTTTCCTCTATGAGGAATATTTTTAGACTTAGAAGTGTATATTAGATCCATTTTGGATCAATTCCCCAATTCCTTTGCCTACAGCCAGTGTTCAATGTGGACCGCCTCTCTCTATATGATTTAGCTTTGTTTGCTGGGATTTTAGGCTAGTTCTGAATGTTCAAGGGGTTTTTGATTTGTATTGAAGATTGGGTGGTGGGGGTCATTAAAAATATGAATAGGATGATGTCTCTAGTCCATTGGGTTATGGAGTCAACAAAAGAGCAGCAAGACTAGATCAACTCACTAAAGGGAATGTTCAAAGGGCAAGATGGCATAGTAGACTGCAGGTCTTTGGGCCAGAGGGGTGAAAAAGGTTTTAACTAGGGTGAGAGAGCAATTAAGAATTCTCAGACCGGAATTGAAACGAGGAACAGAGGGTGATCGAAAACAAAGGGCAATTAAGAATCCTTTGCTATAGATTATAAAGAAACAACCTAAACTAAGGAGAAATTAAGAATTCGTTAACTTAGATTATCAGTAGAAAACATGTATTTGCCTAACTATTGTAACAGAGTGTAATTAAACAAATCCTAAGATAATGCTCTAGTTATGAATTCAGATTCAGATAAAAATTATGGAAAAACTTTAAGAAAGATTACAAAAACGTGATAAAATACTTGTTTGCACTTCGCTCTACACATGAATCCTTTGAAATATCTGGTCTTTATTCATCAATCAAGCTTGCTACCTCAGTCAATGCTCCAATGGATTTACAGCCTTTAGATCAAGAAGTCTATAGAAATTTCTAAGAATCCACCCTACATACTTCGAATTGTGAATTATTTATAGTAATGTTTTATTACAAATATCTCAAACTAACTTGAGATTTAATCTAGGAAATACAAATATCTTCTTGCTGGAAGATAGAGATAGCTAGTGACTACTTTCATGCTATCCCATTTATTGTGGTATTGTTGGATTTTATGGTTTTATTTTAGCCCTTTATGCTCTTTTCTATTTGAATTATCACGTTAGAGGCTTTATTTACTTCAGGCTTTCATCTGATACTCTCTGTCACTGATACTCTTTCACTTTGATGACCTGTCTTTATCCTTCACTGTGTTTTTCTATTTTACTATACAATTTAACTTTTACTTTTTGTTTCAACAATAAATTCTTTTGTTTTTATGTGTATCAGCATTCAGAAGTGGATATTGATCAAGTCTCTATATGTTTTATCCGTTTGTCTTCTAATTGCATCCTTTATTTGGTTCCTCTGTTTTGACTGTCAATGCTCTATATAAGTGCATTCTTCTCAGCTTTGTGTGTAATTGTATTCTTCTCTGAATATAGGATTTTAACAAGTTTCTTGTTGAGTCTTGGTGTAAATAGGTTCTAGGACTAGTATTAGAACTGTTTATACAAGCTCTGGTCCTCTGCTGATTGCCTGCAAAACACATCAATTATTAAAAAAACTTCGGTTCACAAGGAAAAGCAACCGATGGCTTTATTTGCACAAGGATGCTTGGCGAAGGGGTTCTGGCAGTGTTTTGGACATAAATGGAGGTGAAATTAAATTGCAGAGGTTCAGGGTGGCGCTGAAGGGTTTAACGGGTTTATACTGTGAAACGAGTGAAAGGGACGAAAAACGATTTTCACGGTTATAAGGTTTAATGGGAAAGTTTTTTAAATATGGTGCGAAATTTCATATTTATAGATAATATGCAGTTTATTGGGTTGGCGGGGAGGCGATAT
The DNA here is from genome assembly GCA_031772625.1 of Pinus tabuliformis. Classification (NCBI taxonomy): domain Eukaryota; kingdom Viridiplantae; phylum Streptophyta; class Pinopsida; order Pinales; family Pinaceae; genus Pinus; species Pinus tabuliformis. Next base: position 787,782,026 of record CM062813.1, on the reverse strand, counting down.
TAAGGGTCGTTTCACCACTTATGAGGCGAAGGCGATTTTTAGGAGGGGTCACCCGATATACTCTAGAGCATGACACGTAGCCATCGGGGGGTCGGGGAAAACCACCTTATCGAGCATGTAACGTTCAGCCATTGGGCGTGGCCGACATGGCTTTGGAGTGACAGATGAAGCAGATGTTGATCGGACATCAATCAGGTGAGGGGAGCGAGCAGGAGATAAAAGCTTGGGCTTAAGCGAGGGCCCAGGCTTTAAACTTTAGCGGTATGAGATTATTTAAGGTTTAATCATGGGTTAACAATGATCGGGTGGGGCTTAATAAGGGAGTTTAACTCTTTGGGTAAAGGTCGGGCATCAAGTGAGGCCAATACGACTGCGCATTGTTGGATTAGGGTGCAGTTGATCGGATGGTGGTCGGGTTGTGAAACAACACGGAGGAAATGTACGAAGGCTTAGGAGGGGCCCGAAGCTTTAATTAGAAGTGATTTGTATTTATTTGGGGTTAATGGGGGATTTATTTTTTTTGTTGGGATAATGGGTAAATGTATTCGTTTCTATTAAAACTAAGGGTTGGGGGTATTTACATAGGGATTTAGTTAATATACAGGAAAAGGGTTATATCGGGAATTATAATAAAGTTAATAATTAATATGAAATGCGATGGGTGGAGTGGGTTTTTCCTAAGTAAAAAGGTGAAATGTATGCCTTTCACGCACTTTTCTTTATACTTAGGATAAAAGTTTTTTTGAGCAAAAAGGGATTTACATGGGCGGTTTTCACTTTTCCTACAAAAATGGTGTTTAACCTTAGGAAAATAGGTTTTCTTAGGGTGATGAGGGGAAATGATTTTATGAAGGGAATTCTAGCACTTGTGTTCATAATTCATTAAGCCGAGTGTCTGGTCCCACCAAAAGTCAGAGAAATCCTCTAGGCCTCTTTGACTTATAGGATTAAAAGTACTAGAACATACTTGTAGACAGGAAATTAGTAAGTATAGGGGAAAAAATGAATGAGGGGGAGTTAATCATATGAACTTGTAAACCTTTTCCTTTGCTTCCATAGTTGACCTACATGTTGACAGATGTGTATAAGCATGATGCATGTGCTTTGATCCAGTTAACTTTGTAGTTCAACAACCTTTCTTCTAGTTACCCATTTCTTACCTCTAACATATTTTATTCATTCCTTGGGGTGCATTTAGGCTAGCAAACCCTTATTCTATCTTTTATTTTATAAAGCAAACTATCTATTTCTAACCTTATATCATCCCAGGGCTCAGATTAAGCTTATGAGCTCCTTTTATTTTCTCTACCTAACTATGATCTGCCAAGATTAAACTCTTTGGTCAGATTTTATTCTCTAACTATAAACATGAAATTCAAAGCATGAAATAACCAAGATGAAACAATTTGATTACCATGGATTGTGGCATGAATAACAAGTTGCACACAATCATTATTGTGCATAAAAATAAATAGTAGTGGCATTTAGACTTGCACACTTTCATGGTCTCTTTGTTTTTTTGGGCTCATATACTTTCATATTTTTGACCTTCTCTTATTCTTTTTTTCCTTTGATTTTTCTTTTAGGACATACCCTCTTTACATTTTTTAATTTTTATAATATGGAAAGCATTTGCAGAAAGCAAAGGTATGTACAATATTACAATACTTGACCTTAGTCATTCAAAATTATGACTCCTATTGGTATAGGAACCTAAGAATGGCTCCACTTGGGGATGGCATTTCCTTCTAAAATGTCAAGAACTTTAAAGATCAATAGCCTTTGAATTATTGTTGATGTATCCTTGCAAAGTCTCCTTCTATGAATCTGCATTATTGATACTTATGATAGTGAATCTTTTAAAGCTTAGGGCCTTCTCTTCAGGCTTCAACTTCAAATATCACCATCCAATCCAAACTAGACTTTTGAAAATAGAATATGTACAAATGAAAATTAGTAATTAGGTTCAAAGTAATGTTTTAGCATTTGACCATTCACTGGCCCACCTTCTGCATATGTACCATCAATTTCACTTAAGAAGAAAGCATTATTTCCTCTATAAGCATAAATGACATAGGGACCTTTCCATAGGAAATCAAATTTCCCATGTTTTCCTTTATATTCCCTCCTTGAGTCCCACTTGAGAACTTTGTCACCAATGTAGAAATCTTCAGCCTTAGTTCTCTTATCAAAAATATTCTTAATCTTTTCTTGCACAACTTGAGACCTAACATAGACCTCTTCTCTTGTTTGTTGTAGATGAATAGTTTGGTTGATTCTTCTTTGGATACTATTTGGATCAACTTGAATTTCTTAAAGTATCTTCATTACTGGTACTCCCAAAGAGAATGGAAAGACAACTTCCATTCCATAAACTAGTTGATAGGGAGAAGTACCAATTGATTTCTTAGTAGTCAATCTGTCTACCCATAAGGCATTGACTAGCTTTTTATTCCAAGTTTTCTTATTGTCCTCTAGTAACTTTTTGATGATATTTACTAGGCTTTTGTTTGAGGATTCTACCAATCCATTACCTTGAGGGTAATATGCTATGGAATGGCCAAGGGTGATATCGTATTTATTGTAGAAATCTATCATTCTTTTGGACTTAAAGGCTGCTGCATTATCAATAATGAGCTTAATTAGACATCCAAATATTGATATAATATTTGTTTCAAGGAAGGTTATGATAACAGTATATGTGGCTTGCCTTGAAGGTATGGCCTCTATCCATTTTGTGAAATAGTTTGTGGCTATAAGGATCCATTTGTGTTGGGCAGAGGAGGGTGGGTGAATTTCACCAATGAAGTCTAGACCCCATTGTTGAAAAGGTATTTCAGTAGAGATTGGCTTGAGGGGTAAAGGTAAGAGCTTTTTCTTCCCCTCAAAAATATGACTTTTGTGACAGGAGGTCACATATTTTTTGACATCACAAACAAGGTAGGCTAGTAGAAACCAGCTCTAAGGATTTTATCTGCAGTAGTCTTCCAGTAAAGGTGTCCTCCACAGTCACTTGCATGAAACTCTTGTAAAACTTTCTTAGATTCTTCTTTTAATAAGAAATTGAGAACAATATATTCATGATCTCTCCAAAACAAAACATTGTCTAATATACAAAATCTTAAGGATTTCATCTTCAAAAACCTGCTTTTAGTCCTAGATAATTCAGGAGGAGTTTGTAAATTCAGTAAAACATAAATAATATCAGCATACCAAGGTGATTCAAGAAAGGCCTGGCTGATTAGTGGAGTTGCCATCTCCTCTTCATTATCTATTGTTGCAATAAAGTTTATATCCAAGGCCTGAAAGTTTGATTCAGCCATGACTTTGGCTAAACCTTGGCTCTTGATTAACTTTGTAGGTTTGATTTCTATATCATACTCTAAAATAGTAGCAATCCACTTTCCTCTTTTTCCATCAGGACCATCCTGAGTTAGGATGTCTTTTACTACTGAATTAGGAATGTAGGATACTATATGAGAATATAAGATGTATACCCTAAAATCCTTAATAGTTTTGACCAAAGCCAAGGCCTATTTTTCCATTATGTTATATTTCAAGGGGGCATCTCTCAGGGATTTGCTAAAGAAAGCAATGGGTTGTTCATAGCCCTGGTCATTTTTCTATAATAGGACAGCAACTATTGTGTGCTTAGAAGCAAAGGAAAACAAGATGAAATCTCTGTCAAATTTAGGACTGATTAATACAGGTGTTTTAGTTAAGGCTAGTTTGATCTCTTCAAAGGATTTCTTAGCCTCAACAATCCATTTTATGGTGGAATATTTTTTCAGCATGTTGTTTAGTGATCTAATTAACTCTGCTAGATTAGATATAAATCTTCTAAGAAAAATAATTTTTCCTAAGAAATCTTGTAATTCTTTGATGTTCTTGGGGTGTCTTATTTCTAAGATGGCTTCTATTCTTGCAGGGTCTATTCTTATACCATCCTTTGAAATTATGTGACCTAACAACTTTCCTTCCTCTAACCCAAATAACGACTTTTTGGGGTTCAAGGAGATTCCAAACTTCCTGCATTTAATAAAAACTTGTCTTACATAATCCAAATGTTGATTATCAGACTTTCAAAATGCAGTAATATCATCTAGATAGATCACAAGGAAATCATGAATTTCTTTAGCAAAGGCTATATCTATAGCCCTGTGGAAAGTGGCTTCTGCATTCATTAGCCCAAAAGGCATCTTCACATACATAAAATTGCCCCAAGGAGTAGCAAAGGCAGTTTTGGGTTGGTCATCTGGATGAACTAAGATTTGATTATAACCAGAAAACCCATCCAACAATGAGATTTTGGTTGATCCAACTACTCTCTGTAAATTGTGATCCATTTTGGGGAGAGGGTAATTGTCTTTTAGTGACACTTTGTTGAGGTTTCTGAGATCCACACAGAGTCTGATCTCACTAGTTTTCTTTCTAGTTGGTTCCAAGTTTGAGACCTAATCAGAAAATCTGATTGGTGCAATTATTTTGGCATCATACATCCTCTGAATTTCTTTTTCAATTGCAGGTAATAAGACAGGATTGATCCTTCTTAGTTTTTGTTTGAAAGGTTTTTGATTTTCTTTAATAGGAATTGTATGCTAGATGATGTTGGTGTCATAGGATTTAAGGTCCTTGTAACTCCAAGCAAAAACATCCCGAAATTCTTTCAACAACTCAATGTCATTGTTTTAGTTGGAGGTAATGATTTTGAAAGTTTGATCAGTTTAGGATTTTTCATCAGTGCCTATATTGCATTCCTCTATATCAGACCTTAATGGTTCCATTTTAGGTTTCCTAGGAACATCATTTGAATCAAATAAATCTTCCAGAGGGGTTAATCCCTTTGGTAAGAAGTTATCTTTGAGATTAATTACTTCGGTTTCTTCATTGATTATTTCATCAATCTCCATTAGCTCTAAGTCATCTACTTTTGATTTTGTAAATTCAGTTGGGTTAAGTCTATCTATTTCATTATCTTCTATCTCATTTATTTCTATATTATCCTTAGTGTCAGGATCTATTGATGTATCAGTATCTATATTGTTATTTACAAACTTTTCTTCTAAAAGTAAAAATTTATTTATATGTTTATCATTAGAAAATATTTGCCATTCTTCAAATTATCTGGAATTGCAGGTCTGTGCCTAACTTCAACAGTTTATTGATATTTAGGTTGGAAGGGTAATTTGCAGGTGCTGGAAAACATTGCTAGACTATGGGATTGCATGTTATGTTTTCTAGGGATTACTGCAAGCTTTGTTTCTAGGAAAGTGTTAAGTATTTCTACAATAGTGTCTCTATAAAAACTTAATCTAGGGTCCTTAGTCATATATACAACATCAATTTTTTTTACAACTAGTTTAGAGTCTCCCATAAAAGAAACTCTTTTAGCTTCTATATTATTAACTAACTTAAGACCTAAAATTAATGCTTCATACTCAGCTATATTATTAGTACATTTAAAATTCAATCTATATGCATGGCCTTCTGAATAATTATTTTCAAAATTATATATCTAGACTCCTGCTCCTGCTCCTAACCTATTGACTGATCCGTCAAATTCTAAATGCCATAATATCTCGTGATCATAATTTTCACTATCTGGTGCAACAAACTTTTCATCATTCACAACAATTAGACCTTTTTGTTCATTGAATAGTTATGTAGTCTAGTTAGTTTCATTTTGTGTAGAAACTGCAATTTCTTTTGGTTCTGAATCAATAATGTCTAAAAGTTTTTCTTGTGTTTGATCAACATTATACAAGATAAAATAATCAATATCTGAGTGTATGGAGTAGATGGGAAAGTTTTGAGGCCGATCCTAGCTACTTACCATATATTTCATTAAGGTTTCTCAGTATAGTTTCTTAGGTTGTCCAAAAATAGAAATTGTTGCATATGACATATCTAGTTGTAAAGATGTGTGAAGTTTGGCTCCCCATGATCTGGATAACAACATGCCATACTTTGGTGGGATGTTAGAAACTACAATGTCCATAAGGATGCTTTTGGCAAGATATTGGACTAAAGTAACACATAGGTCTTTAATCAATCCTAGACACATTACTTGATTAGAGTCAAATGAGAATAAGTCTTTGTAAGGCCTTGTAATGTCTAGGTTAAATTTATCCATTATTGATTTGGGAATTAAATTGTGAGAGGCCCTAGAATCCAACATTGCATTGTGTAGAATATTGTCATGGATACTAATGCTAATGTAAAAAGGTGGAACTCCTCCTTCTAATGGTTTTCCATTAACATTTGGACCAAATATGAGTTCCGGTTGGTCATCAAAAGATTTAACTCAATCAATTTTTAAGGTTTGGTTTATCTGTGATTTATAAGGTTCATTCTTGATTATTTATGTTAAAGGGACTGGAATCTTTAGCTTTGTTATCTCTGCTCCCAAATTGAATGGCAAAGAGGCTTTTTCTATTTGAAGGTTTTGAGTTTTAGCAACAGGGATTTGAGTAGGATTGTCTTCGTTTTCTTTATTGGGGATCTCCTTATGTGGATTTTCAAATGGAATTGAAGTGGATGGTTGATCAACAAAAGATTGATCAGAGGTTATATCTACAATTGTGGGGCCAGAAGGATTTGGGTTCTGCCTAGGGAGAATTTGGAGGATATTTGAAACAGGGGCTTCTTTTATTTTCTTGGGTTGATTTTGTGTTGTTTTCTTAGTTTGGTTAGGGATATCTACATTCATTTTTCTTCTTATATTATACTATTTATGAACTTCGAAAATGATAGAGTCATATCCTTGTTTATAATCAAATGCTTCACTAGACTGTACATGTAATTGCCACAACATATATAGTTCCTACTCATCTTGGGTTAGAAAAATAATGTCCTCGTCATTTATTCCCATTAGGTTATTTTGTGTATCATGCTCTGGATCTTCTGGATGGGATGTCTCTGCATAATATTCTTGAAAAGGCAGCCTTATGTTCTGATCTGGTCTGTTTTTCCCCATGTTTTGGTTGTTTCTGAAATTTGGGTTTCTAATTGGAGGTGCTTGTTGGTTATCCCATTGGGATTTCCTTTCCATGTTACCTATTCTCTCCATTAGTCTTTCCATGTTTTTGGCTAAGTTATCTATTTTAATATCAGATGGTGAAATTTCATCGTTAGCAGTTCTCTTTTCATTTCTAACTCTAGCCCTTTTAGCTAACAAATTAGCCTGTACACTAACAACTACACTTTGCATTTCTTCTAACGTTGGGGGGTTTCTTTCCCTAAGTTGGTATGTCATATCTGTATCAAAACCATCAGGGAACTTTGTTAACGCTAAGTCAGGTGGGGGTCTAAGGTTAACTGGGATTGCATTATATATGTTATTGAATCTAGTGTAGTAATCTTGAATAGTTTCATTAGGTCCTCTCTAATACTCTCATATTCTGAAAGGATTTGTAAGGGATTCTTTTTCTTTTCCCACCTATCAATAAACAACCTTTTGAAATTTGCTAGGTCTGCTATGTGGTTGGCAGGAAAGGCTTTAAACCACTTCTTGACATCACCAGTCAAAGTTTTGGCAAAGAGTCTCATCTGGACATCGGCTTCATCTATTTCATGTAGTTCAAAAAAGTCATCCATCTTGTTTACATGCTGTTGGGAAGTGTACTGACCAGTAGCATCAAACAAGGGTATCTTACTCTAATAATCTGCAGGAATAACATGAAGTTGGGCAGGTAAAACAATAGGAGCATATCTGCTTGCCATTATTGTAGGTTGGGAGGGGTTAAGATGTGGGGTTGATATACTTGGAATTAATGTAGTAGTGGATGAAGAACCAGGACTAGTAGGTGATGAAAGAGTAATGATAGGTTGGTGAGGGAGTGAAGGTATAAATGGTGGTGCAGAATTGAATTCAAAAGGTACTAAAGCTGAAGGTAATAATGGTGAACTCAAAGTAGTGGAGAACTGTTGAAAAAACTCAGGGGTAGTAGTAGTATTAATGGATGATTGTGGAGATTTCAAAATGTACTCATTAATTGATCTGTTGGCCTATTGTACTTCAAGGTCTACAATAAAATCAGGATCTAGAACAATTTCATATATTGCACTTTCATATTTTGTTTTAAATAATGAAAGATCAAATTTCACATCAAAGGGAAGATCTTCTAGAAATAACCACTCATCAAGACATGAATTAGCTTTAACTAAAGGTATTTGACTAACTGAACTTTCTTCTTTTTTAGATTTTCTTGAAGTCAGGTTGGGATTATCAACTACTAGGGGAGGGTCGGGATTTGGATTAGCCCTAGTAAAATGAGTCTTCATAGAAGCCATAATTTCTAAATTTTAATTGTTTTTGTGAGATTTGTTCAATATAACTTCTAACAAACTACTTTAAGAGGCTCAAAATATAGAATTAGAATTTTCTTAAAGCTTTATTAGGACTAAGGAGTTTTTGGCTCCCTAGTGGAGTCACCACTATGTTATCACTCAGAATTTTGTCTAGAAGTTATTAGAAGAAAGAAAATGACCGAGGTAACCACAAACCAACTTTTGCGCATAGGCTCTAGCAAACCTAAGCTCAGAGAGGGCTCTCTCTATATGATTTAGCTTTGTTTGTTGGGATTTTAGGCTAGTTCTGACTGTTCAAGGGTTCTTGATTTGTATTGAAGATTGGGTGGTGGGAGTCTTTAAACATATGGATAGGATGATGTCTCTAATCCATTGGGCTATGGAGTCAACAAAAGAGCAGCATGATTGGATCAACTCACTAAATAGAATGTTCAAAGGGCAAGATAGAAGAGTAGAGTGTAGGTCTTTGGGCTAGAGGGGTGAAAAATGTTTTAACTAGGGTGAGAGAGAAATTAAGAATTCTCATACCGGGATTAAAACAAGGAACAAAGGGTAATCAGAAACAAATGGAAATAAGAATCCTTTGCTATAGATTATAAAGAAACAACCTAAACTAAGGATCAATTAAGAATTCCTTAACTTAGATTATCAGTAGAAAACATGTATTTGGCTAACTGTAATGACAGTGTAATTAAATAAATTCTGAGATAATGCTCTAGTTATGGCATTCAGATTTAGATAAACATTATGGAAAAAATTTAAGAAAGATATCAACAACGTGAGAAAATAATTGTTTGCACTTCGCTCTACACATGAATCCTTTGAAATATTTGGTCTTTATTCATCAATCCAGCTTGCTAGCTCAGTGAATGCTCCAATGGCTTTACAGTATTTCGATCAAGAAGTCTATAGAAATGTCAAAGAATCCACCCTACATAATTTGAATTGTGAAGTATTTATACTAAGGTTTTATTACAAATATCTCAAACTAACTTGAGATTTAATCTAGGAAATACAAATATCTTCTCGCTAGAAGATAGAGACAACTAGTGAACTGCTTTCATGTTGTCCCATTTATTGTGGTATTGCTGGCTTTTATGGTTTTATTTTAGCCCTTTATGCACTTTTCTGTTTGAATTATCACATTGGAGGCTTTATTTACTTCAGGCTTTCATCTGATACTCTTTGTCACGAATACTTTTTCACTTTAATGACCTGTCTTTATCCTTCACTGTGTTTTTCCCTTTTACTATACAATTTAACTTTTACTATGTGTTTCAACTATAAATTCTTTTGTTTTTATGTGTATCAACATTGGGAAGTGGATATTGATCAAGTCTCTGTATTTTTTATCCGTTTGCCTTCTAACTACATCCTCTGTCTGGTTCCTTTCTTTTGACTATCAATGCTCTGTAGAAGTGTGTTCTTCTCGGCTCTGTGTGTAATTGTCTTCTTCTCTGAGTATAAGATCTTAACAGGTTTCTTATCGAGTCTTGCAGTAAATAGGTTCTACGACTAGTATCAGAACTGTTTATCCAAGCTCTGGTCCTTTGCTGATTGCCTGCAAAACACAACAATTATTAAGAAAACCTCTGTTCGCAGGGAAAAGCAACTGATGGATTTATTTGCACAAGGATGCCCAGGGAAGGGGTCGTGGCAATTTTTTGGACATAAATGGAGGTGGAATTGCGTCGTAGAGGTTCAGGGTGGCGCTAAAGGGTTTAACGGATTTATACTATGAAACGAGTGAAAGGCATGAAAAAAAGGTTTTCATGGTTATAAGGTTTAACAGGCAAGTTTTTTAAATATGGCTTAAAATTTCATTTTTATAGATAATATGCAGTTTATCGGGTTGGCGGGGAGGAGGTATTAAGGGTCGTCACAGTGCTTATGAGGCGAAGGTGACTTTTAGGAGGGGTCACCTGATATACTCTAGGGCGTGACACGTAGCCATCAGGGGGTCGAGGAAAACCACCTTATTGGGCAGGTAATGTTCGGAAAACGGGTGTGGCTGATATGGCTTTGGAGCATCGGATGAATTGGATGTTGATCGGATGGTAATCAGGCGAGGGAAGCGAGCGGGAGATAAAAGCTTAGGCTTAAGCAGGGGCCCAAGCTTTTAAACTTTGGAGTTATGAGATTATTTAAGGTTTAATCACGGGTTAACAATGATCAGGCGGGGCTTAATAAGGGAGTTTAACTCTTTGGGTAAAGGTCGGGTGTCAGGTGAGGCCGATATGACTACACATCATTGGACTAGGGCGCAGTTAATCAGATGGGGGTCGGGTCGTGAAACAACACAGAGGAAATGTACGGAGGCTTAGGAGGGGCCCGAAGCTTTAATTAGAAGTGATTTGTATTTATTTGGTGTTAATGGGGGATTTATTTGTTTTGTCGGGGTAAGGGGTAAATGTATTAGTTTCCATTAAAACTAAGGTTTGGGGGTATTTACATAGGGATTTAGTTAATATACGAGAAAAGGGTTATATCGGGAATTATATAATAAAGTTAATAATTAATATGAAATGCGATGGGCGGAGTGGGTTTTTCCTAAGTAAAAAGGTAAAATGTATGCCTTTCGTGCACTTTGCTTTATACTTAGGATAAAAGGTTTTTTGTGGGTTTTTTGAGCGAAAAGGGATTTACATGGGGGGTCTTCACTTTTCCTAGGCAAATGGTGTTTAACCATAGGAAAAGGGTTCTTCTTAGGCTGATGAGGGGAAATGGATTGTATCAAGGGGGAATGATTTTATGAATGGAATTCTAGCACTTGTGTCCATAAGTCATTAGGCCGAGGGTCCAATCCCACCAAAAGTCAGAGAAATGCTCTGAGCCTCTTTGATTTGTAAGATTAAAAGTACTAGAACATACTTGTAAGTAGGAAATTAGTAAGTATAGGGGAAAAAATGAATGAGGGGGAGTTAATCACATGAACTTGTTGACCATACATGTTGAAAGATGTGTATAAGCATGATGCATGTGCTTTGATCCAATTAACTTTGTAGTTCAAAAACCTTTCTTATACTTACCCATTTCTTACCTCTAACATGTTTTCTTCATTCCTTTGGGTGCATTTAGGCTAGCAAACCCTTATTCTATCTTTTCTTTTATAAAGCAAACTATCTATTTCTAACCTTATATCATCCCAGAGCTCAGATTAAGCTTGTGAGCTCCTTTTATTTTCTCTACCTAACTATGATCTGCCAAGATTAAACTCTTTGGTTAGATTTTATTATGTAATTATAAACATGAAATTCAAAGCATGAAATAACCAAGATCAAATAATTTGATTACCATGGATTATGGCATGAATAACAAGTTGCACACAATCATTATTATGCATAAAAGTAAATAGTAGTGGCATTTATACTTGCACACTTCCATGGTCTCTTTGTTTTTTGGGGTTCATATATTTTCATTTTTTGGACCTTCTCTTATTCTTTTTGTCCTATGAATTTTCTTTTAGGACATACCATCTTTACATTTTTTAATTTTTATAATATGGAAAACATTTTCAGAAAGCAAAGATATGTACAATATTACAAGGCTTGACCTTAGTCAATCAAAATTATGACTCCTATTGGTATAGGAACCTGACATTTCCTAAATTTTAGGGGCCCGAGTTGAGTTTATTTTGAGATTTAATTATTTAATTCAGTCTAACTAAGTTAAATCTAGTTAAAATAGTTGCAAATGATGGAGGAATTAGTGGGAGATCTAGTAGTGGGGTGTAGCCTGTACTGAGTGGGGTGTAACCAACTTTGCTCAATCAGTAAACTGAATATCACTCACAATTAACTCATGCATGTTAGATCAAAGAAAGACCCAGTTGAGATTGGAGTTTAGGGACAATGTACTATCAGTTGTAAAATCATCCAAATTAAATAGATGGTGCATGCAATGAGAAGAAGACCTAAAATAAATCATTACTTAATTAGAAAACTCACTAATTTTAGCCATTCCAATTTCCTTTAAAAGGAGGAATGAAGGCAAAAGTTTAATCACTGTTTTGGTGAGCACGAGTTGGTGAGACCAAGAAATAGGAAGCACAATTTTGTGCATGGAGCCTATGAGTGAAAGGAAGTAGGAGATTGGAAGGCTAGGAATTTCGTTAAGTATTGGACAAAGGTAGTTAGTCATGAAAATGATAGAAAATACTTGTGCAAGTTGAGCTCAAGGTTGAGTAGAGCATATTGTATTCATCTAAGGCTTGCCTAGGAAGAAGTGAGATTGATAGAGATTGTGCAGAGGTTTCTTGGTATTGAGCAAAGGATTGTAATCTTATCATATTTTCTGATTAATGCAATAAACAGATAGTAGGGGTTTTTAGCTATGGCTTTCCCCATAAAATTATTGTGTTATGTGTGATTTAATTATTTCTCTTTTATGCTTCGTGATTTCATCGATCGTTTATTGTTTCAACTGATGAGTAGAGTTGATTCAAGTCAATTGTTTTAGCATATTGCAATATGAAATTTGAATCTATAAGGAATTTCTACATGGCCTCTAGAAGCCCTGATTTAGTTTTGATGGATTGTTCCATGAGATCCCACATTCATGTTTGCGATGTGGTAGGGGGTTGATTGGATGAAAGAAAGATTTAGTTCAACTAATCTATGGTTGGGTGGTTCATGGAAGTCCCAAACTTGGTTGGTCCTTGCATAATTAATATGAGGATATTTCTCCTTGTTATTTTATGAGTATTGTACTGGTTCATATGTGGATTATATGGTGGTTATTTCCTTGTTATTTTTGTTGTTATTATGCTCATTATGAACATGTATTATGACAATGGATATGAATGGATCTCATCATGTTAATACTTGTAAATGAATGAACAATGTATATATTGCCTAATATATGAAATTTCAGCTAATGTGTTGAGTCATCAATGCTTCTTAGATATTATTAAATAAGTATGAGACCCCTATACTTAATTCTGCTATTAATACTTGTAGTTGTCATGTTTGTGATATGTTTGACAAAATTCGTGTCATGGATAGTAGGGGTCTAGTATAGTCTTTATTGATGTTTTTTCAAATGTATCTTTGTTTTGTTGTGTAAATTCATTTATTAAGGTGTCATTGTGTTCTAGGCCACTTGGGATCTGAGCCTGAAAAAGTGGCACAAATACCAAAATCGCAGGCAGAACAGTGGGGAAAAAGTCCCCAGAAGCTCCCTTTCCCTTGTTGTGGGATCGTTTGGAGCTTCCTAGATGCACCTTGGTCCATATCAAGAGAGATTCCATGGGTTTGATGCACAAAAGATTCAGTTGGTCTCAGGGGTTGGTAATCTAATGATTGGGATGGCTCCTGGGAGTTCCATTGCTGATGTGGAAGGTCTATGTGATGTGTTCCGTTGATTCCACTTCTTTCACTGACACATAGGGAGTCAAGTCATATCATAGTAACTTCTCGTCACATGTTTACCCTAGTTGGCTAGTTACTAAGGTAGATGTGGGAGGAGGGTGTTACAGAGTGGTATCAGAGTAGGTTTTTCTCTCTTTGGGTGATATCTGATACGACAAAGTGGTATCAGAGTAGGTTGCGCTCTCTTTGGGTCATATCTGATATCACATAGTGGTATCAGAGTAGGTTTTGCGCTCTTTGGGTCATATCTGATACCACATAGTGGTATCAGATTAGGTTTTGCTCTCTTTGGGTCATATCTGATACCATAGAGTGGTATCAAAGTGGGTTCTGTTCTCTTTGGGTATTATTTGAAACTACAGAGTGGCATCTGAACATGGTTCAACCCTTGGACTTGATGGGTGGTGTGTTGGTCATGCATTCATGTTAGTTGCATATGTGTTCCTTATGGTTGTAGTCCATGTGTTTGTTGCATTTGCATGGTGTTGATCATGATTGTAGTGATGTCACCATGTGAAGGTTGATGGTGTTGTAGTGGGATGTGTTGTCATGAGTGTATGGTTGTATATGCATTTGATATGCATGTCGGTATCTCTATGTTGTTATGTATGCATTTTCATAGTGAAGGTTGTTGTGCATAAGGTAATTGTATGCAATTAGGTTATCATGATGATGAAAGTGAAGTTACATCAATGGATTTTGGGGTAAGAGCAGATCATCATACATGTTTGTATAGTGGGCATGCAAGTATATTGGTTAATGTTTGTTATAAGCATTAGGGTCACTGATATGCTTGTCATTCTATTATTATTATGGTTACATGTATTATAAATGCTAGTCGATTAGTGTAGTCATATGCACATGTGTCAGAGAATGATGAATGATAGTAACCTGTGGTTGTATGCATTACTATTTTTTTTTTAAGATATTTAACTCGATGATAATGTTATATGTTGTTGATGATCATGTTATATGTTAACTTGTTGTTGTTATATATTAGTTAATGATTAGGGTTATTGCATTAATATCTTGATGTTATATGTATCATGCTAAATTGGATTGGCCTATGAAAATGGTTAGGGTTATGACATTAAGGTATGAGTTTGACTATGTCATCTATTTGGTGTTTGAGTGCTTGATTTTGTTCTCTAGTTGATTTATTTAACATGATATATTTGGAAGTTCGTTGAATGTTTTATGAATTGTATAATATGACTATGTGTATGTAGGATTGCTCGAAGGAATGATATTGTTTTAAGATAATTTTACTCACACATATGTGTTGAGATAGTTTGTATGTACTTGAGTGTAAGTAGGTGACAGTTCTAGCATTATGTCTAATGACTACGATTTGACAATGGATTATGAAATTATTACTAGTCTTGGTAAAGGATGATTTCAAACTAGTAGATATGTTGTCTTGATATTTGGAACATGCGGCTAACATGTGTGTTCAGTTACAAGGCAACGTGATTGGAAAAAAAAGGTAAAATAATTGGTATATTGTTACATTTATTTATGTATTGACAGTTATGTGTTATGGCAGTATGATACAAAGAATCACATGGAATCTTGAAGAAGGCTCAGGTTGAGCTTTCCCTTGCAAGCAATGGGAACACATGGGGATTGAGTCATGGTGTCTGTTGAGAGTATTTTGCTTTAGGTACCTTATCATTTGCTTGCACTTGATTTGATTTTTTTTTTATGTCTAGTGCATGATCATACCACTATGTTTGCCGTGTTGTATTGTTATTATTTTTCATGATTCTCTTCTTCTTTTTTTCTTGTTCTTGTTTCTTATTTTTTAGGGTCTTAGGAATTGGTTGGTAAAGAAGAAAGTTGATGGAAATTTGGGAGAGATATATGGAATCCAACATGTAATTAAATACTTGAATGAAGCTGGTGCATGTGTAAGTAAAACTAAAGGTAAGAGTATGACTGTCAGCTAAGTTGGTTGGGTCCATTAGTGTAAATGGATGGTGGCAGGACAATCATGAGAAAGGTAACAGGAAAGGTAAAGTGATCATGATTATGATAATGTTTATATATATATATATATATATATATATATATATATATATATATATATATATATATATATATATATATATATATATATATATATATATATATATATATATATATATATATATATATATATATATATATATATATAGATATATACAGTTTTCTGAGAGGGTTATCAAGAATCATTCATGTGGAGGAATGATTGCTTATGCAGGTGAATGGCATGAAGAGATTCCTATTTCATGAGGAATCAATGGGAAGATTAGCCTGACAGATCTCTGAGGTTAGTATCATGTGGATATGAATTGATATTATGTGATTATATTATGTTTATGTTTATGTTATGGACAGGCTAATGCTGAGAGATACATCAGCAGAATAAAAATAGCGTGATCCACAACATGCTAGGATAAGCATGGATGACAGAGAGACACTGAAAGCATGGTTTCTTGGTAGAGGCAATGTGGTCTTGGATGTGCAATGATATTGTTATGTATATGTTGTGCATATTTTATATTCAGTGATTGTACCTATGGCGTTGTGTGAATATCGCATATGTTGTGTTCGGTATAGATGGTGCTATGTACATGTTGGATATGTGGTGTTGTGTACATATCACACTATGCACATGATGGATATGTGGCATTGTGTGCATATGGTGTTGTGCACATGTTGGATATGTAGTTATGTCTATATATGATGCTATGTAATGGTTGTATATGAAGTGCTATGTACATATGGTGTTATTTGAATGTTGTACAAGTGATACTATGTACATATGGTGTTGTGTGCATGTGGTGTTGTGTACATGTGGTGTTGTGTGCAAGGGGTGTTGTGTATAGGTCATGCTTTTGATGTTGTGTACATGTGGTGTTGTGTGCAAGGGGTGCTGTGTACATGTCATTCATGTGATGTTATGTACATGTGGTGTTCTGTACATGTTGTGCATGTGGTATTTTGTACACATTGTACAAGTGGTGTGGTGTAAATGTGGTGTTGTGTACGCATTGTGCAGGTGGTGTCATGTACATTTGATGTTGTGCACATGCTGTGCAGGTGGTGTTGTGTACAGGTGATACTGTATACATGTTGTACATATGGTACTAGTGTACACATGGTATTTTTTATGTGTCGTACATGTTATGTTGTGGGCACGCGGTACTATGTATGTGCATGGTGTAGTCATGGTATCGTCACATCTGTATTGCGTTGCATTCTGTGTACGTATTTGTGTTGTGTTGTACACTGGTGTAGGTGTATGTATCGTGTTGTGGTGTATACCAGATGTAGGAGTATGTATTTTATTGTGGTGTATACCATATGTAGGAGTTGTATGTCGTGTGTGGTTGTATGTATGTGATGCACACTATGTGTATTTTCATATGGTTTAGGAGAAGGTATTGGGTGTTTGTCGAGTGTGGCAACCAATCCAGTGTGCGTACAGAATAAGGAAAAAGGTAGAAGCTAAGGATTAATCAAAGGATAAAGCGTACAGAATAAGGAAAAAGGTAGAAGCTAAGGATTAATGAAAGGATAAGTATCAATATTTTATTTATGTTTTATTATGCATGTGATTTATTGTTCTAGTCTATGGTGATTACATGTGATCTATGATTCTGGTTTATGATGGTTACATGTGATTTATGATTTTGATTTATGATGGTTGTGTTTTGAGCTAACCTGATGTGATATGTTTATACATTATGATTTGGTCAAAGATGCTAGTTTGACTTGTTGTAACAGGAAGCGAAGAAAATTGCAAGTATACCTTATTGACGGGCCACCAATGAGGTATGATTTGAAGTTATTTCAATTTGTTTTAAATCTAATGGTAGTTATGTGCTTGGTACATGAAAGCATGGGAACTTCCCAGGTTGGGTGGTTGAAATTTAATGCAAGCATTAGCATCAACATCAAAGGGAATTGGAATAGGCAACAACATGCTGGTAAAACATTCAGGAGCATGACCATTATGGGATACTGGTACCCAATAGTGTCCATTGATTACCATGAGCATGCTATGACCAACATGATGGTTTTAAGGTAGGGATATGCCTTGTTATTTTTTACCTTCTGATGCGAGGAAACCTTGCTGAGGGATGGACTACCCAGGATGGGGGTGCCAGTGGAACTTGGAAGGTGTGTGACTGGGGTGACCAGATTTCCCAAGGGACTATGTAAGAGAGAAGGGCAGGCTGGGGATATATCTATTTTGGTCATTAACATTGCCATATGGAATCAAATGCACATTGGGAGTGTGCCCTGAAACATTGAGTCGATACTTGTTCACTGAGAGAAGAATTGGCGTAGGATTATAGCGCTGGACATTGGATACAGATTTGAATTTGGTAGTGGATTCTAGAATTCCTGATAAGGAAGTGAATCCTGGCATTACTTTTGAGGGTGGAGGTGTGAGCCTTTAGATTCCCTTGTTGCAGATACATGCATCGTATCCTTCTATTTCCTAGTTGAGAAAATGTGCATATGTGTATATGTGTGTATTATTATAAATACTGTATCGAGATGAATTTATCAAGCTCCATAGACAATATTATTACTTTATGGGTGAAGAAAATGTGTATGTGTGTATATGTGGTTATTATTGTAAATACCATAATGAGCTATGTTATAAAGATGTAGTAAATGATATGTTTGTCATGTTTTAGCAGATGGTCATTGTAAACATTACAGTGAGCTATGTTATAAATCTCCATGGGAAGTATGTTTTGTTTTCAAGGGTCTTAGTGGTTATAGGTGTCATTGAACATTGAGGATGGTGTCCCCTAAGGGGGAGGGTTATTTAATAGCCCTGGTTAAAAATCCATTTAAATATAAAAATATAAGACCACGGTCATGGGACATGTATTCCAAGTTGAATGGTGGGAAAAGCATCCTAGTGGGTGTTCATTTTGGTTATTATGGCTAAGGAAATTGGAAAAGGAAATAACAAAGGATTTGGGAAGGAAAAATGACATTTTGGCACATTCATTTATGAAAATAATGGAAATTAGGAGAAAAGGAAGGTGAAATGTCACATGTTGCATGTGAGGAGGAAAATGAAGAAAATAGAGGTCTCATTGATAAAAAGGCTTCTGAGGATTAGTTGGCAAGCTTTTGTTAAGGCTTTTTCTTTGGCCTAGTCAATGTAAGCCTTTATCAATTCAGTTTTGGAGCTCTCATTCTATTCTCTCTCTCTCATACTCTCGGAAACTTAAGAGTTTTCTTGGAGCACTCTTGGAGAGTGTGACATACTTGGATGATTAAAGAAAGAAGGCAAAGGAAGAGCATGAAAGCACAAGAGGACATTAGGATCAACAACTACAATAGGTTTTGCTTGCAGGTACCGAGTTGCATGTATGTTTTCCTCACTAGTTTTGGCATGCATGGCATATGCATGTGGTTTATTGGTCATGATCTGTCATTGGCATGGAGGATTACCTTGATTGACAATGGATTTGCCTAGCCTGGTCATTTCTAGGATAGCGATGGTGTTGTGGGTTCATTTTTTTCTTTTTATGGTTGGTTCTCATGTTTCCTTTAGCTTGGGTTGAGTTACTAGTTCTTGGAAGCCTTGGTTGGACAAACTTTATGGAAGTCCTGTAACAACTTGTGTTGAGTTACTAGTCTTGGAAGCCTTGGTTAGAAGAATGCTTTGGAAGCCCTTGGTGGTTTGAGTTACTAGTCCTAGAAGCCTTCGTTGGAACAAACACTCTGGAGAATCTGGTGATGGTTTGTGATATATGATTGTGACGTGGAATCACTATTTGATTGGTTGAGGTGGTTTGGCCTCTAGAAGCCCTATTTCGGTTTTGATGGATTGTTCCATGATATCTCACATTCATGCTTAGAATATGACAAAGGGGTGATTGAATGAAAGAAATATTTGGTTGAGCCAATCTATGGTCAGGTGGTTCATGGAAGTCCCAAACCTAGTTGGTCATTGCATCAATAATATGAGGTATTTTCTCCTTTTTATTGCATGAGTATTATACTAGTTCATATGTGGATTATATGGTTGTTGTTTCCTTGGTATTTTTGTTGTTATTATGTTCGTTATGAACATGTGTTATTACAGTGGTTATGTATGGCTCTCATCATTTTTTTACTTGTAAATGAATGAAAAATGTATCTATGGCCTAATAGATGAAATTGCAGCTAATGTGTTGAGTCATCAATACTTCTTAGAGATTATCAGATAAGCATGCAATCCCTATGCTCAATTATGTTGTTAAGACCTATAGCTTTCATGTTTGTGACATGTTTGATGAAATTGTTGTCATGGATAGCAGGGGTCCAATCTAGTCCTTGTTTATGTTTTTGAAAATGTATATTTGTTCTATTGTGTAAGTTCATTTCTGAAGGTGTCATTGATTTCTGGGTAGTGACCTAGGTTCTGGTCGTGAAAACGTGGCACAAATCCTATAGTCATAAGAACAAAACTGGGGAAAAAGTACCTGGAATCTCCCTTGGCCTTTTTGTGGAAGCTTCTGGAGCCTCCTAGATGCACCCTGGTCCATATGAAGGGAGCAGCGATGGGTTTGATGCACTAAAAATTTAGTTGGTCTCAGGAGTTGGTTACCTGAGTGGTTGGGATGGCTCCTGAGAGTTTTTTTACTGATGTGGGAGGTTTGTGTGATGTGTTATGCCCATTCCACTTCCTTAACTGACACATATGAAGTTGAATCATATCATAGTAACTTCTCGTCACATGTTTACCCCAATTGGTCGGTTACTTAGGTAGATGTGGGAGGAGGGTGTTACACTCCAAGACATATATGACTACAATAATGACAAAACTAAAATATTGATAATTAAATCCAAAAATATTACTTATGATACTTTCATTTACGACAGCTCCTTGGAGGAAGTTACTTTATACAAATATTTGGGAATCAACATCCATCATAAGCTTGATTGGAATTATAGCAATGAGAAAAGGATAAATGGAGGTTTGAAATATTACTATGGGCTTCAAAACAATTATAAGTCCATTGATATTTGGATTTGGGATAAAAAAGGCTCTTCTTTGATGCTCTCATCACACATATTATTTTATATGGATGTGAGGTTTGGTGTTGGAGTATATCCAGAGAGACATGGGGGGATTTAATGGAACGAAAATTAGTCTATAACTTACAACCTCAAGATTAAGGGAATACTCCCTACCTTATGCTCTTGATTGAAAGAAGACTTTCCCCCATTGAAAGCATGGCTTTGACTAGGTATCTTATGTATCAAAAGAAGTTACATAATATCGATGCCAAGAGATTTCCTGAAATTTATTCTAACTCTATCCAAAATCCCCACCTTTGACTCAATCAAGGGCAGCATAAGGATGCATAGTCTTAGATGGATCATTGGGGAATAAAGGAGGAGATCATATTGTAGAATCTAGATATTATTAAAAATATTATTGCTTCTAAACTTAAGGTGAAATTGTGGATAAATATAGAGATATAGGCAAAAATGAAGCTACAATATTATGAGGTGATCAACCCCAACCTTGAAAACCAAAATTATCTCTTTGTCTTGACTAATGTTAAGAAGAAAATGAACATTACTAATAATAACACTAATTCACATGAGCTTTATAGTGAAATTGGACATTTGACAATTCTAAAATTCCATGGGATGAAATAGTTTGTCAACTTACAATCCTAAGAGGGTTGAAGATGGACAACACTTTCTCTTATATTTTCCATCTTATACACTCATTTGATTTAATTTTCAAAATATTTGTCACATTACCAACCTTCTTGACCTTTTAACTCAACAAAACTCTGGTGATTTGAGAACACTTCTCTTCTTTTTCATCATAGAAATAAAAAGAATTATGACTAATATCTTACCTTCTTAAGGCCCAGTAGACCATATGAGTTTCAATGGACATTGATCATCATCATCATTATTATTAAATAAAATTGATAAGTGAGAAGAAGTATCATCCTTTCTTTAACTTAACTAATAATTCATGGCTTTGTTAATAAAAGTAAAAATTATATAAGCATTACTTAAGAAAAATTTTGTATGCTTTTAAAGAAAAGGTTCATCTTATTCTAAAATGATCTCATTTTTTGGGCCATTAAGTGTGGGTGGGATTTTTAAAGATATGAAAGAAACAAGTTAGGAATTCAAAAACATTTTTAAGAATTTAGTCAAGGCTTATTAGTTGTGGCAAGAACTTTCCATTATAAAGGAAAATAGTATCAAAATCGTAATAGTGAATTTAGAGCAATGGTGTCCCAAATTAATTTTCAATTTGTATCTTGGTTTTTTCTTACAAGGAAGCCCACAATCAGAATTGTTAGATTTTATAATAAAACAAAAATTAAATGCAATAAATAAGAAAAAAAGCATAAGATATACTCTTAAATAATGATAAATATGAGAAAACAAACTAAACACAAGAGAATAGAAATAAATCCTCATTATTGGTTGTTGGTAGAGATACAATAGATAAGTTTGAAGACATTTGAAAAGAGCTATGGTAAGCAATGGTTCTCTCTAAATCTTAGAAAAATCTCAAATGGTGAATTCTCTTGGAAATGTGATGCTAATTACTCAAGCAATTTTTGGTAGCATAAATTTTCTCACTTCTTATTGTTTTTGGCTCTCATTCTCCTTGTATGTATAGATTCAAAAGCAGCTCATGGCTCCTCCTTTGCCCATTAATGAGATGGGAGATTGGTAGAAGACAATAACTTCCCATTTAAGGATGGATATGCTCAAAAATGGGCAACCAAACTTGACTTGTTAGAGAATTTATGCCCATTCCTTATGATGTGATCCATAGACTATTGAGTTGTCACTTCGGTGGATTTGCATGGTTATTAAAGAAATAGTCATGGGGCCTGTGCAAAATTTCTTTGGTACATTCGTGTAGTTTGATTTTTTAAATGAACATTTAGAGAACCTTTGATATTTTAGGTTCCATGATGCTTCCAATGGAAATTATTACACATGTACATGTTGTTTTTAATGTTGAATGTAACCCGACTTGTACAATTATATGTATGTATTTTCAATACTAACAATTCCCCCCTCATATATGATATTAGGAACAAGAATATAGCTAAAATACATCACACTTTTTTGTTCCTGACTATAAGTCATGTTGACTTCATGAGAGATAGTGTCTTGTGATGAGAGATTTAAGGAAATCCTTACTGAGAAATAAAACAACACCATTCTAATTGATTTTTCATACAAAATGGTATATGTATGATATGTGAATGTCCCATGTTGTTGATCATGACTTTGATCATCATATTACAAGTACATAGGAAAGAATACTATAAAAAAACACAAAAGAAGTTGATGTGTTGTATGTTTAAGTAGATAACGATTTTCTCCCTCAGGGGTGTCTCTGACAGAGGAATGTAACGGGTGCCCCCGTTCATTAGTTAGAAGTCACTATTTAAGGGAGTGCAATTTGAATGCAAGGGTGTTTGACCTGATCAAAGAATTGCAATTGTTGTATAGTATGATACACCACTGATATGAAAGTGGTGTTAGAGTCAAACATCAAAGGGACCAATGAAATCAATGGTTGATGATGTTTCCCATTATTTCACCAGAGGTTGACTTGTAATGGGGGTACAAACCAAGGTATTTCTTCGATTCCAGAAAATGAATGTTGACGTTGGCAAAAAAGAAATGACAAGCTTTTGGAACAATGAAGGTTCTAGGAAACCCACATGAAGCTCATACAAGTGCTGAAATATGTAAGGTATTTCAAAGGAATAATGGCTAATGTTGCAAGTGCATAATGAACATTGGGTACTTTCCAAGGTTGGAGGGTAAATGTGAGTGGCGATAGTCAAAATAAAAATTTGGCAGGGTAAACCCCTAGAGTCAGGAGGACATGAAGGGG
Source organism: Pinus tabuliformis (assembly GCA_031772625.1). Classification (NCBI taxonomy): domain Eukaryota; kingdom Viridiplantae; phylum Streptophyta; class Pinopsida; order Pinales; family Pinaceae; genus Pinus; species Pinus tabuliformis. The sequence continues at coordinate 787,758,446 of CM062813.1, read as the reverse complement.
TGGTATAAATTAATGTTCTAAATGATATTGATAAGTGGTTACAATATAATTATCTAGTGGGAAGTATTAGGGAGATATGACATGAGATGAGATTGGGAAGATGGTATCTAAGGTGAAATCCAACTAAAGGCGACTAAGAACTACCGTCGAGTGATGGACACAAAAATATGGGTGAGGATTTGTTTCTCAAAAAATCTTTGTACACTTTCCAAGAGAATTTAAAATTGGTTTTGCGATGTACAACCATAGAGATAGGTGTCCCAAATGTGTAATGACCTATGTGGTGGTGCAGGGGAGTAATTGGAGAGGGTGGGGGCCCCGTTGGCTAGTACCAATGTAAGGTAAATGAAATGGGGGATCATGCAAATGGTCCAATACAATGTGGGGGTATGAGAGATGAAGTGTAGAATCTGATGGTGCATTTATGATGATTGAAAGGAAATGAGTTCCCAGGAAGGGTGGTAAGCAATGAGATGAAGATAGAAACACGGTCATCCTTGAAGTCATGCGAGTAGATTTTTGTCAGGTGAAAAAGAGATATCCATGGATACTGAGAGTGTAAAGATAGTACTTGATGAGGCAATCCATGTAGGTGGAGAGAGTATTGACCAATGTGAACATTTTCCAAGTCCAAGTGGAAGGTGGAAATAAACACAATTGATAAGATCGACTTTATGGATAACTCAGGAGAAATGATATCAGGATATGTAGTGCTTCGGGGGAACGCTGATCATGGCAATGAAGAATGATACTTTAAAAGTTAATCAACTGCCCTAATGGCCCAACTTTGTGTTGAGTGACAAAGTAACTTGCAAGATTGAAACCAACATATCACATGAAAGTATCATAGAAAGATAGAATGGACATAATTCATATACAAAAACTAAAAAATAAAAAAAAATCCACACCTGATGAGTGTTCGATGATGCAAAAGGCGTGAATGCATTTTATGGGAGGAAGAAAGTAAGATGATGAATGGAATCTTATGGGAACTTAGGTGCTATCATGGCCTTGAGGTTATCTTCATAGAAATGAAATATACTCGAAAAGGGTGATGGAGGTGTCTTTTGGTCAGGAGGAAGTGGTTTGCACATGGAAGTAATAGTGGACAGGTAGGTATGATATTGTCCTTGATTCCATAGGACCAAGAAATGAGGACAACACCTAGACAATTTGTTCCATGTAGTCTTGGATAACACTATCTTGGCAATGGGTAAAGTGATATTGACACCATGGAACGATGAGAAGAAGGATTTAATCATTATTCCTAGGGAGGAAGAAATAAAATAGATATGGTCTTATGTATCATCAATACTAGAGCAAATAAGTATCTATAGTATGGACTTATGGGATCTACTGGGGGAAGATTATAAAGGTTGTGCCGATGCTATGAGAACCATGTTAGAGGACTCATCATGACTTGGGATTCATAAGGGATGAGAATCCTCACTGGTAGTGCTTTCAAGGTCCTGAGTTACAAGAATATGTTGAAATGACCTAATGAGTAAGCATGCCGATAAAGGATGGGTATTGTTGATGCAAAGAACACATGGATGTAATGTGTGTTGATTATCATCAGAGAAAATGTAATAAATGCTTTTAGGTGCATCATAAACATTAGGGGTGAGAGGAAGAGGAGTAACCATGATATAATGATGTAATGCAACCAACACATCTTGATATCTTAGGAGATTAGGATAATGGTGTGTGAAATATCCATGTTGTGTGCAGATGGTGTTAGCTACCTATACCAATAGGTTTCATATGTCATGATTGTCAATGAAAAGGCCCAAATATGCTCTGCTTTGATGATGCAAAGATCACATATTTCCAAGAGAAGACAAGATGTGCATATAGCTTGATATAGACTCAATTTTGATGGATGGTCCAACAGCCTAATCTGGATCATTCCATGTTTAAATTTCCAGTTGTAGAATACAGAAAGAAGTTTGTCCAAACTATTTAATCTTGGCAGACAAGTAGCTCAGGTAGAGAATTAAGGTTCCCAACTGCTTAATCTGGGACCTTGGAAGCAATAAGGGTAGAATTAGATAGAAAATCAAAAGGAAAAAGCCAAAGAAAAGAAAAGGCAAATAAGGGTCTGCAAGCCTAAGTGCACCCTCCAAGAAGAAATAAAAAATGCTAGGCAAGTAGATGGGTAGGCAGATGGGGTTGCAGAAGTGTCATTCCTTACAGTTGAAGGTGTGCTAACCTATTCCACAAAGCAAAATCAATGGATTCAGAAGCCCTTCTTCCCTATCAGGTTGCAGCAAAGCAAAGAAGCATGTCTAACTTCCCAAATTTTCCCCTTTCTTTTTCATTCATTACAAATATCCCATCATCATTTGAGATTCATGGAAGAATTGGTGGTTTTATGGTGGTTCTTAGCCCTTTAAAAGCCACATTTCTTGTCTAAAACTCTTTTCATTTTGATCTACTCCCTAAGCTAAGTTATTTTCAAATAAACTTATTATTATCTCCCCTCATCCACTCCTTCACCAACATTAATTGCTAACTTTATTATATAAACCCCCTATGATACCCTCTCCCTAGTATTATAACACTATGGTGTATAAACCCCAAACATTGTATAAATATCCCTCCCCTTGGCATTATAGCCATATGTTCTCTGTTAGGGATCAAAATGACATCCGGTCACTTTGATAAACCTAAGTCTACCCCCACTCCCCTCTTCTGAGTTCATTGGGCCCATTAAAACCTTCATTTGCTAAAGAAAATCTTGTAAAAGACCTTTTTTACCCATACCCGCTTTAAATTTCAAAATAAATGTCAAAACCCACTTTTATTCGCTTATCCAAAGTGTCGGGGCCGCATTATTTTTACATTGGAAAACCATTATAATCCGCTATATCCCAAAGGGTTTCCGCCAAGCACAAATCCTGAAAGAAATATTAAAATAATCCCGCCCCCTTCCGTATTGTCCGATCACCTCACTGATCCGTCAGCCGTCCGATCAAACCCTTTTGATCCGACTGTCCTCATCCATATCGGACCGGCCCCGACATCCGACAGATACCTTCCGATATCTATCAGAGGGTGACGTCAGGCCTCTACCACGCCTCATCCCCACAGCTTATCGGAGGTACGCCTGACAATTCCCCTTCCGTATCAAAAGTGGTGCGATGAGAAACCGCTAACCGTTTCCGGTTTCGGTCGATCCGCCCGGCCAACGTCATCACCACGTCAGACCCAGGTCACTGCCACCCCGCCGTCGCGTCAGCTCCTTCGTCCGCCCCCGCGCTAGTATGTCTGCCACTTCATCATATCCGTGGACCAATCACAGCTTGCCACCTCACCCGGTGACGTCATGCTGACGTCATCCGACTTTGACCCCACCTGATGACGTCATCCAAAAAAGCGCACCAATATGCCAAAAGTCCATATTTTGGTCGATTTTTCGCATTTTTTCTAACTTTTTGCCAAAGCGCTGTTGCTTTCTCTGCATGATTTTTTACGTCCAAACTTGCACCACCTTGCTGAAATTGATTTGGAGGCCTCCAGCGCGCCATTTCTATGCACATTCGTGACCGTTGCTCGCTGTTTACCAGGTATTTACCCTTATAAATCCTTCATACACCTAATTTGTCTGTGAATTCCCTCAAAAAGCTTAAAAGACGAAGAAACTTGCAAATTCGCCGGCAAAATCCCTGAGCCTAGTCCCCATTTACATCTGAAGGGTCGAAAATCATCAGCCGAGCCTTGTTTGCCTAAATTTCACCAAAAGATTGTACTCTGTTCGCGCAATCGCGAGGCAGTTACTCAAATTACACCTTCTTGCTATAAAAGAATGATTCGGACCAGACCTTAGTCTTATCTCTACCTTAAAGCAGTATTTCAATTGTTGCAGCTGATCATTTATCCTTTATCCCTGAATAATTCACATTTCTCCGTCGAAAAAAACTCCTTTGTGTTGCTCTGCATAGAAACTCCATCCATAATCCAAGGAGAAATCATGGACCCACCAGTAGCTCCTATAGCGTTGAACGTTGCTCCATCGAATTCCCCTCAGAGACAATTGGAATGGCAAGCTCTGGCAGACATGGACTATCAGATTTCAGAGGAAATGCTGATGAGGACCAAGTTCCACATCCACCTGCTCAATGAATTAAAGGCCAACCATGAGACTGGAACAGATGTGCTGGGCATATGGGAATCTTTCCTCCCTATTTTCAAGCTCCCTCAGGTCAGACAATTCCCTGATTTGATCCATCTGTGTGCTGAATACTATGACCCCACTCAAAGGGCAGTTCTTGACCCTTCAGGCTCAGCTGTGTTTTATATCACCCCAGAAGCTATCAAAGATATGCTCTTCTTCAGGACTGAGAAGAAACTGGTCCCTCTATCACTTGTAGACCTGATAAATCAAGGAGCCAGAATGACAGATGCTCAGGTCACCAAATTGAATCAGTTGTACATTGACTCTGACTCTGTGAAGTATCCTCCTATCAATCAAGTGTACCTCAACCAACTGGGCAGAGATCTTGCAGACATGATTAGTCCCATTTTGGGCTACAACTCAATTGAGTTTGTCAATCAAACTGTGCTGGTAATGATGCTCATGTTTGCTCCTGGCAAGTCCCCTATCTGCTATGACTATGCTACCTATATAGCAGACAAAATACATGAAAAACTAATGAACCTGGAAAGAGAAAGAGTGTTCAGATACACCTCTTACATTTACCACTTAATCTTATATCATCAACATCAGAAGTTCTCTTTTCCAATCAAAAGAGTGGATGCCCAAGGTAATCCAAGATCAGTGGTCTATTGGTCCTCTATTTTCCACTGTAGATTCAAGTCTCCTTATACTTATTGTGAGTTCATAGATCTCTTCATCCACCCAGCTATGTCAATGTTGATGAGCTCACCTCCTCCAAGGCTCACTGATGACATGCAAAGGATCCTGCAGTTATCCAAATCATACAGCATTGGGGACTGGTACTTTTACCAGAATCACACCGTCATCAGGATATATGGGTGTGAATTGCCTCCCTACAGACTACCCAAATATGTGCCTATGAGGCTGTTTACCCTAGAATACTTCAGGCAATTTGGCAATGTTGATGTGCTTCACTTTTCAGGCAAAGGCAAGAAAGCACAGTTGAAAGTCAGGAACCAATTTGGCCATTTTGTCTATAACCAAAGGGAGGAAGGTTGGAAAGAAGCAGACAAGATGCTTGAGTCCCTTGGCCTTCAAACTAGTTTCCTTTGGAAACATTATGACCCCAACCACTTCATAACTTTGAGAAGGCTCAAATACAAGTTGTCTGGGTATGATCATGTGAAGATTCCTCACATTGAAAAACATGCAAACCAAGTAAAATGGAGGAGAGGAAACCTAGAAGAGCCTGTTACACAAGAAGAGCTGAATCAAAGAGCAGTGAGGAATTTAAAGAAGATGGCTGACCTTGAACTTTGTTCACAGGTGTTTTCCCTTCCAAGCACACAAGTGGGAGCAGTTGCATCCTCCTCGACTGCAAATCAGCAAGCACCCAAAGCCACTGAAGATATATCCAGCAAAGGCAAGGAAAAGGAAATGGAGACCGAATAGCTACCTCATGAGAAGGTGCAGCAACAGCAGCAGCAGGTAGAACAACAGCAACAACAGGAATTACAGCAAGAAGAAGGGCAACATGACAAAGAGCAGCCCCCACAGCAAGAGCAGACAGTGGAAGCCCCAATTTTCACTGAACAGTAGGCACAAAACACAGTGCCTCCTAGGAAAGAAACATCAGCTGATGCATCAATCCTCCAAACTCCACAAAAGGAGGATACTAGCAGAAAAAGGGACAGAGAGACTCCCTTGACCACATCAATAAGTCATGGTGACAAAAGACAGAGATTGAATCCTTTCTCTGAAGAGGAAATGCCAACAAGGCAGTCTCTGGGAATGGGCCCACCTAGCAGGGAAGCATGTGCAAGTTCCTTCCAAGAGGAATAGAACAGAACTGTGGGAGGAGAAGTCAGCTCCTCTAACCAGCATAGAGAAGGTGAACTGAGCATTAAACAGCAGTTCATAGACATAAAGAAAAGGAATGAGCCCATAAAAATACAGTTGTATAACCATTTGTTGAAAATGGCTCCCACTAACCAGCAAAGACTGATGTCCGCTTTTGATGTTAGTGAAGGCAAAATGATCATGAGTCATTTCTTGCCAGCTGTAGCACAGCCCCAGTCCACTGCAGATTATATAAGGACCAATCTTGAGGTCCTTGCCAAGGACATCCACCCGATGGAGAAAATTGAGCTACACAAACAAACGGGTGAGATGGTGTATGCCTCCTTGGCAGATAAAACATTGGACAATTATAGGCTAGAAAATAGCCTTAATAATACAGCTGCACAACTCGAGTTGGAGAGAGCATCCTCTCAAACAAAGGACAATAGAATAAGGTCCTTAGAAGATATAATTATAGAGATTGGTCATGATCCCAAGGATATCAAGGGCATACAGGAAATATTGAAGTTGAGGGATGCAGACATGGCAGCTTTGAAGATAAAGATCAAAATGCCAGCCACAATTCACCCTCAAACAGATGAAGTTGCCCAGCAAAGGCATGATCAAGATTCCTCAGCCTTGCTGGTGTCTCTATATAAGCAACTAATCCAGACACAAGAAAAGCTGGGAGAATCAGAGGCTGCACAGGCAGAATTACAGGCAGCTTTGAAGCAAAGAGAAGAAGGTCAGACCTCCCAACCTCCTCCTGAAGTAATAAACCTTGAGGAAACTGCTCCAACTACTGTTCCTCCTCCTCAACAAACAGAACAGGCAACAACATCCACCTCATCACCAACACCAACAACAGAGCAGGCCCCAAGCGTGGACATGCAAAAGCTGAGGAATGAGATCCAGGCCTTGGAAGCACAAATGACAGAATTGAATGAGGCCAGGGAGAAACTAGCCAAAGTCAATGAAAGATGTGACAAGTCCAAGCAGACTGTGGCAGAAAAGGGCAGGGAAATAAAGGCCCTCAAAGACAGAATCAAAGAGCTAGAGAATGAGCTCAAATTAGATAAGGTGGTGGCTGAGATCAAGACAGTACTATGGCCAATATTGGCCAGTCTATTACTGACCAATGGCAGTACATTGACACAATCCATGAGCAGCTGGAGCTCATCACAAAGGCACAAAAGGAGAACCAAATATCAAGGGCAGCTCTAAGCAATATGCCTGAAATTGCCACTAGGATGGTCAATGTGCTCAATAACAGAACAAGTTCTCAGTTAGCAACCATGGGAATTCCTAACAGAACTCATACTATTATGTTGGTAAAAAGGATCCTTACACTAAGAAACTTAGTGCAGACATTGGAGAGAAGGACCCAAGACATGCAGACCGAGGTAAACAGATTTATGGACAAATTTGTGGTATTACAGAACCGAGGTATCCCTGGCTTACTGAACAGTGCAGGGAAACTGCTGACCCATGAGAATTATGCCAAGAGGGTCAATACATTTGCCACAAGTCAGATCACTGAAAGGCCCAGCACCTCAGAAGAAACAGGGCCAGCTACAGGGCAAAGTCTCTACAGCAGAGTAGAGAATTTATTCTTTATAATGAATGAGATAAAACACCTGTTTGAAGTGCCTCCTAACTTTTATAAATACACAGTGGCAAATGAGACTATGGAGGCAATTCTCAGGCATCAACTACCCACACAGGAATGGTGGACAAAGGCAATACAAATGATCTTATAGACCAGGAAGCCATTCTTCGAGTTTTGCATCAAAAAATACAAGGTGGCATGCACAGGAAAAGCTAGTAAAATCAGCATGCAGGAAAAGATACAAGCTGAGCCAACTCAGCAGAAGTCTCGGCCAGCAAGTCAAGATGGACAGCTAAAGGTGACAGGGCTGAAAAGTTACGGCGGAGCAGCCACATCAGCGCATTTTCCAGCATTTAAAGCAGATCATTCCAACCGACTCAGTGGCCTCCAAAGGCCAAAATATCTTCTGACAGATATAAAGATGCATTTATGATGTATTGAAGACAACAATAACTTTTTATCTGCTGTTATGTACAAAGTTGGTGAAATATTCATTTCTTAGATGACTCAACGCCATAGATATTTTGTATTACCGTTTGTATATATTTGCCCCTCGCATAAGCTTGCAGGGGTTGTTGTTGATTTCTCTTGAAGAAGTTCTTATGCTATAATCCTTTCAGATTTTAATAAAGAAAGTGATGAAATTTCTCAAAGTTCTGAAGTGTTGAATGCGTTCTGGTGTTTGTTGAAAACTGCAGGATTCCTGTGTACCTCACAATACAATAAGTTTTCTGTAACTCTCTTTGTTATGTGTTTCAATCTTTTACAATCCATATATGTTTCTAATTTATAAGTATTTAGCAACAAAGAAAAAGAATAGCCTTCAGGATTTATTCATGCAATACCCTGAGCTCAATCTATGTTGTTAATGAATGTTTTCTTCAGCTATAATCTTGATAAGTGTAATTCTTAATTGCTGCACTTTTAGAATATATCTTTCACAGTGACCTTTGTTTCAGGAATTCATTTTTTCTCCTGAGCAACATGTTTTACTTTCACATCACCAGCTTAATGGAGAATTCTTAATTGCTTTCTGTTGGCTGACCATACATAACCACTTAAGTTTAAATTTTGTTTGTTTGAGATACCCAATAGGCCCTACAGTCTGAACATCATCACTTCAGCATTTCAAAACAGTTCACAGCTCTAGACTCCATTGCCCAATGATATACTACTGTCTGAACACTACATCTTAAGCACTGAAAGAAGTCCTTCAACCAAAACATAAACCAAAAACCTGAGCATAATAGCTAGCCTTAAAACACTATCAAAATAGAGATAAATCATAAAGAGAGAGCCCTCTCTGATTACAGTTTGGCTAGAAACTGTAATCCAAAGATTGGTTAGTGGTTACCCCGGCCGTATTCCCTTGGGAGTCATAGGGAACAACCTGGGAGTTAACATAATTGGCGAATCCACTGGGGATCGAAGCATATTGTTTTTTAAATTGTTGTTTGCCAAGACAATGGTTTTAAAAAGCTTGAGCAGTCCCTTAAACAATCCTAAAATATCTTAGAAAATACCAAAAACTAATTCAGAAGATGGCTCCTAAAAGGGAAACCAGACACACTAGGTCAAATCCTGACCCAAATCCAGCAGTTTTTTAGAATCCTAATATAATCCCTAGAATAATTAGGAAGCAGCAAAGGGAGGAAAATCCTAGTGATTTGAGTCCTGAGACAGCCCACCCTAAACCAGTTCCAACCCCTATCAAGGTTTTATTTCGCTCTACTCCTGTTTCCCCCAGTTTACCATCTACATCCCAAAGCCCTCCTTTCACATCTTCACCCACTGCACATATCCCCTTGAACAACACTCTAGGTGCTGCTGCACCTGTTACCCCTATAGTACACACCATTCCTTTTATCCCAGTTGCTCTTGTAAATCCCCCAAACCTTGTGAATATGGCTAACAGATATGCACCCTTGCAGATACCAGCTAATGTTGCAGCTCTACCCCAAGACTACCAAACCAAAATCTCATATTTTGACTCCACTGGCCCTTTGACAGTTGTTCAACATGCCAAAAGGATGCAAGACCATTTTGAAACTTATGAAATAGATGATGACATTGTGAGAATGAGGATGTTTGTTCAAAGCCTAACTGGGGATGTAAGAACTTGGTTTAGATCCCTGAATGAAAATTCCATCACAACTCCTGATGAGCTTTATCAAGCCTTTACTAGCAGATGGGAGAAGAAGAAGGATCCTCTGCACATACTTGGTGAATATGACACTATCAAAAGAGGTCCCCAAGAGACTGCTTTGGAGTATTGTGTAAGATTCAACAATGTGTATAACGCAATCCCACAAAATTTAAGACCCCCTCCTGATTTAGCTTTGTACAAATTCCCTGATGGTTTTGACCCTGACATGGCCTATCAGTTGAAGGAGAGAGACTCTCAAACCCTTGCAGAGGCCCAAAAGGTTTCTGTCACAGTGGAAGCTAACCTGATTGCCAAAAGAAACAGAGCAAGGTTGGAAAAGAGAACAACCTTCAAAGAAGAACCCTCTGCTTTCGATCAAAAGATGGATGCAATACTCAATGGAATGAAAAGATTGGGTGATAGAGTGGAATCTGTTGAGAGAAAATCATCATGGGAAGCACCACAAAACAACCCTCCTAGGAATCCAAATTTTAGGAGAACTCAAAACCCAAACGTTGGCAAGGCCACTGCTGACCAAGACATAAGACCCCCTTTCCAAGAAAACTATGCTGAAACTTCCACATCAACTGAACCCAATGAAGATTCTCATATTAATTTAATGGATCTAGATGGTGAAAGTCAAGTTTTCTTAACACAAGAAGATCATGAGGATGATGAAATCAAACTGTTCCAAACCAAATCAGGTGAATCCTTTGACTTTAAACAAGGCTATGACACTGCTGTTTTTGAAGTCCATAAGCAATACAAGCTAAGGAGCAGAATTGTGAATGTAAATCAACCAGAAAAGATAAAGGATAATCAGCAGCCTAAAAGAGCCATAGTCACAGAGCCTAATGACGAAACAAGTTCACCTGCAGAAGAAGTAATTATCGAAGAGATCACTGAACCATTGTCCTTAAAACAGCAGCCCATGGCTACTTCATCCTCTCACCCTAATTTAAATGTTACTCCTCAAGAGATGAGTAAAAAATACAAGTCACAAAATGAAGATAAGAATCAAGAAGAAGATTTAGTGAACAAGGAAAGGACTGTCATCCAAAACCCTAAGACCGAATCTGAAAAACTCTTTGACCTAGAAACTGAAATTGGCAAACTAAAGATAGCAATTCCTCTCTCAGAATTAGCTAAGCATGACATTTATAAACAACATATCAAGAAGTCCCTTCAACTCACCAGCATCAAAGATGATGTCAATGTGTTGGATGACACCCCAGAATTATTGTTTGGCCCAGAAGTGGATGGAAAAGCAGTAGTCACAGGGATATTGCCTTTTTATGTCAGCTTACATATTCATGATAAAATATTACATAATGCAATGTTTGACTCAGGTGCCTCTCATAATCTCATGCCAAAAGCAGTCATGGAGAGATTGAATCTAGATATAACAAGACCATACAAGGACCTATTTTCCTTTGACTCCAGCCAAGTCAAGTGTTTAGGTCTCATAAAAGATTTATGTGTGTCTCTGGTTCAATACCCAAACAAAACAATTCTAATGGATGTTGTAGTTGTCGATATCCCACCTAAGTATGGGATGTTGTTATCAAGATCAAGGGGAGCTAAACTCCAAGGTTCCCTACAATTAGACATGTCATATGCCACAATCTCTATTTTTGGGCAACCAAAAAGACTATACAGAGAAACACTCATGAAATACATGGTCAGTAGTGAAGAAAAGCCTCAAAACTTTCCCATATATGTTGTCCATTCAGACATAGACTCATACATTCTCTTCAATGATAGCACAACTCTCTCAAAAAATGATATTGAAACAAAGATACTCATACAAGAGGAAGACACTAATGAAAGAACTACCACCCATGAAACAATAGTCAATCAATCACTAGACACTGCTGTTGCTCTAGTTGTCAAGCATATTCAATCAAATGATGAGACTGTCCTAAAAGACAAGCCAGATGAAAAACCAGAACTTCAACATACATTGCCAGCCCATGAACAGATCATTAAATCTCCTTCACAACAAGATATTCTATGGTTCCTTGAATTTGATGGCTCAGTCAACAAATTAGGGGCAGGAGCTGGAGTTTTGGTACACAATAAAGAAAACAGCCATGCAGAAGGCAGAGCCTATACATTAAACTTCAGATGTACTAATAACATGGCAAAATATGAAGCTCTTTTACTAGGCCTCAAGTTAGTAAAGTTCTTGCAAGCTGCCAGGGTTTCAATCATGGGAGATTCAGATTTAGCTATCCAACAAGTGAAGGGAAATTTTGTCACCAATGATAAAAGACTAAGATCTTATAGGTCTGCTGTTGCTGAAGTACTAAACTTTTTCTCTGAATTCCAAATCACTAAAATTCCTGGAACCCACAATCTACATGCTCATAGTTTGGCCACATTTGCTAGTACTTGCAAATTACCATTGGAACCTAACAATTGTTTCACAGCTGAGATAAAATACAAACCCTCTATTCCAAACAATGTTAAAGATTGGCAAGTATTTGAGGATGATATGCAAATAAACAATTTTTTAACGCTGCAACAAGAGTTTGCAGGATTAAATATTGACATTGACAGAGCAAGTCAATCACAAATACTTGAAAGAGCAAGTCAATCACAAATACAGTTTGAACAGATCAACCACCCAATATCACCTAGAACAGCAAAACAAATGCTAAATCCAACTATTTTCAACAAGGAGAACATACAACAAATTCAACAAACCAATCATGAGGAAGCAGCTATTGTAGAGGATGAAATCATGGAGCTGAAAGACAATTTTCTGCCAACAGGCCTAACTCCACTAGAGGACATCTTTGATTCAAATGATATTCCCAGAAAACCGAAAATGCAGCCCTTAAATGCAGCCATTGAAGAATGCAACATTGGTACCATTGACAAGCCCAAAATAATAAAATTGTCTGCATCTTTACCTCTTGATCAAAAGCCTAAATACATTGACCTCTTCAAAGAGTTCCAGGATGTCTTTGCATGGAGTTATGAGGATCTAAAGTCCTATGATACCTCTGTTATCCAGCATACTATCCCTCTCAAGCCTGATCAAAAACCCTTTAAACAAAAATTGAGGAGAATCAATCCTATGCTTCTCCCAGCAATGGAACAAGAGGTACAGAAAATGTTCAAAGCAGGCATCATAGCACCTATCAAATTCTCTGAGTGGATTTCAAACTTAGTCCCTACAAGAAAGAAAACTGGTGAAATAAGGCTGTGTGTGGATCTAAGAAATCTGAACCAAGTATCCCTCAAAGACAACTATCCCTTACCCAAGATGGAGCACATTCTACAAAGAGTGGTAGGGGCCTCAAGGATCTCATTACTTGATGGATTCTCAGGCTTCAATCAAATCCTGGTGCACCCTGATGATCAAGAAAAAACAGCATTTACAACCCCATGGAGAACTTTCAAATATGTAAAAATGCCTTTTGGATTGAAAAATGCAGGGGCAACTTTTCAAAGAGAAATGGATATTGCTTTTACCAAAGAGATTCGTGACTTCCTTGTCATTTATTTGGGTGACCTCAAACCCTTCTCAAAATCAGACCAAGAACATTTGAAACATTTGAGACAGATCTTCCTAACATGTAGGAAATATGGAATCTCCTTGAACCCCAAGAAATCCCTATTTGGTTTAGAGGAAGGTAAACTATTGGGCCACATCATTTCTAAAGATGGCATTAGGATAGATCCAGACAGGATACAGGCTATCTTACAAATGCCCCACCCAAGAAATATAAAAGAATTGCAAGGATTCTTGGGAAAAATCAATTTCTTGAGAAGGTTTATCCCAAACTTAGCAGAATTGATCAGATTGCTAAATAACATGCTAAAGAAGGATTCAAAAGTGAAATGGACTGTTGAAGCTAATCAAGCCTTTGAAGGAGTAAAATTGGCCCTTACTCAAACTCCAGTCTTAACAAACCCTCAATTTGATAGAGAATTTATCATTTTCTCTTTTGCCTCCCAGCACACTATTGTTGCTGTTTTGTTACAGAAAGATGACCAAGGAAATGAGAAACCCATTGCTTTCTTTAGTAGAGCTCTTAGATATGCTCCCCTAAAATACCAAATCATGGAGAAACAATCTTATGCTTTGGTCAAAGCCATTAAGGATTTTAGGATCTACATCCTTTATTCCCATGTTATAGCTTATGTACCAAGTCCTATTGTCAAAGACATTCTCACCCAAGAAAATTTAGAGGGCAGAAGAGGGAAATGGATTGCCAACATTTTGGAATTTGATATTGAGATAAAACCTACAAAACTAATAAAAGGGCAAGGTTTGGCCAAACTAATGACAGAAGAAAACTTCCAAGCCTTAGATATCAACCAGCTGGACAGTGAACCGGAGCTGGCGACTCCAAAGATCAATGTAGCCTTTGAACAATCCCCTTGGTACTCTGATATATGTTATGTATTGCAAAACCTGTGCGCTCCCCCAGGATTGTCCAGAACTAAATGTAGGTTCTTAAAAATGAAAGCTTCTAAATTCTGTGTTATGGATGGAAATTTACTTTGGAAAAACCATGAAGGGATATTGCTAAACTGCCTAATTGAGAATGAAACTGACAATATCATAAAAGAATTTCATGCAGGTGACTGTGGTGGACACTTGTACTGGAAGTCCACTGTGGATAAAATACTGAGGGCTAGTTACTACTGGCCCACCATGTTCTCTGATGTCAAGAAATTCACTACTTCATGTCATAAATGTCAAGTGTTTGAGGGAAAGAGACAGTTACTGCCACTTCCCTTGAGGCCTATTGAAACAGAGAGACCTTTTCAACAATGGGGCTTGGATTTCATTGGGGAAATTCATCCCTCATCCTCAGGCCAGCACAAATGGATTCTAACAGCTACAGACTACTTCACTAAGTGGATTGAAGCTGCTCCATGTAGACAAGCAAATGATTCAATAATCATTCAGTTTTTGGAAAATAACATATTGGCTAGATTTGGTTGTCCTGACAAAATAATAACAGATAATGCTACTGCTTTCAGATCTAAAAAGATGGTGAATTTCTGCCACAAATTTCATATTACTTTGGGCCATTCCACTGCATACTACCCCCAAGGAAATGGCCTTGCTGAGTCATCAAATAAAAGCCTGGTAAACATTATAAAGAAAGTGCTAGAAGAGAACAAAAAGAATTGGCATAAGAAGCTTGTGAATGCTCTATGGGCAGATAGACTAGCAACCAAGAGATCAATTGGGACCAGCCCATATGAGTTGGTTTATGGATTAGAAGCCAAATTCCCTTCATCACTAGGAGTTCCTGTTATGAAACTTCTTCAAGAAAGCCAAGCTGAACCAAATGATATGCAAAGAAGGATCAATCAAATAATATGTTTACAGCAAACTAGAGACCAAGTGTTCAGCAGAGTTCAAGCTTTACAAGAAAAATTAAAAAAGGCCTTTGACAGAAGAACTAAGGCAGAAGATTTCAAAATTGGTGACAAAGTCCTCAAGTGGGATTCAAGAAGAGAGGACAAGGGAAAACATGGAAAATTTGATTCCCTTTGGAGAGGACCATTTGCTGTCCAAACAGTACAAGGAAACAACACCTATTTTCTTAAAAGTCTTAATGAAACTGACTTGGATGAAGGTCCTGTGAATGGTAGGATGTTGAAGCACTATTTTCACTACTGCCCATAAGTACAGCATGAGTTTCTTTTGTATATATTCAAGTGTATATATTACTCTCTGTAAGGATGTAAAAATGAAGTTTTTCCAAGTTTATTAACTATCACCAAAAGGTAAATAGGATCAGAGGCCTACCAAGAAAGAAGAGCACAATTTTGGCATTTCAAAGCAGCATACTTCAAGTTTTGGTAAAAGCAGTCAAGGGGCAAGGCAATCTGACTTGTTGTTCTTGGTCTTTCAAATGAAAATCCATCCCCATGTGGAGCCACTGTTAGCTACCTATACCAATAGGTTTCATATGTCATGATTGTCAATGAAAAGGCCCAAATATGCTCTGCTTTGATGATGCAAAGATCACATATTTCCAAGAGAAGACAAGCTGTGCATATAGCTTGATATAGACTCAATTTTGATGGATGGTCCAACAGCCTAATCTAGATCATGCCATGTTTTAAATTTCCAGTTGTAGAATAGAGAAAGAAGTCTGTCCAAACTGTTTAATCTTGGCAGACAAGTAGCTCAGGTAGAGAATTAAGGTTCCCAACTGCTTAATCTGGGACCTTGGAAGCAATAAGGGTAGAATTAGATAGAAAATCAAAAGGAAAAAGCCAAAGAAAAGAAAAGGCAAATAAGGGTCTGCAAGCCTAAGTGCACCCTCCAAGAAGAAATAAAAAATGCTAGGCAAGTAGATGGGTAGGCAGATGGGGTTGCAGAAGTGTCATTCCTTACAGTTGAAGGTGTGCTAACCTATTCCACAAAGCAAAATCAATGGATTCAGAAGCCCTTCTTCCCTATCAAGTTGCAGCAAAGCAAAGAAGCATGTCTAACTTCCCAAATTTTCCCCCTTTTTTTCCATTCATTACTAATATCCCATCATCATTTGAGATTCATGGAAGAATTGGTGGTTTTATGGTGGTTCTTAGCCCTTTAAAAGCCACATTTCTTGTCTAAAACTCTTTTCATTTTGATCTACTCCCTAAGTTAAGTTATTTTCAAATAAACTTAGTATTATCTCCCCTCATCCACTCCTTCACCCATATTAATTGCTAACTTTATTATATAAACCCCCTATGATACCCTCTCCCTAGTATTATAACACTATGGTGTATAAACCCCAAACATTGTATAAATATCCCTCCCCTTGGCATTATAGCCATATGTTCTCTGTCAGGGATCAAAATGACATCTGGTCACTTTGATAAACCTAAGTCTACCCCCCCTCCCCTCTTCTGAGTTCATTGGGCCCATTAAAACCTTCATTTGCTAAAGAAAACCTTGTAAAAGACCTTTTTTACCCATACCCACTTTAAATTGCAAAATAAATGTCAAAACCCACTTTTATTCGCTTATCCAAAGTGTCGGGGCCGCATTATTTTTACATTGGAAAACCATTATAATCTGCCGTATCCCAAAGGGTTTCCGCCAAGCACAAATCCTGAAAGAAATATTAAAATAATCTCGTCCCCTTCCGTATTGTCCGATCACCTCACTGATCCGTCAACCGTCGGATCGGACCCTTTTGATCCGACGGCCCTCATCCATATCGGATCGGCCCCGACGTCCGACAGATACCTTCCGATATCTGTCAGAGGGTGACGTCAGGCCTCCGCCACGCGTCATCCCCATAGCTTGTTGGAGGTACGCCTGACAATTCCCCTTCCGTATCAAAAACAGTGCGATGAGAAACCGCTAACCGTTTCCGGTTTCGATCGATCCGCCCGGCCAACGTCATCACCACGTCGGACCCACGTCACTGCCACCCCGCCGTCGTGTCAGCTCCTTCGTCCGCCCCCGCGCTGGTATGTCTGCCACTTCATCATATCCGTGGACCAATCACAGCCTGCCACCTCACCCAGTGACGTCATGCTGACATCATCCGACTTTGACCCCACCTGATGACGTCATGCTGACATCATCCAAAAAAGTGCGCCAATATGCCAAAAGTCCATATTTTGGTCGATTTTTCGCGTTTTTTCTAACTTTTTGCCAAAGCGTTGTTGCTTTCTCTGCATGATTTTTTATGTCCAAACTTGCACCACCTTACTGAAATCGATTTGGAGGCCTCCGGCGCGCCATTTCTACGCACATTCGTGACCGTTGCTCGCTGTTTACCAGGTATTTACCCTTATAAATCCTTCATACGCCTAATTTGTCTGTGAATTCCCTCAAAAAGCTTAAAAGACGAAGAAACTTGCAAATTCGCCGGCAAAATCCCTGAGCCTAGTCCCCATTTACATCTGAAGGGTCGAAAATCATCAACCGAGCCTTGTTTGCCTAAATTTCACCAAAAGATTGCACTCTGTTCACGCAATCGCGAGGCAGTTACTCAAATTACACCTTCTTGCTATAAAAGAATGATTCAGACCAGACTTTAGTCTTATCTCTACCTTAAAGCAGTATTTCAATTGCTGCAGCTGATCATTTATCCTTTATCCCTGAATAATTCACATTTCTCCGTCGAAGAAAACTCCTTTGTGTTGCTCTGCATAGCAACTCCATCCATAATCCAAGGAGAAATCATGGACCCACCAGTAGCTCCTATAGCGTTGAACGTTGCTCCATTGAATGCCCCTCAGAGACAATTGGAATGGCAAGCTCTGGCAGACATGGACTATCAGATTTCAGAGGAAATGCTAATGAGGACCAAGTTCCACATCCACCTGCTCAATGAATAAAAGGCCAAGCATGAGACTGGAACAGATGTGCTGGGCATATGGGAGTCTTTCCTCCCTATTTTCAAGCTCCCTCAGGTCAGACAATTCCCTGATTTGATCCATCTGTGTGCTGAAAACTATGACCCCACTCAGAGGGCAGTTCTTGACCCTTCAGGCTCAGCTGTGTTTTATATCACCCCAGAAGCTATCAAAGATATGCTCTGCTTCAGGACTGAGAAGAAACTGGTCCCTCTATCACTTGTAGACCTGATAAATCAAGGAGCCAGAATGACAGATGCTCAGGTCACCAAATTGAATCAGCTGTACATTGACTCTGACTCTGTGAAGTATCCTCCTATCAATCAAGTGTACCTCAACCAACTGGGTAGAGATCTTGCAGACATGATTAGTCCCATTTTGGGCTACAACTCAATTGAGTTTGTTGATCAAACTGTGCTGGTAATGATGCTCATGTTTGCTCCTGGCAAGTCTCCTATCTGCTATGACTATGCTACCTATATAGCAGACAAAATACATGAACAACTAATGAACCTGGCAAGAGAAAGAGTGTTCAGATACACCTCTTACATTTACCACTTAATCTTATATCATCAACATCAGAAGTTCTCTTTTCCAATCAAAAGAGTGGATGCCCAAGGTAATCCAAGATTAGTGGTCTATTGGTCCTCTGTTTTCCACTGTAGATTCGAGTATCCTTATACTTATTGTGAGTTCATAGATCTCTTCATCCACCCAGCTATGTCAATGTTGATGAGCTCACCTCCTCCAAGGCTCACTGATGACATGCAAAGGATCCTGCAGTTATCCAAATCATATAGCATTGGGGACTAGTACTTTTACCAGAATCACACCGTCATCAGGATATATGGGTGTGAATTGCCTCCCTACAGACTACCCAAATATGTGCCTATGAGGTTGTTTGCCCTAGAATACTTCAGGAAATTTGGCAATGTTGATGTGCTTCACTTTTCAGGCAAAGGCAAGAAAGCACAGTTGAAAGTCAGGAACCAACTTGGCCATTTTGTCTATAACCAGAGGGAGGAAGGTTGGAAAGAAGCAGACAGGATGCTTGAGTCCCTTGGTCTTCAAACCAGTTTCCTTTGGAAACCTTATGACCCCAACCACTTCATAACTTTGAGAAGGCTCAAATACAAGCTGTCTGGGTATGATCATGTGAAGATTCCTCACATTGAAAAACATGCAAACCAAGTAAGATGGAGGAGAGGAACCCTAGAAGAGCCTGTTACACAAGAAGAGCTGAATCAAAGAGCAGTGAGGAATTTAAAGAAAATGGCTGACCTTGAACTTTGTTCACAGGTGTTTTCCCTTCCAAGCACACAAGTGGGAGCAGTTGCATCCTCCTCGACTGCAAATCAGCAAGCACCCAAAGCCACTGAAGATATATCCAGCAAAGGCAAGGAAAAGGAAATGGAGACCGAACAACTACCTCATGAGAAGGTGCAGCAACAGCAACAGCAGGTAGAACAACAACAACAATAGGAATTACAGCAAGAAGAAGGGAAGCATGACAAAGAGCAGCCCCCACAGCAAGAGCAGACAGTGGAAGGCCCAATTTTCACTGAACAACAGGCACAAAATACAGTGCCTCCTAGGCAAGAAACATCAGCTGATGCATCAATCCTCCAAACTCCACAAAAGGAGGATACTCGCAGAAAAAGGGACAGAGAGACTCCCTTGACCACATCAATAAGTCATGGTGACAAAAGACAGAGGTTGAATCCTTTCTCTGAAGAGGAAATGCCAACAGGGCAGTCTCTGGGCATGGGCCCACCTAGCAGGGAAGCATCTGCAAGTTCCTTCCAAGAGGAACAGAACAGAACTGTGGGAGGAGAAGTCAGCTCCTCTAACCAGCAAAGAGAGGGTGAACTGAGCATTAAACAACAGTTCATAGACATAAAGAAAAGGAACGAGCCCATAAAAATACAGCTGTATAACCATTTGTTGAAAATGGCTCCCACTAACCAGCAAAGACTGATGTCCGCTTTTGATGTTAGTGAAGGAAAAATGATCATGAGTCATTTCTTGCCAGTTGTAGCACAGCCCCAGTCCCCTGCAGATTATATAAGGACCAATCTTGAGGTCCTTGCCAAGGACATACACCCGATGGACAAAATTGAGCTAGACAAACAAACGGGTGAGATGGTGTATGCCTCCTTGGCAGATAAAACATTGGACAATTATAGGCTAGAAAATAGCCTTAATAATATAGCTTCACAACTTGAGTTGGAGAGGGAGTCCTCTCAAGCAAAGGACAATAGAAGAAGGTCCTTAGAAGATATGATTATAGAGATTGGTCATGATCCCAAGGATATCAAGGGCATACAGGAAATATTGAAGTTGAGGGATGCAGACATGGCAGCTTTGAAGAGAAAGATCAAAATGCCAGCCACAATTCACCCTCAAACAGATGAAGTTGCCCAGCAAAGGCATGATCAAGATGCCTCAGCCTTGCTGGTGTCTCTATATAAGCAACTAATCCAGACACATGAAAAGCTGGGAGAATCAGAGGCTGCACAGGCAGCATTACAGGCAGCTTTGAAGCAAAGAGAAGAAGGCCAGACCTCCCAGCCTCCTCCTGAAGTAATAAACCTTGAGGAAACTGCTCCAACTACTGTTCCTCCTCCTCAACAAACAGAACAGGCAGCAACATCCACCTCAGCACCACCACCAACAACCGAGCAGGCCCCAAGCCTGGACATGCAAAAGCTGAGGAATGAGATCCAGGCCTTGGAAGCACAAATGACAGAATTGAATGAGGCCAGGGAGAAACTAGCCAAATTCAATGAAAGATATGACAAGTCCAAGCAGACTGTGGCAGAAAAGGGCAGGGAGATAAAAGCCCTCAAAGACAGAATCAAAGAGCTAGAGAATGAGCTCAAATTAGATAAGGTGGTGGCCGAGATCAAGACAGTGCTATGGGCCAATATTGGCCAGTCTATTACTGACCAATGGCAGTACATTGACACAATCCATGAGCAGCTGGAGCTCATCACAAAGGCACAGAAGGAGATTCAGAGATCAAGGGCAGCTCTAGGCAATATGCCTGAAATTGCCACCAGGATGGTCAATGTGCTCAATAACAGAACAAGTTCTCAGTTAGCAACCATGGGAATTCCTAACAGAACTGAGACTATTATGTTGGTAAAAAGGGTCCTTACACTAAGAAACTTAGTGCAGACATTGGAGAGAAGGACCCAAGACATGCAGACCGAGGTAAACAGATTTATGGACAAATTTGTGGTATTACAGAACCGAGGTCTCCCTGGCTTACTGAACAGTGCAGGGGAACTGTTGACCCATGAGCAGTATGCCAAGAGGGTCAATACATTTGCCACAAGTCAGATCACTGAAAGGCCCAGCACCTCAGAAGAAACAGGGCCAGCTACAGGGCAAAGTCTCTACAGCAGAGTAGAGAATTTATTCTTTATAATGAATGAGATAAAACACCTTTTTGAAGTGCCTTCTAACTTTTATAAATACACAGAGGCAGATGAGACTATGGAGGCAATTCTCAGGCATCAACTACCCACACAGGAATGGTGGACAAAGGCAATACAAATGATCCTATAGACCAGGAAGCCATTCTTCGAGTTTTGCATCAAAAAATACAAGGTGGCATGCACAGGAAAAGCTAGTAAAATCAGCATGCAGGAAAAGATACAAGCTGAGCCAACTCAGCAGAAGTCTCGGCCAGCAAGTCAAGATGGACAGCTACAGGTGACAGGGCTGAAACGTTACGTCAGAGCAGCCACATCAGCGCATTTTCCAGCATTTAAAGAAGATCATTCCAACCGACTCAGTGGCCTCCAAAGGCCAAAATATCTTCTGACAGATATAAAGATGCATTTATGATGTATTGAAGATAGCAATAACTTTTTATCTGTTGTTATGTACAAAGTTGGTGAAATATTCATTTCTCAGATGACTCAACGCCATAGATATTTTGTATTACCGTTTGTATATATTTGCCACTCGCATAAGCTTGCAGGGGTTCTTGTTGATTTCTCTTGAAGAAGTTCTTATGCTGTAATCCTTTCAGATTTTAATAAAGAAAGTGATGAAATTTCTCAAAGTTCTGAAGTGTTGAATGCGTTCTGGTGTTTGTTGAAAACTGCAGGATTCCTGTGTACCTCACAATACAATAAGTTTTTTGTAACTCTCTTTGTTATGTGTTTCAATCTTTTACAATCCATATATGTTTCTAATTTATAAGTATTTAGCAACAAAGAAAAAGAATAGCCTTCAGGATTTATTCATGCAATACCCTGAGCTCAATCTATGTTCTTAATGAATGTTTTCTTCAGCTATAATCTTGATAAGTGTAATTCTTAATTGCTGCACTTTCAGAATATATCTTTCATAGTGACCTTTGTTTCAGGAATTCAATTTTTCTCCTGAGCAACATGTTTCACTTTCACATCACCAGCTTAATGGAGAATTCTTAATTGCTTTCTGTTGGCTGACCATACATAACCACTTAAGTTTAAATTTTGTTTGTTTCAGATACCCAATAGGCCCTGCAGTCTGAACATCATCACTTCAGCATTTCAAAACAGTTCACAAGTCTAGACTCCATTGCCCAATGATATACTACTATCTGAACACTACATCTTAAGCACTGAAAGAAGTCCTTCAACCAAAACATAAACCAAAAACTTGAGCATAATAGCTAGCCTAAAAACACTATCAAAACAGAGATAAATCATAAAGAGAGAGCCCTCTTTGATTACAGTTTGGCTAGAAACTGTAATCCAAAGATTGGTTAGTGGTTAACCCGGCCGTATTCCATTGGGAGTCATAGGGAACAACCTGGGAGTTAACAGATGGCACAAAGATAGTCAATGTGTAATCTTTTTTTATGAGATGTTGTGGCCCTTTTTCCTAGGGATGGAGAAGAGAAAATGGTTGCCTAAGGGTAATGGAAAATGAACTTTATCTCTTCCAATGACGGACATTGATTGGTAGGGTGTCCTAACATGTCACATAATGTGCATGGGGGAGGTACCTTAGTGGAATATGTGCTAGCAATGTCTTTCTTCTTGTATTTCTTCTGTTCCTTTCTTGTGGTTCCCTCTGGTGTCTTTGTAAGGTTTGGTGTGCCCAAAAGTGGTAAAGACTCTATAGGGGTGTGCGACATAACATGTTCCATGGGCACAACTCCTGAGATAATGTTGTGGAAGGCGGTGCCAAACACTAGATGGGCAGTGCCATAGCCATGTTAAGTAGGGTAAGCATCACCATCACTTGATGTGAGATGAAACGAAGAAGGGTATATAAGAAATGGGTTTGAGTGGTAGTGTATGGAAGGAATGGGGTATCATTTTTCATAGCATTTTCAGGTTATTATGGTGGTGACTGATTGTCTTGAGTGTGTTCACGAGAAGTGGTGTTTACTATGCATACAAGAGTCGTGGAAGAAAATATTATGATAGGAGGATATCCTGGATATGTTATGAGGATATAAGAATGTTTAATAATTCCTAGGACAATCTCGGTCAAGGAGGGAACCCATTTTTGTTGGGATCCTGCAAAGGGTAACCCACTATCTAGGGCGGAGGAGGTCATCATTTCATAATGTGTTAAGAGGTTGATGGTGATGATTTTCCAGTTATGGGGGAAAGTTATAATATGGAAAATAATGATGAAATAACCTTCATTTCATACATGTAATTTCATCTAAACAAGATATTGTAATTGAGAGGGGAATCAAGGAATTCTATATCTATGTGAACAATTTCAAGACATTCTGAAAGATCCCTACCGGCGACGATGGGTGACCATCATATCGCCTTAGTGTGATGCACGTGGATACTCGCTCATCAATGATACATAAATGAATATTGAAATTATAGATGGCCACATGTATTGGGAATGCAATGAGAGATGGTAGTTGTGGTTCTAAGTTGTCGAAGTCAAAGGTGATCAATCTCAAATTTGAGGGATCAATAACACCTAATGTGTAAAGTAAGGCTTTCCATTGAGTTGGACAACTTTGAAGAACCTACAAAGTTAACAGGAATATGGAGATTGGGATAGATTTTTGAAAATTCTATAACTATATGTCATATTTGCATTATGTGATTTTCATCATAATGGTCCCTTGACCATCTTAGAAACTAGTTCTATGGGTGGTCACAAAATTTTCGAAGGTGGTGAAGTTGTGTTTAGTGGAACTTCCTTAGTTGCTGAGGGATTAGGTTTAGGAGGAGTTCCATAGTCTCAATGATGTTTTTGGAGTAAGATATTTTCTGCCTACATGTATATGTCGCAATTGACAAGGTTAGTTGAATGCCCCCTGCCTTGTTCGAGTATTGTGGAGCACTAGCCTCATGTTGGGAAACAACAATTCCTTGGTGGGGAAATGGATTTTGCAACATGATTGGTAGTTGATTGGCTCTGACTTGACCTATATCCTCCCTCATGTGATTGAACTTGGGGAGTTAGGGACATTGATGGGTTTAGTGTACATATTTGTTGCAGATTGTGCAAGTGTGATTAGTCCTAAGATGATTGTTCTTGCCTTGTTTTGGCACATTTTTGGGGCCCTAGTTTGGATTTTGGTTCTAATTTTGGGGGTTGCACCCAATTTGTGCATTTAGCTTTTGTTGGTGTTCGCTTCAATCTTGACCTTGGTTTCCTTTTTGTTTATTCTTTCCTTTCTTCTAATTATGGTTTAGTTGATTCGCGGTGTTGAGTTATTACAAGGACTATTGCTACTGAGGGAAAGAAGGTTGTTAAAAGTTAACACCTGCATTCTAGTGGGGTGTAGTGTTAGTTTGTGGAGGGATATAAAAAGGAAAGAACACATTTTCTTCTAAGGTATTTCCATAGGTAGGTTGGGATGTAGACATTCCATCAGAGTTGCACATTGGGTATGGATTCCCTTGAATGGGAGGGTAAGGAGTACACATAAGAGGGTTGGTATAGTATCCAACTATAGGTGGTGATTGATTTATTGATGTACCAGTGAGTTGGGGAAATGATGGTGGGTGACCATATGTATTTCCTTGGTATGGGAGAGGGATCTGAGGTTGAGATTGTGTGATATTCCCAATAAACCCATCAGTTGTGTTAGATGCCCCCAATTTATATTATTTGAAAGATAGTTTTCCTAAAGCATATAGAATAATAGAGTAGAGGTACTCTGATTGTACATAAATATGTTAAAATTGTTTAGCTTTACTTATGGATTCTTTCTCATTTTTGTGCATAACTATGGCTACATTTTTTTTCTATAGTGTGAAAAATAGATTTGAGAAAAAAATCTGAAATAAGGGGACCTAGCATGTCCACCTTGTATAGACTACGCCATTTGCACCACTCGTGGACATGGTCAGGAATATGGGTAGCTGAATTATACCAAAATCGAGTCAATACTGGGGACGATGTTTCAAAATCCTTAGGAAAGAGTATCAAGTTTCATATTTGATTTCTGATGGTGGACATTGATTAGACACAAGAATGTTGAACCATTCACCTGGCGATTCCATTTTCAATGAATCCAGATTGCAGAACTCTCATGGTGACTCCACTACACACTGATCAAGGTGCTTGCTAAAGAAGATTACATAGTATGTGGAAGACCCTATCTCTATTGAAAATTTAAAATAATTCTGGGATGAGTTTGCGGATTATCAAATTGATGATTTTTTTTAATGTTGTGTTTTATTGTTTGAAATCACACAAACTTTCGTTTGAAATTAAAGTTTTTTTTCTTGAGTTATTTGTTGAAAGACTTGAGAAGAATATTCAATTCTTAGATACTTAGAATCATTCTTACAATTTATAATATCCGAAATAGTTCTTTGAAAATCTTCCTTCGCCAAAATGAGAGGAGATTGTATTGCCCTTTGATTTTCAGATTGACAATTGTTATAGTTTTGTGCACGAGACTGACACTGTACAATTTAAATCGTGGTTTAATATTGAGGCAACAACTAGAAAACTCAACCATGTTAAATAGGTAAATGAATACCTGGAGGGTCAACTAATAGATTATGTCTTTATTGATCCTGTAGCAGACTACATGAATGGTTTTTTCAGCTTGAGTTTTCAACCATGTCTTCATTGTGAGAACTAGATCAATTGTTAGTCAACTCTGTTACTACATTTGCCAGCTTTAATATTGTTGATGCGCAGTCAAGCAATCCACTTATTTCAACAACTACTCCCTAGCTTCATTGGAATTTTTGTGTCATTTGATTCAATAGTTTCTCAATAGTATATGGTAGGAAGGCATTTGCCAATAAGCTCAGTACTTTGAGCATGTTTTCAGTATTTTCAGTTTCGGTTTGCAATAGAGTTTTTAGTTTTTCAGTATACAATTCAAATTTTAGATTAGAAGAATGGAGTTGATTCTGTTTAAGGATTAGAATAGGTGGTCAATTGGTTTTTCAGTTGTAGTGGTTTCATGGCAGAGCATGTTGCAGGCTTGGGATCAGCCCAATGGATAAAGCACTAGTATGCAAAATTAGAAATATGAGATTCTTTGCCACTCCACAGGGGGGCTAAAATCCCCAGTTGGAGCCACTATTAGGGTCCTATAAATTTATAGGCTGAGTTGTTGTTGTACCTAATTATTTAGGTTTGATAGATGCAAATAATGATTCATTTCTGAAATTATTTCCATTAAACGGTTGATCATAAAATTTGGATCCTAAATATCTTGGCTAGTCATCATTAGTGTTGTCAACTCAAGGTACTAGTACTGAAATTGACACCTAATCACCTGTACTATCCCCTCATCAAAGCTTTCCCTCCCCTTTCACTTCACTCATCCTATTCACTCATTCCATCTCCCCTCATTATTTCCCATCAATCACTCCTCTTACATACTCTTCCCCCCTCATTTCCTTTCCCAAACTCACTCCACATCCCTCATTTCCCAAAGGAGAAATCGAGTAGTGCATTGCAACAAAGAAAGGAGAGTGATTTTCATAGTTTCAAACCCTCATCGTTGCTGACTCCGCAAAGACTGTAAACACCCTGACTATGCAAAGATTGTGTAAAGTTTCCCTAGCATCTTGGCTCATCCTCAGCAAAACTTTTTCAAGTTGTTTGAACACCTCACCATCCATAGGTTCATTCCTTCAAAACCCATGTTTCAGTTTTCTCTAGAATTCCCTCCTTATATGAAAACCATCATTTTTTTTTTAATATGACCGCACAATGACTACGCAAAGACAAATCATCTGAGAAATTCAAATTTTCACTCTCATTTCCTGTTTGATTCCACCTATGCATGACCAAGCCTTCTTACATGTCTCCTAAATGTCTGTTATACCCTTTGATTTTCACAAATTTCTTGTTTAAAGTAAAGAAAAGTTTTGTTTCCCTTACTTTTGCATAGCACCTATTTTCATAATCATCTTTGTTAAAAATCTTGATCCATTGACAAGGAAATTTTTTATCAAAATCCCTGTAACATTACTCAATCAAACTTGTTTTAAACAAGTCATACCAAACCTACCCCTATTTACACTTTTCTACCCTCATTTTTGTTCATTATGCATTCCTTCGTTGATTGATCAATGTATGCTCAATATTGGTCATATCTTCCACCTCAAGTTTCAAAACAATGACAAATCCCGCCAAGTAAGATGTTTGCTTCATAAATAAAGAAAAGAATAACAACAGAACCAATCAGAGTGGAACCTAGAAGCATATAAATGTTGACAAGTGACCCAGCCATTTAGTCAGCCATTGAACACATAGGGTGTATAGAGTTTTGCAAGAAATGGCAGGTTCATGATTTTCATTCCCAAGTGGCAGAACAATTTGCACAGAACCTCAAAGGAAACATGGTAAAGGTGGGAAACATAGAGTTTGAAGTGTCAAACGAGACTATTTCTTTGCCTACTAATATCCCATTGATAGGATATTGTTGGTTTAAAAAGATGGAGCTTGACCCTGCTTTGTATAAAACCTTCCTCAAACCTCAGTGCAAAAATAATTATGGAAGGCTTTTCCCAAGAAACTACCTCTTGAACTGATATGCCAAGTTTCTAAAGGCATTCTAAAGGTACTTTACCTATGAGGGCAGATTCAGTAGGATCTATCAATACCATATTAGGCTTCTTATTCATTTCACTAGGAGAAAGAGCCTTAATGTGCCTTTCTATTTATTTAAAAGTTTGGGTAAGATGACAGAAAAGGTGCAAACAAGAGGAGGGAAGCATGATGCCAGCTTGTTTCATTTTTCCCTCATCAAGTTGTTGGTTTTGAAGGAGCTAGAAAAGAGAGGTAGCACTTGGGAGGACTTCTTGGCAGCATCAAATTTCATAAACCAGTCTGACATGTCAAAGATTCAAGAGAAAAAACCCACACCTGAGGCATCTCAGGACACGCTAGAGAAAGATGATTCAGTTGAAGAGCCTACAGGATAAATGATAACCACTAGATCACAAACAAAGAAGAGAAAAGAAAGTGAACTCCAAAGGGAAAAGTGAGCTGCAGTTTTTGAGAAGATCAAGGTTCCACAAAGATCAAGAAGAAGAGGCACCACCAAGGAAGTGGTAGAAGAACACATTCCCAAGAAAGATATCAGTTCTTCTGAAAGAACTTTGACACATCAATATGAATATTAAGAGATTGGTGATGAAGGTCAAGAATTTCAATTTGAAGAAGGGTAGTCCCATAAACAATATGAAATAGACCTTAATATTGTTGAGTTACATTAAATATTAGGCAAGGCTCATTACAACGTTTCCTATCTACAAAAGGAAAACAAATAATTACAACACACAGTTCGGGAGGCACAAAGACAAAAATAACATGAAACAGTGCCCAAATTACCATCACTTGCTGCTGAAGACAAAGGGAAATAGGTGATTGATCTAGAAGATGTTGATGTCCTTGAAACAAAGCCTCAGGGACCAAGGACCAAAGAAATGACCAGGATAGAAAAAAGCATTGAGGACATGCCTCTACCTCAAGCACAATCTGCCATTGAAAATAAGATGTGGGAAGACTTTGAAGAAGAGAAATAGTATTGGCTAGAAAGAGTGAATGACCATTTAGCGAGGCTACTGCACAAGGCCAATAGAGACATTAACCTCCATAGAAACCTAACAAGGAATTACTAAGCTAGAAATATTAGTCTTAAAGAAAGGATAACAGTGATGAAGAGAAAACTCAAGAAGACCAGGAGGAAACTGAGAAATATCAAGCAAGAAAAGACTAGAGGGAGAGGAACTGACGTTGACATTTTGGCTAAGGTAGCTACTAATTAGTTTTTAGCCACATTTTCAATTTTGAGAAAGCCACTTGAAATACCTTGCCTTGAGAGTTGGAATATGGATTTTCACAGAAAATGATAAGGGTGTTCAATGTTTTTTGAATCTAAATTGGTGTCATAAGGATGTTGTGGAGGAAAAAATACCAGCTGTTGTAGAGTTTGGTGCCTTGAAGGTAGTTAGTAGACAATTTTGACCATGATTGCGTTTTGACTGCACAAAGTATGAAAGGGTGTTTTTTGCAAGTTTTTCAGTTTAGGAAGGTGTTTCAGAGCTACATCAAAAAAATCACACCTCTTTCCCTCCATGGATCTATAAAAGCGGTCAACATGTCTCTTCAGGAACCAAATTTGGCAGTTGACTGCACTTTGACTATGAAAAAATATCAGACATTTCTTTGTTTGGGTCATCATTCTGAAAACCATTTTGTGGAAAGCCAAAGATGAAGTTTGGGAAACCAAAGGAGGTTTGTGTTCCTAAGACACTGAAGCACAATAGCATATCTCACTCTGTACACAGGTCATATAGTTCGAAAGCTATTGGGGTAACTTGAAGAACCATATTTACAATGTTTCAGAGAAAATTTACATGATAGTCAGCCTAGTCATTGTCAAAGATTTCGATTTTTTTGAAAGAAAAGGTGGAATATGAAGTAGTTGAGAGATGGAGGGATGTAATAGGATGTACTAGGTGAATTTATTGGCATTAAGTATCATCTATATAGTGTTTTAAAAAAAAATTGGTTTAATAAATGAAACCCTTGTTTTTCTGCATTTTAGTTTTAGGTTCATTGAACATGTCCTTTGATATTTTGAAGAGGAATTCAGTCACTTTAGTGATATTTTATAATTCCTATTTTATGTAATAATGAAAAAAAAAATGGGATTAGTTATTAGTTATTTCTGTTACTCAAGATATTTTGTAAATACTCACCTATACATACTTCAAACTTTGAATCATTATGGGTTTGAACATTTTGAGAAGAATGACTCATTGATGTAAAGAAACTCACAGAGCCTTTAGTGGAAAAGGCATTAAAAAGGAAAAAAGGCATTTGTGGCACTTTATTTATGAAAATAAAGGAAATTAGGAGAAAATTCACAGGTTGCATGTGAGGAGGAAATTGAAGGAAAATAGAGGAAAAATGAAGAAATTAGAGGCATGAATGATAAAAAGGATTCATAGAATTAGTTTGTAGCCTTTTGTCAGTTGTGTTTTGTGAAAATTTATGAATCTAGAAATAGAAATCCTACTGTAGTCACTAGTTTAGCATCTCCTACTTGTTATTTCATTCAACAAGTTATTTAATTTCATAAACAGTGGTGAAAACACTACTGCAGACTACACTAACATACACATCATAAACTGAAACAATAGATGAGACAAACACATAAGGGACATCGTTATTTTTGGACAACACGTTCCCAAAAAAACCAATCTTTGGAAAACTGGTGCAGCAGATAAAGGGTTTGTATTATTAAGCAAACATAATATGAGTACAACAAGTTGCCTCTCACACTGGTTAACCTTAAAGAGAAATCACGACAACAAGAAATACATACGAGGGTTTACCTCGCTCTCCAAGTCATAACTGATCAAATGAGTGATTTGGCACCCTCTTGGAAATGCGAAGTCCCTATTCAATCACTGTGTGGGCCATCGTCTTGCCTCTAGAGCACTGTGTCTCCTCTTCTGCTGGATGAAAACTATTGTTCGACCCTCCCATCTAAGAACCTCAATTCTCCAGCAAAATCTTAGACTATTAATGAATACTCTGCATTGCCATTGCAAGAGCCCCTCCTGGACAACGTCAACTCTATGTGAACCCCTCCTAGGCTGCATAGGCCACTGTGATTCCTTCTTGATGCTCAAGCTGCCTCTTTTCCATGTACTCTTTGGCTCATAATTTCCTCTCATATCCAAATCTCTGATTCTGCCCCTCTCACTACAACAGATCACTTGTTCAATTTTCTCAGCAAACCTCGCCCTAAAAAAATTGAACTGACTGATCAACTTGGTGTATCTCCAACTAACCCTCAAGCCTTCTCTTATACTTTTCCTATTAATGAATCAACGGACGAGATTAAATCCCTAATCAATGGCTGAAATTAAATTAGAATTGATCTTCGTCACTTAGAAGCTTCTAACACATATTTTCATTAATACCCATTAATATTTTCATTAATACCCATTAATATTTTTATTTTGTTAAGTTTATAATTAGGAACCCCATAAATTATTAATTATTTTAATAAAATATAATCTAGGTGGAATTTCGCTAAATGATTTTTGGGTCTTGGATATCCCATGTGTTCTATCGCCTCCAAACAATTTCAAAGCTAGAGCACATCTGATGCTACCCAAAATAAACAATCCCTCTTCGCGAGTAATGTGCTCTATCTTTACTTCCTAGTAGAAGTATCACACTGATCCACGACATCGGTCCTTTATGTCGCTGATGCTTGGCCTGTTGCCCTTCATCCACTGCACTACTGTATTTTGTATTACTGCCCATGACACTGACACTGTCACTGCTACATCTTTACTGCAGCTCCATCTCAAAATGATGCATCATGTTGCCCACAACACTGCCACTAATAACTGTTGCATTGTAACTCAGTTGTTGAGAAGTAAGACACTGAAAAGCCACCCAAAAAATGACATGTTGGTCAGTCTAGATACCTCGTGATGCTGAAGCTACCTCTGCTACTAATCTATGCTGACCCTCTGATGCTACTGCGTTGTTGTTGTATCTACTGTGTGCCTCCCGCACTACTCAACACTCTACTGTGTTGCTTCAGACTTTGGCACTCTAGCTCTGTCACTGTCGCTCCATGATCCCTTGCAGCAATTGACTCCCATCATTCTGCTACTGTCATTAATGGCTCCCATAGCCGTATGTGATCCAAGAGTTTAGGCACCTCAAGGATCTTGCCCTTATGTAGACCTCCCAACTACAACTCAATGTCACCCCACCTCTTATCTAGAGGTGCATGATCACTCATGATGCAATCCACATCATCTTCCTCCTTGTTAGCTTTCTCTAGAGCAACTTTTGAGCTAGAATTCTCTTCCTTGCCCTTCTTTCGAGGGCACTAAGTGGCGAAATGTCTCAGTTCCCCACATCTGAAGCATCTTACTTTGGTTATGTCTTTCTTTTTCCTCTTCTACTACCCTTTCTATCCCATCGATGTGAGAGCTGCATCCTCCTCTTCCTCCTTCTTGGCTCTAATTCCTTTGCTACTACTTCTTGCCTTGGTTAACCATATGATCTCTTCATGTTGAAGAGCTGCCCACATCTCCTCCCAATTGGGGAGAGATGCCTTGCCCAAGATGCCCTGGATAAAGGTCTTCTAGTCTTCAGTGACTGCATTCATGGCAGTCTTGATCATGAATTCAGGATCTGGTGCTGACTCTACAGATGTAAGCTAGTCTCGGATCCCTTTCAACCTAAGAAGGAAAGGATCAATTTCTTCTCCCTTCGACATCTTATAATGTCTCATTTGGTCCTTAATAAACAACTTTCGATGAACAAAAGTTCCATCATACAAAGTGGTCAAGGCCTCCCACATTTCCCTTGCTGTGTCCTTTTCAGCAATATGTGGGACCACATGATCCTTGACCTCATCCAAGATCACGCACTTCGACTTTTCTTGAGACTCCTCGTATTTCTTGAGATGATCAACATCAATCGGACAACTATCCTCAGGTAATAATCCTTGATGCAATTTTTGTCCAAAACTTCTAGGATCTTGGCCTTCTGTTGTGGGGAAAAGTATCCGATGCGGATGACCCTATCCCTACTCTAAAGGTGACAGTCTTTAGCAACAACTGAAAGTAAGGCTTTGATGTTTTCCTTTATGAAAGTACAGAGAGGGGGAAGAAATGATCAACCAACCTGGTATCCTTTGCTTAGTCGATCTCGATCCTCTCTCTTTGTCTCTTGTTCCCAGCTCCTTGCTCTCTTTGCCGGTCCAGCTACACACAGATCCTGCACAAAACAAGAGAGGAAACTACAAGATACATGTACTCATAACTGATGCATGGATTAGAGTGAATCAAATATACATGTAAATACAATACATCAATGCAATACAAGTATATAGGAGAACATGCAAAACTTTATTGATAGAAGTAACAGGGTTCTGAGAAGGTTACAACCAATGATGGCTCCAATCCAGCAGCACCTCCCCAGCAGCAAGAACTCTCCTCTTCACCTCTAGTAAAACAATCACCCAATAGCTCTAACTGTAATCCAACAACACCTCCTTGCTTTACACCAAATTCCAGCCTCCTTAGACCTCATAGAAGAGCTCTATATATAGGAGAGAAGAAGAGAGGATGAGTCAGCTTGAGACTGACATGAAGCTGCCTTGTGTCCTCTCCCTCTTCAGTTAATCTTCAGTTCTTGAGTCCACTTGGAGATCCTTGCTTACACATGGTGATCAAGTACCTCTTACTCATCACAAGGCGAATCTGATGAACCAAGTGTCAGTTTGGAAGCTTCCTGGGCAGTTGACACCTTGCAGGATGACTGTGCCACTTGGCCAATCTCGCCCAGCGTAGGTAGCCTTCATTACTTTTGACTTCCAGCGCAGGTACAGAGTGGGACAGTTGCATTCCAGCGCAGAAGCTCAGTTAAGCAGCTGACATGATCCAAAATAACCCTGTTTTGAAGTGTTTTCAGGTGGAGAACTGATTGGAAGTGCTGTTGTTTGATGACCTTGTTCTTTTAGGGGTAAGAACAACATGTTTAGGGACTAAGGATCCCTGTAATTATTGACATTCCATGCTCCATGATGCGAGGCACAAAAATGTCTATAACAGTTGCCCCCTAAAGTATGAGGCCGTTTATCGGGTGAAATGCTTTATCTAGAGGATCCGAAGTTCGTTCCAGTACTGAGGAGAGTGCCCTGTAATACAATACAATACAATACATTATTTTTCATTCATCATTATTCTCATGATCTAGCTGAGGCGGGCATTCCCATGCTCAGCTTTTTATAAATACATTTTGGTACATATGACAGACGATCGTCTGAAGATAGACTGATAATTTTCTGCTGAAATTATCATCCTTTGAGTAGGATGATCATCTGCTGCAATGATGTACATGGCAAATGCTTTTATATTTCCTGAATATATATCGCAGCCCGGATGGATGAAACTAGATCCGGGGTCTTCAAACTTGTTCGATCTTCACTCTAAGTACAAGTCGATCCATGTGAGAATTGCGCTGAAGTCGAACATGGAAAGACATCGCTTGATTACCGGTCAATAATGTAAACCGTTAACAAGCGCGAGAGGAATCACCAATAATGACGATGACCCTCAAGGTACTGCAGTACAATTCACGTGGCGTGAATAAAGGACTTGGCGTCGAACGCCACGCAAAATCTTCTGGTCGAAGGTCATTGATGTATACCTGTCGCCGGAAGTGAGAAACTTGCCATTGAGGCATGCAAGCTTCAAAGTACTGATGGGGGTGTTCCTAGATCAACTTCTTGGATAATGAGCTGAAGTCGACAAGAAGCGATCCGTCAAAGGAGGGCCTTAATGAATCCCACATCAATGACACGGAACGGAGCTAATGACTTCAGTGGAGGTGAAAACAAACTGTGACATATGATTCAGGGTGGCGATCATGAATGGATGAAGGATAATGTATGGTAGTGGATGGGACACGGTTGACACTTTCAGAATGACCCCTCTTGAACATATAACGACACTGATGCGATGGATCGGTAGCATTACCCCAAATGTGGATGGTTTGGCGAGGACCATGGTGATGAGACCGGTGAATGAAACAACCCAACCCGATGTGGTACGGAGGAAAAGTGTCATGTTCAAGAGTGACTTGCTACCTTTAAACTTTGATGTTCTCCCAATTTTTCCCCAGTCATTTCTGACCAGTACCTCTTTATTTTTGTCAAGCTTGAGGAGGATAACATATGCTTGTTCTATAACCTGCCCTTCGGGCAAGCCCATCGCTATGATTTAACGAGCCTAGCGATAGGGAAACTCGTTCTCGTCTAAAGACAAGTTTGTCGCTATTTAATCATTTTAACGAGTCTAACGACAAAGAAAACTCGGTCCTTTTCATTTTTAGAGAGTCTGAAAAGATACAGAAAGTCAACTCCATGATTCCTTTTTCGTCATCTAATCCCTTAAGTCCGAAAAAGTATAAAACAATACAGAAGGGATGAGTTTTCGATTGCTTTAACGAGCCGAACAAAACAAGCGCTCGATCTTTTTGTGCAATAATCCCTCAGGTCCAAAAAGATTAAAATCTAGAGGAGGGATAGCGTTCCGGTCGTTTAACGAGCTGGAAGGCCAAAACTCGGCAAACTTTTCATATTTTACGAGTCAGTGAAAAGAGCTCAAAGAAGACTCGTCTTTTGAGGAACGAGTGATAAACAGGGATAGCAGCAGATTCCAGGTACAGGTTGGAATTTTCCAATCACGGCAGTGTCACAAGGATGGCTAGGTGAAATCACTCTTCGCAGCTGTTTCTCAAAAGAGGTAAACACACAAATGGAAGTGAATGATCGGCCAAATGACAGTGGAGGTGATGGTGCACAAACACGACCAAGGCTTTTATGGCTGATGAATTTACGATCTCAAAAGGGTATTTACCGGTTCATTTTTTCTGAATGAGCTTGAACTCTAAAGGAAAGCCTGCTCATAAACTTATGTTTATTTTTTAACGAGCATGAACTATGTGCTAAAACTGCTCGAATCTTTTGCATGCCCCCAGCATCATAATGACGCATGTCAAAGGAGGGTGCCCCCCAAGCTTCATTGCAATCAACTCAGTGATTGGCATTTACTTCTGAGGTAAGAAGTTCTTCATTTGCATTAGAAAGTTTGCGTTTTCCAGTCACGCCAGTAAGTTAGTATTCGATCCAGGAGGGGGAGGAATTGAAAATTTAGGTCTAGGGGCGTCAGGTATTTTGTCGTAGAGCGTGCCCGACTGAGTATATACTAAGTCTAAATATTGAGCACGAGCAATGACTTGCTCCTCTGTTACGACTCCTCCCTTGGCCACATCTTCCGTTATAGCCGGAAGTAATGACTTTATAAACCATTCAGCTAACAATTGATCGGGAACGTAAGTTTTCACCATCCTACGACGACGTCGCCACTCATGTATATGATCAGATATGTGAGTGGCCGTTGTCTGTTTAAAGTTGGTGAGGAGTTCTGTCCCTGTTTCATACCTTATCGGTAATTGAAAATGGGTTAAGAAAGTCGTGGCTAAGGAGCTGAAATTGTCGAAAGAGGCTCTTGGCAATTCAATGTACCATTTAGCCGCTGGACCTGTCAATGTCCTCTGGAAGAGGCGAAGTCTTATCGAATCATCATTCAGGGTGTTTGATGAACACCATAGATGGAATGTCATCACATGATTCGATGGATCTTCACCAGGATTTCCATTAAATTTAGGAATGTCTGATGGAAGTTTGTGTGGAATCGCTGGCCACCAAGGGGCATAAGCAATTGGATCATTCGTCAGCCGGTTTAGGTCTGGTAATTCTAGAGTTGCTACAAAGGGCAACTGTTGGTTCAGGTTAGGCAAAGCATATCCAGGATAAGATGGTATCGCCTAAGCAATGGGTCTTTGCAGACCAGCATTATGCTGACAACTTTGACAAGGTTGATGGGTGTAACCATTATAGTATGGTTGCCCATTACTTACAAAGACTTGTTGCTCAGGTCCTTGATATGATTGCTGGAAAGGCGGTTGTTGAGATTGAAGCAGCTCTGGTTGTTGGACCATTTGCTGTTGACCAATACTGGATGATTGACCAGGATGAGAAGTTACAGTACTTGTTTGAACCTGAGTTGCTCCAGATAAGGAGACACTACCCTGAGCTTGCGATTGAGTCGCTAAGCCAAGAGGTTCTTGTATTACAACAGGTAACGCTTGTACTTGCGACACATTCGCCATAGCAGGTGTGGTGGTAATATTTGACACAGGGTGGACTGGTTGCATAGAATATACAACTCCTGGTTGCTGAGGCAGTATTGGTACCCAACTGTTGGATGTAATTCCAGTTTGACCTGAACTTTGTTGTGAACTCACGGATGGGCATCCTCCCGGAGGAGGTAATGAAAAGGCATACGGCCCCCCATATGGTATCAATCCGGAACTCAAGGGGATTGATTGCCCAGGTTGACCTCCAAATGGATCAATTTGGCGAGTTTCAACATAAGAAATACCAGATGATAATCCGGACGAAGAAATAGGAACTAACCATGTCATCGTCCCTGATGGGACTCCGGCTTGTTGTTGACAACTTGCCGGGACAGATGGTATACCAGCGAACATTGTTGGAGTAGCGGTAGAAGCCTCTGCTGCTGCTGTGTCGGACGACACAATCCTAGATGTCGACGGTTGTTCAGACATATCTAG
Organism: Pinus tabuliformis; assembly: GCA_031772625.1. Classification (NCBI taxonomy): domain Eukaryota; kingdom Viridiplantae; phylum Streptophyta; class Pinopsida; order Pinales; family Pinaceae; genus Pinus; species Pinus tabuliformis. The sequence continues at coordinate 787,720,739 of CM062813.1, read as the reverse complement.
TCTATCCAAAATATTTCTTAGAGATTCTACAGGAACTTCCACTCGTGGTGGACTAACTTCGAAGATCAACGCGGGAAGGGTGATGATTATTCTGCTTAAAATAAATTTTATTAACGACGCTTTTAGACACAAACTTGCTTTTTCATGTTTTAAGAGTCGAGAAAAAGCTAAAGATGACTCTAGTCGCCTTCGATGTATTAACGAGCCCGAAGTGACAAATGCTCGGTTGGACTTTTTCAGTTATAGAGTTTGAAAAAGACCGAAAGAAACTGCTCTGGAGATCTAGGCAGAGGGTGTGCCAAACCTTTCGCGAAACCACAGAATACGTTTTACGGTACGGGTGGTCGATCTTCGTGAATGCTGTGTTCACTGCATCGCGAACAGTAGGGCGGCCGACACGGTTTCCTAAGGATAAAGGATAAATGCCTATAGGGGTCTCCCAATATATACGCGACGGTACGTGGGAGCACAAGTCCGTATTAGTGCCACCGACTCTCAGGAGGAATCACCCACCTTCGTAGAGATCGACAGTCACTACGTTTAACGACGCCGGAACACGTCTCTACCTAGACCTCTAGATGTTTGCGTTATGTTACAAAGCGTTGTTATGTAAATTGAGTTTATTTTAATGTTGATCTTGCTTAACAGTTTGTCTTTCAGGATCACCACGAGATGTATTGGTACAAATTCCTAAATGCAGCTAAAATGATAAGCAAGCTTTACAATCTTTTTAGCTTTGAAAATCCTAGCTACTGAGGGGAGAGAAAAACAATATCTTTCCACACAGAGCATAAAGCACAAACTAATGCACTTTCTCCTAGATCAGACACACAAACTTATCAAAAATGCAAATGCAAGATGCATGTATTTCTTTTCTTTTCCCTTAATGTTGATGTAAGACAGAAAGGAAACTGTTGTATAATTTTGAATCCGATTCGAAGCGTAAACAAACAAGTTTCGTCTAAAATGAAAAGACACCTTACAGGTACTTGTTTCAACACTAAAAATATATGAATTCAAACCATAATATGAAAAACAAACAAACTCAAACAGCCATGAACAGTAATAAAACTAGCTCTTAAGATCACAAAGACACTTTTACAGTTCAGGATCTAAGAGGTCACAGCTATACTGGTTCGCTTTTCACAATGGGAAACTGTAACTGAAACAAGAAATACTGAAAGAACATTCACAGTTTCATCACACAACTGAGGCGGAATAATGTCAAGGAGAAGTGGCTTACAGCAAGTACAATAACCAGCAAGCAATCAGCCAAAAACAAGTGCAAACAGGGCCAAGACACAATAGGAAGACTGAGCAAGACAAGGGCTAACTGGACCAGCGCAGGTTCTAGTCTGCCAATTTCACTCTCAGCGCAGTTCCCGAAGGGAGTACCTGCGCTGTAATGCAGACTGCCTGTGGACAGCCTGCACTGACTCACGAGAGTTTCGTCTACAAAGAATTCCGGGTCATAAAAAGCTTAAAAATGCACTGTTTTTGCTGAAATAAAAAGCTATAGGTCAAGTACAGGCTAAGGGATGATCAAGAGGATGAAGATCTATCACAAAGAGTAAAGAGTCTTTTGTAGATAGGCTCTTCAAATCTTGAATTTGCTCAGCAAATGAGCAAGAGTAGCAGACCGTCGACTTCGCTTTTGATATAGTCAAAAGCTTTTCGATTTGGTACTCTTTTCTTCAAGAAATGAATAGCAAAATACTACAAACACCAACAAGATAATAGGCTCCCCAGCGGAGTCGCCAGTTTGTTGTGGGGAAAAGTATCCGATGCGGATGACCCTATCCCTACTCTAAAGGTGACAGTCTTTAGCAACAACTGAAAGTAAGGCTTTGATGTTTTCCTTTATGAAAGTACAGAGAGGGGGAAGAAATGATCAACCAACTTGGTATCCTTCGCTTAGTCGATCTCGATCCTCTCTCTTTGTCTCTTGTTCCCAGCTCCTTGCTCTCTTTGCCGGTCCAGCTACACACAGATCCTGCACAAAACAAGAGAGGAAACTACAAGATACATGTACTCATAACTGATGCATGGATTAGAGTGAATCAAATATACATGTAAATACAATACATCAATGCAATACAAGTATATAGGAGAACATGCAAAACTTTATTGATAGAAGTAACAGGGTTCTGAGAAGGTTACAACCAATGATGGCTCCAATCCAGCAGCACCTCCCCAGCAGCAAGAACTCTCCTCTTCACCTCTAGTAAAACAATCACCCAATAGCTCTAACTGTAATCCAACAGCACCTCCTTGCTTTACACCAAATTCCAGCCTCCTTAGACCTCATAGAAGAGCTCTATATATAGGAGAGAAGAAGAGAGGATGAGTCAGCTTGAGACTGACATGAAGCTGCCTTGTGTCCTCTCCCTCTTCAGTTAATCTTCAGTTCTTGAGTCCACTTGGAGATCCTTGCTTACACATGGTGATCAAGTACCTCTTACTCATCACAAGGCGAATCTGATGAACCAAGTGTCAGTTTGGAAGCTTCCTGGGCAGTTGACACCTTGCAGGATGACTGTGCCACTTGGCCAATCTCGCCCAGCGCAGGTAGCCTTCATTACTTTTGACTTCCAGCGCAGGTACAGAGTGGGACAGTTGCATTCCAGCGCAGAAGCTCAGTTAAGCAGCTGACATGATCCAAAATAAGCCTGTTTTGAAGTGTTTTCAGGTGGAGAACTGATTGGAAGTGCTGTTGTTTGATGACCTTGTTCTTTTAGGGGTAAGAACAACATGTTTAGGGACTAAGGATCCCTGTAATTATTGACATTCCATGCTCCATGATGCGAGGCACAAAAATGTCTATAACACCTTCTAGATGACAAAGTTGGATTCTTCATCCAATCTGTCCTGATCCCTCAGTCCATTTATTGCCATCTCTGCTCAAATGAGTGTCGAAAAAGTTCTCTTCTCCTTATTTCGCTGCTGCACCAACAAAACTCGGATCTAGGTTTCTTTGGCACTAGAAATCCTCTAAGGAACAAGTTCCCTCTAGACTCCCTCTAAGTCCTGATTTCCTTTATAGGAATCCTTCCACCAAATAATGTCGAATCACCCCTCTCCGATACTCCTTTTCTGCTGCTCAAAAACCCAGATCTAGATTTCTTTAGAAAGAAATATGTTAAGGTAGCGACTCCCTCTACCTTGGTTCAGTCTCCTCAGACAACGTTCTACACCAAAAGCAACAACTTCCCACGATCACCTCAGATCTGATCTACACTGCTCCCTATTCCCCAACAACTAAATAATCTCATCTCCTCAGGCTCTACATAGTCACTATGTGTTGGGTCCCTATAATACTAGTGATTACCCCATTACTATTGTAGTTATACCCCTTATTTATATTGTTGTGCCCCTATTACCCCCATATTGTTATTTTTGTGCCGCATAGAATCCCTCTATTGTTATTTTTGTGGCTTTATATTATTATTGTTAGGTCTGCTGGATTATATTGTGACTCCTTAGGGTCCTATATATAGAAAGGAGGTTTTGTCATTTGTATCATCCAAGAATTGTTCATTTATGTAACATAAATGAGGTTTCCCTCTCGAAGATGCTGAATTCTAAGGCGTTGATCTATCTTTTCTATCTTTTCTTAAGCTGGTTTCATAACATTTGGTATCAGAGCTTTAGATTCTAGGGTTTCGCTGCTCCAAACAGGCCATCGTGGCATTTTTGGTATAACGTTTTTTCTGTGACATTTCAGAAGTCGCAACAAAAACCCATTTGATAAGAATTGGGGCTGAACCTTGTATTCGAATTTCAGAGCCTTTAGCGCAATATTTTCGGAGATATGATCTGAGTAAGTTTGCATTTTTGCAGACTCCTGAATTACATTCAAAACAGGTGACCTGGGGAAAATCATCATAACTCTCTCTCTAAGGATCAGATTGAAATTTCGTGAAAAGGTACAGAAACAGGACGGACTGCAGTTTCTTGTGTGTGTGTTTCAGATTCAAAGGTTGAAACAGTGACTCGTGGCACGTCGTACAAGTTCGCTCTACTGAACTAGTCTAAAAGCAAGTCATTGTGGGAGATTTCACATAACTCTTCCTTGGAGAATCCAATTTGGCTCAGACTTGTGGCATTGGAAAGAGGACGCTGAAGGCTACGGCAAGTAGCAATTTCAAAACTAGATGATCCGAAATTACAGAGATACATCAGATTCAATATCAGGCTTCTATAAAGTGAAAAATGGTGTGTAGTTTTTTTTTTTAATTTTTGTGTAAGCTTGGTTTAACGGAATTCAAAGGGCATAGTAAAGCATTATTATCGGTAACTAATGCCCCGAGGAAAGAAAATGCAAACACCTAGTAAGGAACTTGAAATCTCTAGCATGACTCATGAAGAAGTAGAAGAAATGCTACATGATATATCAAAATTACAAGAACAAGTGCAACAAATGTCACACTCACAAAAGCTAACAGAAGCTAAGATAAGTGGCGTGGAATCTAAGATAAAGGGCATGGAAGCTAATATGGATGATTCAAAGACAGATTTGAAGAGAGACATGGCAGATTTGAAGATAGATTTGAAGACAGATATGGAAGAATTGAAGAAGTTGCTACAAGAAAGGGTCACTAATGGTGAAAAGGTAGTAAAGGAAACTCATGATGAGAACAAAAGAAATGTTAATCATGATACCATAGACGCTAATGTTGGATCGAAGAATCACCATATTCCAAAAATCGATATGAGGAAGTTTGATGGCAAGGATCCCGCTACATGGATATTACAGATGGAGCAATTCTTCGATCTCAATAATGTGCAAAATGCACAAAAGGTACGTATGGCAACTGTATATTTGGAACCAAATCAGTTTGTATGGTATCAATGGCTTTGCTCTCGTAAAAAATTTATCACTTGGGCAATTTTTACGGAAGAATTGATAGCACATTATGAAGATACAAAAAGCAAGACTTTTTTTAGCCAATTGATAAGTCTCAAACAAAAGGGTTCAGTAATGGAGCACATTGAGGAGTTCCAAAAATTGAACATAAGGGTAAAAGATATTCCATAGGAGCATAGGATTGATGTGTTCATAGGGTCTTTAAAGGATAATATCCAACATGATGTTCACCTTTGGGAACCAGATTCATTAGAGAAGGCATTCAGGTTAGCAAGAAAAATGGAAAGCAAAATTATGGCAACCAGGAAGCATACCACTCACAACTATAAAGACGGAAGTGTTGTTGCCCTTAGTCTTCCACAACCTATAAGGTTGACACCACAACAATTGGAAGAAAAAAGAGAAAAAGGGCTTTGTTACCGTTGTGATAGCAAATACACTAAAGGTCATAAGTGTGCTGAGAAGAAATTATTCTACATAGATTGTGAAGAGGAAGAAGAAAAGGAGCAAGAAAGGTCAAAAGAAGAAGATATACTCCAGGAACAAAGCCTAGATGAAGAAGAAATAAATCCGACCATATCTTGTAATGCATTGGCGGGAATTACCACTCCTAAAACCATCAAGATAGAAGGACAAATCAAGTAGAAAAGGGTAATAGTGTTGATTGATTCATGAAGCACCCACAATTTTATTCATTGTAGGGTAGCAAAAGAATTGAATTGCTTCCTATATCCAGCACCAGAGTGTCAAGTGATGATTGCAAATGGACGAACAATAAATTTCTCTGGAAAGTGCCATAACATCAAGCTATCCATGGGAGAATATGTATTGACAAGCCCAATGCTTTCCATTCCAATGAGAGGTGCGGATGTTGTACTAGGAGTGCAATGGATACAATCGTTGGGTACAATAGCTTTTAATTTTCAAGAACTTTTCATCAAATTTTATTCGGAAGGAAAGGAAGTTGAATTAAGGGGTATTGCAGGAAAACCAAGAAATATAATCATCTCTCATGTTATGACAAAGCTTCTAAGAAAGGAGCAAAGAGGTGTAATTGCACAATTATGCTTGCTAGATGTTTCCACATTGAAATCATCTATTTCTCCAGATCTCCAAAAAGTCTTGGACAATCATTCCAAGGTATTTGAGACTCCCAAGGGTCTCCCACCTATGCATGATCATGATCATGCTATTCATCTGATTCCAGGAAGTGTTCCTCCAAACATCAGGCCGTACAGATATCCCTATGTCCAAAAAAGTGAAATTGAACGTATGGTTGCAGAAATGCTAGAGGTTGGTATAATTCAACCGAGTCAAAGTTCTTTCTCAGCTCCAGTAGTATTGGTGCACAAGAAGGATGGATCATGGCGCATCTTTCCAGATTATAGGGAGCTCAACAAGCTCACTATTAAAGATAATTTCCGCTCTCCGATACTCCTTTTCTGCTGCTCAAAAGCCCAGATCTAGATTTCTTTAGCAAGAAATCTGTTAAGGTAGCGACTCCCTCTACCTTGGTTCAGTCTCCTTAGACAACGTTCTACACCAAAAGCAACAACTTCCCACTATCACCTCAGATCTGATCTACACTACTCCCTATTCCCCAACAACTGAATAATCTCATCTCCTCAGGCTCTACACAGTCACTATGTGAGCTAGATTAGCTCCTCCTGGCCACTACGTCACTCCTTCCCAGTCCAGAAAGATGATGTGGCTCTGTGTGTGCATAATTTTCCCCTCTTTGCTTCTGTGCTAACCTAAAGAGTTGATGCAATCACTGCGTGGGATCCTACCAGCTATTGTGTCACCCTCTCTTGGCTCAGAATGCTGATGCAGGCACTGCATGAGCCTTTGCGTCACCTCTTCTGCACTACATCATCCTTCCTCTATGTTTCAGACTCTAGAATAGCACTGTCACTCGGGATAGCTGCCTCTCTGTAACAAATTTGCTGGATCTCCCAATTGATGGATTTATTGTCCTATGATCTGCAATCACTTTGATACCATGTGAAAATTTTTGAATCTAGAAACAAAAATCCTACTGCAATCACTGGTTTAGCATCTCCTACTTGTTATTTCATTCAACAAGTTATTTAATTTCATAAACAATGATGAAACACTACTGCAGACTACATTGACATATAGATCATAAACTGAAACAATAGATGAGTCAAACAAACAAGGGACACTATTATTTTTGGACAACACATCCCCAAAAAACCCAACTCAGGAAAACCAATGTAGTAGATAGAGGGTTTGTATTATTAAGTAAGCAGAATCTGAGTACAACATGTTTCCTCTCACACTGGCTAACCTTATAGAGAAATCAAGGCAACAAAAAATACATACGAGTGTTTACCTCACTCTCCAAGCCACAACTGATCGAATGAGTGACATGACACCCTCCTAGCAAACATTGCGAAGTCCCTATGCAATCACTGCATGGGCCAGTGCCTTGCCTCTAGAGAATTCCATCTCCTCTTCTGCTGCATTGCTATGTTGGATGAAGACTGTTGCTCAAGTCTCCCAACTCAGAACCTCACTTCTCCAACAAAATCTTGGACTACTAACGAATACTCTGCACTGTTACTGCAAGAGCCCCTCCTGGACTGCGTCAACTATGCGTGAGCCCTCCTGGGATGCATAGGCCACTGTGTTGCCTTCTTGATGCCCAAGCTGCCTCTTTGCCACATACTCTTTGGCTCAAAACTTCCTCTCTGATCCAAATCTCTACTTCTACCCCTCTCATTGCAACAGATCACTTGCTCGATTTTCTCAGCAAACCTTGCCCCAGAAAAATTGAACTGACTGATCAACTTGGAATATCTCCAACTAACCTTCAAGCCTCCTCTTATACTTTTCCTGTTGATGAATCAACGATTGAGATTAAGTCCCTAGTCAACGGTTAATATTAAATTAGACTTGATCTTTGTCACTTAGAAGCTTCTCGCCCATATATTCATTAATACCCATTAATATTTTTATTTTCCTAAGTTTAGAATTAGGAACCCCATTTAAAATATTAATTATTTTACTAAAATATAATCCTAGTGGAATTTCACGAAATGATTTTTGGGTCTAGGAGATCTCATGCGTTCTATACCCTCCACAAAATTTTGGATCTAGAGGACATCTAATGCTACCCAAAATCAACAAGTTTTCGAAATAGCCTGAGAGAGGAGAAGAGCACCAAGAGGAGAAGGAAAGCAAGCAAGCAAAGAAAGGACCAAGAAAGCAAAGAAAGGACAAGAAAAGTGGAGGAAAGAAAGGATGAAGAAAGGAAAGGTTTGATTGGGAAACTTTGGTGGGAATACTTGCAAGTAACTAGTTGCATGTATGATTTCCTAGCTGGTTTTGGCATGCATGGTATATGCATGTGTATATTTGGTTTATTTGTTGTCGGTGGCATGGATTTTCTTGGGTTTTGATAGTGGTTTCAACCTTGCCTTGCCATTTTCAGATAGCCATGGTGTGATGGGATCCCTTTTTGGTTTGAGCTTTGGATTTTCGAAAGGTTTTGGATCTGGGTGAGATGGTCGAAGGAAAATCCCAAGGGTTGGGGTGGAGATGATTTTCTTTAGGAAGCCCTCAAGAGGTGGGTGGATAAGATAGGAAAATTCCTCAAGGGATGGTGAAGGAATTCTAAGGCATCCAAGCTTGGTTTGGTTTTGTGATCTTAGGACTGGTTTAGGTGAGTGAGATCACAGTATGGTGAGGGTGGAGGTGGTTTAACCTCCAGATTCCCTTGGTTGTTTATGGATTGTTTTATCCCATGAGATCCCACATTCATGCTTGGAATATGGCACAGGGGTGGTTGGATGAAAGAAATATTTGGTTCAACTCAATCTATGGTTGGGTAATACGTGAGAGCACCTGACTTGGTTGGATTTTGCTTATGGTTAATAAGAGCTAAGTTTCTCTTGTCTTTGATGAGTAATTATATGTATTATTATTTGGCTTTAATGGCTTTTCTATCATTGTTATATATTTGGTTATATGTTATTTATAATCATGATTTTATGGCAGACTCACGTTATGGCTCTTATCATGTCTTAATTATGAATGTATGGTTAATGAATGCATGACCTAAGTGGCGTTATGATAGATATTGTGAGGAGGCATTAATCCTTCTTGTTAAACCTCAGATACGTTTCAGATCTCTATGTTCATATATGAATTCATGACCTGTAGGTTACATTTTTACCATGTGTTTGATGGAATGTCAGTCCTGGTTGGGAGAGGTCAAGTCAAGTCCTAGTTCAAGTTTTGGTTTAGAACCTTTGTCTCTATGTTATTTATCATTTCTAGAAATTTCATTAAGTTATGGGCAGAGACCTGAGCCTTGGCACAAAAAGTGGATCAGAATTTGAAGTTGTTTGCATAGGTTTGACTAGAAAAGTCCCCAATCTCTGGGATGCAGACCTGTGGAAGTGACTTGAGGGTTCCAACCACTTGAATGGCTTGGAAAGCGAGTGACTGAGGCTCTAGGTCAGTGAAAAATAAAGGTGACTTAGGGGTTGGACACCTGAAAGGGTTGGGTTGCTCTTGGAGGTCTTGTAGCACCTGAGGAAAGTTATTAAGGTCTTAAGTTGTTGACTTTGTTTCCTTAAGGTCATATAGGAGGTTGAGTCTTATCAAAGTAACCCCTCAACTCATGTTTACCCAGAACAAGCTAGTTAAATGGGTAGATATGAGACGAGGTGATGTTACAACCCTTAATGATGATATTGGAGGAATACCATAAGTGAATAGACATGACATCGTTAGTTAGGTATTCTCTTTGTTTACCTTTGATCTTTGGAATATCTGAAGGTAACTTGGTTAGCATGGTCAACCATGTAGTGTCATGGGCTATGGGGTCATTTATCGGTTCAACAAATCCAATGGGTTAAGTGAATCTACAAATGGAATAATGCATGTGGTGTTGGCCATTGTGGCATGACCTAGTTGAGATGTAGTAGTATTATCTTAAGATGAATATGTTGCTAAGAAAGTAGCACCAAGGATGGACGAGCCTAAAAAAGTAGGAGAAATATGTGATCCTAAATTAGAAGGTCGAGTAAGATATGGTTCTATTATCACTCCTCCAGATCTCCAAGGCTAAGGAAGAGTCCAACTAAGGTAACCATAGACCAATCTTTTGACTTGGTAGCTATCCCTATCAAGCCGGAAAGGGCTCTCTCCAAATATTACAACCAAGAGGGCTGGATGGATTAGGGTTTTAGGCTAGATATAGTAGTTCAAGTTTTTTTTGATTTGATTTGGTTGGGCAGTCACTGGATGAGTGAATTAGGTCAGAGAGTGAACTAGGTCAGGGCAAAAGAGAATCAGAATTACAGACATCTGATGGGGCAAGGTAGGAAAGTTACTTTAACACTTTGTAGTATAGTTATGAGATGGTTTAGACTAGTGAGATGCTGAAAAGAGCATGATGATCATGAATTCTTTTTAAATTGAATAAATTAACACATTATGATGATTTTTCCAAAACAAAGCATAGGAGATGTATTCTACTTATCACACCTTGAAAATCAAACATACTTAGAGTGAAATGAATCATTAGAGGTACAGAACATTCATACATACAAAACTGAAGAAGAAACAATATCAAAATACCATGCCACAGGAATCCCACCAAAATAGCTGCTACTCATCCAATATATTCCATGCCAAAGTCTGAAACACTAATACAATATCCAATGGAGTCCAACCTATGTGATGACTGAGAAATTACATAATATAGGCCACAAACCAACTCATCCTAGCCCCAGGGGTCGAATCCATGAGAGGAGGAGTAGTTGAAACAAAAAGTGAACTGATAGCTAGAGTGTAGGGTGGTCAAAGTGACTCATCCCTAACTTAAGCAAACTGATTCATTACAAGCCATGAGAGGCCATTTACCTAATGTATTTACCCTAGGTAATAGTAAAATATAATAATTACATCATCCTTATCAATTACATCAGTAAAACATTTATTTCCCATAGGTAAAAAATAATTTGGAGAGAAATAGTGAAAATCTGGGCTGACTGCCAAATGCACAGCGCTAGTGTCAAACGTGTAGTGTCACTGTCAAAAGCGCAGTGCCATGTTCAGACCCACCTTTTCTACATGTATGGTGTCCAAATTGAGCCCAGGATAGATCGTTGGAAATATTATCCTGTTTAGTTTCCATATCTACCTTTATTTTGAAAAATGGACTTGATTTGACCCTCCAAAAATGGATTCTCCCAAGATTGGTCAAATGCGTAGCGCCTGGTCCAAAAATGAGGCGAAAACATGATTTTTGGCAGTTGTTTTCCTTTTTCACCTGCCAGGATTGCATTTCAGGGCTGGAAACATGGTTTTCCTAGATGTCTTGGTCCTTCTGCATCCATTGGTGGCTTCCATTCCTCCAAAACGTGTCCCAAAAAAGCGTTTTTCCATGCAAATGATATGAAATTTCGTCAAAAAACATAGTATCTTTGCTAAAATATGCTAAGGGACTTCAAAATTAGTTAAGGAGCTGAGGTTTGGTGTAAGTAGGCTTGGAGTGAAGCCTCTGCAAGTATGTCAAGCTTTTCCTTCTCCCTTTGGTGAGTTAGGGCTTCAATTTTTGCCTTTGTTGCTTTGAGTTTTTCCCTTGCATTTCTTTCTCTACTGGCATAGTGTTTGGCCATTCTCACTTGAATGTTGTTGTCCTTTTTATATTTCTTCAATAAATTCTCCAAGTGACCATTGATGGCCTGAAGCCAACCTTCATTGTCTTCTTTGATCATATCCAAGAATTAATCATCAAGCATAGCTTCATCAACTATCTCTCTTTTCCTTTTCCCTTTAAGTTCCAAGGCTCTTTTCAAACCTCTGGTTCTAGGCCTACCTCTTGGTGCTTTTTTATCTTTCTCTTCAAGCAAACCATGCTTCTCAAGTGTCTCTTCTAACAAAACCTTGGCTTTTTCTGCCTCACTGTATGGTTTGTTTTCTTCTTCTGCCATGGTGTTTAATATCAAACCCTAGTAGGTATAAGGTAGTTGGAATGTGGTTTTTTGGGAATAAGAAATGGGGAAGGGGAATTTAATGAGATGGGTAAAGGGATTTATGTAATGGAGGAGGGGATAGGGAGTATTAATATGATGGATTTGGGGGTTGGGGTTTGGGAGCCCAAGTAGTTGTAGCACCTAGGGATTAGGGTTTTGGGACAAAGGTTTAGAGGGTATTTGGGATAAAAAGGTTTAGGGAAAGGGAATGAAGGTGTACGGGAGTGTATAAAAGGAATTGAGAGTGCAAGGGTAGTGTTGGGGAAGATCTAGGGTTTAGATATAGAACAAACACCAAATCTTCAATTAAACCTTTAAAACACTTTGGGAGTGACTCTATGGGGGAAAACATGTGATCTGCAGTGGTTACTTACTTGTAGGAGGTTGAATGCACTTTGGTGGAACTGAGGAGGCAATTTTGGCTCTCCTGGACAAACGTGCAGTGCCTTAAAGGAATGCGTAGCGCCAGGCAAACGTGCAACGCCTAAAGCAAGTGAGCAGCTCCGACTTCAAATCAACTTTTTCGTGCCTTCCCGAAGTCCAAATTGACTCCATGATAGCTTGTTGGAAATTTCTCTCTCTTGGCTACATACTGGACCTATCAAGCACTAAAAATGATCAATTATAGCCCTTGAAAAATCAATTCTCCTAAGACGGGTCAAAAAGTGCAGAATGAGGGTGCAAAAATGAAGTGTTCTCTTGCAAGAAACTTTTTGAGGTCCTACGCAACTCCAAATTGAGCTCATCATAGTGCATGGGAAATATATTTCTCTCTAGTTATCATTTGTCTCAACAAGCATGTCATTTGGACACTCCAACTAGGAGAAAAATTGATTTTCCCAAGGTCACTCCAGAAGTGTAGCAACTGTATTTTTGACATTTTTCCAAAACCATGACACTTGTGTAAAAACTGAAGGACGTTTTTCATGCTTGGCCTATGACGGACAAAAAACGCTCTTACTTTTGTCGAAGCAATCTCTGTTTGGTTGGAAACATACTTTGAAGCAAAACTGGCCCTATGTGTGGCAAATGATTTGTCCCTTGGAATGACTTCTTGAAAAATGACGAAGACATGATGTTTATGAGTTGGAATAGCCTCATAATTTGTGAAATGACATCCCTTAGGCCTCTTGCTCAGATGTCTTTGATTCTATAGCCAACCCTAGGCTTGTGGGAGAGGAAATTAGGGAAATTAGTGCTTCAACTCCCTTTGGCATTCACTTAACCCTTTGAAACTTTACCCTTTCACTTGACTATTTCCTTTGACAAATTGATCTTTTGATGGTCTGGCATCTTTGGAACACTAAGTTAACAACTTGGGAACCTTGTAACTATTACATTTAAATGACATAAAATTACAAAATGAAAATAAAAAATATTACATTTGAACTCAAAATTACATGATGAAATAAGCATTTCTGTTTACAAATCATCTTCACATGGTGAAGAGATGTTATTTGATCACCCTTTACTTGCTGGTCTTATGCAATGTAATGGAGTTTTATTGGAACCTTGGAAACCTTAATGACCTAATGGGACCTTGAGTGATTAGACTCCATGTCGACTTGACTGACATAAAGACATGATGAAATGATCTTTTATGATTGATGTATCCCGAGTAAGACATGAAGTTGGGCCAAAAATTATTGATTTTTGAGGGAGAGTGAGGTTTAATTAACTAGGGCTACCATCAATGAGTAAATTTTTGAATGAGGACCTAGGCGGAATGACAAAAATTTTAGAATGGGACCCTAATATGATATGAAAAGAGTTTTGATCACTGATGGCATTATGCAAACACTAACTCTAATAGGTTCAAGACTTGGCACTCCTCTAGTCAATAGAGGGTGGATTTGAAGGAACCTAGAGTGATGGGGTATTGTGGGGTCCCCTATGGTGCCCTAGTGAGTATGTGTCCAATGAGAAGGGATTTCAAAGAAAACCAAAGTATCAACACATAAGAAAAAATTAAAATGAAAGGTTAATTTCCCATAAAATTATTAGTGTGTGAAATAATACAAAAGTTGGCACAAGGGTTTTACATATGAAAAGTCCTAAAAGACCTAACATCTTACCACTCAATCAATAACTAGTCCATCAATAAGTTTGTGCGACATTGGGTCCCAAGCCACCAATGGATAAAAAAACGAATATATAAATGGAGGGCTATAACAAGGGGTATTGGGGATACATCTAAAATAACATGATGACGCTTGCAACAACCATATGAAATCCACTCCAGGTGCAAGTGCTCCTGCACTTGCCACATATACGGAAAAATTCCCTAGATTTTGGCCACTAAGTTACCTTCATCCTATGTGGGTGAGATAATCTTAGCTTCTGGTTGTCGACATTAGACCTAGAGCCCCTACCAAGAATGAAGAGATTCAAGGAGTTCTGCGATAATCTGTAGTCTTGGCCTAACACCTTCATGGGTTTCTTTTCACCACTACATATTTTCCACTAGATTATGGAGGATTTCAAGAACCCTAAAAGTCAACTTCTATGTTTCAAGTGTGAAATGTCTAAGGGATGTTGTTTGGATACCTACTCCCATGGTCCTAACTTAAACTATTAGTTATTTTGTGATCCTTTTGGGGAAATTAATTTTGTTCAAGTTAAGGTTGCTTTTAGAGGTCTTGAAAATGAAGGAGTATGGAAATCATTCAATTTTCTTAGGATGTGGAAATCAATTCCAAATAAACTAAGTAATTTTCTTTTTATTCCCTTCAAGATAACCTAAGTTTGAAAGAGAATAGCATACTTTTTGGACCAAGTTTAGGAGAAATGAGTGTGTGAAAGTGTTATGTGTCTAAGGTGAAAAATTGAACATACTAAGCATGTTTGAATTACAACAATGATGGATATGGATTTTTTACAATTTCCTCCTACTTAAACTAAGTGTGTTGTACCTTGCAAAACAGAAAAAGATGTGCAATTAATGGTATGCTTACTCCTAATTAAACTATGTGTAAAATTCCAAGGAAATGAAATCTAGTGATTTTAGAAACAATTATGATTCCATGTAAGATCACCGAAGTGCGAGAGGGAAGATCATACTTTTTTTCCTTACTTTCACTACTCTTGGTCCCAAACTACGAACATAAAGCAATAAGATAAGTCATCCATGTGGCAAAGAACTTAAAGAAAATCCTCTACTTTAGTAGCTAAGTGGAGCAAGAAAATACTATATAATTTGCAAAAAATTGTAAGAGTGAAGGGAGGTCACTAGAGGTTGTCTTCAACTCGGTAAGAAAGGGTATTACAGGAAAAAATTCTCTCTCTATAGTGTGTGTGGGTTAAGGCCGCACAATTGCAGCGGTGAATATGTGTTTTTTATCAATACCCATGGAGGTGGTACGAAAAAATAAACAAAGATTAATTATAGTGTGCTAAGGACTGGGGATGACATGCAAACTAGATAGAATGTTACCACAGTAAATACAAATATAATGAACAGAGAAATAATAGCCTGCAAACTACTAATAAGATTAAGAAACATATTTTGGATTCATCATTATTGTATTAGTGAATTTAAGGCAATGGTGTCCCAAATTCATTTTCTCTTCTTTGTAACTTGGTTGTCAGCTACAACGAAGCCCACAATAAGAACTATTAGAGATTACACATAATCCAAAAATCCAATGCAATCAATTGGAAAACCAAGAATAATATATACACTTAGATAATTAAAAATATGAGAAAACAAACTAAACACGAGAATATAAACAAATCCCATTTATTAGTCATTGGTAGAGATACAATAGATAAGCTTGAAGGCACATAAAAAGAGTTATGATGACCAATGGTGCCGTTTAACCTTTAGCAAGGAGTTTCCTTTCTCCAATACTATTGCAAAGAACCTCCCTCTCAAAGAAGCTATAGAAAACTCTCAAATCGTGAATTATCTTGGAAAAGTGATGTTAATTGCTCGAGAAATTTTTGATAGCATAACTTTTCTCTCACTTATTCTCATTTTTGTCTCACATTCTCCTTGTATTTATAGATTCAAAATCAGCTCATGGATCCTCCTTGGTCCATTAATGAGATGGGAGATTGGTAAGAGATATGTAACTTCCCATTTGAGGCTAGAGATGGTCTAAAATGGGAAATTGATCATGACTTAATAGAAAATTTTAGCCCATTCATTGTGATGTGATCCACAAACTACTAAGTTGTCCCTTTTTCACTTCAGTGGATCCATGTGGCTATTGAATAAATAACTACGCGGTCCATGGAAAACTACTTTGGTGTGCCCTTGCGGGTTGATTTTTTAAATGGACCTTTAGAGAACCTTTGATCTTTTGGGTTCCATGATGTTTCCGATGGAAATCAATACACATATACATATTGTTTTTGATGTTAAGTATAACTTGGGTTGTACAATTGTGCATACAATTTTTCAATAATAACAAAAACATTGATAATTTTGTAGGATTTTATGCTAGTAATTAAAACAATGATTGATCTCAGCCAAACCTGTGAAATAAAAGAAGGACGGATCTCTCTCATTTATTGAGTCAAGCTTTTTTTTTAGAATCAACCATGTCCTATTATATTACATTAAACAATAGCTCAATAGTGCAGTAATTCACTAGGTTAAGGTGCCCTTAGAGATGCTCTAACCGAATATAGGGGTGATTTGCAAGTGTAATGTAAGAAATTTTGTAAACATTTTCACATGTGTTGGAAATACTGAGAGGGGGGGTGAATCAATATTTCTTTTCAATTGTTATTTTTACTAGTTTTATCACTTATAATTAGAATACAAAATGAACAATAATAATAAATACGTTTATTAATCTCAATAAATCAAGTACAATATTTTTGTAGGGATCCAACCCTAGATGAAGACACCAATCTTCAATCTCTCAGGATCCAACCTATATTTTTCCAAGCACCGACTTGGACTTCCCAGGCATCCAACCTTTTCACTTTGAGGCACCAACCTCTAGGGCTCCAACCCTATCTCTAGTACAGGCACCAACATGGTCTCTTGAGGACTCCTATCCTCTAGGGCTCCAACCCTATCTTCCAAGGCACCAACCTTGTCTCTTTGAGGCTCCAACCCTATCTTCCAAGGCACCAACCTTTTCTCTTTGAGGCTCCAACCCTATCTTCCAAGGCACCAACCTTTTCTCTTTGAGGCTCCAACCTCTTTGGCCCCAACCCTTAGCTTTACTTCGTCAATATATGTTTGGTTATACTTCATGGCTCCCAATGTCTTCTTCAACAAGCCCTGTCAATATTTAGCTATTCCTTCACATAGTCTCCACATAACATCATCAATGACAACCGTATATTCTAATAAGGTATCGCCACTGCTCTTCATGTCACCCAAAAAATATCTCCAAGGTTACCTCATTATGGCTTCAATGCATCATGGTCTTCAATGATCTCCAAAAATCTTCAATGCGATACTTCACAAAGATCTCCAACTCCACCTTATTTTGTTCTCAAGAGAAGACTTCAACAAGCTCTATTCTTCCAATCCCAATAAATCAACACTTCAACCATGACAACTATGACAACTTTGATCGCAATAGCTATGGAAACTACAACAAATTCGACCAGGAAAATTATGACAACTTCGACCACAAAAACTACGACAACTTCGACCACAGTAGCTTCAACCATGACAATTACGATAGATTGGACCATGACAACTACGGCAACTTCGACTACAGCTACTATGACAACTTCGACCACGACAACTACAACAACCTCGACGATGGAAAATACCACACCTTCGACCATGGCAATTGAAACAACTTCTCTGCTTCTAGCTTGAACATGTGGGAGACTATTTAACCCAAGAGCAATTCCACAAAGTTGTCTTCCTTTCTTTTCTAGGTTGTGGTTGCTTCTCTACCTCTTGTCTTGTCTCCACCGAAAAATCTGAGCTTGAATGGATAAATTTAGGTTTATATTTATAGTGATTTCATTTATAACTGAAGGGACACATCTATTTGAAGTGAGGTCGATTTTTAGAACTGAGTGTAGGTCGGCTCGCTGCTAGGAATAATTTCCTTAAGTTAAAAATTCAAATATCTCAAAAACTATTGGGAGTTTCGGGGAAAATAAAGGCTCGTTAGAAATAGGAAAAATTCCTCTCTAAGATGGTCTAGGATCCATTTTGAAAGGATTCCTCCAAGGTGTCCAAAATAAAATTTCTTTGTGACTGTCATTAAATTTTATGCATAAAACATTTGGGACAACATGAGGAATGTTTGGGACAATGTGGCTTCTTCATTCTTTGGATTTTTCATTGTTATCAATGTGATCATAGGTGTTATCACTCAGGTTGTTCCCTTTGACTCCCAAGGGAATACGGCCGAGGTAACCACTAACCAATCTTTGGGTCGCAGGTCCTAGCCTACCTATGACTAGAGAGGGCTCTCTCTTTATGATTTAACTTTGTTTGTATAATATTTTAGGCTAGTTAAGATGCTCAAGGTTTTGTTTTTGGAAATTGCTGGATGATGATTTCAGTCAAGATATATATGTGCTTACCAGGGTGTTCTAGGCCATTGGGAATGGAGTCAGTGGTGCTGTATTTGTTTGATATGCTGTGTTGATACTGTAGTGATGCTGTAGAGCCAGATAAGTGTCTGAGAAACAATACTTTGAAACTGTGATTAAGTGTGAGGTAACCAGGGTATGAAAGGCAATTAAGAATCTTTCAACAGACTGGTATGGGGAAACAGTGAGAATATTATTTAGAAGCAGTGAAGAATTTCTACATAACATTCGTATTTATGGAATTAATGAAAACCTGAACAATTAAGAATTCATGTTCATGATCAATTCTAAAGAAAACATTTACAGCAATAAAGATTGAGCACAAGGTGTAACCAAACATATCCTGTACTATTCCTTTTCTTTACTGCTATATTAGTGAGACATGTGTATGATTTAATAAACATAAGAAGACAAAACATAGATTGAGAAAAACTTATTGTTCCATTAGACAGCACAGGAATTCTGCAACAGCACGCATAGCATCAGCAAGACATCAAACATTCAGGAAATCACTGAGCTTTTCCAGCCTTTTGCATTAGATAGTCTGAAAATATACAATACATTTGCCTCAGAATGAAAATCACCAACCCCTTATACGTTGCCAGGGGAGGTATATATACATAATTTACATAAGAAAATATCTAGCTCAAGAGTAAATGTTTCATTAATGTCATGCCAACTCCTGGAGCGTTGTAGCTGAGGGAGTAAATGCTGTAGTAACTCTTCAGTGCCTTAGCTGTCCAAAATGGTCAGAAAATGTTGAATTTGTGGCTGTTGGAGTCGGCTGAGGATATGCTGTCCAAAAATTGCATATTTATCTCTTTTGCTTGCTGCCGCTGTCTTTTGCTAAGTCACCTTTCGGCTACCTTAAATGTTGTCTTTATTCTGTTGTTTGACTTTTGCTGAGCTGGAGCTGACTGGGACCGAGCAACTGAGGCTATTGTGGCAAAATTTGAAGCATTGCCTACCACCAATCCTCCTTGGGCATTTGGTGTCTTCGAATCTTCACTAAAGTTTCATCTGCCTCTGTATATCTATAAAAATTTGGAGGAACCTCAAAAAGGTGGTGGATTTCATTTTCAATAAAAAACATATTTTCAAGTTTGTGCAGGAGGCCCTGCCCTGTTGGAGGCCCTGCTTCCTCATAAGTACTTCCAGATGCAGTAATTTGATTCTCAACAAAGGTTGACATCCTATTTGCATATTTCTCACTGGGGAGCAGTCTTCCTGTGCTGTTTAGTAGGATGGGCAGTCCCTTTGCTTGCAGTGCTCCCATTTTGAGTTTGTACTCATCCACCTCAGCCTGTATTTCATAACATTTTCTCTCTACAGTCTGTACATAATTCCTGAGAGTCAGCACCTTTTTAGCTGTAAGGACAGCCTCTGTTCTGTTAATAATGTTGATGGCTGCCAATTCCTCCTTTGTTGTCTGTTAAAAAAATCTATCATTCTATTGGTCTGCTCAGGCCTGTTTCCCAGCACTGTTCTGGCCTTCTGGATCTCTATCTGTGCTTTGCCAATTAAATCCATTTGCTCATGCATAGTCTTAATTGACTTCCATTGTTTAGTGATGGATTGGTCAATACGGGCCCACAAAATTCTTTTTATTTCTGCCATAGCAGTCTCTAGCTTGAGCTCTTTTTCCAAGGCCTTTATTTTCTCTTTCAGGGCCTTTATTTCTCTGCCTTGCTCTGCCACAGTCATCTTTGATTTATCATATTTGGCCTCTAGCTCTGCCAACTTTTCCTTGGCCTGCTTTATCTCAGTGGCCTGGAGCTCCATTTCTTTAATAGCCTTAGTCAACTCTTCCATGCTTGTACTGGAGTCTGGAGCTGTTGTTGTTGTTGCTTCTGTTGTTGCTGTTGTTGTTACAGGGGCCACTGCTGCCTCTGTAGTTGTTGCAGTGGTTGAAGTAGTTGGAGGAGCTTGGGATGTGGATTCTCCCTGCTTATCTTGTAGTGCCCCTTCAAGTTCCTTCTCCAAATCAAGGACCTTCTGATTGAGCTGCATTATAAGTTCCAGCTGCTCATCGGCCTCCTTTTCCTTCTATAATTCTGTTGTTTGAGGGTGCTCGGTGGGCAACAGCTTTAACCTTTTCTTCAATGCATTCAGGTCATCTTCTTTTTTCTTCATGAGGGCCCTCACGCCCTTTGGGTCCTTGGGATCATGTCCCAAGTCTATAATGATGTCCTCAAGTGATTTAATTCTGTTGTCTTTGGCCATGGGGGACATCCTCTCAAAATCCAACTGAATGTTGGTATTTTTCAGTGATTCTTTTAATTCATGGGCCATGGATGCCCTATCCACCAAGGTAGCATAGACCATTTCTCCAGTTTGCTTGTGGAGTTCTATTTGGTCCATGGGGTGAATGTCTTTTTCCATGACTTCCACCCTTGTCCTTACAAAATCTGCAGCTGATTTAGGCTGCGGCACCTTGGGTTTAAAGTGACTGAGGATCATTTTCTCCTCTTGAAGGTCATATACAGACATCAGCCTTTCTTGCTTGGCTGGTGTTGCTTTCAGAAACTGTTTATACACTTCAACTCTCAGCAAGTCATTTTGTGCCTTTATTTGCTTGAAATAAGCCTTAGTGCTTTTAGGCTTCTTGCTATGCTGAGAGGAGGAGGATACCTCCAAGCCAAGCTATAATCCCTGCTCCTGGTGAAAGGAGCTTGTACCTGTTTGTTGGCTGCCTTCCCCATCTTTCCTTGAACTGTCAAGGACTTCTTCACTGATTTCTTCTATCTCTGGGGAATCAACCCTTTTCCTCTTGGCCTCGGGTTGCTAGGAGGATCCACTAGCAGGAGTGGACTCTTCTCTGTCTCTTTTCATACCCCTCTCCTCATGTGATGGGGTCTGCAAAATAGGTGCTGTAGGTGGCTCAGTTTGCGGTGGAGGGGTCTGCTCTTGTTGCTGCCCAATTGAGGAGGCAGGCTGTTCTTTCACTGTTTCTTCTTCAGCACCCATTATTCCTTTCCCTTTATCTGTACCTGGTGCTGCTGTAGAAGGTGCCTGTCTGGTTGGTGCAGTTGTTGTGGTCGAGGTCCCTTCTCCTACTGGATGTGGTGGCTTAAAGATCACCTGCTGCACAAAATCCAAGTCAAGAGATTTTTCCAAATCCTTGACATTCTTTTGCATTATCTCTTCTTCAGTTAATTTTTCAATTAAAGTGTCCTGCAGCCATTCTTGTTGATTGGCATACTGTTCAATGTGTGGATATTTGCAATTCTCATAGCCTAACAGCCTGTACTTAACCCTCCTAGCAGTGATGAAGCCTTCAGGGTCATAGGGGACCCACTAGAAGCTTTTTGAGAGCATGTATTTATCTTTGAGGATTTGATTAGAATCTTGCCAACCCTCTTTCTTATTCATAATGAAGGGGCCTAGGTGGTGCTTGAACTTGAGATGGGCTTTCCTTTTGGAGCTGTGAAAGTGAGTGAGATCAGAATGAATGAGCTGCCTATAATACTCCAAGGCAAACAGTCTCATGGGCACATATTTTGGGAGCCTGTATGGACAGAGCTCACAGCCATAGATTCTGATGACTTTATTATCCTGGTATAGGTACCAATCACCTATTTTATAATTCTTGGAGAGCTGCAGGAATTTTTGTATTTCAAATGACATTCTGGGAGGAGGGGACCTCCTCAACAAACAAGAGACTGGGTAAACAAATTGATCAATGAATTCACAATATGCATATGGTGAATTTTGCACTTGGTGATAGACATATGTCCAGAAGATAACAAATCTTCTTTCTCCTTTAGAATCCAGCTTTTTAATGTGGCATGGAAAAGCCTCGGACTGGTAATACATGAACAGGTGGTAGATATAAGATGAATATTTGAAGATGCCCTCCCTGTCCACTTTAAAAAGCTGCTCATGTATCTTGTTGGCTATGAACTTAGAAAAATTATATTTGTAGGCAGGAGGTTGGCCTGGGCTATAAGCAGCTAGTAATACCAGCACTGTCTCATCAACAAATTCACTGGTTTTATAGCCCAACACATATGAAATCATGTCCAGCAGAAGTTTGCCTATATCAGTAAAGTGGACATATAAGTAGGGAGGTGGCCTTGTGGGCTGGCAGTCAGGCCTCATAAATGTCTGGGTGATCTTTTGCCTGTCATCAGTGGTCATCTTGGCACCTGTATCTAGCAGATAGTTCATAGAGAAAGGAAACAACAGCTGAGTTTGTTTGAAGTTGAGCATCTGGTTGATGGACTCAGCATTAATGTGAAAGAGGATGCTCCCAG
The DNA here is from genome assembly GCA_031772625.1 of Pinus tabuliformis. Classification (NCBI taxonomy): domain Eukaryota; kingdom Viridiplantae; phylum Streptophyta; class Pinopsida; order Pinales; family Pinaceae; genus Pinus; species Pinus tabuliformis. The sequence continues at coordinate 787,698,081 of CM062813.1, read as the reverse complement.
ATGGAGACTTGACAGCTCTGTGATTTGCATCATAATTCTCAGCACATAGGCGAATAATCTCTGGAAAAATGTTAACAGATGGGAGAAAGTAATATGGCAGATTTGATTCCCATATCCCATATGTATCCTTGCCATTCAAATAGTCATCTCTCAATTCCCTGAAGGTCTGCAAATGGTCTCTATCACCCACAAAGTCTTGGATGAGGTAGTCCCTGTTAGCAAGAGGCAAGGACTCCAGGTCTTTATTTGGTGGATTTATGGGGGCAACACTGAAAGCTGTGGGTGCAGGAGCAGCCATTGGTAATTTCTGAATAGAACAAGGTAAGTGCAATGGTTTGCAAGGTTCCTCAAAGCTCAGGTGATAAAATGAATGCAGATTAGGCTAGATGTATTTTCAAAGAGAAATAAGTAGGCTAGGCTCTGCTCTGCTTGGGTAAATTCACAGGGATTGTGATTTGATGAGGATGAATTGCAGAGAGTGTGCAGGATTCAAATTGGTGAGATGCAGCTTTGGGCATGCACTCGGCAAAAGGGAACAATGCCGGGCAGCTCGAGGATGAATTTGTAACTTTTAGACCGTGAATTATCGTTTTAATATCAAATTTTTGGAGCAGAGGGCAATGCAGGTTGTTTAGTCCAGTTTTGACTAAGAGACCTTCTTTAATTTGGGAATTACCAGTGGCTTAATGGAGAATTTGCAGAGAAACGACATGCACAGGGGAAAAATAAGAGAATTGCGGTGAATACCTGGATGAACAGTGCGGAAAACCTTCGGGTTGAACAGCGGGTGCACAATGTAGCTGAATTGATAAGTTGTGGCGGCTGCAACTTTGAATTTGGCGGTTCGGAGGCAATTTTGCAGTGAACAGGCTTACAACGGCTCTGTCTTTTTCGCTTGAAAATGACATAAAACGGCCGAAAACGCGCGTTTTAACGACAAATTTGGACAAAAAGGGACATTGGCGCTTTTCCGCCGATGACGTCAGCATGACGTCATGGTGGGCTCGGGGTACGGAGGGTGACGTGGGCGCTGAGCTGGAGGCCAGCGTGGCCGGACACGATGACGGGCAGAGTGTGGTGGCAGAGTTACGTGGAGGGCCACGAGGCGCGGGGGCGGGAGTTAGTGACGTGACGTCACGATGACGTGGAGGTGACGTGCCATCAGAGGGGCGGTATCGGGGAGCGTGGTAAGTGGTCTCCCCGCACCGCTTTTGGGCGAGGACGGTATCGGGGAGGGGGGCTCCGAACAACCCCGCCGGCTGCCACGCGTCCCATATACGGGTACCAATACCGCCATCTCCCCGGACGTTAAAGGGAGACACGTTGAGACTTCAAAATGCCCGCCCACCGTTGGATGAAGGGGGGCGGGAGATGGATGGCTGGCGGGCGCCCCGACCCATCGTGCATGTTGGGGGGACCCGCCGGCGGATTAAAATATTTATTTTAATGTGTCGGGGTCAGAACTTTGGTTAAGGGATTTTTTGTGGGTTTTGATGGGGTATGGATTAATCTGTCGAGGGGAACAAATGGTTAGACTTAGGTTTGAGTGAGGGAGAGGGGGTTCGCATGGGTAGTTTATGAATTTTTTCGAAACAAAGGGAATAGATGAGGGTTAAGGGTGGGCTATTAGTCTAACTAGGGGTTAGAGTAATTCCCAAAGCAGGGTTGACCATAGTCCCTGGTGGACTAATGTCTCCCTTAGACCTGCTATTCAGCTATAATGCTGAAGGGGGGATACTTATACATGTTAGGGGTTTATACACCATGGTGTTATAGTAATAGGGAAAGGGGAACATAGGGGATTTAGTGTAGATAGAGTTAGTAGTTAGTACTTGGAGCGGAATGAGAATGGGAAGTGATAGTTACTAAGCTTTTTCAGGAATCAAACTTAGTTTAGGAAGTAGATCAAAATGAAAAGAATTTTTACACAAGAAATGTGGCTTCTTTTCAAAGAGAGAAGTCATTTATGACATGAAGTTTGTACAAATGAAGAGTGTAAGGAGGACTGATCAGGCAAATCCTGCAGTTCTCATGGGGAGGTTAGTAAGAAACCTTTTGAAGGGGAGGAGGGAAGTTAGTGATGGTTTTAGTAGTATGCCAAATAGGCCACTGCTCTTGCCTTTCTCCTGATGGTGACATCTTGTGATTTATTCCAATTGATATGCTCAGATCATGCTTTCTGCAACCTTCAACTACCTACCCTACCTAATATGCCTAACATTTTTTCTTCCTTTGGATGGGTGCACTTAGTCTTGCAAACCCTGATAATTCTCTTTTCTTTTTACTGCCCTCCTATCTAAGTCTACCCTTATGACTTCCAAGGGCCCAGATTAAGCAGTTGGGCTCCTTTCTTTCTCTATCCACCTAGTCATCTGTCAAGCTTGAATTGTTTGAACAGGTACTTCCTCTCTAGTCTACAACATGAAATTTAAAACATGGTGAGGTCTAGCTTGAGCTGTTGGACCACCCATCAAAAAGTAGTGGCAATTTGGACTAGCCACTTTCCTGTCTTTGTTTGGGGTTCATTTCTTTTATTTTTTCATTGACCAATTCATTTTCTTGCCCTTTGATTTTTCTTTTAAGGCATACCCTCTTTACATTTTTTAAATTCACAAAAATGGAACCTTAACAGCATGGAAGGTGAACATTTTTGGCACTTCCATTGTCAATCATGAGAGATGAGAACCTATTGGTATAGGAGGCTAACAATAGGATCATAGAGTCATTATGTAGGAGTGAAATTTCCATGTAGCATGACACATCAACAATGTTATCATATGCTAGTGAAGTCATAGTGCAACATCATTAGGAGAACTCCAAAATAGTCTTCCAACCAATAAATGATCTCCAACCATGTTATCAAGACCTCATGAAGTGCCATCGTCAATTGTGGTCATTTATCAAGAGTATGACATCATCAAATGTAGTCCTCCATATGTCATCAAGGGCTTCTAAATACTTGTCACTTGGAACTTCTTAAGACCTCTTCATTAGTGACTTGAAATATTAATTGATGACATTCTTATCAAACAAGAGTTATGACATCATCATATGAAACCAGGCATCTCAAGAATATTTTCCATATCGGCTAATGCGATATTGACACCAATGAAAAACTTGATTAAAAATCTCCCCCTTTGTCATTGATGGCAATATTCTTGCCCTTCCAACATTCTCTCCCCCTTTGACATCAATGGCAAACAGGTTTCCCAAGTGCTCCCCCTGTTAAGATGTTTCTTTTCATCGTATTTTCTTCATCAATAGTAGTTTTTCATAGGTATGTTACTCCCCCTGTAATGGTGCTCTTTCATCTAGCGATATGTTCCAAGTTGTATTTCTTCATGGATGAACCAACTCCCCCTATCTGCGTAAACTCCTCTACCTCAAGAAAGATTAATTTCTTAGTGATAAAAAAGAAGAGATCCTCAAGAATAGTTCACTAGATGAGAAAGGGAAAATATTCTTCAATGGAGTTTCTCCTGAGAGAAGATCTATCAAAGGATGATTGTCCATGTATGACTCATCAAGGATTTCATAGGGCACATGTATAGATGGCTTCTCCAAGAATGCTCAATAATCACAAACTCCCCCTAAATGTATGCATGGTCTCCTTTTTGGCAAAGTCTCACCATCAAATATTTGGAATATCAAGGGTGACTTCATCAAATCAACAACATGTATTATTGGCTGGAGTGATCAAGAGACTTATGGATCCAGTTTGCTTCCTTCTCCATACTTGTCAGAATTTCGTCTTTAGCTTGGTTGACATAGTTATAGCTTTTTGAGGGACCCAAGTCAAGCTACAATCACGTGGCATATGTCCAATGCTATGGAAATTGAAGCACTCCATATTGTTCATGAATAAGAAATCATGACTTATTCTTGCAAAATTGCTTCTAGGATATTAACGGGGACCATTATATTTGTCTTTGTGATATGCCATACAATCTTTTTCCATGTTTCCAAAGTTTGTACAGGAATAGAAATAACCAAGAAATATACTTTGATACCTAGGAGATGAATATTTCCTTGATGTACTTCTAAAGTCTTTTTTCCTTGGGATTCATTGATGATATTCATTACCTTTTGTATTCTTGACACCATTTGCAAGTCTCCTTGGAATATGATTTCTTCCATTGTTGTCTTGTCCCTTCTCCTTTCCTTTTCTAGAACTAGGAGCATCAACATTTCATCGTGGCTTCCTCACATCCTTATTGTTTGAAGCATTATCATTCTTTCTTGAGGATTCACCTACATATCCAAGACCTAATTTATCGAGGGGAGACATTTGATGACATAGGATGTCATCTAGGGTTTGATAACATTTCAAGTTCTTATTCAACAAGTCAAATTCCTTTTTAAGAAAGATAATTTCTTCCTTGATTTTCTTGCATTCTTCATCTTTATTTGATAGAATGATCTCCATTTCTTCCTTCATCTTGGTTGCTCCACATGATTGGACCTTAAGAGAAGTGATTTTTTATCATAACTTGGTGATGCCATCATCCTTTTCTTCTAGTTGGCATATCATGGTCTTTCTCTACTTTTCTTCTTCATCAACTTGTCCTTCTATGAATGCCAAATCTTTCATCACCTTATCAACTCCTTGTGCTTGTTTCCTTGCTTCTTCTAGTTGAGATCTAAGGGAGGGGACCTCTTCCTTGTATTGACCAATCTCTGCTTCAAGTTTGTTCAAGCTCTCTTGTCCTTTTTCAAGGTGGCTTGACAAAGTTTCTTCCCTTTTCTTTGCCTTATCCAATTGATTTGTCACGGATATGACTTCTTCATGATGCTTTCTTTTGTTTTGATGAAATTCCTCCTCAAGTTTGGTGAGATCCTCATCTCTTTATTGTACTTGAAGCTTGAAAATATCAAATTCCTTCCTTGTCTTGTCTTGGTCACCATCTTGCACTTTCTTCTTAAGTTCCTCATTTTCCTTTTTGAAATTGTTAATCTCTTCCATGGAAATTATAAGTTTAGACAGGAGATCTTCTTCAAAGTCTTCTTTCCTTTCTTCTTCTAGGTTTTTTATGGCCTTGATGCCATCACTCTTATTTTCAACTTCTTTGATGGGTTGTGAATTTCCTTCTTGCTTTCCACACTTCTTGACTAGAGATAATCATCAATGCTCCTTTTGAGTGAAGGTCATGAAGTTTGTCCCATACATCTTTTGCTGATGAACATTTTTCCAAATTGGCCTTTATAGATTTTGGTAGCCAATTCAAAATTGTCTGCATTTCTCTTGTATTGTACTTGTTGGATTCATCATCCATTGTGTTATCAGTAATCATTGATTCCCATACTCCAACGCCCTGAGCCATTAATAAATTTCTCATTCTTAGCTTCCATACATCAAAGTTTCCATTGAAAAATGAAACCTTCCCAATTTGATTATTTTTAGTTTTCACAATTGAGGAACATACATCTTTAGGAGGATTGGAGGCTTTCTTCCTTGGCTTTTCCATTTGTGTTCTAAGGATCAACCTTCAGGTTGTTATTCTTGTGAGTAGGTAAAAGCTCTGATACCAATTGTTTGAAATATTGAGAGGGGGGGTTAATCAGTGTTTCTTCTCAATTGTTATTTTTACTAGTTTGATCACTTATAATTAGAACACAAAATGAACAATAAGAATAAATACGTTTATTAATCTCAATAAATCAAGTACAATATTTTTGTAGGGCTCCAACCCTAGATGAATACACCAATATTCAATCTTCCAAGATCCAACCTATATTTTTCGAACGACCGACTTGGACTTCCTAAGGCTCCAACCTTGTCACTTTGAGGCACCAATCTCTAGGGCTCTAACCCTGTCTATGGTACATGCACCAACTTGGTCTCTTGACGACTCCTATCCTCTAGGGCTCCAACCCTATTTTCCAAGGAACCAACTTTGTCTCTTTGAGGCTCCAACCCTATCTTCCAAGGCACCAACCTTTTCTCTTTGAAGCTCCAACCCTTACCTTTACTTTGTCAAGATATGTTTGGTTATACTTCATGGCTCCAAATGTCTTCTTCAACGACCCCTATCAATCTTCAACTACACCTTCACATAGTCTCCACATCACATCATCAATGACAACCTTGTCTTCTTAGAAGGTATTGCCACTCCTCTTCATGTCACCCAAACAAAATCTCCAAGGTTACCTCATTATGGCTTCAATGCATCATGGTCTACCTCATTATGGCTTCAATGCATCATGGTCTTCAATGATCTCCATAAATCTTCAATACGTTACTTCACAAATTTCTCCAACTCCACTGTAGTATACCTAGGGGGGAATATTATGGGGTACAAATGGAGGTACCCAAGGGAATAATGTGATAATGGGATGGGCCATAGTTAATAAATAAAGTGGTTAACGCGCATCATGTAAGGGACCAAAAGTAGTTAGCAATAATTTAATAAGCCCATCATATTAGGTATATGGTATTGAGAGAATCATGGTAATGACCCATAGTATTGTGTGTAGGAATCCTATATAGAGGCTAGAGACTCCCCACTGAGAGATGTCAAGGATTATTGTATTGGAAAGCATATGGCTTGTTTAGTGTGCTCCTTCCTTAAGGAGTGACTGTATGGTGTTACCCTACCTCAAGGGTTTGATATTAATAAAGATCTGAAGTTTATATATTTCTCTCTTGATATTTATAGATATATTTCTATTTTTATATATTTTCAGGTCAGGTCTATTACAAGTATCAAAGCACTTTCTTGGGAAAAGTGGGGATATTTTTTTATTTTATTTTTTGTAGGAATATCCCAATTCAAACAATATTGTTAGAACTTGAAGAGGAAGGAAAAATCATATTGGAACCTGGAGCAATCACAGAAAAAAGAACCCAAAAACTACGAAATCAATCAATTTCAAAGTATCTCATCAAGTAAAAGAACTTATCCGCTGAAGATTCCACATGGGAGGACAATAATTTTATATAGGAGCATCAAGAACTACTCACGCACTGAGGAAAACACTTTTTGAAGGAGAGGGGCATGTTAGGTCCCTATACTACTAGTGTAACCCCTTATTGTTATTACTACAACCCCCTTATTATATTGTTGTGCCCATGTAGTCCCCATATTGTTATTATTGTGCCCCATAGAAGCCCACTATTGTTATTATTGTGCCCTTACATTCTTATTTTTATGTCGGCTCTGATTATATTATGACCCCTTAGACTCCTATATATAGAAAGGAAGTATTTTCATTTGTATCATCCAAGAATTGTTCATTTATGTAATGTAAAGGAGGTTTCCCCCTCGAAAAGGCTTATTTCTAAGGCGTTCATCTATCTTTTCTATCTTTTTGTGAGCTGGTTTCATAACATTTGGTATCAGAGCTTTGGATTCTAGGGATTCGTTGCTCCAAACAGGCCGTTGTGCCGTTTTTGCTATAACGTTTTTGCTACGATGTTTCAGAAGCTACAAAAAAAACCCATTTGGGACAAAATAGTTTTTCACTTCGGGTCCAAATTTCATAGCTTTTCTCACTATATTGGTGGAGATATGATCTGAGGTATTTGGCCTTTTTGCAGACTCCCAAATTACATTGCAAATAGGTGAACTGGGAAAATCGTAATAACATTTGTTCTGAGCATCAGATTGAAATTTCGTAAGAAGTTTCAGAAAGAGGACGATTGTAGTTTTCTGTATATCATTTTCAGGTAGTAAGGTCGAAATAGTGAGACGTGGCACATTGTACAAGTTCTCTTTCCTAAACTAATCTATAATCAGGTCACCATGGGAGATTTGGCATAACTCTTTCTTGGATAATCAAATTTTGATCAGACTTGTGGGGTTAGAAAGAGAACTCAGAGAGCTACCACATGAGGGAATTGGAGAATTTAGAGATTTGAAATTACAGAGTTACAGTTGTTTCAATATCGAGCTCCTAAAATCAAGAAAAATCGAGATGAGTAAGTTTGATGGAAAGGATCCAGTAAATTTGATACTACAGATGGAGAAATATTCTGATCTACATGGTGTACCACTGTTACAAAAGGTATGTATTGCATCTTTATATTTAGAACAAGATCATTTTTTATGGTATAAAGGGCTTTGTTCTCGTAAACCACTTGTTACATGGTCAATTTTCATGGAGGATGTTATAGCACATTATGAGGATACAAAGAGCAACACCTTCTTTAGAGAAACACCACAACAATTGGAAGAAAAAAGAGAAAAAGGGCGTTGTTACAAAGTGGAAAGAAAAATTATGGCAACAAGGAAGTCTACTCCTCACAACTATAAAGATGGAAGTGTTGTTTTTCCTAGCCTTTCACAACCTACAAGGGTTACACCACAACAATTGGAAGAAAAAAAAGAAAAAGGGATTTGTTATATTTGTGATCAAAAATATATTAAAGGTCATCGGTGTGCTGAGAAGAAATTATCTTACATTGATTGTGGAGAGGAGGAAGAAAAGGATCAAGAAACATCAAAAGAAGAGTATATACACCTGGAACCAACCCCGGAGAAAGAAGAAATGAATCCGACCACATCTTGTAAAGCATTGGAAATAATTACTACTCGTCAAACTCTTAAGATAGAAGGACATATCAAGAAGAAAAAGGTCCAAGAAGTGAAAGACCACATCAAGAAAGAAGAAATGAATCTGAACATATCTTGTAATGCAATGGCCGGAATTACCACTCCTCAAACTATGAGGATAGAAGGACATATCAAGAAGAAAAATGTTCAAGAAGTGAAAGATCACATAGAGCATTAAGAAATGAATTCAACCATATCTTGTCATGCACTGGAAGAAATTACCACTCCTCAAGCTCTAAATATAGAAGGACATATCAAGAAGAAAAAGATTCAAGTAGTGAAATATCACATTGAGCATCAACAACAAATTCTCCAACTTTTAAAGGATAACGCCACTTTGGTGTAGAATCGAATGAAACAATAGGCAGATCAACATTGCAATGAAAGAAGTTTTGATGTAGGTGATTGTGTATTTTTATGGTCACATACATACAAACAAATGTCCCTCAAGAAATCTATTTATGAGAAGGAAATGTTGGCAATACTACACGCACTTACGAAATAGCGACCTTACCTAATGGGATGACACTTAAAGGTAAAAACAAATCATGATAGTATTAAATACTTTTTAGAACAAAGATTATCCTTTGAAGAGAAACAAAAATGGGTCACAAAGATGTTGGGTTATGACTTTGAAATCATCTACAAAATAGGGAGGCAAAATGTTGTGGCAGATGCACTCTTAAGAAAGGATGGGGATGTGGAAGCATTGTTGTGCGCCATTTCTATTATCCAACCAGAGTGGATAAACGAAACAAGGTATGAATGGAAGAAGGATGAAGAAGTGTGGCCACTCATTCAAAAGTTGCAGAAGATCCCAGTTCAAACAATATTTTAGGGACTTGACGAGGAAGGAAAAATCATATTGGAGCCTGGAGCAGTCATAGAAACAAGAATCGACGACCACGAAATAGATCAATTTCAGAGTATCTCATCAAGTGGAAGAAGTTACCCGCTGAAGATTTCACATTGGAGGACAAGAATTTATACAGAATCATCAAGAATTACTCAAGCGTTGAGAACAACACTTTTTGAAGGAAAGGGGCATGTTAGGTCCCTATACTACTAGTGTAACCCCTTATTTTTATTAGTACAATCCCCTTATTATATTTTTGTGCCCATGTAGTCCCCATGTTGTTATTATTGTGCCACATAGGAGCCCGCTATTGTTATTATTGTGCCCTTACATTATTATTGTTATGTCGGCTTTGATTATATTATGACCTCTTAGACTCCTATAAATAGAAAGGAGGTCTTGTCATTTGTATCATCTAAGAATTGTTCATTTGTGTAATGTAAAGGAGGTTTCCCCCTCGAAGAGGCTTACTTCTAAGGCATTGATCTATCTTTTCTATCCTTTTGTAAGCTGGTTTCATAACACATTGAGAGATGTCAAAGATTATTGTATTGGCAAGCATATGGTTTGTGGAGTGTTCTCCTTCCTTAAGGAGTGATTGTATGGTGTTACCCTACCTCAAGGGTTTGATATTAATAAAGATCTAAAGTTTATATATTTCTATCTTGTTATTTCTGGGTATATTTCTATTTTTATATATTTTCAGGTCAAGTCTATTACAAGTTGTATCAGAGAACTTTCTTGGGCAAAGCGGGGAGGCTTTTTATTTTTATTTTTTGAAGGAATTTTTTGGGGTGGCGAATTTGCAGATCAGATTTGAAACTTCTCTTGCAAAATTTGCAGAATCAAATTGTAGATATAGATTATTTGTGAGAAAATACCCAATTTCAAACAAATAAATCGGCCGAATCGAAGTCCAGATGAGGGAGATATCGCTGATTTAAAAATCAGCTGTATTGCATACATTTTTTGACAAAAATTCATGGATGGTGGATCTCCAGTTAATTTTTGTAGCTTTTGTGGGTAATTTTGAGAAACTAATTGCATATCTAAGATCCTCTGGAAAAATTACCCAATTTTAAAAAATAAATCGGTTGAATCGAAGTCCGAATGAGGGCGATATCGTTGATTTAAAATCAGCTCTTTTTTCAGAAATGTTTGTGACGACAGAACAGTTGCAATGCGAATATGAAATTCTAGAGTGCCCATATCAAGATTATCACATGGGAAGATCTAGAATGACTATTCCATTTCTGAAAATAGGCTATAATAAGGATTCTAAGCAATATTGACCAAACTGTGGCGATTTTAAATTTTTGCCAAGTAAGTTATTTTTTTTCAAAACCCTCTTCATGGCTTCTAGCAAGGATTTTTTTACATGAAAAGATAATGGTCCCACTGTTGAAGAATTCATAAAAGATCTTAAGAGACTCTCTCTGAAACATTGGAAAGTTTTAATAGGGCTTGATTTGAAAGATGAGGCTACCATATGGTGGCGCTCAGTTAATAGTAAGAAGTTGTTAAGCCTTATTGATGAAGAATTTGAAAAGTTCCTTTTAGACAAATGGTCTCATGTTGGAAAAAATATAGTGAGAAACATATGGGGTTATTTTCTACTGGTATCTCCTTCTTACAGGTTCATGGATATATTCATAAGGAGAAGATCATTGTGTCTATAAATCCTAGTTGCAAGAAAACCTTATAAATGTTAATTTGGCAAAAAAATTGCAAGTTCCAGCAAAACACATAGAAACCACACAAATTGATAATGAGGATGTTCAAGTTTATAAATATTTGAAGATTGTTATGGACAAGTATGTATTGCATTCTGATTTCTATGCTTCAGATATGGCTAATGAGGATGTTGTTTTGGGATACCCTTGGATGGAATCTATTGTTACTATCAATATTAATGTGCAGAAGAAATTCCTGAAGATCTAGTATAAAAAGAATAAAATTACATTACAGGATATTTCCATCAATAAATAGGTAGATTCCAAGGAGGCTGAAGCAAAAGATGTTGCAGGTACTGACACATTAGATGAGGAATCCATGGTTGAAGTAATACTGGAAGATAAGCAACAATTGCAAGTGCCGCGACATGCACCAGTTACCAACCAGGCTCCATTAGGTGGTGCATTAAAGAAATATACACCATTGGTTAAAACTTCAATATATCACCACCCACATCACCCAACAAGAAAACAACCAATACAATGGCAAAAAATTAGCCACAAGGACAACAACCCCTGCACGACAGATAGAGAGGGGTGACAATCCACCCACAACACATCAACACACGAGAGCTGCCAGGTTCAACTTCCATCTAAAGCGAGCGAGGCACCAACTAGATCAAGGGTTCACCTTTCTTTTGGATGGCTAGACGCACATGCATGGTACCATTAGACTACTCTTTTGAGTAGATCTTATTATTTGTGTTCTTCTTATGTTTTTGGGACGAAACATGTTTAAGGGGGGTGGAATGTAGTATACCTAGGGGGATATTATGGGGTACAGAGGGAGGTACCTAAGGGAATAATGTAATAATGAAATGGGCCATAGTTAATAGATAAAGTGGTTAACCCACATCATGTAAGGGACAACAAGTAGTTAGCAATAACGTAATAAGCACATTGTATTAGATATATGGTGTTGGGAGAACCATTGTAATGACCCATGACATTGTGTGTATGAAGCCTATATAGAGGCTGGAGACTCCCCATTGAGAGGTGTCAAGGATTATTATATTGGAAAGCATATGGCTTGTGGAGTGTTCTCCTTCCTTATAGAGTGATTGTATGGTGTTACCCTACCCTAACGGTTTGATATTAATAAAGATCTAAAGTTTATGTATTTCTATCTTGTTATTTTTGGGTATATTTCTATTTTTATATATTTGCAGGACAGGTCTATTACCACTTGTAATATACCTGACCTATAAATATACAAAAATAGACATATAACTAGAAATAAGAAGATATAAATAGATAAATTTCAGATAAACTTCTCTTTATTAATATCAAACCCTTGAGGTAGGGAAACACCATACAATCAATCCTTAAGGAAGGAGAACACTCCACATGCCATATGCTTGCCAAAATAATAATCCTTCACATCTGTCCATGGGGAGTCTCTAGCCTCTATATAGGATACATACATACAATACCATGGGTCATTACCATGGTTCTTTCAATACCATATATCTAATACAATGGGCTCTCTTTGGTTAATTTACTATGCAAATTAACACAAGCATTTAATTATCAATCCGAGCTTGTAAACTTGAAAGCATGTCCAAAATATAAGGATTCTAGTTGCAGTCAATTTTAGAAGATGAAATATAAAGATTGATGGAAGTGTATATTACAAATATAAAATATAACTTAATAGATTCTTACTTAATATACAATCAATGAGGAAAGAGGCTCCTAAATAAGGAGATCCAAGTTGTCCTTTCCTACAATATTACTTTCATGAACTGATTATCAATAGTTTACGATGCATAAAATGTAAAGAGAAGTGGCTCATAACTAAGGAGGTCTAGATAGTCCTTCTTTACAATCTTATTTCATCATTATTACCACTGCATTGAAACTAGAATTCATAAATAACTCAACAAGGAAATGAGAATGAATTTCAATTATAGCTCATAATGAAATAGAAGGAGAATTTAACTTGAATTCTTGGTTGTCCCTTCATATGTAGATTAGAATTGAATCAATATTCATTTAGCAATCAAAATAAATCTTCATACATCTAAAGAAATCTGAAGCAAAAACTAGTTTATAAAAATTAAGCCAAATTAACCAAGAAGTGCACTTAGCTTGGTGTGGGGGCCCTCCACCCTTGCCTTGCACACTTGAAGAGATCTCAGCTACAAAAAACTCAATTACTTCACTCAAGCATGAAAAACAAATAAAATGAAATAGGTTCTTCAATTAACTTTCAGTCTTCAAAGAGTCTCAAAATCAGATTACATCAAATTCTACATGCATAAGTCTTCAATAGTCTTGGCTTAAATAGAGAAATAATAAAAAAACTTGACTAAAATGTCTCTAACAGTCCTATATATCCTAATCCCATCTATCTTGGTCGAATCCATCCATTCAGTTCCACAAAATTTGGAAAATCCCAAAAAATACTAAATTTGGCCTATTTCCTAGGGATTTTCTGAACAACATGTCATGTTTGACTAGAGTTGACTGGGCCTGTTTTAGATCGGTTTGACTGAACCAATAGGTACACGTCCATCCTTATTTAAAAATATTTCCATATCTATTCCCAGCTCGTGCCCAGGTGTCCTGCAAGTTTGACTTCAATGGAGCCATTACGAGAATTTTTAGTTATGTCCAAAAATACACTAAAAACCCATTTTTTGCAAAAATATCTAAAAGTTGAAAAACATAGTTTAAATACATGAATATGCATAAATTGGTCAAAATGAGGTGTATATGGATGGTCTATGGTTGAAAATGATGGAAATTAGGTGTATTTTAATAAATAAAATTTGATAGAAAATGAGGGCCAACATCTCCCCCTTGTTGATGTGCAACCATGTCCTCATGCTTGCTTTCTCCTTTTTGACCTTATATGTGCTTATGTCTCTGCAGACATTGATCCTAAAGCCTCTACCTATGAAAATTGTAAAAGATAATCAATTTCTTTAGACTTCCCTTCCTTGTAAATGGTGGTCTTGATTTTCTGCCTTTCATACTTATACTACCACGTGTTTTTCTCTTTCAGCCATATGTAGGCCTGTTTAACTATGAGGGAGTTCTTAGTTTCAAGTTTCTTAACCTTCTTGGTCAACTCTTTATTCTCTTCAATAAACTTTTTGTTATTTTTCTTGTACATTTTATTTTCCTTTTTCAAATGTCTTTCTATAATTTCACTATCCTCCAACTCCTCTGTTAACTCTTTGATTCTCTTGAGGTGCAAATCTCTTTCCTCTTCTTTTGTATCTTTGGAAATGGAGTGTGATGAGGTAGCTCTTACCTCAACATTGTAAGAATATAAATCCCTCTCCTTAGGTTCCTCATAGACTCCCTTTTGCAATCTCTCAAAGATTTCATCAATTTCCTTTGAAGTGGGAGGAGGTTCAACAATTTGTACTTCAGGATCCTTTCTTTACTACTTGTTTCTTCTTGGAATTTCCTCCTAGGCCTCCTAGGAAGAGATATAAAATATTTTTCCTTCTCAATCATGATATTGTCTTGCCGTTTCTTGGACCTAGTCCTCATGTTCAAAGGAGAATTCACTATGCCTCTTGTCTTATGTTCAAAATTTTCCTCTACTCGTTATTCTTCAACCTGATGTTGGGCTAAAAATTCCTTCCATGTCAAACCTTTACTTTTTATTTGATATTATACCAATATTCTAACAAGCCTGTGATGGTAGATGTGTGTCTCCTTAGTTTCACTTTTACCCTTCACACTCTCTATCATTTTGATTAAAGTTTTAGAGAAGTAGGGTAGATTTAATTTTTTCTCTCCCTTGATATGCTGAAGTAGTCTAATATGAAAGAGGTAGACTACATTGAACCTGTTATCACATGTAAAGTACCTCTGAATGATTAGCTCCAACTCTACCCAAGGTTCATTCAACCACTCCCTTATAATTCCTTTTATCCTATCAAATGATCATTTTCTATGTTTTTCCAAAAGAAAGTCCACCCTTTGTCTTTTTTTTTTGTAAGCTTGGTAGTACTTTCTCTATTAATGTTATCCAACCATAATCATGTTTTCCCAATAGTATCAGGTGGCTTCAACCTACTCGTAGGAAACCAATTTGGCCACCTATCAACGTTAAAAGATGTCCAAAATTTAAATAAGTATTTTTCTACCATCCATGCAACATTTGCGATTCTATCTACAATAAAAATCAACTTAGGAAGGTAAAGGCTATTCATAATAAAAAACAAAATTTTGTCTAGCACCCTGTTTTACTCATCATACTAGGACTCCACTAGGGTTGGGGCTTTAGCACTGGACCCCGACATCTCACTTCTCCTCATGTCCTGCAGACTTGTCTCTATCCTTCTTAGAGCTAAGTTGTTTCGATAGACTTGAATCTGGATTGCTACTATCTCCCTATGGAGATCTGTCCTACTAGGCTCCTTCATTTTGGTTTCCTCCTGTACCTCTTATCCCTTGTTTAGTTCCTTTTCCTTGTCGAGTTTCATAGCTCGGGCCACTATTTTCTTCATAACCCAGTATTGCTGGATTGTTTGTCAGAATAGAGTATGGTGTTCACGAGTGTTCCCTAGATCTTGCACCATGGCTTCCCACTCTTTTGTCTCAATGTCCTGGTTGGTGATGTTATCATAGAGTTCCCTCTCCCATCCAACTATTTGTGCTCTTACCTTTGGTGTGTTTCCAACCATGTACGAATTGATAAGAGTCTGCATATGCTCTTTTCTAGTCTTCCTGCCTCGATTGAGTTGGCCTCTACTGGAGGTTTCATCCCCCCTAGTGGTCCATTTCCCTGCCTTTCCTATTCCTCTGCTGCCTCGTTTAGCCACCTATTTTCCTTCTCTACCCATACTTTATTTTTCCCGACCATGATTTTCTTCGCCTAATTGTTTCTCCTATGCAAGATTGCTCGCTACAGTGCAATGTATGATCCGGGCCTACAAACTGTGCTGCACTCAGATTATTATTAAACCTAAAATAGTAACATAAGAAATATCAGCAATCTATATGTATACTCCCCAAACTATCATATTTTTGTATGCTCTGGGTTTGGCCTCTCACCCAAGTCCTGGTAACTTGGGTTTGCCCCCCTTCTCCCTCAGATTCCCCCCTAACGACTCTTGGGTTAACATTCTTTGGCCTCTCAAATATTCTCCTCTCTGATTCATCCCTCCTCGGCAACCCACTACTTGTTGGTCTACCTTTATAGTCCTACAAGAGTCCCTACATTGGGTAACCTTATCCCCGTTCTAAGTTTCAAAAGGGTGCCCCTTCCCAGCCTCTCTCCTCTTTGGTATTTCCACTCGAATTATGCCCTTGGATAACCCCTGGGTCTTATTCTGGACATTCCAATTTGGATTCACATCAAGCCAGGTTATCGATAGCCTTTCTTCATTGGCCTCTGAGAAACCCTCCACTCTATCTCGGCTACCTGATTTATCCATTATGTGCCTCAGGTACCACCTGGTTGGGGTTGTTATCTTTCTACGCTTTCCCTTAACAGGATCCCCATTTCCTCCCCAAACTCCCTCATTCCCTCTTTTCTCATCTTCCCAAGGAAATTTTTTATCTTTACCATATCTCTCCACTTCATTATCATTCTAGACTAGGTTAGAGTTCCAAGAACCCCTGGTCTTGACTTGTTCCGAGTCCTGGCTTTCCCAAGCCTTCTTCCCCAATACCTCTGAATTAAACATTACTACAATTCTATTGTTTAGGGCATTGAGGATGACATACCATCAATTTTTGTTGACCCGTCTACATCCACTAGCCTACGTCTGCCTCCTGTGTCCACCACCTTTATTTTCTCATTCCCTCACCTTCGTTCTCTGCATGCAACTATCCTCTTTCTCAATTGCCTTTGCCTTTTTTTGTTTTACCTCGTTGTCCCTGCTATCTTTCGTCTCGCCTCCCACATGTCCTCCTAATCCTCCTGCCGCCCATTCTTTCATTCCTTCTCCTCAGAATGATGAACCTTTGATGCTTCCCTCTCTATCCTTCATTAACTACCTTGTGCCTCTAGCTGCTCCTGTTGTGGGTACCTCTCTATACTCATGCCACTTTCCAGCTCTGTTCTGCCCGTCCTCTCGCTTGCTCCCAAGTCTTCCTCTCTCCCTATCATTGTCAACCACACCTATCCTCATTATGTACCTTCCTCATCCTTGCCCTTCCTGTTGTCGCAATCTCCCACATCCTGATGCCCCCTCTATCCTTGGCCCCAAGTTGGTGGTTTCTGGCACCTCCACCTCCCATACCCTCTAGCCCACCTTGCCTTCACTATCGCACCTTGATCGGGGGTTTTTCTCTTTCTACTTTTTTTTTCTAGGACCTCTCCTAGTTTCCTCATCCCCTCCATTTGTAATAACTCTTCTCCTCTTATATCCAGGTTTCTACCTACCTGTCCACATCCCTAGTGTGTTAGGATGATGTACTTGATTTGTTGAATTAGCTTGCTGATCTCTTGGACAAGCCTTGCCATCCTCCAGCTTTGGCTGATTTTTTCGGTGAGTCCCTTGCTGGATCTTTTTCACCATGTTTATTGCCATTTTCGAATATCCTTCCACCTGCAGTCTCTGGAACCTCTCCCTTACCACAATTTCTAGTCCCCTCTTCAAAGCATGAATCTCTGCTTCATTGTTTCTTGCAGTTCCATATTCCATAGCGAATATTCAGATCGTTTTACCTTTATCGCCTTTGAATACTCCTCCTCTCCCCGCCACCCTAGGGTTCCCTTTTGTAGCTCCATCGAAGTTAAGTTTGATAAATTATTTTTGAGGCCATGTGAAACAGTTTGCACACTCGCCATTGGGGGATGGTGCTTCCATGAGGATGCATTTAGAATATTGGGCTTAAATTATAGACCTATCATTATTCTTTCTTCTTGGGGATTTGTTTTCCAAACCTCTGCATACCATTTCTCAAACAACATCGTTTCTCGTATGTTCTGGAGTATCCTTTTCCATATTTCTTCATTTGTTCTTTTTTCATCTTTGAATATCATATTATTTCTTTCCTTCCATTTTTCCCATAGGAAGAAACCCAAAGAAAGTCTCCAAGCTTGATTCAGGATTGGGTTTTGGTAAGGCTTTTTCCGCCAATTATCCATTGTTACTTTCATACTATTTGGATTCATGTCACTTACTCGGAAGAGTTGATTATGGTTTCTCCACAAGTTTTCACTATATCTACAGGCATTGGTCATATGTTCCATTTTTTCTGCTTGTTCATTATATAAGCTGCATATCAAAGGTCCCTGTAGGCCTTTTTTGTGTAGTTGGTCCCCAAATAAGTGCTCGCCCATGTCGGAGGATCCACATGAAGAAGATGATTTTCGGCCATGTCTTTTCTTACCATATTTTATCTAATAACTATGTCCCCTGTTGTATGTGATGTGCTGCTTGTAGTTGATGAGCCCTCTTTAATTGTGAACATAGCCCTCTTTAATTGTGAACATACCTTTAATCCTATATCCCCATCTCAGAATTTCCTACCCCTCCGCTTTTGCAATTTTCTGGGTTGCCATCTCTTTCTCATATAACTTCCATTGGGGTGTTTCTGGGGCATCTGGCCAATCATGTTTTTGTTTCCACTTTCTCTAGTACTCTCCAAGTTCCATGATCTAGAAAAACCATCCCCATGTGGAGCCACTGTTGGATACCTATACCAATAGGTTTCATATTTCATGATTGGCAAGAGAAAGTCCAAATATGATCTGCTTTGGTATTACAAAGATCCCATATTTCCTAGAGAACAAGAGGTGTGTAAAGTGTTTTAAATATTGATGACCTTATTCCAATTTTGGTGGATGATTCAATAGTTTAACCTGGATCATGCCATGTTTCAATTTTGAGTTATAGAATAGAGAAAGAAGTCTGTCCAAATTGCTTAATCTTGGCAGACAAGTAGTTCAGGTAGAGAAGAAAAGGTTCCCAACAGCTTAATCTGGGACCTTGGAAGAGATAAGGGTAGAAGTAGATAGAAAAGAAAAAGAAAAGCCAAAGACAAAGAAAAAAAAAGGCAAGTAAGGGTTTACAAGTCCAAATGCACCCTCTAAGGAGAAACAAAAAATGCTAGGAAAATAGCTGGGTAGGCAGTTGTGGTTGCAGAAAGGGTATTTTCACCATTACACATATGTCAAGAGGTGTTTTGCCAAGGCAAAAATCTGTCAATGGACAAAGTGGTTAATTCCATCAAATTACAGCAAGGAGCATAACTAACCTCCCTCTTCCCCTCTATTCCATTACTAACACTCCCTTTCTTTAGCTGACATTTATGAAGAGAGATCATGGTTTTATGGTGGTTCTAGTTCATTCAAAATCCACATTTCTTGTCTAAGATCTTTTCATTTTGATCCACTCTCAAAACCAAGTCAATTTCAGATAAACTCAGTAAAATCCCCTTCATTTGCTCCCTGCATTCATATTAACCTCTAATTTTACTACATAGCTCCCTTATCTTACCCCTTCCCCTAATAATACTAACACTATGGTGTATAAAGCCCTAAATCTTATAAATACTCCCTCCCCTTGGCATTATAGCCATATGTTCTTCAAAAGGAACCAAAGTGACCTCTGGTCACCTTGGTGAACCTATCACACCCCAATCCCCCTTGCTACAGGCAGCTTGCTCCTCAAACCACCCTTTGCATTGAATAAACCCTTATAAAACCTCTTTTGCCTTTAAATCCTTTGCAAAAATTACCAAAGTCGAAAACCCGCCTCTGGCGCATTTCCAAAGGTTAGCGCATTATTTGTTAAATGGAAAACATTCAAAAAACCAATGAAAAACCCACAAACCCAAAGTTTCCGCCGCGCATATAACCTAAGCAAGTTGCCGCTCCGCCCACCGTCGGATCAAGTCTCTGAGATCCGACGATCCACAGCGATATCGGAGCTACCCCTGTAGCCGTCCGTTACCGCCCGAGAAGGTGACGTTGCGTCACGTCACGGGCAGGCCACGCGTCGAACGGCAAGGACTCTCGGAGCCGGGCCTGACACTTTCAGCGCCGTACCCAAGCCGCCCCGAGAAACCGTAGCGGTTAGCCTTAACCATAATCGCTACGGTCCTAACCGCCAACTGTTTTCCGCCAACGCATCGCCACGTCACGTTCGCTTGTACTCGCCCCTGCTATTCGTCCACCTGGCCGCTGACATGGCTGCCACCTCATCGCCCCCTTGGATCAATAGTCTACCGCCACGTCACCTGATGACGTCAGCTGACGTCACCTCACCTTGACCCGCCAATGACGTCATGCTGACGTCATCACTAAAAAGCGCCACAATGGTAAAAAAGTCCATATTAACCCAAAAAAGCCGTGTTTTTCTTACTTTTCACTCCTGTCGCCACTGTTCTCTCTGCATGACCGTTTACGTTCGAATTTCCGCCAACCTGCTAAGTTAACCCGGGCGACCTCCTCAGCAGCAACCGTGCACGCCTGCGCAACCTCTGTTCGTCAATTAACAGGTATTTACCGTTGTTCTGCCCTCCATACGACTGTTATTGAAATTTAAGTTGCTCAGAAGGCTAAGGACACCTTACAAACTATATTTGCACCGCCCATTTCCCTCTGCACGTCCACAATTGTAACTGTGAAGTCTAAAAACACCAGCCAAGCCATAATACCTGTAATTTCACTCAAAAACAGCGTTCACTGCGTATTCCCGGCAAATTCCTTGTTGACCTCAATTCACCCGCTGAAAGAGGGCATAGTGACACCCACAGTAGCCTTGGCTCCTAGTATAAGCACTATTTCAATTGCTGTTGTATAAACTCCTCCTCTGATACTTAAATTTCAAGACTATTCTTACAAAAAGCACTTCTGTGCTGTGCTGGTGCTTTTACAAGCCACTTTATTACAATTGTTGAACTTCAAAAGAATCATGGAGACTCCTATTGCTCTAAATATCAAGCCCCTCAATGCTCCTCACCAGGAATTAGCATGGAAAGCTCTGGGAGACATGGATTACCAAATGCTGGACTGGTTCCCTATGGGAACCAAATACAATATCCAGATGATGAATGAGTTAAAAGCCCAGCACCTGAGTGGGGCAGACATCTTGGGAATTTGGGACTCAAATTTGCCCATCTACAACCTTCCCCAAGTAAATCCTATGCCAGAACTGATCTACAGCTGCCAGGAATGCTATGACCCAAACCAAAGAGCTGTCATCAGCCCCACAGGCTCAGTCCTTTTCCAGATTACCCCAGAGAGCATAAATGAAATTCTGCACTTCCATACTGCCAAGCAATTGACCCCCCTCTATATGCAGAATTTGATAAACAAAGGGAGCAAGCTGTCAAGTGACCAGATCATCAAAATCAATCAATTGTTTGTCAGGCCAGGCTCTGAATCAGTCAGAACTCCTCCTATTGGGTATCACTACTTGAATGATTTGGGCAGGATGTTAGTGGATTTAATCAGTTATATCCTAGGATTCAGGGGGATGGAGGATGTGGATGATAGCCTAATGGCAATGCTATCTATATTCTCTCCTGGTAAGCCCCCAGCTGTACATTATGACTATGCAACCTACATTGCAGATAAAATCCATGAGCAGTTTATGAACTTGAAGAGAGAAAGACTATTCAGGTATACTTCATATATATACCATCTATTCTTCTTCTATCAGCCAGCCACCTTCTCTTTTCCTTTGAAGCAACTCAATGCCCAGGGAAATCCAAGATCAGTTGTGTTCTGGACTTTTGTTTTTCATCATACCTCTGTATCACCTTACACATACACTAAGTTTATTGACTTATTCATTTATCCAGTCATGACAGTATTGCATGGTACTCCCCCTCCTAGACTAACTGATGACATGAGAAGAATTCTCCATTTGAATAAGTCCTACAGCATTGGTAATTGGTACTTCTACCAAAACCACACAGTCATCAGGATATATGGCTGTGAGTTGACCCCTTTTAGGTTGCCAAGGTATGTCCCCATGAGGCTTTTTGCCTTGGAATATTTCAGACAGTTTGGGAACTCAGACTACCTGCATTTTCAGAGCAAGAACAAGAAGTCACAGCTAAAGGTGAGGAGCCAGCTGGGTCCTTTCCTATATAACAGAAAAGAGGAAGGGTGGAAGGAGGCAGACAGTATCCTGGAGGGCCTCAGACTGCAAACCAGCTTTGAATGGATACCCTATGACCCCAATCATTCTATCTCCCTCAGGAGGATTAGATACAAATTGGGTAGCTATGCACACAAGAGACAACCCGAGATTGAACAGTATGCCAATGCATCAAATTGGGAAGAGGGTACCCTAGAGGAGGAAATTACTAATGAAGAGTTACTTGAGAGAGAGGCTAGAAATATGCAAAAGGAAGCTGACTTGGAAACTTGTGGACAGGTGCCCCTCTCCTACAAAAAGCAACTTGGAGCAGCTGCTACATCATCAACAGCACAGCAGCAAACTGCCGAGAAAGCACCACAGAAAGCAAGCAGAATGAGGCAGCAAAGGAAAGAGAGGTAAAAGCTCTAAAAAAGAGAATAGCTGAACTAGAAAAAGAGCTTGCACTAGAAAAAGTAATAGCAGAATTGAAAGCAGTCCTCTGGGGCAACATTGGTCGATCCATCACCAATCAGTGGCAGTATATTGAGACTATGGATGAGCAAATAGCACTCATTACCAAGGCAAACAAGGAGGTACAGAGAGCTAGAGCAAGCCTTGGCCATATGCCAGATGGTGCCAGTAGAATGATCAATATTTTAAATAACAAGACAAGCTCTCAGCTGGCCACAATAGGAATTACCAACAGGACTGAAACAATCTCAGTAGTTAAAAGAGTCCTGACACTAAGAAGCCTAGTTGGAACGCTGGAGAGGAGAACACAGGATATGCAGACCGAGGTCAACAAATTCCTGGACAGATTTGTGGCATTACAGAACAGAGGCCTCCCCAGCATATTAAGCACTGTAGGAAGGCTGCTTACCCTGGAAAATTACATCAAAAGGGTTGATGCGCATGCTGCAGCACAAATAGCAAAACAGCCCAGTACCTCAGCTAAAACAGGGCCAGCAACAGGGCAGAATTTGTATGATAGGGTGGATAACCTGTTTTTCATTATGAATGAAATTGATCACCTGTTTGATACACCACCAAATTTCTTTAAGTATACAGAAGCAGATGAAACTTTGGGGGCAATCATAAGACACCAATTGCCCACACAGGAAGAATGGAGAAATTTGGCACAGGTAATCTTATTAGGCCCGAACCTGTAGGGTTGGTTTTTTCTCCAGTTTATGGGCAGTCATGCACAGGCAGAATTTTGATAGATAAAATCTACAAGGAAGAGACAGATGCAGAGCCAACTCAGCAGAGCTATTCACTCACCACAGCAGCAGTCACAATCACAGGTGACAAACCCAGAATACAGCGTACCAGCCATAAAGTCGGGTTCTCCAGCATTTAATCAAAGTATCTCGACCGACTCAGCAGATCCCAAAGGCTAAAATATCTTCTGACAGAACATCAAGACGCCTTTATTTTGTATTCAATGCTGTAATAAATTTCTGATAATAATATCTCAAAAGTTGGTGAGAATATTAAGTCTGAGATAACTTAGAACTCAGATATTTTGTAAACAATCGCAAGTATATATTCACCCCTCGCAGAAGCTTGAGGGGTTGTTGTTATTTTCATTTCGGGCATCTCATTTGCTGTAAAATTCTCAGAGAAGTAATACAAAGGGAGAATGGAATTTCCAAAGCTTGGTGTATTTGATGCGTTGTGATGAATGGTGAATGTTGCAGGATTCCAGAGTGTTTCATAAAACAATAAGTTTTCTTAAATCTCTGTATTACATGTTTTCGAGTCTTTTGTTCTCTTTTGTTGTTTAAATGTTTTACACTTAATAGCAAAGTAGAAGAATGGTTCCAGGATTTAATCTATGATTACCCTGAACTCAAACTAAGCTATTATCCATGTTTTCTTCAGATACAGTAACAGAAGTGTGATTCTTAATTGCTGCACTTTAAAACTATATCTTTTACAGTGATAGACATTCCCAGGGATTCAAGTTTGCCCCTGAGACATCTATCCATTTCTCATGACTAGTTGGGAGGGAATACTTAAACACTGAGTGAAAATTCTTAAATGCTTTCACTGCTTGTTCTACCTGTTCACGTTATTAATCAGAAATTTGTTCTATAAAGCATCCAAATGGCCCTATAAGTTTCACCAGTTCATCTCAAAGTTTCTAGACACCTACAGCCATAGACTCCATTGCCCAATGATACTTGACTCTCTGAATACTACATCACAAAGATCTGAAAGAAATTCTTCAACCAAAACATAAACAAAACCTGTACTTAATACCTAGCCTAAACACTATCATTACAGATACAAATCATAAAGAGAGAGCCCTCTCTGATCACCGTTTGGCTAGAAACAGTGATCAAAAGATTGGTTAGTGGTTACCTCGGCCGTATTCCCTTGGGAGTCAAAGGGAACAACCTGGGTGTTAACATAATTGGCGACTCCACTGGGGACTTCATAAAGATTTTTCAATTACTATCTATCTTCCGAAGCTACCATCAAGCCTGAAACTAGCCAAGAGGCCTTAGGACTGTTTCTGTGCCACAGGAACAGCTTTAGGGAAGAGCTGATTAGGGAATCTTCATCCTAGCTTTGAAACATATATAGCCATTCCAAAATTTTCATCCAGTCCTTGCATATATATAAACTTATTGTACAAATTCAAAAGAAATTAGAAGCTGGCTCCCAAAAGAAACCCAAGGCACACTAGGGCAAACCCTGACCCTAATCAACCTATCATTGTTGATAATCCAAATACCATTCCAAAGAACATTAGGAGACAGCAAAAGCAGGAGAAGCCTGCTGATTCAGATATAAGTTCAGACCAACCTATCCTCATTCCAACTCCTTGCAAAGTCCTTTTCCGTTCCACACCTAATTCCCCTAGTTCATCATCAACCCCTCAAAGTCCTCCTCTTCCATCTTCACCATCTGCACATACTCTTTTAACCAGCCCCCCGCTTGTTACCCATCGTATTAACCCTGTCACACCTGTAATCCCTGTTGTCTCATTTGTTCCTATTAACCCCATAAACCCCATAAACATGGCTAACAGATATGCACCTCTGCAGATACCAGCCAATGCTCCAGCTCCACCCCAAGACTACCAAACCAAAATCTCATTTTTTGACTCCCATGGCCCTTTGACAGCTGTCCAGCATGCTAAGAAGATGCAAGACCACTTTGAGACCTATGAAATAGATGATGACAGTGTCAGGATGAGAATTTTTGTTCAAAGCTTAACTGGGGATGTCAGAACTTGGTTCAGATCCCTGAATGCAAATTCCATTGCAACCCCTGAGGTCCTGTACCAAGAGTTTACCAACAGATGGGAGAAAAAGAAAGATCCACTCCACATACTCGGTGAATATAACACTATTAAAAGAGGTCCCCAAGAAACAGTTTTGGAATATTGTGCTAGGTTTAACAATGTATATAATGCTATCCCCCAGAACTTAAGGCCCCCTCCTGATTTGGCCCTGTATAACTTCCCTGACGGTTTTGACTCTGATATGGCCTATCAGCTGAAAGAAAGAGATCCTCCAACCCTTGCAGAAGCTCAAAGAGTTGCAGTCACTGTAGAGGCCAACCTAATTGCCAAGAGAAACAGGGAAAAGCTGGAAAAGAAGGCTGGCTTCAGAGAAGAGCCCTCGGGTTTTGATCAAAAGCTGGATGCAATACTAAACAGCATGAAGAGATTGGGTGAAAGAGTGGAATCAGTTGAAAGAAAATCATCATGGGAGGCATCACAAAACAACCCTCCTAGAAATCCAAATTTTAGGAGAACTCAGAACCCAAACATAGGAAAAACAAGTGCTGACCAAGACATTAGACCCCCTTTTCAAGAAAACTATGCAGAAACCTCCACAACCAATCAGCTCAATGAAGATCCCGAAATTAACTTAATGGGTCTGGATGGTAAAAGCCATGTATTCTTAACACAAGAATACCATGAGGAGGATGAAAGAAAAACATTCCAAACTAAATCAGGAGAATCCTTTGACTTTAAACAAGGGTATGATACTGCTGTCTATGAAGTCCATAAACAATACAAACTAAGGAGTAGGACTGTAAATGTAAATCAGCCCGAAAAGATAAAGGAGAAACAGCAATCTAAAGAAACCTTAGTCACTGAACCTAATGACAAAACAAACTTGCCTACAAAAGAAGTAGTGGTTGAGGAAGTCACTGAATTACTGTCCCCACTACAACAGCCCATGGCAACTTCGTCATCTCACCCCGACCCAAATTTTACCCCTCAAAACATGAGTAAAAGGGGCAGGTCTCAAAGTCAAGATGAAATCCAACAAGAAGATCTAATGAACAAAGAAAAGACTGCTATCCGTGACTCTAAAACCCAAATTGACAAACCCTTTGACCTAGGTACAGAGATTGGCAAGCTAAAGATAGCAATTCCCCTCTCAGAGCTAGCCAAGCATTACATCTATAAGCAACAGATCAAGAAATCCCTTCAACTCACTACCAGCAAAGATGATGTAAACGTGCTAGATGACACCCCAGAATTACTGTTTGGCCCAGAGGTATATGGAAAAACAGTAGTCACAGGGGTTTTACCTTTTTATGTCAGCTTGCATGTTCATGATAAAATACTGCATAATGCAATGTTCGACTCAGGCGCCTCTCACAACCTTATGCCAAAAGCAGTCATGGAAAGATTGAACTTGGATATAACAAGACCATACAAAGACCTGTTTTCTTTTGATTCCAGCCAAGTCAAATGTTTAGGCCTAATAAAAGATTTATGTGTGTCTCTGGTTCAATATCCCAACAAAACCATTCTAATGGATGTTGTAGTCGCTGATATCCCACCCAAGTATGGGATGCTGTTGTCAAGATCATGGGGAGCCAAGCTCCAAGGCTCCCTGCAATTAGATATGTCATATGCAACTATCTCTATCTTTGGGCAACCAAAAAGACTTTACAGGGAAACACTCATGAAGTATATGGTCAGCAGTGAAGAAAAGCCTCAAAATTTTCCAATATATGCTGTCCATTCGGACATAGACTCCTTCATCCTTTTCAATGATAGCGCAGACCTTTCAAACAATGAGATTAGGACCGAAACACTCATACAAGAACAAAACATTGATCAGACAAGTAGCGCCTGCCAAACATCAATCAGCCCAACAATACACATTAACCCTCCTCTAGTTGTTAAAGATTGTCAAACAAGTGATAAAGCTGTCCTAGAAAACAAATGGCGGAAGAAACCCCAACTCCTGCTCACATTGCCATCTCATGAACAGAATTTTAAATCTTCTGTTCAGCAAGATATCCTGTGGGTCCTAGAATTTGATGGGTCAGTCAACAAGTTAGGGGCAGGAGCTGGAGTGTGGATATATAACAAAGAGAAAGGCTATGCAGAAGGCAGGGCTTACAGATTGAATTTTAGGTGCACTAACAACATGGCAGAATATGAAGCTCTCTTGCTGGGCCTAAAGCTAGCAAAATCACTACAAGCTCCTAAACTCTCCATCATGGGAGACTCTGATCTAGTAATTCAACAAGTGAAAGGACATTTTGTCACCAATGACAAAAGATTGAGGTCCTACAGATCTGCTGTAATTGAAATATTAGAAACCTTCTCTGAGTTTGTTATTACAAAAATTTCAAGGGGCCACAATCTCCATGCACACAGCTTGGCAACGTTTGCCAGCACCTTCAAATTCCCATTAGAACCCAATAATTGTTTCACAGCCGAGGTCAAATACAGACCCTCTATTCCAAACAATGTCAAAGAATGGCAAGTATTTGAGGATGACATGCAAATAAACAATTTCTTGACTTTGCAACAAGAGTTCATAGGATTAAATATTGATCTTGATGGAGCAAGTCAATCACAAATACTTGAGGGAGCAAGTCCATCACAAATATAGTTTCAACAGTCTGCTCACCCAATGTCACCTAGAACAGCAAAACAATTACTGAGTCCAACCATTTTCGACAATGAAAACATTCAGCAAATTCACCAAATTGACTGTGAAGAGGTGAGCAACGCTGAAGATAAAATCATACAACTCAAAGACAATTTCCTTCCAGCAGGCCTTACCCCACTAGAGGACATTTTTGACTCAAATTATGTCCCCAGGAAACCAAAGATGCAGCCATTAGATGCAGCAATTGAAGAATGCAACATTGGTACTACTGACAAGCCTAAAATAATAAAGCTGTCTACTTCTTTTCCCTCGGATCAAAAACCCA
Source organism: Pinus tabuliformis (assembly GCA_031772625.1). Classification (NCBI taxonomy): domain Eukaryota; kingdom Viridiplantae; phylum Streptophyta; class Pinopsida; order Pinales; family Pinaceae; genus Pinus; species Pinus tabuliformis. Next base: position 787,669,721 of record CM062813.1, on the reverse strand, counting down.
AATATATTGATCTCTTTAAAGAGTTTCAAGATGTCTTTGCTTGGGGTTATGAGGATCTAAAGTCCTATGACACTTCTGTCGTCCAGCATACCATTCCCCTCAAGCCTAATAAAAAACCATTCAAACAGAAATTGAGAAGAATCAATCCTGTGCTCCTTCCTTCCATTGAAAAAGAATTACAGAAAATGTTCAAAGCTGGTATCATAGCACCAATCAGATTCTCTGAATGGATTTCAAATTTGGTCCCTACAAGAAAGAAAACTGGTGAGATTAGAATTTGTGTAGACTTAAGGAATTTGAATCAAGTATCACTCAAAGATAACTACCCTCTACCCAAAATGGATCACATTCTTCAAAGAGTAGTAGGGGCTTCAAGGATATCATTGCTTGATGGATTCTCAGGCTTTAACCAAATCCTAGTACACCCTGATGATCAAGACAAAACTGCATTTACTACCCCATGGGGGACTTTCAAGTATGTTAAAATGCCTTTTGGGTTGAAGAATGCCGGGGCAACATTTCAAAGAGCAATGGATATTGCTTTCGCAAAGGAAATTCATGATTTCCTTGTCATTTATTTGGATGACCTCACACCTTTTTCTAATCCCGACCAAGAACACTTGAAACATTTGAGACAGATTTTCATAACATGCAGGAAATATGGCATTTCCTTAAACCCCAAGAAGTCATTATTTGGCTTGGAAGAAGGGAAACTCTTAGGACACATTATTTCAAAAGATGGCATAAGAATTGATCCAGATAGGATACAAGCTATCCTACAAATGCCTCATCCAAGGAATGTCAAGGAATTGCAAGGATTCTTAGGGAAAATCAACTTTTTAAGAAGGTTTATCCCGAATTTAGCAGAATTAATCAGATTACTAAACAATATGCTAAAGAAAGATTCAAAGGTCAAATGGACTGTTGAAGCAAGACAAGCCTTTGAAAGTATAAAATTGGCCTTGACTCAAACCCCAGTGTTAACCAATCCTCAGTTTGACAGAGACTTTATCATTTTCTCCTTTGCTTCCCAACATACTATTGCTGCTGTTCTATTACAGAAAGATGACCAAGGGAATGAGAAACCTATTGCCTTCTTCAGCAGAGCTCTCAGAGATGCCCCTCTAAAGTACCAAATAATGGAGAAGCAAGCTTATGCTTTGATCAAAGCTATTAAAGACTTTAGGATTTACATCCTTTACTCCCATGTTGTGGCTTATGTACCAAGTCCTATTGTCAAAGACATTCTCACCCAAGAAAACTTAGAGGGCAGAAGAGGAAAATGGATTGCCAATATACTAGAATTTGACATTGAAATAAAACCTACAAAGCTGATAAAAGGGCAAGGTTTGGCCAAATTAATGACAGAAGCAAATTTCCAAGCCTTAGATATTAACCAATTGGACAGTGAAACAGAGCTGGCGACTCCAAAGATCAATGTAGCCTTTGAACAATCTCCTTGGTACTCTGACATCTGTTATGTGTTACAAAACCTGTGTGCTCCCCCAGGACTGTCCAGAACTAAGTGTAGATTCCTAAAAATGAAAACATCTAGATTTTGTGTGATGGATGGAAATCTACTTTGGAAAAACCATGAAGGTATCTTGCTCCACTGTCTAATAGAGAATGAAACTAACAAAATCATGCAAGATTTCCATGCTAGAGATTGTGGTGGACATTTGTACTGGAAGTCCACTGTGGACAAGATATTGAGGGCTGGGTACTACTGGCCCATTATGTTCTCTGATGTTAAGAAATTTACAGCCTCATGCCACAAATTCCAACTGCTTGAAGGCAAAAGACAGTTGCTGCCACTTCCTTTGAAGCCCATTGCAACAGAGAGACCTTTTCAACAATGGGGCTTGGATTTCATTGGGGAAATTCATCCCTCATCTTCAGGACAACACAGATGGATTTTAACAGCAACAGACTACACCAAGTGGATTGAAGCTGCCCCATGCAGACAAGCAAATGATTCAGTAATTATTCAGTTTTTGGAAAACAATATACTGGCTAGATTTGGCTGTCCAGACAAGATAATAACAGACAATGCTGCTGCTTTCAGATCCAAGAAAATGGTGAACTTCTGCCATAAATTTCACATTACTTTGGGCCATTCTACAGCTTACTATCCTCAAGGAAATGGCCTTGCTGAATCATCAAACAAAAGTTTAATAAATATCATAAAGAAAGTGCTGGAGGAAAACAAAAAGAACTGGCATAAGAAACTAGTAAATGCTTTATGGGCAGATAGACTAACAACAAAAAGATCAATTGGGACCAGCCCATATGAGTTAGTCTATGGATTGGAAGCCAAATTTCCTTCATCACTAGGAGTACCGGTTATGAAGCTTCTGCAAGAAAGTCAAGCAGAGCCAAATGATATGCAAAGGAGAATTAATCAGATAATCTGTTTACAGCAAACTAGAGAACAAGTCTTCAGCAGAGTGCAGATATTGCAAGAAAAATTGAAAAAAGCCTTTGATAGAAGAACCAAAGCAGAAGATTTCAATATGGGGGACAAAGTCTTAAAGTGGGATGCAAGAAGAGAAGAGAAAGGAAAACATGGAAAGTTTGACTCTTTATGGAAAGGACCATTTGCTGTCCAAGCAGTGCAAGGTAATAACACCTACTTCCTCAAAAGTTTGACTGAAACTGACTTGGATGAAGGTCCTGTCAATGGCAGGATGCTGAAGCACTACTTCGACTGTTCACTATGAGTGGAATCCAAGGATTCATTGTATATATGCAGATGTACATATTGTTTTCTGTTTTAGATTATAAAAAGCAGTTTTCCCAAGTGATTCACCAAGCAGTAAGAGGCAAATAGAATCAGAGGTCTTCCAAGAAAGAAGCACACAATTTTCACACATTTTGCAGCAAATTTCAAAGGTTAAGAAGGGCAGTCAAGAAAAAAGGCAATCTGACCTGCTGTTCTTGGTCTTTCAAAAGAAAAACCATCCCCATGTGGAGCCACTGTTGGATACCTATACCAATAGGTTTCATATTTCATGATTGGCAAGAGAAAGTCCAAATATGCTGTGCTTTGGTATTACAAAGATCCCATATTTCCTAGAGAACAAGAGGTGTGTAAAGTGTTTTAAATATTGATGACCTTATTCCAATTTTGGTGGATGATTCAACAGTTTAACCTGGATCATGCCATGTTTCAATTTTGAGTTATAGAATAGAGAAAGAAGTCTGTCCAAATTGCTTAATCTTGGCAGACAAGTAGTTCAGGTAGAGAAGAAAAGGTTCCCAACAGCTTAATCTGGGACCTTGGAAGAGATAAGGGTAGAAGTAGATAGAAAAGAAAAAGAAAAGCCAAAGAAAAAGAAAAAAAAAGGCAAGTAAGGGTTTACAAGTCCAAATGCACCCTCTAAGGAGAAACAAAAAATGCTAGGAAAATAGCTGGGTAGGCAGTTGTGGTTGCAGAAAGGGTATTTTCACCATTACACATATGTCAAGAGGTGTTTTGCCAAGGCAAAAATCTGTCAATGGACAAAGTGGTTAATTCCATCAAATTACAGCAAGGAGCATAACTAACCTCCCTCTTCCCCTCTATTCCATTACTAACACTCCCTTTCTTTAGCTGACATTCATGAAGAGAGATCATGGTTTTATGGTGGTTCTAGTTCATTCAGAATCCACATTTCTTGTCTAAGATCTTTTCATTTTGATCCACTCTCAAAACCAAGTCAATTTCAGATAAACTCAGTAAAATCCCCTTCATTTGCTCCCTGCATTCATATTAACCTCTAATTTTACTACATAGCTCCCTTATCTTACCCCTTCCCCTAATAATACTAACACTATGGTGTATAAAGCCCTAAATCTTATAAATACTCCCTCCCCTTGGCATTATAGCCATATGTTCTTCAAAAGGAACCAAAGTGACCTCTGGTCACCTTGGTGAACCTATCACACCCCAATCCCCCTTGCTACAGGCAGCTTGCTCCTCAAACCACCCTTTGCATTGAATAAACCCTTATAAAACCTCTTTTGCCTTTAAATCCTTTGCAAAAATTACCAAAGTCGAAAACCCGCCTCTGGCGCATTTCCAAAGGTTAGCGCATTATTTGTTAAATGGAAAACATTCAAAAAACCAATGAAAAACCCACAAACCCAAAGTTTCCGCCGCGCATATAACCTAAGCAAGTTGCCGCTCCGCCCACCGTCGGATCAAGTCTCTGAGATCCGACGATCCACAGCGATATCGGAGCTGCCCCTGTAGCTGTCCGTTACCGCCCGAGAAGGTGACGTTGCGTCACGTCACGGGCAGGCCACGCGTCGAACGGCAAGGACTCTCGGAGCCGGGCTTGACACTTTCAGCGCCGTACCCAAGCCGCCCCGAGAAACCGTAGCGGTTAGCCTTAACCATAACCGCTACGGTCCTAACCGCCAACTGTTTTCCGCCAACGCATTGCCACGTCACGTTCGCTTGTACTCGCCCCTGCTATTCGTCCACCTGGATGCTGACATGGCTGCCACCTCATCGCCCCCTTGGATCAATAGTCTATCGCCACGTCACCTGATGACGTCAGCTGACGTCACCTCACCTTGATCCGCCAATGACGTCATGCTGACGTCATCACTAAAAAGCGCCACAATGGTAAAAAAGTCCATATTAACCCAAAAAAGCCGTGTTTTTCTTACTTTTCACTCCTGTCGCCACTGTTCTCTCTGCATGACCGTTTACGTTCGAATTTCCGCCAACCTGCTAAGTTAACCCGGGCGACCTCCTCAGCAGCAACCGTGCACGCCTGCGCAACCTCTGTTCGTCAATTAACAGGTATTTACCGTTGTTCTGCCCTCCATACGACTGTTATTGAAATTTAAGTTGCTCAGAAGGCTAAGGACACCTTACAAACTATATTTGCACCGCCCATTTCCCTCTGCACGTCCACAATTGTAACTGTGAAGTCTAAAAAAACCAGCCAAGCCATAATACCTGTAATTTCACTCAAAAACAGCGTTCACTGCGTATTCCCGGCAAATTCCTTGTTGACCTCAATTCACCCGCTGAAAGAGGGCATAGTGACACCCACAGTAGCCTTGGCTCCTAGTATAAGCACTATTTCAATTGCTGCTGTATAAACTCCTCCTCTGATACTTAAATTTCAAGACTATTCTTACAAAAAGCACTTCTGTGCTGTGCTGGTGCTTTTACAAGCCACTTTATTACAATTGTTGAACTTCAAAAGAATCATGGAGACTCCTATTGCTCTAAATATCAAGCCCCTCAATGCTCCTCACCAGGAATTAGCATGGAAAGCTCTGGGAGACATGGATTACCAAATGCTGGACTGGTTCCCTATGGGAACCAAATACAATATCCAGATGATGAATGAGTTAAAAGCCCAGCACCTGAGTGGGGCAGACATCTTGGGAATTTGGGACTCAAATTTGCCCATCTACAACCTTCCCCAAGTAAATCCTATGCCAGAACTGATCTACAGCTGCCAGGAATTCTATGACCCAAACCAAAGAGCTGTCATCAGCCCCACAGGCTCAGTCCTTTTCCAGATTACCCCAGAGAGCATAAATGAAATGCTGCACTTCCATACTGCCAAGCAATTGACCCCCCTCTATATGCAGAATTTGATAAACAAAGGGAGCAAGCTGTCAAGTGACCAGATCATCAAAATCAATCAATTGTTTGTCAGGCCAGGCTCTGAATCAGTCAGAACTCCTCCTATTGGGTATCACTACTTGAATGATTTGGGCAGGATGTTAGTGGATTTAATCAGCTATATCCTAGGATTCAGGGGGATGGAGGATGTGGATGATAGCCTAATGGCAATGCTGTCTATATTCTCTCCTGGTAAGCCCCCAGCTGTACATTATGACTATGTAACCTACATTGCAGATAAAATCCATGAGCAGTTTATGAACTTGAAGAGAGAAAGACTATTCAGGTATACTTCATATATATACCATCTATTCTTCTTCTATCAGCCAGCCACCTTCTCTTTTCCTTTGAAGCAACTCAATGCCCAGGGAAATCCAAGATCAGTTGTGTTCTGGACTTCTGTTTTTCATCATACCTCTCTATCACCTTACACATACACTGAGTTTATTGACTTATTCATTTATCCAGTCATGACAGTATTGCATGGTACTCCCCCTCCTAGACTAACTGATGACATGAGAAGAATTCTCCATTTGAATAAGTCCTACAGCATTGGTAATTGGTACTTCTACCAAAACCACACAGTCATCAGGATATATGGCTGTGAGTTGACCCCTTTTAGGTTGCCAAGGTATGTCCCCATGAGGCTTTTTGCCTTGGAATATTTCAGACAGTTTGGGAACTCAGACTACCTGCATTTTCAGAGCAAGAACAAGAAGTCACAACTAAAGGTGAGGAGCCAGCTGGGTCCTTTCCTATATAACAGAAAAGAGGAAGGGTGGAAGGAGGCAGACAGTATCCTGGAGGGCCTCAGACTGCAAACCAGCTTTGAATGGATACCCTATGACCCCAATCATTCTATCTCCCTCAGGAGGATTAGATACAAATTGGGTAGCTATGCACACAAGAGACAACCCGAGATTGAACAGTATGCCAATGCATCAAATTGGGAAGAGGGTACCCTAGAGGAGGAAATTACTAATGAAGAGTTACTTGAGAGAGAGGCTAGAAATATGCAAAAGGAAGCTGACTTGGAAACTTGTGGACAGGTGCCCCTCTCCTACAAAAGGCAACTTGGAGCAGCTGCTACATCATCAACAGCACAACAGCAAACTGCCGAGAAAGCACCACAGAAAGCAAGCAGAATGAGGCAGCAAAGGAAAGAGAGGTAAAAGCTCTAAAAAAGAGAATAGCTGAACTAGAAAAAGAGCTTGCACTAGAAAAAGTAACAGCAGAATTGAAAGCAGTCCTCTGGGGCAACATTGGTCGATCCATCACCAATCAGTGGCAGTATATTGAGACTATGGATGAGCAAATAACACTCATTACCAAGGCAAACAAGGAGGTACAGAGAGCTAGAGCAAGCCTTGGCCATATGCCAGATGCTGCCAGTAGAATGATCAATATTTTAAATAACAAGACAAGCTCTCAGCTGGCCACAATAGGAATTACCAACAGGACTGAAACAATCTCAGTAGTTAAAAGAGTCCTGACACTAAGAAGCCTAGTTGGAACGCTGGAGAGGAGAACACAGGATATGCAGACCGAGGTCAACAAATTCCTGGACAGATTTGTGGCATTACAGAACAGAGGCCTCCCCAGCATATTAAGCACTGTAGGAAGGCTGCTTACCCTGGAAAATTACATCAAAAGGGTTGATGCGCATGCTGCAGCACAAATAGCAAAACAACCCAGTACCTCAGCTGAAACAGGGCCAGCAACAGGGCAGAATTTGTATGATAGGGTGGATAACCTGTTTTTCATTATGAATGAAATTGATCACCTGTTTGATACACCACCAAATTTCTTTAAGTATACAGAAGCAGATGAAACTTTGGGGGCAATCATAAGACACCAATTGCCCACACAGGAAGAATGGAGAAATTTGACACAGGTAATCTTATCAGGCCCGAACCTGTAGGGTTGGTTTTTTCTCCAGTTTATGGGCAGTCATGCACAGGCAAAATTTTGATAGATAAAATCTACAAGGAAGAGACAGATGCAGAGCCAACTCAGCAGAGCTATTCACTCACCACAGCAGCAGTCACAATCACAGGTGACAAACCCAGAATACAGCGTACCAGCCATAAAGTCGGGTTCTCCAGCATTTAATCAAAGTATCTCGACCGACTCAGCAGATCCCAAAGGCTAAAATATCTTCTGACAGAACATCAAGACGCCTTTATTTTGTATTCAATGCTGTAATAAATTTCTGATAATAATATCTCAAAAGTTGGTGAGAATATTAAGTCTGAGATAACTTAGAACTCAGATATTTTGTAAACAATCGCAAGTATATATTCACCCCTCGCAGAAGCTTGAGGGGTTGTTGTTATTTTCATTTCGGGCATCTCATTTGCTGTAAAATTCTCAGAGAAGTAATACAAAGGGAGAATGGAATTTCCAAAGCTTGGTGTATTTGATGTGTTGTGATGAATGGTGAATGTTGCAGGATTCCAGAGTGTTTCATAAAACAATAAGTTTTCTTAAATCTCTGTATTACATGTTTTCGAGTCTTTTGTTCTCTTTTGTTGTTTAAATGTTTTACACTTAATAGCAAAGTAGAAGAATGGTTCCAGGATTTAATCTATGATTACCCTGAACTCAAACTAAGCTATTATCCATGTTTTCTTCAGATACAGTAACTAAAGTGTGATTCTTAATTGCTGCACTTTAAAACTATATCTTTTACAATGATAGACATTCCCAGGGATTCAAGTTTGCCCCTGAGACATCTATCCATTTCTCGTGACTAGTTGGGAGGGAATACTTAAACACTGAGTGAAAATTCTTAAATGCTTTCACTGCTTGTTCTACCTGTTCACGTTATTAATCAGAAATTTGTTCTATAAAGCATCCAAATGGCCCTATAAGTTTCACCAGTTCATCTCAAAGTTTCTAGACACCTACAGCCATAGACTCCATTGCCCAATGATACTTGACTCTCTGAATACTACATCACAAAGATCTGAAAGAAATTCTTCAACCAAAACATAAACAAAACCTGTACTTAATACCTAGCCTAAACACTATCATTACAGATACAAATCATAAAGAGAGAGCCCTCTCTGATCACCGTTTGGCTAGAAACAGTGATCAAAAGATTGGTTAGTGGTTACCCCGGCCGTATTCCCTTGGGAGTCAAAGGGAACAACCTGGGTGTTAACAGGGTAGACTTCCTTGTTTCCATAATTTTACTTTCCACTATGTAACAAAGCCCTTTTAATATTTCCAATTGTTGTGGCGTTGCTCTAAAGAAGGTGTTGCTCTTTGTATCCTCATAATATGCTATCATTTCCTCTGTGAAAATTGACCACGTAACAAGTTGTTTATGAGAACAAAGCCCTTTATACCATAAAAATTGATCCGGTTCTAAATATGAAGATGCAATACATACCTTTTGTAACAGTGGTACACCATGTAGATCAAAATATTGCTCCATTTGAAGTATCCAATTTACCGGATCCTTGCCATCAAACTTCCTCATCTTTTCTTTTCTTGATTTTATAGCTTGATCTTGAAACGACTGTAACTCTGTACTTTCAGATATTTAAGTTCTGAAATTGCAACCTACATTAGCCCTCTGTTCCCTATTTCTAATGCCACCAGTCTGATCCAAATTGGATTCTCCAAGGAAGTGTTATCTACAATTTCTCAAGATGACCTGATTATAGACCTTTCCAAAAGAGAGAACTTGTATGAAGTGCCACATGTCATTGTTTCAACCTTTGGCTCTAAACAATATACACGAGAAACTACATTTTGTCCTCTTTCTGTACCTTCTTACAAAATTTCAATCTGATGCTCAGAGAGAAAGTTATGATGATTTTCCCCAGGCCACTTGTTTGGAATGTAATTCAGGAGTCTGCAAAAAGACCAACTTCCTCAGATCATATCTCCACAAATATAGAGTGAAAAGCTCTGAAATTTGGACCCAAGCTTTAGTGCAATTTTGTCTCAAATGGGTTTTTTTTTTCGCTTCTACAATGTCGCAGAAAAAAATTTATAGTGAAAATTCCACGATGACCTATTTAGAGCAGCGAAACCCTAGAATCCAAAGCTCTGATACCAAATGTTATGAAACCAACTCACAAAAAGATAAAAAAGATAGATGAATGCCTTAGAATTCAGCCTCTTCGAGGGGGAAACCTCCTTTACATTACATAAATAAACAATTATTTGATGATTCAAATGAAAAAACCTCCTTTCTATATATATGAATCTAAGGAGTCACAATATAACCAAGCCGACCTAACAATAATAATATAAAGGCACAATAATAACAATAGTGGGCTTATATGGGGACTACATGGGCACAAAAATATAATAAGGGCGTTGTACTAATAACAATAAGGGGTTACACTAGTAGTATGGGGGCTTAACATTCTGATCCCTGCTCACTAGATTGGGAATGTTCTGTGTGATTTTGTTTATATTCTCCTCCCTGCTTATATTTGGTTCCGTCAGTAGCCTCTAAAAGTGCTGAACTAAAAGGTTCTCTATGTCTTTGTTTTGGGTAAGTCAATTGCCTTGCTAATTGAATAGGGAGAATATCCTATTCTGCTTCCTATGTTGGATCATAGCTTTATGAAAAAACCTTGTGTTTCTTTCCCCTTCCTTTAACCATTGGATTCTTGATTTCTGTTTTCACAAAATTTCTTCTTGTTGTCTCCTTTCCTCCAATTTATTTATCATCTACCCTTCCTCCTCCACTAGCGACTCGCTTCTACCCTCAAGGATGATTTGCAGTTGTACTTTCCTCATCTTGACTTGGATCAATTCCTATTCCTAATGTATGTTGCCTAATTCATCCTTGTTCCATTTCTTTATTTTTCCTTTTAGTTCTTTGAGTATGAGTTGAAAGGTATGCATTAGATTTCTCCCTTTTTTCTCACTCTCATTCCACCACTCCTTCATTTTTCTATGAAGGTCAGTTCTCTTAGCCAAAAGGCTTCAAACCTAAAAAGCCTGTTTTAATTTCCTTGTTTCATTTCCACTTCATATTTAATAGGCTAGTGATCCGACCCTAGGCATGGTAGAATTGTAGCCTCATAGTAAACATCTTTACTGATGAATTTTTTTGTAGCCAACAATTTGTCCAAACGAGAAGCTATTTGTCTATTCCCTCCCCTTCTATTATTCCACGTATATTTTCCATTAATTGTTGGGATATACACCAGGTGTATTTCTCATGTATATCCCTAAATTTCTCCATTTCTGGCTCTTCCCTTTAAAGTCCCCCTTTTTTCTCCTCCAGCATTGTTATCAAGTTGAAATCACCTGCTAGTAACCAAAACTTTTCCTCATGAAGTTGGCTTAAGATCTTTATCTTCTAAAGGAAGTTTTCCTTTTCCACTGGGATGTGTGGGCCATAGACTGCAGAGATTAAGAACCATTCCTTATTTCCTATCAGGCGGAACTGCCCCGTGAGGATTCACTTCATGCCTATCCAGTAATCAACTGTGACCTCTGCAGGGTTCCATAGGATTGCAATCCTGCTTGCACTACCTCTTGCATCTATAGACATACATTCATACTTCGGTTTCATCTTACTTAGGATTTCTTCCATTTTCCCTCCTATAATATTTGTTTCTTATGGTAGCATTAATTAGGGTTTCTCTTTTCTTAGTCTCTCAGCTAAGTACCTCTGTTTACCTTGGATGTTTACGTCTTATGTTCCAGGATGTAACTGTCATTGGGACACTTTATTTATTTGTGGTATACCGCTCAGAGTGGTACCACCGTGCCTGTGTTCACCATCATTTCTCTCATAATCTGTATAGATTCATGTAGGTTTCTCTAACCTCTTTTCTTTCCTCCTTTTATTTTGTTTGAATACTCTTGGGGGTTTTCCTGATGCATCCCCAATTGTTCTACAATATCGACCTATCCCTGGCCCTGCTTAGCTTGATACGGTTGGAATGTCTCTCTGTATAATATTTTTTGGTCTTCTGGAATAAATATTTCATCTAAATGTATCCATTCATTCAGTAGTTTCTTAAAAAATTCTTCTTCCATGCTAAGTTCCTTTCCTTTGTTTGGGTCGATTTCCATTGTAGTGGTTTCCAACTCTCTTTGAGCTTTCCTCTTGGGGTTCAGTTTTCCTTGAATTGAACTAATATCCCTTCTGTTATAGACAATTTTGTGCCTTGCAGCATCAGGCATGAATTGTCAATAATCCAAGGGATCCAAAGTCCCTAAACATGATGTTCCTACCCCTAGAGGAACAAGGTCAGCAAACCAACAACTCTCAGATCAGTTCTCCACCTGAAAACACTCAAAAACAAGCAATCCTGAAATCAAAGCAGGTGCTCCACTAGGCTTCTGTGCTGAAACTCAGATCCTCCATGGTGTACCTGCGTTGCAAAGCAAGTGGATCAAAGGCCACCTGCGCTGAGCGAGATGGGACAAGTGGCACAATGAGTCATTGCTCTGGAATCTTCCAAAATGACACTTGGATCAGGGATTTCACCTTGGGATGAGTCAGAGGCTCTGTTTCTCCAAGTGGAAGCAAAGTTCTCCAAGTGGACTCAAGAACTGAAGATCAACTGAAGAGAGAGAGGACACAAGGCAGCTACACATCAGTTGCAAGCTTACTCATCCTTTCTCAATTCATCTATATATTGAGCTCTCTCTTATGAGCTCAGGAGGCTGGAATTTTGTGCAAAGTAATGATATGCTGTTGGTTTCACTATAGAGCTATTGGGTGATTGCTTGAGGGAGGTGAAGAGGAGAAATTCTTTCTGCTGGGAGGTGTTGTTGGATTGGGGCCTTCAATGGTTGTAACACTCTCAGAACCTTTACTTCTTCATTAATAAAAGCTATTGAGGTTCTTCTATATGCAGTTGTTTCAATGATGTTTTGTGATAATTGTATATTTGGTTTATGCTGATCCGTGAATCAGTTATGATTGCATGCTTCTTGTAGTTTCCTTCTTTGTTATTTTGCAGGATCTCATTGTAGCTGGGCCAGCAAAAGAGCAAGGAGTTGGGAGCAAGCAGCAAAAAGAAGAGTTTGGATTCGACATTAAGCGCAAGGCAACGGTTAGTGCATTTCCTCATTCTTTCTTGCTTTCATAAAGAAGTAAACCTTAAGTAGTTTTCTTTACAGTTGTTGCTGAGGTACTATCACCCTTAGAGTGGGATAGGGTCATCCGAATCAGATAATTTTCCCTACAACAAACTGGCAACTCCGCTGGGGATCGTATCGGTTTGATTGTTTGTAGTATTTTGCTATTCATTTCCTGAACAAAAGAGTACCAAATCGAAAAACTTTTGACTATATCAAAAGCGAAGTAGAGGGCAGCTACTCTAGCTCATTTCTGAGCATGTTCATGATTTGAAGAGCTGATCTACAAGGATCCTTGTAAGCTCTTAGTGATAGCTTTTCACCTTCCTTGTCATCCCTTTGTGTGTGCTTGACTGATTGCTTCTGATTTGAGCAAAAACTATGCATTTTTGAGAAAATTGTGACCCGGAAACTGTGAAAACGTAACTTTCGTTTTCCAAAGCAGGTAGTACACAGGCTACCTGCTTTGCAACGTAGGTCCCGAAGGGGCTACCTGTGCTGAGAGCCAGACTAGCTGTGCAGCACCTGCGTTGGCCCAATTTTGCCTAGTGCAGTTGGGGTTTCCTCCCTTTCTCTTGCCTGTTTTCACTATAGATTTGGCTGCCAGTTACCAGTCTTGTACCTGTTCTGAAACCAACCTTACTTGCCATCATTCCGCCTTTGTTATATAACGAAATTGTACTTGTTATTTTGTATTTCTTACTTCATTTACAATTTTCCATAACGAAGAGTAAACTAGTCTTGCTTTGGCCTCTTAGATCTGAACCTGTGTTAGGCATTTTGCTGGTCTAAAGAGTTAGCTTGTTTGCTGTCCATAGCTGATTAGTCATTTTACTTTTGTCATTATGGTTTGATTTCATGTATTTCCAGTGATTAAACAAGTAAATCTTAAGGTGTCTTTTGATTTTGGACAAACTTGTTTGTTTTCGCTTTAAATCGAAATCAAAGTTATATAACAACTTTCTTTTTGTAACCCATCAACATTAAGAAAGGGAAAAGAAAATACATGCATTGTGCATTTTGCATTTGACTGTTTGCATGACGATTTAGGAAATTTTGCATTAGTGTGTGCTCTATGATCTGTGTGAAAAGATTTGCCTTTCTTCTCCTCAGTAGTTAAGATTTTCAAAGTTGAAAGATTGAAAAGTTTGCTTCTCATCTTAGACTGCATTCAGGAATTTGTTACATACATCTCGTGGTGATCCTTAAAGGCAAACTGCTAAACAAGATCAACATTAAAATAAATTCAATTTACTTAACAACGCTTTGAAACATAACGCAAACATATAGAGGTCTAGGTAGAGACGTGTTCCGGCGTCGTTAAACATAGTGACTGTCGATCTCTACGAAGGTGGGTGATTCCTCCTGAGAGTCAGTGGCACTAATACGGACTTGTGCTCCCATGTACCGTCGCGTATATATTGGCAGACCCCTATAGGAACAAAGCCTTTATCCATAGGAAGCCGTGTCGGCCGCCCTACTGATCGCGATGCAGTGAACACAGCATTCACGAAGATCGACCACCCGTACCGTAAAACGTATTCTGTGGTTTCGCGAAAAGTTTGGCACACCCTCTGCCTAGAAATCCAGAGAAGTTTCTTTTGGCCTTTTTCAAACTCTATAACTGAAAAAGTCCAACCGAGCATTTGTCACTTCGGGCTCGTTAATACATCGAAGGAGACTAGAGTCATCTTTAGCTTTTTCTCGACTCTTAAAACATGAAAAAGCAAAGTTGTGTCTAAAGCGTCGTTAATAAAATTTATTTTAATCGGAACATAATCACCTGTTATTCCCACGTTGATCTTTCAGTTGAAAAGTATGGAGCCCACCAACCAAGGAAGTCACCTTGGTGGAAGTCCCAATCCCTTCTCCTCTTGGGGAGATGTTGGTGCGCCTCATATGGCCACATTGTCACTTCCAGGATTGACAATTGGCCTACCTGTATGGCTCTTTTCAACTAATGTAGTTCAGATCGCCACTAATCCTGAGCAGTCGAATCAACAGTCAGACCTGTCTAGGACTACCCACCAGCCTTCCACTTCTTACAGTTCTTCCTCTGATCCTTCATCTTCGCAAGGTAGAGCCGGCAAAAGTCAGCCTCCCATGGAGAAGAAGGAAAAGAAGAAGAGAGAAAAGAAGCAGAAGGGGCCTATGGCGAAGGCGACTGGGGGCAAGCAAAAGACAGCTGACAAAAATCCACACACTGCACCGACCAGGCCTAAATCGCCATGTGTCATTTGCAAAGGGACCCACTTCCATCGTGATTGTCCTTGTATTCCCCGGATACTGAGGGACTAGTCCCCCAGGTTGCACAATCCGGTAGCATCAACCTCTGATAGACATGTTGATTGTAGTCCATCAACTAGCGAGAGTGAAGGACGAAAAGGGAGACCAAGATCACCCTGTATGTTGTGTGAAGGCGATCACGCCATCCACCGATGTCCATTCTTAGATGAGGCAAAGAGAGTTTTAGAAGATCGTCCGGTATCACCGTTACGACTTCCTCCTGGATACCAAAAACTCGTACCAAGTCCCTCGATAGTTGAAAATCCAGCTGGCCCGATCAAGTGGTCAGCTGAAGTGTCGGTCATCGAGAATGAACCTACTAAATCCAGACCAGACGAAAGTCTAAAGGTCGAAATGGCAGTTGACCCGGTTCTTCCTTCGGAGGTTTCATCCTCAAATGACACCGTCGTTGAAGAGTCATCTTCAAATGACACCCTCACTGAAGAGAATAGGGATGACACCGTCCATATTCTTTTCATCAACACAGACTCTGATGAGCATCAGGGCAATGCGCCCATTCCTTTATCGCAGGAAGAAACATCATCAGGGTCGTATCCGGCCGTGTATTCTGTCCCACCACCAAGCAACTAGTTGTGTCCTTTGATTGGAATCAACTAGGCAGACCCCGGTTACTAGCCAGTATTCCATTCAGAATCATCGTCCAAATCTACAGAATGGTGATGGCTGGAACTATCATTGATGAAGGGGCATCTGTGAGTATCCTTTCCTCTATTGCTTGGAAAGCACTGGGTTCCCTGGCGCTTTTACCTGAGATAAGAAATCTATCAGGTTTTGATAAAGGAACCAGTCGCCCGTTAGGGATTCTCCCCAATGTTCCAGTTACATTGAAAGGGAAAACAGTTCATATGAACATCATGGTCGTCCAGGGACCCTTGGTGTATAACTTACTCCTAGGACGAAACTATATATATTGCATGGAGGCGATAGTGTCCTCACTCTTCAGAGTTATGTGTTTTCCGCACGAAGGAATAATGGTCAAGCTCGTAGACCAACTTTCATTTCCAGGATCAGGCATCGCAAATAGTCAAATACCATCCCTTAACGGTCTATTCACTCAAGGAATGCCTCCACCCCCGGTTCTACTTCCCGATGAATGCGAGTGATTCGGGAAGATGTAACTGGGACCCAGGGGGCATGCACCCTGGCCTGCCTCTGGCAGAGGAAACCTTGGGTATAAAGTTAATTTCCGCAGAAGAATGGACTAGTCCGTACCCCATCCGAAGAAAGGAAGAGAGGGTTGTTCTAGGATAAAGTTCTTTTGTCAAAGTTATGTGAGCAAAATAATCGGCTCCCTTTGTCTAAAAAAGTAGGCTCTCCTTAGGGAGGAGATCCATTTGTGGCGGCAAGTAGCCACCATCTTTGAAGTCAAGCCTCACCCATTAAAACATATGTTTTGAAGGATAAGTAGGGGCAGTCTCCAAAGAAAGAGATGAAATTGCTGCAACAAGTAGTCACCATCCTTAGCAACCTAATGATAGACATCGCCAAAAAGAGAGTTTAGTTTGCGGCAGCAAACAAAACCATTTTTCGAATAATAAGTAAGAGGAAGAACCTAGAAATTATACTTTATACCTGGGGGCATGCGAACCTTTTGGAGTGCAAGCACAGGACGACTATTTATTTTTTAAATTTTTAGGTCCTCCCTTTAAACCTGTAGGTCTAACCCGTTAAACTCGTAGGATTAGCCATTTCCAGCTTGCACAAAGAAAGGATGTGGGGCAAAAGTTAAAACTTGCCAAATTGGAGTAGCTAGTGAGGTATAGCTCCTTAAATAAGAATACCTCACCTGAGGCATTCCTTGTATTAAGACTGGTATAATTGAGCAAGGTTTGGACGCATTCAAGCTCGTTAAAAAATGAACTACCCCTTAAGTTTAGGGGGGCATATGCCTCATCTGCATTATTATTATGCTGGGGGCATCCATTATCGAGCAGTTTTTTGCACATAGTTCATGCTCGTTAAAAAATAAACATAAGTTGTGAGCAATCTTCCCCTAGAGTTCAAGCTCACCCAGAAAAAATGAACGGGTAAATAACCTTGAGAAATGTAACCTTTGACTGCCATATTAAAGCCCTTAGTCGTGTTCTTGCAGTCTCACCTCCATCCGTTCATCTCCATATGTGTGTTTACCCATTTTGAGGAACAGTTGCGAAGAGTGATTTCACTTAGCCATCCTTGTGACACTGCCGTGATTGGAAAATTCCAACCTGTACCTGGAATCTGTTGCTATCCCTGTTTATCACTCGTTCCTCAAAAGACGAGTCTTCTTTGAGCTCTTTTCACTGACTCGTAAAATATGAAAAGTTTGCCGAGTTTTGGCCTTCCAGCTCGTTAAAGCGACCGAAACGCTATCCCTCCTCTAGATTTTAATCTTTTTGGACCTGAGGGATTATTACACAAAAGGATCGAGCGCTTGTTTTGTTCGGCTCATTAAAGAAATCGAAAACTCATCCCTTCTATATTGTTTTATACTTTTTCGGACTTAAGGGATTAGATGACGAAAAAGGAATTTTGGAGTCGACTTTACGTACCTTTTCAGACTCTCTAAAAATGAAAAGGACCGAGTTATCCTTGTCGTGAGACTCGTTAAATTTATTAAAGAGCGACAAACTTGTCTTTAGACGAGAACGAGTTTCCCTATCGCTAGGCTCGTTAAAACATAGCGATGGGCTTGCCCGAAGGGCAGGTTATAGAACAAGCATATGTTATCCTCCTCAAGCTTGATAAAAATAAAGAGGTACTGGTCAGCAATGACTGGGGAAAAAATTGGGAGAACCTCACAGCTTTAATGGTAGCAAGTCGCTCTTGAACATGACACTTTGTCCTCCGTATTACATCGGGTTGGGTTGTTTCATTCACCGGTCTCATCACCATGGTCCTCGCCACACCATCCACATTTGGGGTAATGCTACCAATCCATCACATCAGTGTCGTTATATGTTCAAGAGATGTTGTTCTGCAAAGAGTCAACCGTGTCCCATCCACTGCCATACATTGTCCTTCATCCATTTCATGACCGCCACCCTGAATCATACATCACAGTTTGTTTTCACCTCATCACAATCACTAGCTCCGTTCCGTGTCACTGATGTGGGATTCATTAAGGCCCTCCTTTGACGGATCGCTCCTTGTCGACATCAGCTCATTATCCAAGGAGTTGATCTAGGAACAACCCCTTCAGTACTTTGAAGCTTGCATGCCTCAATGGCAAGTTTCTCACTTCCGGCGACATGTATACATCAATGACCTTCGACCAGAAGATTTTGCATGGTGGTCGACGCCAAGTCCTTTATTCCCACCATGTGAATTGTACTGTCGTACCTTGAGGGTCATCATCCTTATCGGTGATTCCTCTCGCGCTTGTTAACGGTTTACATCATTGACCGGTAATCAAGCGATGTCTTTCCGTGTTTGACTTCAAGAAATTCTCACATGGATCGACTTGTACATCGAGTGAAGATCGGAAGAGATTGAAGACCCCGGATCTAGTTTCATCCATCCGGGCTGCGATATATATTCAGGACATAAAGACATTTGATATGTACATCATTGCAGCAGATGATCATCCTTCTCAAAGGATATTAATTTCAGCAGAGAATTATCAGTCTACCATCAGACGATCGTCTGTTCTATGTACCAAAATGAATTTATAAAGCTGAGCATGGGAATGCCCGCCTCAGCTAGACCATGAAAAAGTATGAAAAATAATGTATTGTATTGTATCTTATTACAGGACACTTCTCAGCAGATTGAATGAACTTCGGATCCTCCTAATAAAGAATTTCACCCGATAAACGACTTCATACTTTAGGGGGCATCTGTTATAGACAATTTTGTGCCTTGCAGCATTAGGCATGAATTGTCAATAATCCAAGGGATCCAAAGTCCCTAAACATGATGTTCCTACCCCTAGAGGAACAAGGTCAGCAAACCAACAGCTCTCAGATCAGTTCTCCACCTGAAAACACTCAAAAAAAAGCAATCCTGAAATCAAAGCAGGTGCTCCACTAGGCTTCTGCGCTAAAACTCAGATCCTCCATGGTGTACCTGCGTTGCAAAGCAAGTGGATCAAAGGCCACCTGCACTGAGCGAGATGGGACAAGTGGCACACTGAGTCATTGCTCTGGAATCTTCCAAAATGACAATTGGATCAGGGATTTCGCCTTAGGATGAGTCAGAGGCTCTGTTTCTCCAAGTGGAAGCAAAGTTCTCCAAGTGGACTCAAGAACTGAAGATCAACTGAAAGAGAGAGAGGACACAAGGCAACTACACATCAGTTGCAAGCTGACTCATCCTTTCTCAATTCATCTATATATTGAGCTCTCTCCTATGAGCTCAGGAGGCTGGAATTTTGTGCAAAGTAATGATATGCTGTTGGTTTCACTATAGAGCTATTGGGTGATTGCTTGAGGGAGGTGAAGAGGAGAAATTCTTTCTGCTGGGAGGTGTTGTTGGATTGGGGCCTTCAATGGTTGTAACACTCTCAGAACCTTTACTTCTTCATTAATAAAAGCTATTGAGGTTCTTCTATATGCAGTTGTTTCAATGATGTTTTGTGATAATTGTATATTTGGTTTATGCTGATCCATGAATCAGTTATGATTGCATGCTTCTTGTAGTTTCCTTCTTTGTTATTTTGCAGGATCTCATTGTAGCTGGGCCAGCAAAAGAGCAAGGAGTTGGGAGCAAGCAGCGAAAAGAAGAGTTTGGATTCGACATTAAGCGCAAGGCAACGGTTAGTGCATTTCCTCATTCTTTCTTGCTTTCATAAAGAAGTAAACCTTAAGTAGTTTTCTTTACAATTGTTGCTGAGGTACTATCACCCTTAGAGTGGGATAGGGTCATCCGAATCGGATACTTTTCCCTACAACACCTTCCTTTCTCCTCATAATCCATAAGTTGGATCTCATTTTCTTCATCTTCTTCTACCTGTAGCACTTCAAAGCTATTCGTTTTGCTCAGCTGAGTCTGGTATTCTTTTTTCCCTATGTTGTTGGTTTCCTTTGATTATCTCCTCTTGCTTTTCACTTCTTGGAACCCTTCCTTATCTTCTTGAGGTTTCCTCTATTTCTTGTGCATATTCTCCCCTTCCTCTAGGTTCAGTGGATAGTCCTTAAATAGGTGGCCATGTTCATGACACCTTCGACATTTGAACACGATATGTTCATAGTCTAAGGTTTGTTGTGAAACCTCTTCATGGTAATCTAATTCTACTGAGTCAAGTATGGGTTCAACTATGTTCATGTACACACATATTCTTGCATAGGATGTGTATCTACCTCTTTTTGTTGTTTTTTCTATTTTAACAAATTTTCCTATCGCATTTTCAATACCCTCTAATATTTTTGGGTCCCAGAAGCTCATTTGGAGACCGAATAATCTTACCCATACAGGGGCTTCCAGAAATTTTTCCTTGTCTGGGTCATAACATTCTTCCCAATATCTCATAAACAAACCAACATTATAATGGAAGTAAGGGCCATTTTCAAATACTTTTTCTTCTTTTAGGTTCAAGAATATGACCGTGAAGAAGCCTCTAGCTCCCAACTTGAGCTCAATATGGCCTTTGGGTTGCCATTTTTGTTGTATCCACTTGGTAAGATATTTCTCTATCGGCCATACTCCTATGAACTTGCAGATCAACGCATGGTCATTCATGTAACTTCTATATTGCTCCAATTTATTCATTATAATGATGAATCTCTATTTCTCTGTCGCACATGGCAGACATTTTCCTTTGCTGTCTGCCTGCCATCGTGCCTCGAGGACAGGTCCTGACATTTTGTTTGTATCTTGAGCTTGCTTTTGATTGCTAGTGTTATGGTGAGAATCCCCTGTCGCCACGTCTTGGTAGGAGGGGATATCTCCCCCCGCCTTCTTCCTCTGTCATTCCGACCTTAGAAACGACCTCCTAGTAAGCAGCTTTGCAGAAGCCATCAGAGGGGTAGGTCACAGTTGTCTTTAGTTCATAGCTACCACAGTGTCGTTAGGGTTGTAGAGCTCCCAGATCGAAATACCATCTACAAAGGAATGTCCACCCTTTGTCTTTAAAATGCAAGACTTTATGGTATTCTTCACCTTGTAGTGGAAGATGTGGAGCTTCAGAAATAAATTTTGGGCTTAGTGGAATAGATAGGTTACCCACTGTTGTTTGACCTTGACTATAATTGTTTATGAACTCCTTTGCTACCCTGTCATTATGCCCTTTGAACTTCTGAAGGAATCCTATAAATCCTGCCTGATATAGCTTTTCTATGGTCTCTTTTCCCCAATTTTCCACCTTGAATTCACTTGGCTCTAATTTGGTGGACATTTTCTCTGTATACCAGTTTATGTACCCTTGTATAGTCAACATCCTCATTATAAACAAAATCACATGCATATATATATTTCTGCCTTCTTATTCAAGTAATTTTGACTTATAGGTATTGTCAAAATGCTTACCTGATCTTTTGAATAAAAAAAATGATTCACTTGCTCAAATCTTTCTCAACTTCCTTTGTTCTGTTGTAAAGATGAATGATCTATTTATCAAAATGAATTCTTCTTATTCAAAGATCATAAGAACACTTTAACAAATGTTTTTATTGCTCTACAATCCTTGTGTTCAATATTTGTTTTGTCAAAATCATTCTCTGTTTTGAAAGAGAAACAAGTTCTTTGTCTTGAAAGAAAAAAACAAGTTCTTTGTCTCCTTTAAAAAAAAAATCATTGTGTAAAAAAAATGGAGAGAAAAATCGTTTTACGATCTCTTGAATTCATGCTCTGCCTTTCTACATCGAAAAACTTTCACATATATTCACTCTGCATCGTATTCTTCACAAAAATGTGCTCATGGTGTATGGAAATCATGTTTACTATGTATAAAAATATGCTCATTGTTTCATACATCGAATCGATATGGAGATATTTTTAATTTTAGTGAAGATACTTGATCTCTTAGTGGTCTTGTGACGACTCCGAGTTAATAATGTTCCCTGTATTGACACAACAAACAAAAATGTGATTAGGACTCTTGTTGAATCTTTGCCGAGGATTTGTTCTTCTCACAAGTGGAAGACTCGTTTTGAATGGAGGCACAGTTTGGACTTGGAGGTGGCAACATTTTTAACTAATGGCAGAGACCCGATTTGTGACACCTATTTAAAAACAATTTCAAGTTCCCTTATACTCTGAATTCATTCAAAAAAATATGGAATTGATCCTTACCTGATTCTACTATGCAATCCATGGGGTTTGTTGGAGTGTTTCAATCCACTCGGCGAACAGAGGACTTGGTCTTTAACCCGACGTTAAATCATATGCCTTATCACCTTATTTCTCCATAACTTCCTTGCTTATTTCTACACTACATTTCTTAGCTCTGGCTTTTTCTCTTAACACTTCTCTCTGAGTTTTTTATGGCTCCGACTTCTTTCACTTAATACTTCTCTCTACGTTTTTTTATATGGCTCCATCTTCTTTCACAAGGTGTTGAATGCGTGCTCTTGTTTACACAGCATTATCACCCTTTCCCTGAGCTTCAATTGGCTATGATGGTGAAATAAACATGATATAGAGATTTTGTAAATGTCTGAGTTAGAAACGCAATACATGGCTTTTGCAAATGGATTTGCTCATAGTTTTGAAATTATTTGACCATTTGATTATGCCGACTCACCCTCTGACCCGTGTTTTGTACCTCCCATGATTGTGTCCTCCTCGTGGTTGCGTTATCTGGGCTCCATGGTGTATAGGCTTGTAAAATCGCTGCCATACCGTATCAACTTCATTCGTGGCCACCTTCCTTATTCATATGCATGCCTTCATTATTTCGTGTGCCTGCCTTCATTAGTTCATATCCCCACCTTTCCATTTGTTTGATTTCATTCCTTGCATATACCTTAGGCATATATCGTTTGCTTTTATAATCATGCATGTTTTAATATTGTGCTCCTTTGTCACACAATATGGTTTGTCATTTCATTACTTATTGCTTTAATTCTTTTGTTGTAAAATGACCATAGGATAGGTCAATTTTAAAAATCAAATTATTATTATTATGACATTAAACTTTGTATAGTTTGTATAGGTCAACCATTTTTTTTTAAGGGGAAAAACATTGAGTCCTTATTTCTCAATAAAAAATGCTTATAAAATATGTAGGGATGGATAGGATTGTGTGATAATGAATATGTCATGATAGTTTGTAATGGATAGGATTATTACAAGGATAGGATTATTGTATGGTAGGATTATTATGATGAAGGTGATGGAGTAGGACTAATGTGAAATGTAGAATGGTAATGTCATGGAATGCATATCAAGTTAAACTAGTTTTATCATTTTATAGATTTTTTTTCAAAAATCAAAGGTTCTAAGAGAATTTTTTTTACACTTACTGTACTTGTACTTCCATAATAGCTTGATGTTAATACTAATTGATGATGTTCTTTTCTAGTTCGTCTTTAATTCTTGATGATGGTTCTTCAAAGATCTTCTCTGATGGAATATAAACACTAGTATTTTCTTATTTATTTCGCATCTGATATCGAGTCAGGAACCTTCTGTTGAGTATTGATTGTTCAGGTCCCTTATGCAATGTTGATATCTTAGGTCCCTTCTGCAATACAACTACTTCAAACTATATGCATAGTTTTATTACTAATCTTCCCTCTTGCTTATTTTAAGACTTGTCCTCAAGTCCTAGAATGATGGAGGATGATTTCTACAAAATAAACTAATGAAAAAGGTAAAAGAAATTGGGGAATTCATATTGGCCAAACTAGTTGGTTTTCCAATATGAATTCGAGTTTGTATTGTGCCAGTTTCTTGGATTTTCACAACCAAACTCCCTTTTTTTTTTTTAATTCTTCTGGAAATAAGGAAGGCATGTCACTATTTTGTTCCATTATTTCCATATTGCTATCTCTTGATATTCTTTTCAAACTCCACAGTTAAGCGCGCTTGAGCCAGAGGAGTTCTGGGATGGGTGATCTCCTGGGAAGTCCTGGTTACCGGGTGCAAGCCCCGGAAGTGATGATTGATGCTATGTGATTCGTTCTCCACATTTCACTAGTTTCAATCCCACTTCTTCACCCCTGTGAGCATCACCCGATGCAATGAGTGCTAAGTGAACTATTCAAAAATCATGAGAAATTAGTCAGTTACGACTACCTCTCATGGAAATGGTCATACGGTTGAATGACTTACTTAACGCAGTTGAATCCCAAAAATGATATCTAATATATTCTTTATTGATAGGATTATTATAGACCTTAAGCCTATGTCCATTGACTATAAATGAAATTGCTTCTTCATCAATTGTTTTAATTTTAACTACTCCATTATAAAAAATTCTTCTATCTCATATGGCTCAAGCCAATGAGTTGTAAACTTTTCTTTGAAATACTTGAACTTGGAGGCAAAGAGTAATGCCCAATCTCCTTTTTGACAAGTTTTACTCTTAATAAATCAATCGTGCCATTTAATTATTTGTTGTTGCACTAGTGATGTGCATTCTACTGCTTGTTGTATTATTTCATCTAATTCATTCAACTGTATGACTCTGTGTTGTTGTGCCTCTCTTAAATCTATTCCCAATTTTACTTCAAGTTTAAATGTTTGAATTTGAAATTCAGTGGGTAACAAAACTTCCTGACCATATACTAACTGATACGAACTGAATCCATTTGTATTCTTCCATGTAATTCTATGTCCATGGTGCATCCTTTAACTTTTATGACGAATCCTTTCTGTTCATCTTCACTATTTTCGTCATAGTATTCTCCAAAAATTTCTTTGTGGACTCTACTTGTCCATTTGCTTGAGGATGATACGAAGTAGAATTTCTGTGTTTAATTTTATACTTTTCCGTAAGATCCCAGACAAGTTTGGATGTGAACTGTGTTTCGTGATCTGTGACAATTTGTCTGGGGACTCCAAATCTAACAAAGATTTCCTCAAAAAGGAATGGAACCACTGTGTCTTCTTTTTCTCTTGCCATTGCCTTTGCTTCTGCCCACTTGGTAACATAATTTGTACACACTAGAATGTACTTTTTTCCCTCTGAAGGTGAGTTAATTGGTCCCACAAATTCAAGAGCCCATTGTTCAAATGGCTCTATCAGTACCTATGGTTTTAATGGAATTTCATCTGATATTGTAGCTCTTCTTGTTCTTTGGCAGCTGTCACATTTTTTAACATAGGCCTTTGAGTCCTAGAAGATGGTTTGCCAATAGTAGCCAAGTTTGAGTACCTTGTATGTTGTCTACTTGTTTACAAAATGGCCACCACATGGTTCGTCATGGCATGCTTTCAAAAATATAAAAATTTTTGTCTTTTCTAACACATTTTCTTATCAATAGATCATAACTAGTATAGAAGATGTCACCATTGACCCAACTATATCTAGCACTTTCTCTAATTATTTTTCTTTTCTATTTATTGGTGAAAAGGGATGGTAATGTTCCAGATGATAAATAGTTGGATATGTCTGCAAACCATGGGGTTTTAGTAGTAATAGAAAGTAAATGTTCATCTAGAAAATTGTCTGAAATATGGATTTGATCACCATGTCAATGAAGTCTTTACAGAAAATCGGCCACTCGATTATCTTTTCCTGGTCGATCTAGAATAGTAATATTAAATTCTTGCATTAATAATAACCATCTAGTAATTCTTCCATAAGTAATTTGTTTGTTCATTAAATATCTAATGGTTGAATGATATGTATGAATAAATACTTGATAGCCTGTTATATAATGCCTAAATTTGTTAACTGTATTCACTACAGCTAGCATTTCGTTTTCTGTGACTATGTAATTTAATTTTTCCGGTGTTAAATTTTTACTTATGAAGTATATGACATAATTAAATTGATTTTCTTTTTTTCCAAGTGATGCTCTTATTGCTGTTTCAGATGCATCAGTGGAGATATGGAATGGAAATGACCAGTTTAGTCCACGAAGAATGGGAGCTGTTGAAAAATTTTCCTTCAATTTTTGAAATTCATTTTGACAATCAATAGTCCATTGAAATCCAATATATTTTGTGAGTAACTTAAATAAAGGTGGCTATTTTACTAAAATTTTCGATGAATATTCTATAATAGCCTGCATATCCTAAGAAACTCCTTACTTCTTTCTGAGTTGATGGTGACATTAAATTGACAATGACTTCTATTTTTGTTGGGTCCACCTTGATTTTGGAAGAAGAAATGTGGTGTCCGAACACTATCCCTTCAGTTAACATCATAAAAAAAATTTCATTGTTGAGGGATAGGTTTGTCTCTATGCATCTCTTTAAAACATTTTCAAGATTCTTCAAACAATCATCAAATGTATTTCTGTATACAGTGAAATCATCCATATAAACTTCTACACATTCATGAATTAGATAAAAAAATATTGCAAGGAATACTCTTTGAAAAGTAGCAGGTGCATTACATAACCCAAAGGGAAAAACATTGTATGCATATGTTCCCAATGGACAAGTAAATATTGTTTTATCTTGGTCCTCTAATGTTATCTTAATCTGATTGTATCCACTAAACCCATCAAGAAAAGAAAAGTATTTATTTCCAGCTAATGAATCTAGTACCTGGTCAATGAATGGTAGGGGGAAGTGGTCTTTCAATGTGGCTTTATTCAGTTCCCTATAATCTACACATATTCTCCATTTTCCATTTTTCTTTGGTACTGCAACTAGAGGTGAAACCCATTGATTATCTGAAATAGGATAGATGAATCCTACTTGTAACAGTTTTTGTAGTTCTTCTTTCACTATTTCTTTCATCATAGGATTCATTCTTCTTTGTGGTTGTCTTACTAGTTTTATATGATCATCAATATAGATATGGTGAATAAATTTTTTCGGATGAATTCCTTGCATGTATGTATAATCCTAGGCAAAAGCTTTTGAATATTTTTGTAATAATGCAATTACTTGTTTTTCTTGTGATGATTCTAGATTATTACCAATATTTAAACTCTTTCCAAATTCAATTTCAATGATTTTGCTTTGAGACTTGGTAATGGAATTAACATGAAAAATACTTTCAAATGAATTCTTCAATGATTGAATAGTACAATTTTCTTGAAATCATTGATTTAAAAGATTATTTGCAACTTCATATTGTGTTATTCTTAATTGTTCAGAAATATTAGGTTTTGAGATAAAAAGATCTATTAAACCCTCATATTCTTCCTCTTCTCTAAAATTGAAGGCTTGACTAATTCTTAAAATAGGCTAAGTGTTGTCTTGTTGATTGTCAGGCCATGATAATAGAGAAGGAGAGTGTGCAAGAGGATAGAGTGTAATATATTTCCTTTCATCTCCATGTACTATGATCATACTTCCTTATCTGCATCCAATGAAGGCATCTGCTGTGGCTAACCAAGGTCTGCCAAGAATTAAAGGATGGCCTCCTAAATTTGTTTTTGGTTGAAATATCAAAAAGTCTATAGGATATTCCCATGAATCCAAAGAAACAATGATGTCTTCTAATATTCCCTCTGGTATTACTTTAGATTTGTCTACTAGTTCTAAAACTGTAGTAGTAGGTCGAATATTAGGTAGTTTCAAATATTTCATAGTTTCTATTGTCATGACATTTATAGCTACTCCCAAATCTATTAGAGTATTTGGAACTGAAAAATCATTAATCGAAATAGTAACGATAGGTATCCCGTGATCAATATATTTTTCAATTGTGGTTTTTGCAGAAATGAGACTAGCTAATTGGCCAATGACTTGGATTGTGGGTGGATCTCTTTTCTTTTTACCAGTTTTCTTAATGCATAATTCCTTAATTGTTTTTGCATAGATTGGTATATCTTTTATAGCTTGCAGCAAAGGAAATTTGATGTAAGAATTCTTTAATTCATCTAAAATATCGAATTCAGGAAGATAAATTGGAATTTTGTTTTTTAGCTCTACTAACCTCTCTGGATAGGGTGGTGTTTGAGTCATAATAGTTTTTTCTTTATGAATTTGATTTTCTAGATGAGATTTTTTAGATTGTTCTCCTTGTTTAGTTTTTCTTCTATGATCAATGAAGAATCTTTGTGTAATACTTTCCCAGACTTTAAGTGGACATCTTGGATAGATAGGATAAAATATGTAGGAAAATATGTTACTTCTTCCACATTATAAGCTTATATTTCCATTTTGTTACTCAAATTTGCTATAGGTTGAGCTGGTAATTGTGTTGGTCTAGGTGGGGTTTGGTTAGAAGGCAGCTGAAGCTACTGTGATGCAGTTAATGCAGGATTTTGTTGCGGAAATGACATTGGGTGTGGATTTTGCTGGAATTGTTGATATTGAAATGGCTGTTGAGGATATTGATATTGTTGAGGATACATTTGTTGAGATGGCTAAGATGGATGAGTTCAATAACTATATCCTCACCAACCTTGTGCAGGTTGGTTTTGGTATTGTTGTGGAGGCCATACTTTCCATGGAATTGGAGCATTCCATGAATTTTGAGGAGGATATCGATAATTCTGGGGCGTTTGTTGAAAGAATTGTTGAGGAATCCTTGGTCGCCAAGGTCTCCTTGGATCCAAATAGTAAAGAGAATATATTCAATGTAATTTTTCTATTGGATTCATTTGCAATTCTTTAAGATTTGGACAATTGTTTGTTGAATGATTTTATGTACAAAGTCCATATACTTGAATGTTATCCAAAGGACATTGTCATAAGAGATGCTTCTTCCTACACTTAGGACAAAAGATTGACATTGTTTGCTCTTCTTCTTGTTGTTTCTTATTTTCTTTTAACACATCAACTTGTGATCATAAGGCACTCAAAATATTTGTTTTAAAGTTTTCTAACAGACTCTCTATATCTACTGTTCTTACTCCTCCTACTGTTGATTTAGAAGCTCTAGAAGTTATTTCTCTTTTTCCTGTTTTGGATCTACCTCTAGAGTATTTTTGACATAATTCATCTATTTCATCAAATGGTATATATGAAATGTCTCCTTTACTCATTGCATTGAGAATATCAAGATATTCATCTTTTATTCCTTTAAGAATTGTTCTAATGGTATCTTGATTTAGAGAATGTTGTTTGGATTTTTGCAAGTTATACAAAAATTGTTCCAAGTACTCTTCCAAACTGTCATCTTCTTGTTGAGACATTTGAAAAATATCTTCTTTTGAATCTCTAGGCCTGCAATAGGCTTGATATTTCTTCATAAAAATTTTCTTCATGTCTTCCCAAGAAGTGATAGAGTGTTCTCGTAATCCCATAAATCATTCAAAGTAGTTGCTTTAAGAGTAGCAGGAAAAAGCCGAAGTTTATGAGTATCATCAATATAACCATAAGTTCTACATAAGATGTCAAATTCGAACATGAAGGAATCAAGATCTTCAGAAGATATTCCATGAAAATTTGGTAAAACTAGAGGAATATTCTTCATTTTTACTTCTTCTCCCAGAATTGCTTAAGTATCTATAATTGGAAATCCAAAAGTAGTTTCTTCACCATTTTCTTCATCTTCTCTTCTTTTATGATTATATTCTCTTCTAACATCTTCTTCTCTTTTTCTTTCTACTTCTCTCCTTGCCTCTTCTTCTCTTTGTCTTTTACATTCTTTTTGTTGTCTTTCATATTGAAGCCTTTGTTCAAGAATGAGGATGGTAGATGCTCACCCTTCTTCTGTCATATCTTTTTCAGTAGTTTCGACTATTTCAATAGCAAATTTGAGATTAAACTTGTTGTTTGTTTTGCAAAAATAGGTTGATCTATTTGTTCAGGAATGGGCTGATCAATTTGTTTTCTTGTCTCTTTTTGTTTTCTTATGGAATATGTTCCTTCTTGTGCTTGTTTTTTCTTCACTTCATAAGCTAAGGTTTGTCTTTATACAAGAGTTAACCTTTGTCCTGAACGTTGTTTTTCCTCCAATTTTTCTGCAGTTGGTCTTCCAACAATTGGTGTGGTAAGTTCTAATGGAGGTAGTCCTGCTTCTACTAATGGTTTAGTTGTTGGGGGGTTTTTCTTAATGTATTTATCATTTTCATCTCTATATCTAGGCATAAAGAAACATAACTTAATTTTTATTTTTATTTTTTGTTTTATATATATCTATATATATATATATACACACACACACACACACACACACACACACACACACACATATATATATATATATATATATATATATATATATATATATATATATATATATATATTTATCTTCCTATTTGACTTTAGCTAAGTATGCTTCCCCGACAACGACGCCAAAATGTTTGGTCAATTTACCTTGCAAATTAAAACAAGTATTTAATTATCAATCCGCGCTTGTAAGCTTGGAAGCATGTCCAAAATATAAGGATTTTAGTTGCATTCAATTTTAGAAGATGAAATATAAAGATTGATGGAAGTGCATATTACAAATATAAAATCTAACTTAATAGTTTTTTATTCAATATACAGTAAATGAGGAAAGAGGCTCCTAACTAAGGTGATCCAAGTTGTCCTTTCCTACAATATTACTTTCACGAGGAGAAAAAAATAACCGATTATCAATAGTTTACGATACATAAAATGTAGAGAGAAGTGGATCCTAACTAACGAGGTCCAGATTGTCCTTCTTTACAATCCTATTTCATCATTATTACTATTTCATTGAAACTAGAATTCAAAAATAATTCAACAAGGAAATGAGAATGAATTTCAATTATAGTTCATAATCAAATAGAAGGAGAATTTAACTTGAATTCTTGGTTGTCCCTTCATATGCAGATTAGAATTGAATAAATATTCATGCAGTAATCAAAATAAAATTTCATACATCTAAAGAAATTTGAAGCAAAAACTAGTTTATAAAAATTAAGCTAAATTAACCAAGAAGTGCACTTAGCTTGGTGTGGGGGCCCTCCACCCTTGCCTTGCACACTTGAAGGTATCTCAACTACAGCGAACTCAGTTACTTCACTCAAGCATGAACAAAAAAAAATGACACAGATTCTTCAATTAACTTTTAGTCTTCAAAGAGTCTCAAAATTAGATTACATCAAATTCTACATGCATAAGCCTTCAATAGTCTTGGCTTAAATAGAGAAATAATAAACAAACTTGACTAAAATGCCTCTAATATTCCTATCTATCCTGGTCAAATCCATCCATTTAGTTCCAAAAAATTTGGAAAATCCCAAAAAATACTAAATTTGGCCTATTTCCTAGGGATTTTCTGAACATCAAGTCATGTTTGACCAGAGTTGACCAGGCCTGTTTTAGCTCGGTTTGACCGAACCAATAGGTACAAATCCATACTTGGTTCCCAAGCTTTCGATATATATTCTCATCTCGTGCCCAAGTGTCCTACAAGTATGACTTCAATGGAGCCATTACAGGAATTTTTAGTTCTGTCCAAAAATACACTAAAAATCCAATTTTTGCAAAAATATCTAAAAATCGAAAAACGTCATTTATATACTTGAATATGCATAAATTGGTAAAAATGAGGTGTATATGGATGGTCTATGGTTGAAAATGATGGGAATTAGGTGTATTTTAATAAGAAAAATTTAATAGAAAATGAGGGTCAACACACTTATCACATTTTTGTTGGCATTATGAGACAAGTGTTGTCCTTGATGGCAAAATGACAGATTATAGTGCAGCAAGTCAGTAGCAAAGAATTGATGATCAGACTACAAAGAATGAAGAAAGAAGAGTATATACCCAGGTTCACTATATACCAAATAGGGTATACACGCAGGTTCACTATATACCAAGTCGCATATACGCAGGTTCGCTATATACCAAGTAGGGTATACACGCAGTTTCATGCACGGAAAAGCGCGTACATGTCGGAAGGCTTACTTTTGGTCCGTGGTAGTTAGTCCTCAGTATTTGAACCTATGGTTTTGGACCATGGTATCTCGACAAGTGTCTTGATCCCAAGTATTGGGCTCTTGGTATTGATTTATTATGGTTTTGGACCATGGTATTGAGCAAGGCCTAAGACTATAAAAGGAGAAGAAGATCATTAGGCAACGGCATCTGAAAAGTCTTGAATATCTGAGGAAGTATTAGATCCAGCATGCAGGTTATGGGTTGATGATGCATTGCTTGATCTGAGCTAAGGAGGGATCTCACCGGTGGATGGAGAACAAGAACTAAGGATAGATCGGGATCAAATGGTTTGAAATGAACTATCTCTATATGATTGATTATGTTTATTCTAGATCTATATACTGACGCATGCAACGATCTGAACTGGGTATAACTTAAGTTTGTAATCGCTGCAAGTCATGATTGAATATTTATAGATTTGTACATGGGTTGACTTTGGTGTAAGCGCGTATGTACGCAGGTTGAGTTCATTGTAGTAGCGTATACCTTTTGAGCTATGATATTTGAAGTTACAAGTGGTTCTGGTTGCTAAAAGGTTCTCATGACAGTTTAAAGGGTCACTATTCTGCATATCTTGTTTGACTGATTGTGTTTAGCTTCAGTATTGATGGATCAGAACTAATATTGGATCAAGATCATAATGACTCATATTTATGAGATCTGATGGACTAGATCTGGGTGCTAACGCATATATTATCCTTGTATATGTCATGATTTGGTTATGTCTGAAGTCAGGAAGTGCAACAAAGTTATGAATAAGTAATTAATGACATATACGCTGATTCATCTTGATGAAGTTGCGTATACACGCAGGTTCGGCACTTTCAAGTAGTGTATGCACTCTGATGCATGATTTAGATGGTACAGTTGGTTCTGATTGTTATTGCAGAGTTCTGCTCTGTGTTCTGGTGACTGTGTTATTGACAGGGTTTCAGTGTTTCAGTGATTCAGAGATTGATGATGTTAGTAGTGATTATTTTGAGCTTCAATGATAGTTATGGGTCCAGTATGAAAATTGGATGAAACGTGGCCTTTCAGATTATGTGTTGTGCTTCAAGAGTATCCAGTCTGAAAATGTATGAAACGTGGTACTTGGAGGAGAGAAGATTGTAGGCCGACGCCTACATACTAGTATCTTAGCTAGTACAAGAGCAAAGGGGGTTAGAGCTCCCTTCCAGGAGAGTCTAGAGAACGAGAGAAGGTTGTAGCCTTCTACAGGTTGTAGCCTGCGTGCTAGTAAAGGACTGCACCAATACATTGTAAAAGAAGTTTCTTAATAAAGGAATATAGAAATGAATTACAGAAGGTGGTTTTCACCCACATTGGGTTTCCACCTTATATCATGGTGTTCATGTGTGTTGCTTATGTGTGTTGATCTATCTGTTTTACTGCTACTGTTGACTGTTAATATGACTAATAATGTTCTGATGCATCCATTGAAGATCACATAACTGAATTATGAGTTTAATAGTTATACGCTAGTTGCAATAGACACAGTCGCATATATACGCGGGTATACTTAACTGAGGTAGCGTATATGAATCTGGGTATGAAATTGAAAAAGTTCAATTGATTAGATAATACTGATTCACCCCCCCTCTCAGTATTATTTCCAACAATTGGAATCAGAGCATGTCCTTTGGTAGAAGCTTGATCGCTTGAAGGAGATCCGTGGAACTGTGGGAAAGAAGCTTAAGGAGAAAGCACCTAAGAAGAAGAAGACATCTCAGAAGAACTATGACAGTGGGAGAATCGATTGGGGACTAGGTATAAGAAGCTCTTCAGATTCAGAATCATTTCAGAATGAAGATGAACTATCAGGTATGAATTTACTATCCTCTAATGTTCCAACTATCTATCCATTTGGAAAAGATGTAAGTGATAGCGAAACAACTGAATTTGCTCTGATGGGTGAACAAGAAAGATATCAAATAGAGGCAGAATTTAAAATACTGACAAACAAAATTAGTACTCAAGAAGAACTTTTCAACATAAAGGATGGTTCCTTCGAAGAAGCTGCTAAGACTCAACGAGAGTTATTCAAGGACAAATATCAAAAGTTACAGGATGAAGTAACATCTCTAAGAAATGAAGTCATTGAAAGGAACACAACAATCAAGGAGCTTAGAGGTCGATCCAGTTATTATGAAAGTCTTAAAGCTACGACTCTCTCGCTAAAGGAAGATCTTGAAGAAACAAAGAAGCAGAATAAATATCTACTCCAAGCTATTGAAAAATAGGAAAGCAAAGTTATCATCTTAAAATCTCAACTAGAATGTGCCTTTAGAATTCGTCAAATGCAGCAGGATGTGAATGAAGAACAAGAAAAGGAGATTTTAAAACTAAAGCAACAAATGGAAGAGGAAAGAAATGCTGAAGAATACATGAAGAAACAATGTCTGGAAAAGGAAGAACAACTTCAAGTTGAGGTAAACATCTTGGAAGGTAAATTAGAAGAAAAGGATAAACTATTACGATTTCAAGATAGTGCTAAAACCTTGGATGATATTCTTAGTAGTCAAAGGTCTCCTTCTATCAAGACTGGTCTTGGTTTTCATGAATCTATTGAAGGTGAATCTAGTTCACAAGGTGAGGAAAGGAACTCTAAAGAGAAATAAAAAATTATTAACAAGGAGATGAGAGGTCAACCTCATCAACAATCAAGGAAAGAGATTCTTCAAAGAAAATATCTTACTCCTAACTATGGTCGGTCATTTACTCAGATGAATAATATTGAATTTTATGAATGTCATAATCTTGGACATGTTGCAGCTAAATGCAGAAGAAGGATGGTTCAAGATCATCACACAGAAAGATCATCACATTCTAGGTACTTCAATGGATATTTTGTTTCTTGCAATATGTTTGGTCACAAAGCTGCTGATTGCTACAAGAGGAATATGAAACATGTAAGATGTTATGCATGTAACAAGCTTGGACATATAGCAAAGGAATGCAGGAACAAAGGACGGACATCACACCAAAAGGAGAAAACATCATCACACTTGAAGATATGGAAGAAGAAGGAAGTACAGTCAGACAGATGTGGCACAACATAATGTACTCAGATACAGCACAGCACAGACATAACAGACTCAGAGGGAGCTGAAAGTATAAAACTTCAGTATCCTGAATCTCATATGCAAGTTCCATAAATGGAAGTCGCGTATATACACGACTTAGACACTACAAAGTCGTGTATATGTCAGTCTGAGGAAAAGCAGTGGGGACATGCTCAGAAAAAGGATCTGATATGATTCAGTCCATTATTTTCTCTATTGGTTAATAGTTACAGTTTGCTGAGGATGTGTGGAAATGTTTTTATACTTGTAAGATGTCTAGAAGTGTTTTGATCCTAACTAGATGACGATGATGTCTTGATGCTTATTACTGATATACGCATGATCATATCTAACAGTAAACAGATGGCTCAGGTTGAGGGGGAGCATATGCCTTTAATAATGCATTGTTGGCATTATGGGTTAATAGTCCTTGGTGATGATACTTATATGGCTAAATGATATATCTTGATATGATGTGGTTGTGAGTTGTCTATGATAAACTCTCATATGATTCTTGAAGTTACATAGTAGATGTTCAGATCAGATTTATGGTTTATTCTTTGATGATGCATATATGGTGCTTACATGGAAGTACAAAGCTTGAATACACATCTTCCTCACTTGATGATGAGTCACTCATATATTGCTGTTGTCATATGCATAAAGATCATACAGTTATGATGCAGGCACTCATGTGGATAAGGATTGTTGCTGTTGATGATATCAAGAAGTTTTGTCAAAAGAGCTTGAGCTCAAGATACATAGTGCTGATACATGGATGATTATTCAAAATTGCATTATTGGAGACATGATGATGATGAGTTCTTACCTATATGATGATAGGTTGTACATATGTTGATTGATGCAGATATTCCCAATTGATGATACTTGGTTCATGATGATCTAGATGGCTATGGTGTTTCTCACATATGATAAAATGTGAATGAGTCTGTATATGCAGAATTCTGTTCAAAGGGATGAATTGATTATACCCTGTCATAGGACATTTACAGGTTATTGATCTGAAATTGGATGTACGCGAGTTTAATAAGGAGTATCCGCGTATATACACAAGTTTCTGTGGATACAGTCGCGTATATGTTGGTTTGAATAAAATCAGTGGGCCAAACTCAGAATGAGAAAATTCTGATATGGGTCTGATAGAGACCATCTGGCACAGGTTCAAGGGGAGCAGATAATCTTCCAATGATGCATTGTTGGCATTATCCTAGAAGTTTTTGGTTCTAGTTCACAATTTTTGTTGGTTTCAGGTGAAACAAAGGCAAAGGGAGAATAGAAGGATCTCTTGGTTGCTGATCTGAATGGTGATGGACAGATGCTGGCGATATCAGTTATTGGTGACTTTCATAAAGTCTTGCTCTAGATATTTCGGTCATATATCTCTTTTGTGATATCTATTTCATGGTGTCAAGGTCATGTAATGGCCTATATTGGTTTCCCCACTATTCCTCGGATGAAGATGTAATGTTCTTGCTTTATCATGTGTAAACATTTGATGTATCCCCACTTGGTTGGGTGGATGAGTCAATTATAGTATATCCCCACTTGGTTGGGAAATGGATGTATGTATTGAGTCTTTTGGAGATAGGAAGGTATTTTATGATGTATAAGTCATGGTTCTTCTTCAAGAACATCTTTTGCAGATCTTGCCTACAGTCATGGGGAGCATGAACAACACACTTCAGTAGAGCAGAGACTTCAGCATGTACTCAAGGGGAGTATGGACAACGTAATGTTTATCAAGGAAAGAGAATATCTTGGTCCACCCTTTTCCCTTGATGTCAAAGGGGAGAGTGATTTGGTGTTGTTGCCATCAAGTCCAAAGGGGGAGATTGTTGGCATTATGATGCATGTGTTGTACTTGATGGAAACCCTCTCATAGAAGAACATCTCACTTACATATAACTGGATCAATCTACAGATGTGACTAAATGCATGGGATGCAGGACAACTCAAAGGAATAAGAAGATCAAGTTCTAAGTATGACAAGTTAGCTTTGCCATCAAGTC
This sequence comes from Pinus tabuliformis, assembly GCA_031772625.1. Taxonomy (NCBI): domain Eukaryota; kingdom Viridiplantae; phylum Streptophyta; class Pinopsida; order Pinales; family Pinaceae; genus Pinus; species Pinus tabuliformis. Next base: position 787,632,771 of record CM062813.1, on the reverse strand, counting down.
CAAAGGGGGAGATTGTTGGCATTATGAGACAAGTGTTGTCCTTGATGGCAAAATGACAGATTATAGTGCAACAGGTCAGTAGCAAACATCTCACTTACATATAACTGGATCAATCTACAGATGTGACTAAATGCATGGGATGCAGGACAGCTCAAAGGAATAAGAAGATCAAGTTCTAAGTATGACAAGTTAGCTTTACCATCAAGTCCAAAGGGGGAGATTGTTGGCATTATGAGACAAGTGTTGTCCTTGATGGTAAAATGACAGATTATAGTGCAGCAGGTCAGTAGCAAAGAATTGATGATCAGACTACAAAGAATGAAGAAAGAAGAGTATATACGTAGGTTCACTATATACCAAGTATCGTATACACGCAGGTTCACTATATACCAAGTCGCGTATACGCAGGTTCACTATATACAAAGTAGGGTATACACGCAGTTTCATGCACGGAAAAGCGTGTACATGTCGGAAAGCTTACTTTTGGTCCGTGGTAGTTAGTCCTCAGTATTTGAACCTATGGTTTTGGACCATGGTATCTCGACAAGTGTGTTGATCCCAAGTATTGGGCTCTTGGTATTGATTTATTATGGTTTTGGACCATGGTATTGAGCAAGGCCTAAGACTATAAAAGGAGAAGAAGATCATTAGGCAAGGGCATCTGAAAAGTCTTGAATATCTGAGGAAGTATGAGATCCAGCATGCAGGTTATGGGTTGATGATGCATTGCTTGATCTGAGGTAAGGAGGGATCTCACCGGTGGATGGAGAACAAAATCTAAGGATAGATCGGGATCAAATGGTTTGAAATGAACTATCTCTATATGATTGATTATGTTTATTCTAGATCTATATACTGATGCATGCAATGATCTGAACTGGGTATAACCTAAGTTTGTAATCGCTGCAAGTCATGATTGAATATTTATAGATCTGTACGCGGGTTGAATTTGGTGTAAGCGCATATGTACGCAAGTTGAGTTCATTGTAGTAGCGTATACATTTTGAGCTATGATATTTGAAGTTACAGGTGGTTTTGGTTGTTAAAAGGTTCTGATGACAGTTTAAAGGGTCACTATTCTGCGTATCTTGTTGGACTGATTGTGTTTAGCTTCAGTATTTATGGATGAGAACTAATATTGGATCAGGATCATAATGACTCATATTTATGAGATCTGATGGACTAGATCTAGGTTCTAACGCATATATTATCCTTGCATATGTCATGATCTGGTTATGTCTGAAGTCAGTAAGTGCAACAGAGTTATGAATAAGTGATTAATGACATATACGCTGATTCATCTTGATGAAGTTGCGTATACACGTAGGTTCGGCACTTCCAAGTAGCATATGCACTCTGATGCATGATTTAGATGGTACAGTTGGTTCTGATTGTTATTGCAGAGTTCTGCTCTGTGTTCTGGTGACTATGTTATTGACATGGTTTCAGTGTTTCAGTGATTCAGAGATTGATGATGTTAGTAGTGATTATTTTGAGCTTCAATGATAGTTATGGGTCCAGTATGAAAATTGGATGAAACGTGGCCTTTCAGATTATGTGTTGTGCTTCAGGAGTATCCAATCTGAAAATGTATGAAACATGGTACCTGGAGGAGAGAAGATTGTAGGCGGGTGCCTACGTACTAGTATCTTAGCTAGTACAAGAGCAAAGGGGGTTGGAGCTCCCTTCCAGGAGAGTTTGGAGAACGAGAGAAGGTTGTAGCCTTTTGCAGGTTTTAGCCTGTGTGCTGGTAAAGGACTGCACCAGTACATTGTAAAAGAAGTTTCTTAATAAAGGAAGATAGAAACGAATTGCAGCGGGTGGTTTTCACCCACATTGGGTTTCCACCTTATATCATGGTGTTCATGTGTGTTGCTTATGTGTGTTGATCTATCTGTTTTACTGCTACTGTTGACTTTTAATATGACTAATAATGTTCTGATGCATCCATTGAAGATCACATAACTGAATCATGAGTTTAATGGTTATACGCTAGTTGCAATAGACACAGTCACGTATATACGCGGGTATACTTAAATGAAGTAGCGTATATGAATCTGAGTATGAAATTGAGAAAGTTCAATTGATTATATAATACTGATTCACCCCCCCTCTCAGTATTATTTCCAACAATTTTTGCTAACTACTTGTGGTCCCTTACATGATGCGGATTAACCACTTTATTTTTTAACTATGGCCCATGCCATTATTGCATTATTCCCTTGGGTACCTCCCTCTATACCCCATAATATCCCCCCTAGGTATACTACGTTACACCTTATTTTGTTCTAAGAGAAGACTTTAACAAACTCTATTCTTCCAATCCTAATAAATCAACACTTCAACCACGAAAACTACGACAACTTCGACCACAACATCTACGACAACTACGACAGTTTCAACCATGGAAACTACGACAACTTTAACCACGGTAGATTCAACCACGACAACTACGGTAGAGTCGACTATGGCAACTAGGACAACTTCGACTACGGCAATTGTGACAGCTTCAACCACGGAAACTACAGCATCTTCGATCACGGGAACTACGGTTGCTTTGACCACGGAAACTACGACAACTTATCTACTTCTAGATTAAACCTATGGGAGACTATCTAACCTAAGAACAATTCCACAACGTTGTCTTCCTTGCTTTTCTAGGTTGCGACTGCTTCTCTACCTCTTGTCTTGTCTCCACCAAAAAATATGAGCTTGAATGGATGAATTTAGGTTTATATTTATAGTGATTTCGTTTATAACTAAAGGGACACTTCTATTAGAAGTGAGACAGATTTTTATGATTGAGTGTAGGTCATCTCACTGTTAGGAATACTTTCCTTAACTTAAACATTCAATATCTCACAAACCATTGGGAGTTTCAAGGAAAATGAAGGTTCATTATAAAGAGGAAAAAATCCTCTTTAAGATGGTCTAGGATCCATTTTGAAAGGATTCCTCCAAGGCGTCCAAAATGATTTTTCTTTGTGATTGTCCTTAAAGTTTATGCATAAAACATTTGGGACAACATGAGGAGTGTTTGGGACAATGTGGCTTCTTCATTATTTGGATTCTTCATTGTTATGAATGTCATCATAGGATCATAGATTTATTATGTAGGAGTGCAACATCCATGTAGCATGACACATCAACAATGTCATCATATACTAGTGCACTCATAGTGCAACATCATTAGGAGAACTCCAAAATAGTCTTCCAACCATCAAATGATCTCAAACCATGTTATCAAGACCTCATCAAGTGCCATCATCAATTGTGGTCATTCATCAAGAGTATGACATCATCAAATTTAGTCCTCCATATGTCATGAAGGGCTTCTAAATACTTGGCACTTGCACTTCTTAAGACCTCTTCCTTCGTGACTTGACATATTAATTGATGACATTCTTATCAAACAAGAGTTATGACATCATCATTTGGAACCAGGCATCTCAAGTATTTTTCATCTCAGCCAATGCCATATTGACATCAATGACAACCTTGATTAACAACATGTCCACTTAAATGTTGAATTTATATTAATATGTCTAATTTATAATACATAAAAGGATTGGTAAACATTTAAAAACTTAAAAGTAATAAAAATAATAAAAGTCAATTTGTTACATTGTAATTCGGTTTTTATTAATAAAATTATGAATAACTTTTTAGGTAAAAGAAAATTATAATATATATGTTACATTAAAATATATAACGTATAAGTAGCAACAATAAGTTAAGATCCATTTTACCTTATAAAATATAGTAATGATTATGGAACCATATTTAAATTTAATTAATAAGCACATCAAAGCATTAATACTTACAATATAACAATATGTTTTTCATAGATATTATTAACTTGTAAATAGGCTTTGCTACAATACCATGGGCCAATACCATGGCTCATCAATACAATATGCCCATAAACCATCTCCCATTTCACAATCAAAATATTTTATTTGAATTTAATTTTATAACAATTTTTTATTAAAATTAAAAGAAAAATATATATAATTACTTTTGAGATATATTTACACCTAAATAGTAGGTGTAAATTAAGATTCATTTTACCATATGAATTAAAATAATAATTTTATAACCATATTTAAATTTCATCAATAAGGACATAAAAACTTAATAGTCAAAATATAACAAGATATTTAACCATGTATATTCACCCCCATTTTACCATAGATATTATTAACCATATCATACAATGGGACAATATGATTGCCCATCAATACCACATGCACAAAAACCTCTTTTATTTTTAACCATGGATACTCAGCCCACTTTACCACAGATATTATTAACGATACCATACCATGGTCCAATACCATGGCTATCAATACCACATGCCAAAAAACTAACTATAATTTCATAATCCAAATATTTTGTAAATATGTATATTTTTGAAATTAATTTTATTACATTTTTGGGCCAGAGATCTTCATCCTATGTATGCCTTCGTAGACATAGCAGTCAAATCACAACCAACCTAGATCCATCTTAACTTATTATTATTATTTATGTTATCTAAAGACTTTGAACCAATCAAATTACGCCTTCGTAGACTTAGCAGTCAAATCACAACCAACCTAGATCCATCCTTTGAACCAATCAAATTACACCTTGATAAATCCCGAGTTAAAATAGATCTACGATGGCATGGAGGATGACTATATTTACTATGATTTAGATACAAACAAGATTGAAGATAAAAATTCCCCATAAAAGAAGTAAGCATATAATAATATCATATTTTTAAATATTATATATTTTGAGCAACTTCTATTTAGAAGAAGACAATTTAAAAATATTTATAATTTTAATGATTTTTTACCTATAAATATGAAATAATTTATTATATTTTTTTTGTTACACTGAGATATTATTTTGAATACTTTTAGTATATGATTTATAACGATTTGGTAAGATTTTATCGAGAGATTTGGAAATAGATCTTATTTATTGTGTATTTTTATGAAGAATTGTAATACAGTCATCACTTCTGTAAATTTAATATGTTTTTATAATGAATTAGTAAGTTTGTTTCAGTGCTAAAATTAGCTATTATATTTATTGTATGGTGTTTGCTATTATATTTATTGTATGGTGTTTACATGAGTTTTGAGGAAGTTTTGAGGAAGCTATCATTTTAATTTTAACGTGTTTTATAATAATTTAGTAATATTGGTATATTTTGTAATAATATAATAATAATAGTAAATAATTCTTAATATTAAAAAATATATATATAAAACTTCTATACGGAGAGTTTTATATGAACTACTTCAATTTTTATTATGTATTCTTGTACACTGTTAGATTCAATGTCAGACTCAATGTTAGACAATTGAATATTTTTCCACTATTAGATCTCATTGCTTTAACTGTCAATTGTATCTTGATTTGTGCAACCATTCACCTTATTCATCTTTATTACAACCCATGAACATATTGCAAGTAATTGCATGACCTTTCCCTCATTCAGATCCATGACCAACATGCTTCCTGTATTATTGATAATCCTACCTGTATTGTTCATTGCAGTCTTCCGTCATGTAGGAAGTGCTTCTGCAACTACAGAGGCAATACTCCCGGTTCTCATATTGCCAAATTTTCGGTAAGTAATTTCTTCTTCTTTTATTCATCACTCTTTATTTCATAATGTTATATCGAAATCTAGGATTTTATTTTCATTATTTTAATTATTATTGTTTTACTTCAATTTTTTGGTTTATTAATTCCTATCATATATGTGTATACACTCTCTCATACTTTAGAGAATAGGGGAGTCGAGATTTCAGAAAAAGAATATATGAACTGAAAATTTGACCAGGGATCCATGACCAACGTACTGCCTTTATTGTTCATAATCCTGCCTGTATTGTTCACTGCAGTGTTCCTTCATGTAGGAAGTGCTTCTGTAACTCCAAAGGAAATGCTACTGGTTCTCGTATTATCAATTTTCTGGAAAGCAATTTCTTCTTCTTTTATGGGTCATTCTTTATTTGATAATATTATATCAAAATCTAGGGTTTTATTTTCAATTTTTTAATTATTATGGTTTTACTTAATTTTTTTTGGATTAGTAATGTCTGTCATATATACATGTCCATGACTAACATACTATATGTATTGTTCATAATCCCACCCGTATTGTTCGTTGTAGTGTTCCCTCTTGTAGGAAGTGCTTCTGTAACTCGAGGTTCTCATATTGTCGATTTTCTATTCAGAAATTTCTTCTTCTTTTATAGGTCACTCTTTATTTGATAATGTTATATCAAAATATGGGATTTTATTTTAATTTTTCTAATTTTTATTGTTTTACGTCAACTTTTTTTGGTTAATTAATGCCTGTAATATATATGTGTATACACCCTCTCGTACTCTAGAGAAGAAGGGAATATGGAGATCTTAGAAAAAATGAAGGCCATGGCATGTCTATTTAATTAAAATGCAAGAAATTATAACCAAATCAACCTCGAGTCAAAGGCTTTGTGGAGCATCCAGGAGAGTTTATATGGAACACTAGTTGACCACATTGCACAAACAAGTTGTTTGGTGTGGGATCTCCCAATGGAAATTTTTGGGCTTAGAGCCTAGATTTTGGTCCAATTTTGTAATTCCAATATAAAGACTCCGCATTTTGTGGGCGGGGAACGTGTAGTTGTTAAAGAGTCATAGGGTTTTCTGCCGTTATTTTGATAATGTAATGTCAGCTATAGAATATCTACCCATGCTCTGCAGACCATAGGATTGTATAAGTAGATCGAAGCTCTAAGTAGTTAAGGGATCTAAGGATAATACACAATGTCGAAGTAATGATGATGTATGCAAGATAGCTCTGAAGTGTAAGTCTAAGTTTTGGGTCGTAGCGTAGGTAGAGACTCTGCAGCTGAGTGTGCAAGGCGAGTCGAGTCTGTAATCATCTGGAAATATTAATAAAGAGAAGTTTCTATCATTTCTGCGTCTTTATTTCCTGTTTATGCATCTATTATATTGGATATGAATTTCACTTCTAATGCTTATATGATACGTGAATGTGTATAACTGTATTGGTTAAGTGAACGCAAGTAAGAACATATGTTTACGCGAAGCTAACTAAGATCCGTTAATAAGCTAATCAAGATACTTAGTGTATTTTGGAGAAATATCACACTTCATTGCGCTAGTGACATGAAAGCATCTCAGCCCCTGGTTAGGGCTACGCGAAAGCCAATTACAACATTTTGTGAAGGTATAAAAGGGTAGAACAGAGCATGAAGCAACCTACACGAAGGAAGGTATAGTTGGAATAAACCGACATCACAACCATCTCAAGGGTGCAGAAACTTCGTTCTAGCCCTCCCCATACTGCTTCACGTGAGACTTCAGTCTGCGCTCCGTGGGCTAATGCCAAAAGGGTCACTATTATAGGGATTTGTTTGGCTAGCTAACGCTGAACTTGGGTCAGGCCCCCTCAAGCCAACACAAGCCCATATCAAACCATCCATATGTTTTTGGTTAAAAGAAAATCATAAACGTTTTTACTTATAACAACCCTAGAGAAAAAAATCCATGTAATAAAATTTAATGAAGGCAAAATAAGACCACGGTTAAGGGACCTTTATTCCAAGTTGAATGTTGGGCAAAGATATCCTAGTGGGCATCAATATATGTGTGTTTTGGCTGAGGAAAATTGGCAAAGGCTAAGGCATTAAAAGGAAAAAAAAAAGGCATTTTCGGGACATTTATTTATGAGAATAAGGAAATTAGGAGAAAAGTAAGGTGAAAGGTCATAGGTTGCATGTGAGAAGAAAATTGAAGGAGAGTAATGAAAAATGAAGAAAATAGAGGCCTCATTAATAAAAAGGCTTATGAAGATTAGTTGGTAACCTTTTATCGGTTCAAGTTTGGAGCTCTCTCATTATTATCTCTCTCTCTCGCTCAGTCTTGGTTAGAGTTTTCTTGGAGCAAGGAAGGAAAAGCAAAAAAATGGAAAGGAAGGAAAGCAAGGATTAAGGAAATGAAAGCAGGATCAAGCAATATCAGTAGGAATACTTACAGGTAACCTTTTTCATGTGTGATTTCTTAGCTAGTTTGGACATGCATGGATTTGCATGTTGGTGTATGGTTCTCTTGCTGTCAATGGAATGATTTTGTCAGGTTATAATAGTGGTTTTTAGCCTAGCCTTGTCTTTTTCCAGATACTATGATATGTTGGGTTTTTTATCTTGATTTTTAGATTTGGTTTACTGGATGGATTTCGGAATCTGGGGGGGAGGTGGTCTGAAGTTTCATTCCAAAGGCCTAGGAATCCCTTGACCAGTACTATCAGGATACATGGTAAAGCCTGAGGGAGGATTTTGAGTTTAGGGCATAGTGATCTGAGTTTGGATTGTGTTAAAGCCTGAGAGACCGGTCTTGGTTTAGGGCCTAGTAATCTGGGATTGGATTTCGGTAAATCTTGAGAGACAAGGAGCTGGAAAATTCCTCAAGGATAGTGATGGATTTCAAATGGCATTCCAAGTTCGGCATGGTTCTGATCGGAGCATCGTTTTTGGTGTGATCGCGGTTTGGTGAGGATGGAGGTGGTTTAACCTATGGATTCCCTTTTTTGCTCATGGATTGGTTGTTCTATGAGATCCCACATTCATGCTTGGAATATGGCATAGGGGTGACTGGCTGAAAGATAGATTTGGTTCAACCATGTCTATGGTCAGGTGGTACGTGGAAGTTCCACACCTAGCCTAATTTGCCTATGATTAATGAAAGCTAAGTTCTCTTACTTTTGCACTGGTTTATATGTGGATTTCATGGTTGTCATATCTCTGATATTTATATGGTTTTATGTTGGTTATATGAGTGGTTCATGTCATGGTTATTTCATGTATTTACTTGTAATTGTTAAATGGATGGATGCAAGACCTAATTGATGTTATAAAAATTCAATGGAGAAGGTGGTGATCCTTCTGGTTATGTTTCATAAGTTCTTTCATTCATTTATGCTCTGTCTTGTATCCTAGACCTATAGGTTGCATTGAGGCCAAGTGTTTGATATAATATCAATCCCTTTTGGGGATGCTCAAGCCGAGTCTTGAGGTTGATTTTTTTATTTTTTTATATTTTCATCATGTCATTGATGGATTCTAAAGGTTATAACAAGTTCTAGGTATTAAGAAATTTACGACAGAGAGATAAATCATTACTGAAATTTACTGAGATTTACAGAGAGGAATAATAAAATAACCAACAACAATACACTTAAATATTATACTCATAGTATTTATCCAGGAAAACCCCAAATTTGGGGAAAGACAAACCCAATGAGATCTCATTACCATTGGCCAAAATCCTGGCCAATCTAGCAAAGTGAGCCTTCACCACTCACCTCCAGTCCTCTCTTACAATGAAGTATCCCCAGCCTTTTATAGGCTCGATTACATGCAATACCACGGACCATAATACCATGGGTAAACTATACCATGTGCCCAAAACCATTACTATTTAACCAGGTCAACCTTGACTCAAACCCTGAATCAACTTTACCTAACAATTCCCCTGTTAAACTTGACTTGGGGTTCCTTGACTAAATCTAGCCAAAACCTGCTAAGTGAGACAATCCCATTCAGTCTAGCCCTTATCCCCTTCAAAAAATTTATCGGGGATTTGTTAAACCGACATCCCCCAATTACTTAGGTTTAACCCAGAATTTATCGGTAATTACCCAGGGGTCCGCATGCCTTACTAGGTCTTACAGCAATATGCCCATTTACATGCACATTAAAAATTTCACTCCATTATAATAATTGTTTTTGTTTACCCTTGTTGTTGTCTTTGTACATATGAAATCAATGTCCATATAAAACGAACCCATCTACCTAATTACATGGGTCACTAGCTGTTGTAACTGCCAATTATCTAGGCATTCTTTTCAGGTACATGGTTCATCAATTAATTAATCCACATGCACATATCCTCCTCATCCGCTGAATCTCTCATGACCTAATAGTGTGAAACTTTGCTTCATAATCTATGGCTTTTCATCCATATTTGTAAGAAAAAATTAATTATCTCTCTATCTACCAGGACAATACAAACCTTTGGCAACAAAAAATGTCCTTCTGAAGCCAACCTAGCTCTGATACCAGTTGTTAAGAAATTTACGGTAGAGAGATAAATTATTATTGAGATTTACCGAGATTTACAAAGAGGAATAATGAAATCACCAACAAGAATACACATAAATATTGTACACATAATATTTATCCAGGAAACCCAATGAGATCTCATTAACATTGATCAAAACCCTGGCCAATCTGGCCAAGTAAGCCTTCACCACTCACCTCCAGGCCTCTCTTACAATGAAGTATTCCCAACCTTTTATAAGCTCCATTACATGCAATACCACATACCATAATACCATGGGTACACTATACCATGTGCCCAAAACCAATAATATTTAACAAGGTCAACCTTGACTCAAACCCGAGTCAATTTTACATAACACTAGGAAAAGTAAAAGATTCTGAGTTAGAAAAGTGGCTCAAATCCTGGGGATCTTGGCACAGGTCTCTTGAAAAGAGGCTAGGGACATTGGAACATACGCCCGTGAGAGCGACTTTGGCTTTTGGACATTGTATTGCCCATAGCATGAGAGGAACCAGGGGGTTAAAAGGCTTAGATCATCAGTGGGACTCAGGGATAGGATGTCACAGTGGCTGACATCTATCTTGAGGGTGTTGTTGATGATGTGGATGGGTTTGTTTAATACATTTCCTCAGTTCCATTTCCTTAAGGTCCCTAAGGAAGTTGAATCCCTTACCTCGGCTTGTCGGTTGCTTGGGTGGACCTAGGAGGAAGGGGTGTTATAGATTGGTATCAGAGCGTGGTTTGACTCTCCTTGGGTGAAGGTGCTTGGTCATGCATGCATGTCAATTTCATGTGTGTCTCTTACACGTGAATTCCACGCGCTTGTTGCATTGCATCATGGTGATCATGATTGTAGTAAGGTTGTCATGAGGAACTTGAGTTGATTTTGTGGAATTCATTTTCAAGAGTATATGACTGATTATATGATTATATGCAGCTTGATTACATCCTTGTATGTTAGGTTGCATTCTTGGTTATTTGATTACATGTATCAGTCTTGTAGGTTGGTCACAAGAATTGATTGCTTATGCTCAACTACATGTGTTCATGCATATGTGTAGTTTATTAGGAATTGCTTATGCATGTTAGTTGCATGTGGAAATGTGTACAATGCAGTAATGGTTGTTGTCATGCATGATGTCATAAAATGCATTGTTGATATGGCCTTGCATTGATGAATAAATCCCAACTAGAATGATGTTTATGTGTTGATACACTTATTCGATATATGTCTATATGTTATTATGTTTATGTTATACATGTATCATACTGATTTGATGATATTGTAGGCAAGGTATCCTCCTTGAATTATGCTAGGGTACATCGGTTTATTGTGATTTGGTTTAGCTGACATAGTGTGCCTTTCAAGAAAGAGATCAGATGGCTAGCAAGGTGGCATACTACATAGAATATCCCTATGCATCATATGTGAAGCGTGGTGTGGGGAACTCTTCTGACTTGGAAGACACATTGAGAAGCCTGAAGGAATAAATAAGGAGTTTCAAAGTAGACAATGAATAAATCATGCAGCCATAAGAGAAACAAGTAGAGGTGAATGTGATACTACTTCATAGTTTGTTAGATTTGCAGCGACATGGACCACTTCAGATCAACCATGGACATGAGGACATAACTAATGGGTCATATGGCAATAGGTCTCCTACTTGACATAGGTCAAATAGATCTGACACGATCAAATATGGTAGGTTGTTGGACACTCTCGATAGGAGAGGTGATAGACACAAGTACTATTCTAATTCTGGTTTTGACAGGCATCGTGATCGTCATCATTATCATCCTTATAGGAGGAGTAATATGGGATACCTTTTATGGAGAGATGAAGAAATAAATTTCACCTACCTTTTATGGAGAGATGAGGAAATTGCAGGATGTAGAGGCATTTTTTCTTGGTATGAAGAAATTCTTTTGATTGCATGATTATTCAGAAAACATGAAAGCAAAGATATCCACTTTTAGTCTCAAAGGTAAAGTGGATATTTGGTGGGAAGATGTGAAGAATGTCAAAGGTATACATGAGGAATATTTTACTTGGCATGCATTTGAAAGGCTCTTCAAGAAAAAGTACTTGTCTGAAAGGTACTATGATGATAGAGCTAAGGAGTTTTATGACTTGTGAATGGGTTCTATGACAGATGATGAGTATAATAGCAGGGTTTTGGAGTTGTTGAGATATGTGCTTTACCTCAAGTAGGAGAAGGCCAAGGTTTAGAGATTTATCAGTGGACTACCAGTAGCATAAAGAGACTGTATTGATTTCGATGAGTTTAGATTGTTAGAGGAGGCCGTCCAAAAGTTGAAACATTGTTATGAGAAGTCAAAGAGCAAAGTTGAGCCTAACCATGACTTGAAAATAAATGAGAAAAATAAAGGAAAATGGCCACCGAAGAGAGGAATACCTCAATATGCAAGTGAGAAAGAAAATGTCGTTCCTTACAAGAGATTCAATACAACTAAGAAGGGACGTGGAGAGAAACATGCTAGAGGCAGTGGTAGGGAACTATTGTAGTGTCGGATATGTGGTAAGGATCATCGTAAGATGGATTGTCTAAGGTATCAGAGCGGTAGCAAACCCCATATCTATAGTGCTCAGGAAGTGTATATAGTTGTTGATGTTTTTCATAGCATTCCTCGGATCTATGGAGTTGTGGACAATAGGAAGGTGATCATCAGGCATCTATCATTGAGATGGAAATTAAGCTTTGTGATCAAGTTGTTTCTATTTTGATTGATCTTGGATCAAAATATAGTTATATTAACCTTGACCTGGTGGATAAATGTGGTTGGAGAAAAGAAGTGCATGCAGAATCTTGGTTGCTACAATTGGCTAAAGGTACAAAGAAGCGAGTTCACCATTAGGTAAGAGCTTGTGAATTTGAGTTAAATGGTATGCCCGCAAAAACACATTTGAATGTATTACCATTGGAATCGTATAGTTTGGGTATGGATTGGCTATACCTTCACAGAACCAAAGTGGATTTCTCGACAAGGCCATTGAGTGTGTGGATGATAGTGGGGAAAATAGGAATTTGCAGGGGAAGAAGAAGCCTACATTAGTGAGGATGGTTACCACTATGCAGGCTAAGCATTGTTGTAGGAAAGGTTGTGTGATGTTTGTAGTACACATTTCTAGTGACAAGGGTAAGGAGGTTGAGGATGCATATGTGTTAAGAAAGTACCCAATTTCATAGCAGTTTCAGGATGTATTTCAAGAGGACATTACAGAGTTTCCACCTCACAGGGAAGTAGACTTTTCGATTGAATTTGTTCCAGGGTAAGCTCCAGCATCAAAAGCACCTTATAGGATGAGCACACTTGATTTGGTAGAGTTGAAGTTGCAGCCAAAGGAAATATTGGACAAAGGATACATTAGACCTAGTGTATCACCTTTGGGCGCGCCAGTGTTGTTTTAAAGAAGAAAGATGGTGATATTAGATAGTGAATTGACTACATGCAACTGAACAAGGTAACAATCAAGAATAGGTACCCTTTGCCGAGGATTGATGATTTGTTTGATTATTTGAAGGGAGTAGAAATTTTCTCTAAGATTGACTTGAGATCAGGATATCATCAGGTACGCATCAGGGAAGAGGATATATTCAAGGCTGTGTTTAGGACCAGGTATGGGAATTATGAGTTTGTTGTTATTCCATTTAGTTTGACTAATGCTTCAACTACATTTATCTGTTTGATGAATAGTGCGTTGCGTCCTTATCTAGACAAGTTTTTATTGTATTCATTGTTGACATATTGGTATATTTTCTAATAATGAGGAAGAGCATGCCAATCATTTAGCAACAATGTTGAGATTTCTAAGAGAGCATTAGTTGTATGCTAAACTTAGCAAGTGCAACTTCTTTGAGACTTGGGTACATTACTTGGGGCATGTCATCTCCAAGGATGGAATAGCAGTGGATCCATAAAAGATAAGGGATATCATGGAGAGGTCAGATCCTAAGAATGTGGATGAGGTGAGATCATTTATGGGATTGTTAGGTTACTATAAGAGGTTCATCAGGATCTTCTCATGCATTGAATATCCTATCACATCATTACAGAGGAAAGGTAAGAAGTTTGAATGGATAGAAGAATGTGAGGCTAGTTTTGAGAAGCTTAAGCAGTTGTTGACACATGCACCAGTGCTAAAGATTGCGGATTTGGACAAGGAGTTTGTAGTGTGTACAAATGATTATAAGAGAGGACTCGGTGGATTTCTCATGCAAGAAGGACAGGTAGTGTGCTATGAGTCACGAAAACTAAATGATCACGAGCATAACTATCTAACGTGTGATCTTGAGCTAACATCTATTATACATGTATTGAAGATGTGGAGACATTATCTTCTAGGTAGGATGTTTACATTGATGAGTGATCATAGTGCGTTGAGGTATTTATTTGACCAACTGAATCTAAATGCCAAGCAATATAGATGGTTGGATACCCTTAGTGAGTTCGAATTCGAGATCAGATACATCAAAGGGAAGGAGAGTCGGGTTGCAGATGCTCTTAGTAGGAAGGTACATGTAAATAATATAGCAGATATGAGCTCTTATGGGATAGAGTTACATGATAGGATCTTGCGGGCAAGATAGCAGGATGACAAATACATGGAGATCATTCACAGGTTACAAAAGAGCACAGGTATATGTACATGTACAAGTGCAGATATAGGTACATGTGATTGGGATGCAGACTATTTTCTCATGACAGATGGTTTGGTGAGGTTTAGAGACAAGATCTATGTGTCGAATTGCAGTGGTCTCAAGAAGCTTATCTTGAGGGTGTATCATGTCAAGTCTTACTCGGGTCATCTAGGATATCAGAAGATGTTGATGGCGATAAAGAAGTTCTACTATTGGCCTAATCTGAAGAAGTAAGTGGCATAGTTCATGGCTATATGTTTAGATTATCAGTTGGTAAAGGAAAAATGTAAGCATCCAAGTGGTTTACTTTAGCCTATAATGATTCTGGTATGGATATGGGAGGTCATTTCCATGGATCTCATTACAGGTATTCTGAGGATAATGAGGAAACATGATTCTATTATGGTTGTGGTTGACAAGTTGAGCAAGGTAGTTGACTTCATTCTAGTGAAGACTACATATTCAGCTAGTCAGGTAGCACAGGTGTTCATTAGAGAGATAGTGAGACTGCATGGTGTTCCGAAGAAGATTGTGTTAGGCAGGGATGTAAAGTTCACTTCCGAGTTTTTTAAGGAGCTATTTGTAGGTTTGGGTACAAAGTTGATCTTTAGTACAAATTATCATCTGCAAACAGATGGACAAATAAAGAGGGTCAACAGGATCTTGGAGGATATGTTGACAATGTACGTGACACACCAGCATAAGAAATGGGAGGAGTGTCTTCCATTGGTTGAATTCACATACAATAATGGTTATCAGGAGTCATCAAAGATGAGTCCTTTCGAGGTATTGTATGGACGAAGTTGTAACACTCCCATCAGCTGGAGTGATCCACTGAAAAAGGTACTCATTGTACTGGATATGTTGGGGGATATCGAGCAGGAAATGTGGGTTATAAAGAAGAATCTAAAGGCAACACAGGATAAACACAAGAGTTATGTGGATCAACATAGTGTATTCAAGGAGTTTCAGGTTGGGGAGCATGTGTATTTGCGCATCAAGCCCAAGACAAGCTAACTGAGGATTGTTTCATGTGCCAATTTGACACTATGGTATTGCGGACCTTTCGAGATCCTTGAGAGGATTAGACTAGTGGCATATCAACTTGCACTACATCCAACAATGAAATTCCATGATGTTTTCCATATTCCATTGCTTAAGAAGTATATAAACGATGTTTATCATGTTATTGATTGGTCTGTATTACAGGTGGAGAAAGAATGAGAGTTCGAGTCGAAGGCTCAATGAATATTACAATGGAAACATCTCATGCTCAGGAACATAGCCATAGAGAAAGTTAAATTGTAGTGGAAGCACTTTGGACCTAAAGAAGCTACACGGGAGATGGAAAATCAGATGCATGCCCTATAGCCTTCCTTGTTTGCTGATTGAGGCAATTTGTTTTTGGTTTGATGTTGGTATATGTTTGGCATATGCTTTTCTAATGTTTTGGTATATGTATATATGTATATGGATGTAAATACCTCCATGAGATAAGTTATAAAGATCCAATAAGCGGTATGGTTTTTATCTTGTCATGTTGCCATCATGTTTTGCTTTTGAGTGGGTCTTTCATTGTAAATACTGCAATGAGTTAAGTTATGAAGATCCATGGGCAATATGTTTGTTTTTCAGCAATTTTGCTAAGATCATGGTGTGGTTTAACACTGAAGTTGGTGTTCCCCAAGGGGTAGGGTTCTGTAACAACCCTAGTGAAAAAATCCATGCAATAAAAGTTAATAAAGGAAAAATAAGACCACGATTAAGGGACACGTATTCCAAGTTGAATGTTCGGCAAAGATATCCTAGTGGGCATCACTAGATGTGTGTTTTGGCTAAGGAAAATTGGCAAAGGCTAAGGCAAAGGCATTAAAAGGAAAAAAGGAATTTTTGGCACATTTATTTATGAAATTAAATGAAATTAGGAGAAAAGTAAGGTGAAAGGTCACAAGTTTCATGTGAGGAGGCAATTGAAGGAAAATAATGGAAAATGAAGAAAATGGAGGCCTTTTTAATAAAAAAGCTTCTAAGAATCAGTCGGTAACCTTTGGTCAGTTCAAGTTTGGAGATCTCTCATTATTCTCTCTCTCTCTCTCACTCTTGGTCACTTAGAGTTTTCTTGGAGCACTCTAGCTTTAGATAAAGGAAGGAAAATCAAGCAAAGGGAAAGAAAGGAAAGAAAGGATCAAGGAAAGGAAAGCAGGATGAAGAAGTTTCAAACAAGAATACCTGCTGGTAAACTTTTGCATGTGTAGTTTCCTAGCTAGTTTGGGAATGAATGGATTTGCATGTTGATGTATGGTTATCTTGTTGTCGGTAGAATGGTTTTGATGGGTTATGACAATGTTTTTTAAGCTATCCTTTCCTTTTTCTAGATGCCATGGTATGTTGGGATGTTTATCTCAGTTTTTAGCTTTGTTTTACCAGATGGATTTCAGAATCTGGGGTAGAGGTGTTCTTAAGTTTCATTCCCAAAGGCCTAGGAATCCCTTGACCGGTTTTGGCGGGATACACAGTAAAGGCTGAGGAAGGAGTCTTGGTTTAGGGCCTAGTGATCCGAGTTTGGATTGCAGTAAAGCCTGAGATACTGGTCTCATTTTAGGTCCTAGTGATCTAGGATTGGATTGTGGTAAAGCCTGAGAGACAAGGAGATGGAAAATTCCTCAAGGATAGTGATGGATTTGTGATGGCATTCCAAGTTTGGTACGGTTGTGATTGGAGCAATGGTTTTGGTGTGATCATGGTTTGTTGAGGGTGGAGGTGGTTTAACCTTTGGATTCCCTTGGTTTTTCATGGATTGGTTATTCTACGAGATCCCACATTCATGCTTGGAATATGGCACAAGGGAAACTAGCTGAAAGAGAGATTTGGTTCAACCATGTATATGGTCAGAAGGTATGTGGAGTCCCGAAGCTAGTCAGATTTGCCTATGATTAATGAATGCTAAGTTCTCTTACTTTTTCATTGGTTTATATGTGGATCTAATGGTTGTCATATCTTTGACATTTATATGGTTTTATGCTTGTTATAAGCATGGTTATATGAGTGGTTTATGTCATGGTTATTTCATGTATTTACTTGTAATTTTTAAATGGATGGATGGAAGACCTAATTGATGTTATAAAAATTCAATGGAGAATGTGGTGATCCTTTTGGTTATGTTTCATAAGTTCTATCAGTAATTTATGCTCTGTCTTGTATCCTAGACCTATATGTTTCATTGATGCCAAGTGTTTGACAGAACGTCAGTCTCGGTTGGGGATTCTCAAGCCTAGTCCTGAGGTTGATTTTTTATTTGCTTATATCGACATCATGTCTTTGATGGATTATGAATGTTATAACAAGTTCTGGGTAGGGGCCGAGATTTTGGGCTAGAAAAGTGGCTCAAATCCTAGGGACGTTGGCACAGGTGCGTTGAAAAGAGTCCAGGGATGCTCGCGCATAGGCTTGTGAGAGTGACTTTGACTTCTCGACGATGTACTTCCTATAGCATGAGAGAGACTAAGGGTTAAAAGGCTTAAATCATCAATGGGACTTAAGGATAGGATGTCTGAGTGGATGACATATCTCCTGAGGCTGTTGTTGCTGATGTGGATGGTTTTTTTTTTATATGTTCCATTAGTTCTATTTCCTTAAGCTCACAATTTGAATCCCTTATAGTGACCTCTCTCGTCACAAGTTTACCTTGACCGGTTGGTTGCTTGGGTGGAATTGGGAGGAGGGGGTGTTACATTACCATTTTCTCAGCCCTATTCATATTTTTCTCTGCTAAACCTGCGATCACAGTCCTATGTGCTCTGAAATCATGTTGGGATAAGTAAGTTATCATAGAGGAGAACAAGGATCTAATAATAATGAAGGTAAGAGAGAGTAGATTAATATTTCTTGTATGGACGCCATCAATATAAATTTCCAACAAAACGAGGGTAAAAAAAAGTCCCAACAAACATTTCATTAAAATATCATAAACCCTAATCACCTCAACATCATGGTAAATAGAGCTTTAGTGAGGCCACAATTTCATCTGGACAACAAATTTCTCTGGTGATTTTTTCTCAAGGAATTTTACCATGGAAGTGTTTGAATCATTTTTTTTTATAGTGGAATAAGATTCAGCACAATCAAGAACCTCTAGGGAAAACAAAATTCTGATAACCTGAAATTCCAAAAAATTCTGCCATATTTCATCAAAATCCTACCCATTTTCCATTCACGAAAAATGTTGCCTCCTTAAATTATTTAAAACAATAATCTTTTAATTTTCATTTATTGTAACCTTATAACCTAAAAATTTCACTTGATTGTAATTCTTCTGGTTTTGAAATCCTTTCTCAAATCACTCAATAATGACTTCCTTTGTATATGCTCTCAACCAAATCTTACTCTCGCTTTTCATAATACATACAGGTTTAAGCCAACATCTTTAACTCAGTCTTATACTTTTACTATCAATATTACCACTTATTTCATCTTTGTGTGATCTCTTAATCTCTCTTTATTATTATGTTTTCCCATATCCAATAATTCCTTTATGTTTTTCTTAACATGTGTCAAGTTGTCTAATATATTATAATATACTTTAGTATGGATTATTATGTTGTTACTTTATTTGGTTTGTGATGTGATTGTAATCTTTATAGTGGCGTCATCTCTTTCCTCCTTTTGATGAGAAACATCATTATTCCCTTCCAAGTTCTTTAATTTTGATTGTTATGACTCTAGTTTCAGCCACATTAAAGTTTTAAATCAATATCAAAATTTGGTTTCCAAATGCAGTATAAGATGTCTTCAAGGGGAAGTGACATTGAAACAGTTGATGATTTACATTATCATGGATGGTACATGCTTCCCTTGGAAATATTTCATGGGTTACATTATTGTGAATGGTACATTCATAAATAACATAACACACCCATTTAAGCTATTTGATGTATTACGATTACCATAAGAATTCGTAATCTTGAAATCCATTTTTTAAGGGAAATTGGAAATTTTTCTTCTTTATTAAAAGGGAATTTTGAATTACATTTGGGAAACTTTTAAAGAAATTCTTCGTTGTCAAAGTAGTTTCTTTGAGGAGAATTTTTGAATCCTGGAAGGCACTTTCTTTTCTGTTTTTGTACAACTTTCATGTGTTATGCATGCATGTAATATTCCTTACACACCAATTTGGACTTGGAAGATTTTGAGATTTGGATATGGAAATTGTTCATCAACCTAGATACCTAGCCAAAAGACTAAGTAATAAATGAGTGTGTGAGGGGTGGAAGGGGATCTATGGGATTCTAAACATCAAGTGTTAACTTCTTTTGGAAAGGGAAAATAGTTTGTTAATCTCCCATAAGCCCATAATTGTATCTCTCTCACCCCCTTTTAAGTTGTGTATTTGATAGTTGGTATATGGGAGCCCAATGCATTAAATGCTACTAATATTGTTTGATATTCAATACTATTTTGTGATAACATAGTATTCATGAGGAATTTTATAGATAACATAGTATATATACTTTTCTCATAGACAAAAAAACAACAATTTTTGAATTTGTATTTCTTTAATGACCACATGATGAAGAAAAAGTTAAAATTCTATTGTCTTCCCATCACCAAAGTGAAAAATCTAATAAATAGAGAGTAGATTGTTATAAATTTTAAGAGTAAGGAGAACATTATTAATGTAGTGATTACCTAACTGCACAATTCCTAAGCCTAAAACATCATGTTGAGAAGAATCTCCAAGTATAAACCTATAACATTCACCAAAAAACAATAAAAAAATGTTTGATGGGACTAATCCATACCTCATGCATGAACTTTGCATAGTTTTTGAGCAGAAATCAATATGTTCTTGAATTTAAAATTTTGAAAGAACATGTTAAAATTGTGTGCAGTAGAAACATGAACAAATTCAGTGGGTTTTATATTGAGGTTTTAATCAGCTATAGTCAATTTTATCAGTGAGGATGAGGTCCAAACTTCATAGATATTAATCTAATATTTCAAGCAACATACTGGTATTCTTTTAATTTTATATGCAGTGTGGAGTTTATTATTTTGGCCACAAAGAATTCCCTTCATGATCAAATTAACTTAGAGATGCTTCACTGTGTATATATGTGTTTACTGAATAAGTTGAATCCCATGTTTTTTAGTTTCCATTCTTTTCCTTGCACTGAATTATTGGGTATTGATTTTACTATTAAAATGTTGTAATCATATCTCAACATGGCTCTGAGAGCTTGGAAGCATATATTTTTGAACGGTGTGTATCCTGACATAAAAACGTACTCTGCTTAGGCATGAAAACCTACTATGCTCTTATAAAAGGGCTCTTGCAGAAAATTCATTAGGAAGAAGCCTATGCTTAGCTTGACATAGTCGTGAGGATCAATTTCTATGATTTGCACAAACTTATCATAGGAGAATGACTGACTTTAATTGAATCTGGGTTCCCAAAATAAGCAAATAGGAAAAAAATTAAACTCCAGAACATGACATTTATTCTATAATGTTCATATGGAAACAAAAATTATTTGAAAAATTATAAAAACGATCATAAAAAAGCTATGTGACACCATGCAAGGGTAACTCTCGAGTCAAAAGTGTACTGAGTTATTAAACAGTGATGGGTTGGGATTTATTATTTCAAAGATCTGCAAAAGGTACATGACAAATGGAATAGGCAAAAAATGAAATACTGGATTCCTAAGACATTTTTGAGGACCAATTTATATGGTTTCACATAGATTTCTCATAACAGAATGACTAACTTTAACTGAATCTAGCCTCCCAGAAGAAGCAAATAGAGAAAAATTTAAACTTCCCAACATGACCTTTATTCTATTTTTCTTAGACAAAACAAAAATTATTTGAAAAAAATAAAAATGATCATAAACAACTATGTGACACCAAGCAGGGATAACCCTTGAGTTAGGAGTGTATTATGTTGTTAAACAATGATGGGTTTGGTTGTATTTTTTTCAAAGATAAATTCCTTAGAAACCTAAGGATTGACATTCAAGAGAAAACAATTACTAAGGAGTTATCTCCACAACAAGAAAATCATTTTGTATTATCTTCTCAATAAGTGTATTCTTCCACTTTGCAGGCACAATAAAATCACATTGAACAAATCTCATTGAGCAGATTGGAAGAAATGAAGAAAATATAACATGAGTTAAGTTCACTCTAATTCATACATCACAACTCTTGAGCCTTGCAAAGGATGAAAAAGAGGTTAAGGTCCTTGTAAATGAAATATTCTTTGATGGGTTGCTTGCTTGCAATATGTTTTTATGACTTGCAACATTGTCAAGTTCTATTGGGCACCTGTCATTATCTGGTGGTGTTCCTTTATTCTAATGAATGATGGGCCATAGGACAAACTTGGTATGTCATCACATAACATATCACATATTCTTTCCTCTGTTACTCATACCTACGCTATTACCTTATTGTTGAAGAATCTAGGGCATGGAGTTAATGAGATTCTTCTTAACATGATAATTATTTGTGAGGTATTTTAATTTTTCTTCTTAGCATAATCTTCACTTGTTCTTATTAGAATGTGTCTTCTTATATTCATGAAATAGTTAGCAAAAAACAAAGAGACAAAAACACAAGATTTTGGCTTTTTTCTAGGGCCAAAACCTCTCCCTCTTGGAGAGAAAAATCGACACAAAATTCTTCTTATAGAGATTCCAATTGACGAATACAAAGACCATGACCCTTGATGAATTATTTCATTCCAAGACCAAGACATCAAACCTCTTTGTTGTCACTATTGTGGTCATCATTATGTTGCACCATTGAACCCATTTGATATCTTCATTCTTGTTGCATCATGACTGTTCCTTCATCGAGATTTTCAACATCACAATGAGATCTTCATATGAATGAGGGTTGCACTGAGATCACTATTGTATCATAGTTACACCATTGATATCTTCATTGGAATACCACCGAGATCATGATTGCATCATGACTGTGTATGCTGAGACAAGATTATTCTTCCAACGTGTATGCTGAGACTATGATTGTGTGTCCTCCTGCACTGTGCTTCTTCACCGAGACTATAACTATTCTCTCCTTGCACCGAATTATGAAACTATGTCGAGACTGTATAGTTGTGACCTTTTAACTGGGCCGAGACTTCAAAGATGTCACTGCAATACCCATCTGAAACTATAGTAGTCTTCCTTCATATGAATTGCTGAACTGTTTCCCTTATCCGAGGTTCCTGTACCACTGTACCTTGTCTGAGATTCTGGGCTTCCTACACCCATCCGAAATTACAGAGGCTTGTCTGAATTCTCTATCTTTCTGTGGTGACTTTAACTGCATATATATAGTAGTTATATCTCTCTATTTTAGCCGCATGTCAGTGTGAAGTGTTGTGTCTTCTTTTGTGAGCTAACTTGACATTTTTATTCATTTTCAGGTTGACATGACTGTGATATATAACGTTTAGCTTGCTGCCTTCTTCAAGAGGGTTGTGCTTGTCTTTGGAGGGCTTATAGACTTGTATATATTACACATATGCTTAAGAAGATCTCTTTACACATGTCTTTGACTCTTTGACTTTCCTAGACCTATGGAATGAGAAAGAAACTCATTCTTATAATTCACAAAAATAATATTTCTTTTCTTTACAAGTACAAAGATCAAAATTACATGTATAAATACCGAACCTAGTTACATTTTCTTCAATGCTCCCTCTTAACTAGAGAGGTATTTATAATGGTACTTGGTCATTCTCAATATGAATAATTTCTTATAAGAAGAATCAGATTGGTAACCTCTATTATAGCATCATAGTAACCAACATTGTTTCCACAGTAAGGCCTTGACTGATAGCTCTATCTCTCATTAGATCAGAGCACAATGTTGGTGAGACTAATAACTATAGACACCTTCGTCATTGTCTCCCAAGCTACATACCTACCCGGGTGTTCACTGAGTATGACCTTCTAGGACTATTCTTATCTTGGGTTCTCGGCTCTCAAATAATATTGGTCCTCTTGCCTACTCTTGTCTTCAATGCCCTACACATCCTTAAAGAGCATCAAAATCCAGATGATTACTCAATCCTCCATTATTTCTTCCCAAGTGAGGACAATAATGTTGTGTCTACCACGTGTCTACATTTCCATTCATGGCCTTCACTAAGACTTACGGTTGTTAGTCCTGGTCAAGTGCATGACACATGAAATGGAAAAATACATCTATCACTCCCTTTTAATCATGAGTGACTCAATCCAGGTTGCCTCTTGATTAGGGATTTGTCAGAACTCCCTCTTAACAAGGGACTCTCCTTTCCATCAACAAATTCTTCTTTGTGGATCCTTCAAATGCTTGATCAACTTCTTTCCTTAATGTCATGAAATTCAGTTGAGATTCTTACTTGTAGGGCATTAGTGTTGAAAATAGCAACAAGAAATGCTAAAAATAGCATTTCGGGATACATTCCATTTTTAATTAGTCCCTAAATTAAAATTTGAATTTGAGCTCAGTATCTGTTTGTAAAATAATTAATTAATTCATCTTGAGTTAATTAGTTAGAGAAAATCAAACATGAAGTCTATGTGAAGACATGCAACAGTTATCCCTTTGATTGAGGAAGTTAACCCTTAATTAAGGAGATTAGGATGAGTTGTACTTTGAGTTGTAATTAGTTAGCTAAGTTAACTGAGTTAAGTCCAGTTAGATTAGTTCCAACAATTTGTGGAAGTGATTGTGAGTTAAGTTAGTCAATGCATGCATGCAACTAGTGTACTTCAGATAACTTAATATTCTCTCATAAATAACTCATGCATGTGAGTTCAGACAGAGACCCATTTGAGATAAAAGGATGGGACTATGTACTATTAGTTGCACTAATATTCCCTTGAGGATATCTCTTGCATGCAGAAGGAATTCTTTCCTTGAGGATTGCGCAATTATTTCTGAGTTTGGTGAGAAGTGTGTGAGGTAATTACACACAGGTGACAACTTGAGGACCTAGGAGAAACTGCGCAAGGAAATAGGAGGCTTAGAGGATTGAAGGAAGGCATGTGTGTTGTCTATTCTATCTATGAGTAGCAGTGAGGGATTTTACTGAGAGCTGGATAGCTTGTGAGCTAAAGCTTTGTGTAATCCTGATATATTTCCACTTGTATGATAATACAGAGATTGGGGTTTTTAGCTGAGGCTTTCCCAAGAGTATTATTCTATGTTTCATGTGTGATTAATTTCTTCTTCATCTGTTATATTTGTTCTATTTGATCTTGCTCAGAATCAATTAAGCTTTCGCAAGTTTGTTTGTAAAAGTAGATCAAGTATTTTTCTTTAGTTACATTGCATTATCAAGTGATCTACAATGAAATTTCTACATGGTATCAGAGGAAAGGTGATCAAAGTGAAGAATAGTATACAAAGAAGGGAGAAGTTCGAAGTTTGAAGTTCTTGATTATAGAAATTGAATTCTTATCACATCTCAAATTTCACCAATGGAGTTCAATGTTTTGAGACTCGAGTATGCCTTGGATGGCAACTCGAATTATATATCTTGGAAGGATCGCATGGAATTGGTATTAGAGGACAACGGTTTGAAGGACTTCATTGGTCAAGAAGTCCCCAAGATAGCAACTGCTAATGCCCAAGAATTGGCAGAATGGAAGAAATGTGTGGCTAGAGCGAGGAGGATTCTTCTAGAGGGAGTTCGAGACCATATTGTCTCGAGTCTCCTTGGGAAGGAGACACTATTTTCAATGTGGAAAACATTGAAGGATCTATATCAGAACAACAACGATCAGAGGAAGCTAGCACTGAAAGACAAGCTTCAGAAAATCAAGTGTGAAAAGGGAAACACGATCCCTACGTATCTGAACAAGCTCACAACCTGCAGGGATGAGCTTGGAAGTGTAGGAATCATGACAACCGATGATGACATGGTGAGTCTTTCTCTCCTCGGTCTTCCTAAGAGCTGGCATAGCTAGCAAGGCTCAGTAAATGGAAGAGAGAAACTTCCAGATTGAGAATGATTGTGGTCAGATCTAATGTAGGAGGAGACAAGGAGAAGCACCAGAGATGGTTCTTAATCAAAGCATGATGATGAAGAAAATCTAGCCTTAGCAAGTAAGGTGAGGAAAGGGAAAGGGAAGGCTTCCCATTCATCGAGTTCTTCCCACAGTGGGAAGAAGGTTGACAAATCTAAAGTTTGATGCTTTAATTGTCATGAAGTGGGCCATTATGCAACAAATTATCCATAGAAGTAATCCAAGAAGGGATCCTCGAAAGGATCATATGGTGAGGCACTGGCCTCACAGTTCGAATTGGATTTCACCCTCATCATATGAATGGTTTCCTCAATGGTGTGTTATGTTTGGTACCTGGCAAATGGAGCCTCATTCCACATGACCGACGACAAGATTTTATTTAGTACCTTGGAGGTGAAGGACCTCCAGATGCACATAGAGATGTGCGATGATGGAAAGTACCATGTTTCAGGTGAAGGCATGGTTGTGTTTTAGAGGGAGAATGGAGCTCCTCTCACCCTGATTGATGTAAAGTATGTGCCTAGACTGAAGAAGAACCTGGTATCCATTGCAATGTTGGAAGACAAAGGCTATGATGTAGTCTTTAGTAAAGGAAAGGCATTCCTAAGACACATCGACATGGGACTGACCAAGAGGATTGGGATTCCAGTGAAGAATCTCTACAAGATGGAGGTAGATGACTGTGCTGCATTGAGTTCCAAAGAAGAGTTGGTGCAAAGCCAAGATATTGGCGAGCTATGGCATAGAATATTGGGCCACTTGCACCATGGGGCCTTAAAGATCATGCAACAAATTCTACCAGACTTCCCAAGGGTGAAATTGAGCAAGTGGATATATGCAAAGGTTTTACCTTGGGTAAGTATGCAAAATCTTCCTTTCAGTATCGAGACATTCGAGCTGGAGCAATCCTAGAGCAAGTTCATACAGATGTGTGTGGACCATTCTCGACAGCCCCCACTGCTAAACAAAGGTACTATGTTATTTTCGTTGATGATTTTTCTCATAGAAGATGGATCTATTTCATGTAAAAGAAGGATCAAACCTTCTCAAGGTTTTGTGAGTTCAAAGCCTTGGTTGAGAAAGAATCAGGAAAGAAGATAAGGGCCTTGCGAAGTGACAATGGTGGAGATTATGTCTCTCAACAGTTTAAGGACTTCTGTGCAGCAGAAGGAATTAAACGGGAGTTGATGGCACCCCATAACCCACAACAGAATGGGGTGGCCAAAAGGAAGAACAAAATGATTGTGGGAGCAGCTCAAGCGATGCTGCATGACCAAGGCCTACCACTTCATTTGTGGGCTGAGGCATGCAATACAATGGTATACTTGCAGAATAGAAGCCCACATCGTATACTGGGGATGAAGACACCAAAGGAGGTTTTCTTCAAGAAGAGACCAGATGCGAGTCACTTCAGGATCTTTGGCTCATTGGTATTTTTCCATGTGACCAAAGATGCCCGAAAGAAGCTAGAGCCAACAGTTGAGTTGGGGATACTTGTGGGGTACACTGATACACCCCACAACTAGCAGGTGTTCTTGCCTACCAGTTAGAGGACAATGGTATGCAAAGATCTAAAGTTAGATGAGCAGAAGACCATGCAAGTTTCCCTTTAGAGGGAGCTCAAGTTGCATGCAGAGGAGGAACTTTTGGTTCCTAAGGAGGAGGAGCCTCAGACTGATGCAGAGCAGCTGCATGTAGAGAATCCAGGAGTGGAGACATACACTCATGTCGAGTCTTCCAGATATGGGCGAAAACGCTCAAGGGAAGCTGACAGATTGTTGATGGATGCAAGAGAGAATGTGGGAGAGCCATATTCTCAGTGTAGACAGAGGAGGTCACCTGAGCGGTACATTGGTTACATGGCCCTAGTTGGGGAGTGTGTAGAGACTGAACCATCTTCCTTCGAGGAAGTAGTGCAATAGCTAGGTTGATGCTATGGTCGAGGAGTATGACTCCATAGTTTGGAACAATGTTTGGGATGTTGTTCCAAGACCGGAGAACAAGTCAGTGGTGAGTTCTCAATGGCTTTACAAGGTAAAGCAAGCAACTGATGGTAATGTGGAGAAACATAAGGCAAGGTTTGTTGCTCGTGGTTTCTCACAGGTCGAGGGGATCGACTATGATGAGTCTTGTGTCCCTATAGCAAGGTACTCATCTATCATATCGACTTTGGCACTATTAGCATAGATGTGTTGCAAGATCCATTAGATAGATGTGAAGACTACATTCCTCAATGGCAAGATTGAGGAAGAAGTGTACATAGAGCAGCCGAAAGGTTTTGCAACCTTCGATCGTGAGTCACATCTGTGCCGAATCAAGAGAGCTTTGTACGGGCTAAATAAAGCACCTTGTGCTTGGTACACTAGGATCGACAGCTATTTCACCAGGTTAGGCTTCACAAAGAGTGAAGCGGCTGCAAACCTATACCACATCATGGTATAAGGTAAGCCATTGATCATTGTTATTTATGTTGATGATTTGATATTGATAGGTGATGATCAGTTGATCAAGTCTTGCAAGGAGGACCTTGCAAGAGAGTTCGATATGAAAGACATGGGTCTGATGCACTACTTTCTAGGCATGGAAGTGTGTCAGAAGGATGGGGAAGTGTTTGTGTCTCAAGGCAAGTATGCCAATGAGATACTAAGGAGATTCAACATGGAGAAGTGTAAGTCCATGTAGATTCCTCTAGCAAGTAACTGGAGGAAGGAGGATGCTACCTCAGGTGAGGTAGTAGTTGCTACTATGTATCGACAACTTGTGGGTTCATTGATGTATGTAGTGAACACACGACCAGATTTGTGCTTTGCGGTGAGCCAGCTGAGTCAAGCTATGGTTCAGCCTACCAAGCTGTTTTGGAAGGCAGCTAAGCATGTGCTGACATACCTCAGAGGCACATCTCAGTATGGATTATGGTAGAGACGGACAGAGGGAGTGAAGCTTCAGGGCTTCAGATTGGGCAGGGAGTCCATCAGATTGGAAGAGCACTTCAGGAGGAATTTTCAACCTTGATTCAACTACAGTTTCTTGGTACAATAGGAAATAGAGGCTAGTTACACTTAGCTCAATAGAGGTTGAATACATGGCTGCCAGTCAGGCAGCATGTGAGGCCATTTGGATGCAGAAAATTCTAGCTGGATTGTTTGATCATAGGATGGATCCAATTGTGATCTATTGTGATAATCAGAGTTGTATCAAACTCTTTAAGGATCCAGTATTTCATGACAGGTCCAAGCACATCTATATCTGGTATCATCATCTTCGAGACTGTGTGGTGAAGAGGATCATGGTGTTGCAGTATGTTTCGACCGAGGAGCATGATGCAGATATTTTGATGAAGACATTGTCAAAATCCAAATTCGAGTTCCAAAGAGATAGGATCAAGGTGACAGATAATCCCTTTCTTGTTGAGAGGGAGTGTTGAAAATAGCAACAAGAAATGCTAAATATAGAAATGCTAAAAATAGCATTGTTATAAATAGAATTTAGAGATACATTCCAATTTTAATTAGTCCCTAAATTAAAATTCGAATTTGAGCTCAGCAGTTGTTTGTAAAATAATTAATTAATTCATCTTGAGTTAATTAGTTAGAGAAAATCAAACATGAAGTCTATGTGAATACATGCAACAGTTATCCCTTTAATTGAGGAAGTTATCCATTAATTAAGGAGATCTGGATGAGTTATACTTTGAGTTTTAATTAGTTATCTCAGTTAACTGAGTTAAGTCTAGTTATATTAGTTCAAATAGTTTGTGGAACTGATTGTGGAGTTCAGTTAGTCAATGCATGCATGCATGCAACTAGTATACTTTAGATAACTTAATATTCTCTCATAAATAACTCGTGCATGTCAGTTTAGACAGAGACCCAGTTGAGATCAAATGATGGGACAATGTACTATTATTTGCAGGAATATTCCCTTGAGGATATCTCTTGCATGCAGAAGGAATTCTTTCCTTGATGATTGCGCAGTTATTTCTAAGTTTGGTGAGTAGTGTGTGAGGTAATTACACACAAGTGGCAGCTTGAGGACCTAGGAGAAATTGCGCAAGGAAATATGAGGCTTGGAGGACTAAATGAAGGCATATGTGTTGTTTATTCTGTCTATGAGCAGCAATGAGGGATTGTACTAAGAGCTGGATAGCTTGTGAGCTGCAGCTTTGTGTAATCCTTATGTATTTCCACTTGTATGATAATACAGAGATCAGGGTTTTTAGCTGAGGATTTCCCTAGAGTATTCTTCTATGTTTCATGTGTGATTTGTTTCTTCTTCATCTGTTATATGTGTTCTATTTGATCTTGCTCAAAATCGATTAAGCTTCCGCAAGTTTGTTTGTAGAAGTAGATCAAGTATTTTGCTTTAGTTACATTGCATTATCAGGTGATCTACAATGAAATTTCTGCAATTAGCCATCGATCAATTTCCTTCTTGGTTCGTCATGTCATTTCTTTCTTCATGCAAAGTGGCCTTCTTGGTACATTTTTGGAAACTTCTTCATCTAGATAGTTCTTTCTCTTCATGCTTCTTTCAGGAAATTTCCATCCACCACATGAATGTGATTTGTTCTTGTGTTTATAATTCTTGTTCCAGTAGCCTTGCATGAACTCATCCATACATTATTCAATAAATCAAGTCAAAGTATTAAATAAAATCGTACCTTATGAGATGGCTTTCTATCATGACACCTTTCAATAGGTATCAGTGTCCTGCATACTTATTGGCACATTTCTGGGAAAATATATCTATTGTCAAGGGTCTCCATTTTTTTAGACTTTAATCAAAGTCTTCATATCTTTCTGGGAGATTTCCTAGTCACCTCTTCTTGGTATTTTGGATGTTGATTTCTTTCATCATGGTTGTATAGATCACAATCTCTTCCTCACACATTTCATTCTCAAGGGTTTCTAAGCAAAAATTTGTAATCATAGTCAACCACCTCATACTTTATATCATGACATATATTTTCATTTAATCTAGTATGACTTATGACTTTCTGAATTTTTTCAGAGGAGGAAATCCTTCTCCTTTGATCATGCTTCTTAAGATAGAGGCGATGATCTATATTACTTGCAACCATAAGACACAACATTATAAAATTAAATACAAGCATACATACCTCATTTTACCATTTGGTCATCTAGTCTTCTTCCAACAACTTCCTTGATTGAGGTGTCTTCAAAACCTTGATCTTCTTCTTTTCTGATATCATCATAACATCATCCATGAATTCCACAAGTTGGAGTTCTTGATGAAACACTTGCTTCTTCTCTAGATCAAAGAATCTTGAGGATCTTGTATATCCTTATCTGGCAGATGTTTCCATTTTGACTTGATGTATGATGAGACCTATATTGGATGAATTCTTCATTTTCTTCAATGTCCAATGAGGTTCCCAAGAGTTATTTCCTTCATGTTTGATTGCCATGGATTTTGTTCTTCATGATTCCCATGGTGATGCCATGAGCTCTTGCTTCTAATGCTTTCATGATGCCACAATGCATCTTAATATCATGGTCATATCTAAAGATTTAGGAGCTTATGATAGGACCCCTTTTTGTGAGAGATTTGTTGCTCCCTCTTTCTTTGGCCCTTTTCTTCAGCTTCCTCCATCTTTTTGGTGATATGAGCTTCTATCCACATTCTTTTCATAGCATTGAATCTTATACTATATTGTCTTTCTCTATCTAGCATAGAGACCACAGATTGTTGAATGAGGTAACCTTCTTCTTATCATCTTTCCTAGATCTCCCAATTGAGATCTCATGAAAATATTCCTTTGTTCTTTGATACCTTTACTTTTGTGTAGATCTAAGTGATGTGACCTTCTTTACTACAATTTCAGAGAATATATCTTCTAGTATTTCATATATCTCTCTTTATGTTTCCTCTTCTACTCCATAGGCATTGGAGTACTTTTGAGTGATTTCATACGAATCCTATGAGTCTCTTGATGCATTCAAGCATTGCTTGACCTTCAGAGACCTTTCCATAGATATTAATGACTTCTCTTTTGTATGAGGATTATGACAATCCTCCTTATTCTATTTCCTTGCAAAACCAGGTCATTAAACCAAAAAATTGATTAAACATGAAAGGTACTTACTTGAAATGTGAAGAGGAGATCTTCACCTTAATGCTTCCTTTGCTTGAGTTTCCCATCATGAACCACTAGTATCCTTTTATCAAGACTTCCTTGGAGACCTTCTAGCACCATGACATTTGTGATATTGACATCACCAAAACTGCTTCGTGACTTTGAGATCATCTTGACTCTCAATTCATATTTAAGGTATTTGAGAACATTATTGATAGGCTAGTGATACTTCTATACCAAAAGTGGACTTTATCACAATCAATATTCCTTGGAGTGCATCAACAAACACCTACATCGAGAATTATCCAAACTATGATAGTGATATAGGGAGACTTATGTTCTGATTTGAGCATCATGTTGTTAAAGATCTGAGACTGTGACAAGTATGTTGTTATGACACAGTATTGAGACAATGATGTCTTTGTGTAAAGAGGCATTGTATAGAGAAACTGCCTTATCACCGAAACTACCTTGTTGTGGTAGCTAGATTGAGGCAATGGTATAATATGGATTGTGAGAGGCAGTCCTTGGTTCAATTCTACCATATATATACTTGAGTCTATAATTTATGTGAAGAATGTCTTTTATTTCATAGAGAAGGTTCAATGATCAAGAAGTGAGGATCCCAGGAATGGTACTGATATACTCCATCGAACTGAACATGAGTTGAGTGCATGACTGTAATTACCGAAGTTGATACTTCACATATTGTTGTAGACTTTTTCCTTCAATCTTGACAAAACCTTTGAAGACTAATTCTTGTATGTCTCTTTCATGCCCTTCCTTAGACTGTAACCATAGATCTGATAACATGTTGAAGATTCTAGGGCATGGATTTAATGAGATTATTCTTAACATGATAAGTATTTGTGAGGTAGTTTAATTTTTCTTCTTAGCATAATCTTGACTTGTTCTTATTAGAATATGTCTTCTTATATTCATCAAATAGTTACCAAAAAACAAAGAGACAAGAACACAAGATTTTGGCTTTCTACCAGGGCCAAAACCTCTCCCTCTTGGAGAAGAAAACTTGTACAAAATGCTTCTTATAGAGATTCCAATTGACGAATACCAATACCATGACCCTTGACCTATTATGCCATTCCAGGACCAAGACATCAACCCTCTTTGTTGACATTGCTGCGGTCATCATTATGCTACACCATTGAAGCCATCTGATATCTTAATTCTTGTTGCATCATTACTATTCCTTCATCAAGATTTTCAACATCACAACAAGATCTTCATATGAATGAGGGTTGCACTAAGATCACTATTGTATCATAGTTACATCGATGATATCTTCATTGGAATACCACCAAGGTCATGATTGCATCATGACTGTGTATGTTGAGACACAATTATTCTTCCAATGTGTACGATGAGACTATGACTATGTGTCCTCCTGCACTGTGCTTCTTCACCAAGACTATAACCATTCTCTCCTTACATGGAATTATGCAACTATGTCAAGACTGTATAGTTGTGACCTTTTAAATGGGTCAAGACTTCAAATATGTCACTGCAATACCCATCCGAAACTATAGTAGTCTTCCTTCATACAAATTGTTGAACTGTTTCCCTTATCTGAGGTTCCTGTACCACTATAGCTTGTCCGAGATTTTGGGCTTCCTGCACCCATCCGAAATTACAGAGGCTTGTCTAAATTTTTTGTCTTTTTATGGTGACTTCAACTGTGTATATGTAGTAGTTATGTCTATGTATTTGAGTCGACATGTTAGTGTGAAGTGTTGTGTCTTCTTTTGTGAGCCGACTTGACATTTTTATTCATTTGCAGGCTGACATGACTATGATATGTAACGCTTAGATTTCTTCCTTCTTCAAGAGGATTGTGCTTGTATTTGGAGGGCTTATAGACTTGTATATATTTCACATATGCTCAAGAAGATCTCTTTACACATGTCTTTGACTCTTTGAATTTCCTTAAAATATGGAATGAGCAAGAAACTCATTCTTATAATTTACAAAAACAATATTTCTTTTCTTTACAAGTATAAAGATCAAAAATACATGTATAAATACCGAACCTAGTAACATTTTCTTCAACACTTATGGCATTCCTTTGCAACATTAGGTGCAATTTCTAGTTAATGCTATATAAATTTCCCTTGTTCTCTTTATTATTATTAGTATTAACTTCAATTTCCTTTTAATTTGCATCCCTTTAATTAATCAATTTATTTAAATCTCTCGACTTCACTCTTACTATTAATTTAATCCTTTTAGTATTCTCATTTTCCTCTTAATTCTCTACCCCTACTTAATTAATTAATTATGTAAATATGGGGTTTGAACCCTTTTATTTTAATAGTAAAACTATTTATTTTTAATTCTATTTATTATTATTGTTATTTTTTAATTGGCACTCCCTTTAATTTTTCAATTATCTTGATTTGACCCTCGACATCTAATAAGTTAGTCTCACAGGGCTTCACTCACTGAACCTCTAACTTATCACCTGTGTTCGTGACATATTAAACAATACCCTTCATTTGACTACATATTGGAAAATACCTCTAAAAACCACATTATTTAACCCCCTATAAATACTCACTGAGCACACCTTCCCAATTTAAAAAACCTCTACTTTCATCCGACATTATAAGTATCCATTTTTCATTAACATTTTTATACCCCTTTATATTTTTTCATTAACCTTAAGCTCCGTTTTTATACTTTCCAATACAAAAACTCTTTATCCCCTATTATATCTTCAATATATTATGTCATATTTTCCTCAATATATATTCCCCAATATGAATACACATGATATAGTATTTCTCCCCAGTGAAGGGCCCCGTGATTAATCCTAATAGAGTCCTAATAATCCCCTATATTCTCTTGCCCCTTGTTCATCTATTTTATTTGATTTATTTATTTTTAATGACTATTTTATTATCTTAATAATAGTATTCCTAATAATATTATTCTTTAATGGCTAGTTTATTATTTGTACACTAAAGGTGTCCCTTTTTGAAATTGGTTAGCCTAGTGATTGTCTACCTTTTTCATCAAATTGGCCAGGCTAGGCATTATCTACCTTTTTCATCCCCATTTGACATTTGTTTGTTTGTTCCTTTTTCATCTCCATTTTACATTTGTACGTTTGTTGCATTGTCTACCTTTTTCATCTCCATTTGACATTTGTTTGTTTGTTGTTTTGACATGAGTCAACTTTAACTTAAGAAAAAAAAGGAATTACACATCTTATTGTAAAATGGATGATTTTGCTAAATAAAATTTGCTTATATATATATATATATATATATATATATATATATATATGAATGTCATAAATAATAATGAGGAACTTATCATGGAATAACTTATTAGAATTGAAATAATCTCAAATCCCTAGGAAATTGGTGGGTGGGGAGTCACGTGGCACAAATATAATTTTTTAAATTTATTAAAAGTAATGGAGCATTTTGCTAAATAAAATTTTCTTATATATAAATGAATGTAAATAATAATGAGGAACTTATCATGGAGAAACTTATTAGAATTGGAATAATCTCAAATCGCTAGGAAATTGGTGCCGAATGTAATTTTTTTAATTTATTAAAAGTCGGTGCAACCTAACAATAGATATAATTTTAAAAAATAGATATATATGAAATTGAATTAAATTAATATAATTTGGAAAAAAAAATATTTTATTGCATGATGAGAAATTTAACAAAATTTTCATTAATTTTAAAAATAAAAAATGCCTAAGTTGAAGTAAAAAGCCTTTGTAAATTGAAGTAAATTAATATAATTTTAAAAAATGGACATTTTATTACATGATGAGAAATTTAACAAAATTTTCATTAATTTAAAAAAAAAAAAAATGAATTATTTAGATAAGTGTATATATTTTGGAATGGTTTTTAGAATTTTAATTTAATTATCAATAATTATTAGGTGGATGGTAAGGATTTAACCTCCATGAAATATTCTAGAATTTTCATAGTAGTATACACAAATCAATGATTGAGATTTATCTCCAAAGTAGTTATGTCTTTTTTATCTTTTTAATTAAATTAATTAATTAAAAACAATGTTATATGAACAAGTGTCATATGAAATGAGTTATGGTTTTTTGGGCATGTAGTATTGATAAGCCATAGTAATGACCCATGATATTATAACAAAGCCTATTTACAAATTAAGAATCTCCACGATAAAGTAGGGATAAATATATTTAATTAATTTTTAATATCTAAATTAAAATTAAATTTATTATTTATTTATTTTAATGTTTTGAAAAAGAATAATAATAATAATGATAATTTAATTTTAAGATTATGGCTAAATTAGATATTAAATTGATATATGAGATTTTTTCATTTAAAGTTTATAAAGGTATATATATTTTAATCCTCTTTGAATTTGAACCTATAACATTTTACCAAAAAAACACATACTCTATATATATATATATATATATTAAATTTCTCTATTTTATATTTATACTTTGTTAATATGAAATTGAGATTTATAGTTCCTTCACTCCATATACAAAACAAATATATGTAAAGTAAACAATTCAATAATGTGAAAATTTTCCAAACTATAAATGAATATCATATACTTAGTAGGTACTCCTTCAAATCATAATTTTTAACATAACTCCCACACAAAATTACTTTAACTAATTATGATAAATTCTCACCTTAAATCATGTTCAACCTGAGAGGTTATTGGTTTTTTGTTTAGGAATGGTCATCTTTGACATAAAACTTCTTAACTATGGTTCACTCACATGGACACTCCTTATTGTGGGACAGACACAAGTTGTGCAAAGGAAACAACAATTACTTTGGAAAGATAAGAAAGAAATAAAATTTTAATGTCCATAAGGCTAAAGATAACCTATGGGACCTCTTTTAGAGTGTAAAACTTGAAAAAAAGCATGCACTTCAAGAGATTTAATCCTCTTCAAAATGGGAAACCTTAATTGTTTATAGAAAGATGAGAAAAAAAGAAAAATTTGAAGTCCATAAGGCTAAAGATAGCCTATGGGACCTATTTTAGAGTGCAAAACTTAAAAAAATATGCACCTCAAGAGATTTAATCCTCTTCAAAATGGATCTATATTGGTTCTATATATGCATATAGCATGTGTAACTTTTCATTTTTAAAACTGTATTTTTGAATGCATAAATGGATACAATGCCTTGAAAGTTTACTTGGACACTTGGATTGTGTAAACTACACCACATAAATTTGCAATTCCAACAAATCTTTGCTAGACAAAATTTAAATTTAAATTTAAAATTGGAATTAATGGCTCCAGGAAAATGACTCCAAATTAATTTAAAATTTTTAAAAAGAGATAGCTAAAATTCTAAAACAAACCCCCTTCTTTATGTTGATTGCAAAATATCTTGAAAAGGTCAATTGAGTGAAAGATGCTCTTTATTTAATCTCATTATCAACACACACTGACTTTAGTCATTTCCTTTGTGCAGTAACATTTTTTTGTGCATAAGTACGGGGAGGTCCTATGGTAATGTTTCTCCTCGTTATCCTATGGTAATGTTTCTCCTCATTATCTTGCACGTTATCACTTGGATATAATATGTATATAAGATTTTGACACAGTGGTATGATTGGAAAAAAAATGATTTACTCATGTGGTTCAAGCAACATTTAGGCATCTACACAAGTGTGAGACTATTGCAAGCTTGAACACATTTCTTCCCCTCCATCCTCCACCCTTTAGGTTGTTATCTTTCCTTTTTTGCATCATTTTTTCCCTAACATCATAGGGATGTTCAATTCCATGTGTGTATCTTTACACCTTTAGGGGCAATTGCTAGTAATATTATCATTTAATGGCTAATTCTAAATCTTTCTTCTATAAATGAATACATAGTGGTCCTTTGTGATGACTCAAATTCTAAGTTCGTAATGATGAGTGGAGAGTCCACCCTAAATGTTGAACAAGAAATAAAATCATTTAAACAGTTTCATCCAAAATGTTCTCCCAATATGAATAACTATGAAAACATACAATTTCTTATTATTTGTATTCATTCAAAATAAAATAGAAAAATTATTTAATTTACAAAATAAAATAAAATAAGATAATATTTTAATTTTAAAATTACAACTTATATTTTACTAATTTTTTTTTTGGGCAAATATATAAAACCACCTTAAAATCACCAATTAAAACCATATAATCGTTAAATATATTATTTCAATTTTATATTATTTAAAATGACACATTTTCCTCTTTATGTAATTCCAATTCCAACTCACGTGTAAATTCAAAATCACATGGGTCAAAGCAACCAACGAACCAATGTGTCACATCCCTGTATATTACATAAAAAAATTTAACAAATGATAAACTTTATTATATTTACTTAACTCTTACCGTAACCATTGTTGCGCGGTTTAACATTTACATAACTGTACTGTGGTGATATATCTTGGACCTACGATAATTGTTTAACGACTATACAAATTATTGACTTAAGGTTGGCTTGACTGCATGGGTGACATGTGTAATGAACGGCAATCGGAAACATGCCTTGTCCGACCCGTAGCCCTTTCCGGCGTTGAGTTGTTGGCAGCATTTAAGTTTCTTGTCAGTGTTTCAATAGGTGGCCTGGCTCACCCGCTTGGCCATGTGACTCGTTGGTTTCTGCACCCTTGGCCTTCACGCCTTGGATTCCCGCGCTATTCCTACGGTGGAGATCTAATGCCCAGATCGGAGGGCTGGGAAATGCCTAAGGGTTTTGAGGTCTTTCATAAACCCCTTAGAGCTTGCTCGTGGTTCATTTGGAACGGGAAGGACTCTCGGCACCTCTCTGGTCATTCAATCACCTGGTTCGTTTTCCATTCAACGCCGCCCCTGAGCTTCATCTACAGCTCCGAGGTCTTATGCTTGCTCTTCAAGGGCTCTGTACAGGTAATACACTCAGTTTACTTTTAATTAGATTCAGTCTTTTCGACACAGTCATTTGCTACAGATTATCTCTTTTTTTTCCACAAATTCGGCACAGGCCTTGCATGCGTTTAAAATGAGGTTTGCTACTGTTTTGTAAGCTCCCACTGGCTGGTAATTTCCGATATGGTTGTGTGCAGGTGAGGCTCGTTACAAGCCCCCTTTCCGCTTGCGGGATGACGGAGCCAACGCCTCGACCCCTCCGTCTCTTACCAGGTAAGCAAACGACCCTCTAAACTGGTGCGAAGTCTAAGGGTTGCTCTGTCCATGATGTGCCGAAACGGCTGTGAATATTACCGCGTGTTTTCTTATATGTACTGGTTTTCAACTGTTAGATTCCAGACGAGGAATTTCCAGAGGAGATCCTCATGTCTCGCATGTGTTTTCCTATTCTCAGGGCTTTATGTATATGTGGAGACAGTTGTTGAACTGGCCGCTGTGTTTGGACCTTGCTGGTCAAGGATGTTTTTATTTGGACAAATGAATATATATTTCGATTTTAAACATATGTATTTCAATTTTTACTCTTCCAGTTCTTCGCTCTTAATTACCATGCGTTCTGTGTTGCTAATTTACTTCTGGTCTTTCTTGGACGGTTGCAGTATGCTCATCCTGATAATGTCGGTTTGTCAATATGAAAACAGTTAATTGTTATGTCTGTCTCCGTGAGCAGTATGGAATTTCGGTTCTACCTTTATCGCATAATGTTATCATCTCAGTAATGTTAGTGGGTTTTTTTTCTTTACTATTCTTTGGTTTATATCCTCCTCATGCAGTTATGAAATGCTACATTACCAGCATATGGTTCCTACCGTTGCTGAGTTTAAGTTATGACAAGTTTGTTGAATTGTTACAGCGCATACATATGTGTAATATCTGTCGAATGTGTGTATATACATGTGGTTACCTACGCTGCCGTGTTCATAGCCACGGTTAAGCAATTCCAGTGGTTGCATTCATTCTCGAAACGTTTACTTCTCAGTACCGTTTCAGATATCTACAATTGATTTCACTGTTGTGCAAACAGTTTCGTAATGTTTACTCTTTTCGATAACAGTTGGTTTTATGGGACTAATTATCTGGTTATACGATTTCTCTTGTGGTCACAGTCTCGTTAAGACTCTAAACTCTGAACTTTGCTCGCAATGTATAATTACATGATTTGTTTAATGGTGTTTAGTTAGCGTAACTCTGACTGTTCTCTAATGGAGAAGTAGTTTAAGGTCTTTGGCTTTCCTTTCCACAGGAAATTAAGATAGTCCAGTCGTTCTTTTAATGTACCTATCTGCTTGGATACCCACCACAGTGCTTCTGGTCCGTCTTATAGTTTTATATGCTTTCTTTTATTTGAACTACCATTAGCGTTCAGGTTATCTCTTTTACAATTATCTAGCATTTAAATAATCTGACATTTAAATAGAAATATTTGCCTGATTCAAATATACTAAAGCAATATGATATCAAAGGAAAATTTATGTTATAAGGGTCTGCATTGTCAACTACTGTAAATTTATCTGCAGTGTGGTCAACAGTCATTACTGAACTAATTTTCCCTTCATTGCTAACACGTACCTGGTTCACCAGTGTTGTAAATATACGCTTCAGAAATTCACCTGCAATCCATATTTGCTCTTATCCACCCAACCTTGAGATCCATCGCTAAGACTGGAATCTCCCCCCGAGCTATCTTGCAGGCCTACAGCCCTCAACAAGATACATGCACCTTGTGCCTGGTCATCTGGTCCTTACCAGACTTAACCAGCTTTTTTATTTTTTTTTCCTTTGGAATCCTTCTGTCTGTCCCTACAGCACAGAATTCCTCCTTTCTCTACCCAGGACTTTTCCCCGTTTGGGAGGGTAGTTTCAGTCAGTTTTCATAACTGATTTTCTTCTTCAAATCCTCCTTTCAGAGGCTGCCAGCATTTCAAGAAATATATATTTTCCAATATATTTTAAATTCACCAATAGGATAATATGATTAGAGTTTTTTTTTTTTTTGTAAAATAAAAGAACAACAATCTTTCAACTCTATCTCTTACTACAGTAAAATTCCAACATTTACATTTTTCCGGGGTCATCACATCTCCCCCTCCTGAGATTGGACATCGTCCCGATGTCTGTTTCCCCTAAACAATTCCGGGTAAGCTTTTTTGATGAGCTCTTCGTCTTCCCAAGTGGCCTCATCAGGCCCATAGTGCTGCCACTGCACTTTAACTTGGGTAATAACTCGCTTCCGCAGCCGCACTTCTCTCCGGTCGAGGATGTTCAGTGGCTCGACCAGAACCTCGCCTTCCAGCTCGACCTGCAATCAACAACAATTCCAGTCACTTCCTGCCTGGGATAAAAGCTTAACTAGAACAACCAGATTAGTTCTTACCCGTACATCCTACCATTTGATCACATGTTTAGGGTCGTAAACGTATTTTTTTAGTATAGAAACGTGGAAAACATTGTGGATCCTAATATGACTTGGCAGGGCGAGTTGGTAAGCCACCGGCCCCACTCTTGCCAAGACCTGAAAAGGTCCAAAATAGCGAGGAGCAAGTTTGGCACACCCGCTCCATTGCAGGGTGCTCCTTCTGGCTTGGATCCTCACAAAAACATGGTCACTGACCTGGTATTCTTTGAACCTTCTTTTCTGATCTACAAAACTTTTTTGTCTATCCTGAGCAGCCTTTAAATTGGTACACACTCTTTTTACCATGTCTTCCATTTCTTTGAGCATTTCTGGGCCCAATCTTAATTTATCCTCAGGTCCACCCCAGCTTGAGGGTGTGCGGCATTTCCGCCCATGCAAGACCTCAAAGGGACTCAGCTGTGTTGACGTGTGATATCCATTATTATATGCGAATTCAACCAGGTGTAGATATTCCTCCCATTGAGTTGGTTTCAGCATTACACATGCTCTCAACATGTCCTCCACTACCTGGTTCACTCGTTCTGTTTGACCATCGGTCTGGGGATGATAGGCTGTGCTGAAATTCAGCTGTGTTCCCAGTTCAGTAAACAATATTCTCCAAAAAGTTCACGTGAATTTTACATCACGATCAGATATTATTATCTTCGGAAGTCCATGCAGTTTGAACACATTCTGCATAAAAATATGAGCAATTTGCACAGCCTTATAAGTGGACTGCACAGGTATAAAGTGTGCTGCCTTACTCAGTTTATCTACCACTACCATAATGGAGTCATTGTTTCTCTTTGTCCGAGGCAACCCGGTTATAAAATCCATAGAAATAGTTTCCCATTTCCACTCTGGAATGGGTAAAGGTTGTAGCAGCCCTGCTGGATGCAAATGCTCTGCTTTAATCTGTTGACACTCCAAACACCGTGCCAAGTATTCAGCTACATTCTTTTTCATTCCTGGCCAATAATATTCTTTTCTAAGTGCGGTGACCATTTTTTGGTATCCTGGGTGCCCGGTATAGTGGCTGATGTGAAATTCATCCAAAATCAGATTCCTAAGACCATCTTTGTTAGGTACATACAGCCTCTTATTAAAATACAGCATTCCGGCATCATCTAATTCATATCCCTGCTGCATTTTCCCGCTAGAAAGTTGTTGTACCTGCTGTTTTATTTGCTGGTATTCAGCATCTTGATCTGCTGTTGTTTTTATCATTTCAAATAAGGAATTATTCCATTTACTAATCGAAATTCCATACAAGCACTGCACCTTTCGACTCAATGCATCGGCTACACGGTTCTCCTTCCATTTTAAGTGTTTAATTTCAAAATCGAATCCACTTAGAAAATCTGCCCAACGGGCTTGCCTCGTATTTAAGGTAGGTTGGCTGAAATAATTTGTCAAGTTGTGATGATCTGTTAACAACATAAATTTTCTCCCCAAGAGATAATGTCGCCACATCTTCAGTGCGTGTATAACAACTGCCAATTCTAAGTCGTAGGCAGAATATTTCTGCTCATGTTCCTTTAGCTTTCTTGATTCATACGCGATTACTCTTCCTTCCTGCATCAATACTCCGCCCACACCCTCCTTACTCACGTCAGTACATACCACGTAATCCTTATTAGGATCAGCTATACTCAAAATGGGTGCGGTGGTGAGTAAATGTTTAAGTTGCTCAAAGCTCCGCTGACACTCTGAGGTCCATTTGAATACCCTTCTTTTTTTTTGTAAGGAGGTGATAGGGTATGCTACCCTTGAAAAACCCTCCACGAATCTTCTATAATAGCCAGCTAGCCCCATAAAGGACCTGATATCTGCCACATCCTTTGGTACGGGCCATTCCATTATAGTCCTTATCTTTTCAGGGTCCACTGCAATCCCCTCTTTGGTGATTATATGGCCTAAGTATTGTATT
The DNA here is from genome assembly GCA_031772625.1 of Pinus tabuliformis. Taxonomy (NCBI): domain Eukaryota; kingdom Viridiplantae; phylum Streptophyta; class Pinopsida; order Pinales; family Pinaceae; genus Pinus; species Pinus tabuliformis. The sequence continues at coordinate 787,589,551 of CM062813.1, read as the reverse complement.
TCTTCCCTGAAGAAATCACACTTGCTGAACTTAGCGTATAGCTGATGTTCCCGGAGAGTTTGTAGCACTAATCTGAGATGTTCCTCGTGCTCCTTCCTAGAACGAGAATATATCAGAATATCATCGATAAATATCAATACAAATTTATCCAAGAACCTGTGAAACACACTGTTCATCAAACACATAAAGGTGGCAGGTGCATTGGTCAAGCCAAAAGGTAGCACCACAAACTCGTAGTGCCCATACCGTGTTTTGAAAGCTGTCTTAGCGATATCTTCCTCTTTGATCCTAATTTGGTGATACGCGGATCGCAAATCGATCTTAGAGAACACTGTTGCCCCCTTCACTTGATCGAAGAGTTCATCAATCCGAGGTAAAGGATATTTATTTTTGATCGTTAGCTTGTTCAGTTGACGAGAGTCTATGCACATCCGAAGAGTTCCATCTTTTTTCTTGACAAACAACACTGGGGCTCCCCATGGTGATACAATGGGGCGAATGTAATTTTTGTCTAGCAGCTCTTGCAGTTGCATTTTTAATTCTGTTAATTCACGTACACTCATTCGATAAGGTGCTCGCGACACTGGTGCTGCCCCCGGTGTCAATTCGATGGTAAAGTCTATATCTCTTTTGGGTGGCAGCCCCGGTATCTCCTCTGGAAAAGCATATGCAAATTCTTGTATTACTAAAATATTTTCCAGCGTGGCTATTTTATCCTTCTGATTTGCATAGCCTACCTGAATGGCATAAATTTGACATTTCTTTTTGATACATTTAGCTAGCTGGGATGCCGTGATCGGCCGGATCTGCACGGGGTGCTTGATCCCTTGCAGTTCCTGCTTCTCCCCAAAGTCATCTTTATAGTAAATGGTTTTCGTCTTGCAGTTTACTAATGACCAGTGTTTTTCTAGCCAATCCATCCCAATCAGAATGTCATATGAACCCAACGGAAGTACATTCAGATCCACTACTATTGGCTGTCCTGCTACGGTTAAAGAGAAATTATTAATTTTTTCCAAGACCCGTCTCTTGGCTCCCGTAGCTAACTGTACCAGCCATGGATTCCTGAATTTTTCAGATTGTAGCTTACACTGTTCTACTATCTTTGGGCTAATATAACTTAAAGTGGCTCCTGGATCAATGAGAACAGCTATAGAAAGGTTTGAAATTTTACCTTCAAATTCCACCATAGTCAGCTGGTATTCCGCTTGACAATCATCCAGGGCTGCGTTAATCCTCGATACGCTACATGCCACATCCCCAACAGTCGATGCTTCGTGAATCTGGGATATCTGATCCGTACCCTTCCGCTGCGGGCAGTTTTTTGACATAGTGTGGTCCTCCACAGCCCCAGCATTGAACTGGAGGTCTGGCCATTCCATCACCCTCCGGCCTAGTAGGTTGTTCACTTACTCTGGACTCACTAGTTGGCCTAGCCCTGAGTGAACCTCTTGCTACAGTTCTGTTGTTCTGCCCTTTGCCAGCTCCCTTACTACCATTACTGTGACTTCCTTTGCTATTTCCAACAGTCCTGTTACCTCTTCTTTCATTCCATCTTTTATTTGGAGCATCTCCCCTCTGTTTATTCTGCTGGTAACAGATTCTAGCCTTGCGGATAGCTTCATCCATTGTCCTAGGATTGTCAAACTCGATCCTTTCTCTTATATATAGAGGTAAGCTGCTTACAAACCTTTGCACCTTGGCTTTCTCCTCCTTAATATAGGGCACATAACGAAGTAGGGAAGTAAAACGGTTGATAAATTCGTCCATAGACTGCTGTCCCAACCGTAAATCATGGAATTCCCTTGCTTTTTCATCGTAGAAGCGCTCGGTCAGATATCTCTCTTTGAAGTATTTCTGAAACTTTTCCCATGTTATGGTCCGTTCGCTTACCCCCTTGACGATCTTAATTTCCTCCCACCACAGGGTTGCTTTACCTTGTAGCTGGAAGATGGCCAGTCATGCCTTCAAGTTATGATCATACTCATACAACTGGAAATATTTGTTCATGTTAATTAACCATGCTTCAGCCGCTTCTTCCTGTTCCCCAGCAAAATGTGGGGGTTTTAATTTTTCGAAATTCTCCCTGCAGCTCCATTCTCTGACGTTTTGAAGTCTGTTGTTCAAGTACATTATCGGAATGGTCCTCCTTTTCCTCTGAGTTTTCAGGTCCAGTTTGATAGTTTCTTTCTTCTATCATCCTTTGATGTTCCGCACTAGGATTAGCTAGTGGTGGGTTCTGCCTATCCGACAAACTCTTCAGAATTCTTTCTTGTTCCACCGTCAGTCGCGCATTATCCTCTCGTAAACGTGCCATCTCATTCTTCAGCTCCTGAACAGTTTCCAGTATTGCAAGGTTTGTACTACGTGTCTCCTCGCCAAGCTGTACCCACAGCTCTGGGTTTTCCCGAGGAGCGCTGCCGGCTCTCTGCATTTTCACTGTTTTCTATCTGTTGGCTATTAGCTGTTATTGTTCCTGTGTCTCACCCCTAGAAATGGGACAGGAAAAGTAGTTAGTTTGATTAACTCTCTCCCTTACAGATGTATGGGATAGTTATCTGTACATTTGAACATGCTGTTCCAGAGGCCACAGTATTGAAACTTGGCTCTGATACCAAATTGTCACATCCCTGTATATTACATAAAAAAATTTAACAAATGGTAAACTTTATTATATTTACTTAACTCTTACCGTAACCATTGTTGCGCAGTTTAACATTTACATAACTGTACTGTGGTGATATATCTTGGACCTACGATAATTGTTTAACGACTATACAAATTATTGACTTAAGGTTGGATTGACTGCATGGGTGACATGGGTGACATGGGAATACTATTCAAGACTCCAGTCTCTGTTCATCCCCATGGTGTTTCTAGTCAGGTGTTCATGAAGAGTCAAAGAAAGCTTTGTCAAAAAAAATATATAAATAAAAGATCATTAAATTTGAGGTGTGTGATCTTGTGATTAGTACCTTGTCTCCCCATCAAAAGAAAAGATAAAATTCTATCATAATTTAATGAGTTTCTCTTTTATAGTTTAAGAGTTTGTTTCTATGTTCAGTTGAACTGTGGTAGTGGTATAATCGTTGCTTGTATGATGACCTAGATTCAAATCCTGGTTGGGCTTACCCAATGTAATATTTTTCTCCTTAAAACTAGGTAATGCACTTATGCTATTTGTCTCCAACTGTAATACTTAGTACACCAATGGAGTTTAGTGTTTCTCCAATGGAGTTTAGTGTTTCTCCAAGGAAAAATAAAATTATAATAATGTCAACCCCATAGATAGCCATTATAAAAATGCCAACCCCATAGATAACCCCGTCCAACACTGCAGCACATCGAAAAACAACCCTGACTGCTTGAGAGGCTGAACATAGAGTTCACGTCTTGTTCATCTCTCAGGGTTGAGAGGCTGAGCATAGAGTTCACGTCTCGTATGAATGTTAAAAAACATCATTACAAAATACCAGGGAAGGCCAGTAAACAAAAATTCAAATAAATTTCATTTAATAAATGAAAGTTGAAATATTTCAAATCAAATTAAAAAAACAAATTTAGCTTTATTCAAAAGGACAATCAAATATTGATCAATGAATAAGGTTAAATTTTATTTAATAAATGAAATTTAAAATATTTTAAAGGAATGGAATTTAAAAATTGAAAAATTAAAAAAATAAATTTAACTTTATTCAAAATTTAAAATATTGATGAAGAAATAAAGTTCAATTTTATTTAATAAATGAAATTTAAAATATTTATCAATAAATCAAGTTAAATTTTATTTAATAAATGGAATTTAAAATATTATGAAGGAATGAAATTTTAAAATTGAAAAATTAAAAAAACAAATTTAACTTTATTCAAAATGACAATCAAATATTTATCAATGAATAAACCTAACTTTATCACATCAAGGTTGGTTTTATTCAATTTTTAAATTTCATTTATTTACATCAAGGTTGGTTTTATTCAATTTTTAAATTTCATTTATCTGAAATATTGGTTATATATATATATATATATATGATTTTCAAATGATAATGAATAAAGTTAACTTTATGGTCTTTTTTCAATTTTTGTGGTTTTATTCCATTTTTAAACCAATATATATATGATTTTCAAATGATAATGAATAAAGTTAACTTTATGGTCTTTTTTCAATTTTTGTGGTTTTATTCCATTTTTAAATTTCACTTATCTGAAATATTGGTTATATACATATATATGATTTTCAAATGATAATGAATAAAGTTAACTTTATGGTTTTTTTTTTCCATTTTTTTTTCATTTATTTGAAATATATATATATATATATATATATATATATATATATATATATATCTTATTTCAAATGATAATGAATAAAGTTAACTTTATGGTTTTATTCAAAATTTAAATTTCATTTATTTGAAATATTGGTTCATATATATATGATTTTCAAATATAACTAGGGTTTTTTTTCAATTTTTAAATTTCAAATCATTTTCAATTTTTTACTTTATTTGATTTTCAAATCAAATGATAATAAATAAAGTTAACTTTATCCCTTGATGTCCCTTCATCAAGGTTGGTTTTCTTTTCATGAATAAAGTTAACTTCATGGTTTTTTTCAATTTTTCAATTTAAATCAAATGATAATAAATAAAGTTAACTTTATCCATTCATTAAGGTTCGTTTTCTTTTCATGAATAAAGTTAATTTTATGGTTTTTTTTTTCAATTTTTAAATTTAAATCAAATGATAATAAATAAAGTTAACTTTATCCATTCATCAAGGTTGGTTTTCTTTTAATGAATAAAGTTAACTTTATGGTTTTTTTCCAATTTTTAAATTTCAAATCATTAAAGTTAACTTTATGTTTTTTTTCAATTTTTAAATTTCAAATCATTTTCAATTTTTAAATCTTAACATTCATATCAATAGTTTTTCTGAGTGCTTCGATGAGAGCTTGGTACTTTGTGATGTTATTAGTGAAATTAAATTCTACCTTACAAGCAATGAAAAATTTATTTCCCTTTGGATTGAGTAATAAGTAACCATCACAAACACCTTCCTTTGATTTTGACCCATAAAAATACAATGTCCATACTTCATCATCATTCATTTTCAATTTTTAAATTTGGCCATCTCACAATGGCCAAGGACCCAAAGGAGTAATAAGTAACCATCACAAACACCTTCCTTTGATTTTGACCCATAAAAATACAATGTCCATACTTCATCATCATTCATTTCAATTTTTAAATTTTTAACTTTATTAGTCCCTGCCATCTGGCAATGGCCAGGGACCCATTGATCGAAATATCCGGTGTAAGCATTAGTTCAGCAGGGACTATAGTAATCGAAATGTCGGGTTCAATTTTTAAATTTTTAATTTTATTAGTCCCTTCCATCTCGCAATGGCGAGGGATCACAGGGACCAGTGATCGAAATAATATCGGGTGTAAGCATTAGTTCAGCAGGGACTATAGTAATCGAAATGTCAGGTTCAATTTTTTAATTTTTAATTTTATTAGTCCCTGTCATCTGGCAATGGCGAGGACCCAGTCATCGAAATATCGGATGTAAGCATTAGTTCAACAGGGACTATAGTAATCGAAATGTCGGGTGTAAGCATTAGTTTAGCAACTTAACGTTAACAAATAACCAAAGTTTGTAATCAAGCTCAGTATATTTTACACTGCAAGAAGGACGTTAACAAATAACCAAAGCTTGTAATCAAGCTCCTTATATTTTACACTGCAAGCTCCTTCACTATCTTATAGGCAAAAACATAAGTTATATTCATTAGTTTACTTTTCATAAACTAACAATTGAATTAATATGAATTAATGTTAGCATTAATTCTGGAGCATTTAATATTTATTATTTTTTCATATCTCATATCTGCTCGTATTCGCTAGTATTTGTGACATCTAACAATTGAATTAATGTTAGCATTAATTCTGTAGCATTTAATATATATTATTTTTTCATATCTCATATCTACTAGTATTTGTGACATCTGCCTGTTTTTGTGATAGGTGACTACTTCTTTGTGACATCTGCTATACTCGTATTTGCTAGTATTTGAGACATCTGCCCGTTTTTGTGATAGGTGACTACTTCTTTGTGACATCTACTAGCACAAAGGGACCTGGCATAAGGCATCTTTGACATCTGCGAACACAGCCAACACATAGGAGCTCCTAACACATAGGAGCTTTAGGAGCTTCGTTGGAACAGTTGCGGGTAGTTTTGCAACTTAATCTGCAGCTTTAGGAGCTTCGTTGGAACAGTCGCTGGTAGTTTTGCAACTTAATCTGCAATGGGATCGCTGATGGTAGATATGGTTCAGGTTTCACCACCGCACATGCTTCAGGTTTCACCACCGCAATTGGTATCAATATACTGGAAAATATAGTAAATATGGATCTGTCTTGAACACATGGGATTTTATGGGATCGCTTTCATGGATAGCTAGAACAGTCGCTGGTTGATATGTTGGTAGCTATGCTTCAGGTTTCACTACCCCACTCACCCTGAAAAAATCATTTTGCGTTTTGCAATCTTGAAGACATTGTTTTTATTGAAGACTATTTCTATTTCTATTTGCAAAGGTATTTATGCTTTATGCTTTCTTCATGAAAAATTAGTCGCTTAACTTACCGCTGTAAGTGATAAGTTTCATTTCAGTTTCATTTTGTTGCAAAATGATTGCTCTGTTTTTTTGTTGTCATCTGAAAATTATAATTGCTCCTTACTGCAGGAATTCACACATCCATTAACCTTTCACACACATCCATTCATCCTGATGTCGGTCAGCTAAAACAAAGAAATCCACGAAACCCAACAAATCTTAGCTAAAACAAAGAAATCCACGAAACCCAACAAATCTTATCTTGCTGTTGACGTTTTGGGGATAAGGTTTTTAGATAGAATTGATATTCGCATTAGCTTAGATTCGGCCTTCTCCGGCATGATCATGTGAAATTTACGTGTACATTTAAAATAAGAGATTCTCATAATTTTCTTTAGTTAACTTTATCCATTCATCAAGGTTGGTTTTCTTTTATTTGAAATATTGGTGATAATAAATAAAGTTAACTTCATCCATTCATCAATGTTAGTTTTCTTTTATGTGAAGTATTGGTTTTATATATATATATAATTTTCAAATGATAATAATTAAAGTTAATTTTAGGGTTTAGTTAACTTTATGGTTTTTTTTTCAATTTTTAAATTTCAAATCAATTTTCTATATATATATATTGGTTATATATATATATATATATATATTATTTTCAAATAAAGTTATTTTTATATATATATGTTTTTTTTAAATTTCAGATTTTCGATGATGATGATGATGATGATGGTGGTGGTTAACGTCCACTGAGACCAAATTGGTCTATCGGACCTATAATTTCTTAATTTCTAATTGTCTGACTCCTTGTCTTTCTTGGCGAGATTGGTGATGTAGCTTTCTTTTTCTTCTCTATGGTCTTCCAACTTCCTTTATCTTGCATCTCCTTCATCTCTTCTGGTTCTTGGGACATTGGTGTCTTAGCTTCGCGATCTATTGTGTTCGCCCTTTTGGAGATAGTCGGAGAAGAAGTTTGGTCTAGGAGATCTGCTTTGTTGTTAAAAGAAGATTTATTTTGCGCGTTATTTGAAACCTCATAACTGTCGATGCTTGAGGGGTTGTTGAGTTCACCTTTTTGTTGTTGGGCGGGGCTTTCCTGCTGCTTGTCTTGAGAGTTGTTTCTATCTTGCCCGATTTCTTGTAATTCAGAGTTTTCTCGAGAGTATTCTTCTTGGATGACAGTGTTGTGTTCTTTTTGTGCTCCTTCCCACCATGTAGATCTGTGGTGATTTCTTCTAGCAAAATTTTTCTCGGAGCCTTTTGGGCAATTTTTGGCTAGGTGGCCTGTCTCAAAGCAAGATCGACATCTGAAGAGGACACTTTCAAAATCGAGTTTCTGGTTCCACACATAGTCTTTACTTGTTAGGTGTATTTCTGGTGGGAATCCGGCGCTGAAGTCCATTTCCACACAAATGCGTGCATATGTGGTTCTGGCATATTCCTCTGTTTCTGGGCACCTGCAGTAAAATTTTCCAATTGCATTTCCAATGGCTTCTGGCGAAGAGAAATTCCAGAGATGCAAGGGTAGATTTGGCAATCTCACCCAGACTGGTGCTGAGGTTATGACTGTTGTTGAGGGATCAAAAGATGGGTTCCATGGCTTCATGAATAAGCTTGATTTATCCCAAAACCAAGGGCGAGAATCTAGAATACATTGTCTGCTTTCACGGTTTTCAAAATCTACTATAAAGAAACCCCTAGCACAGGGGTAGATATTAATTGCATCAGGAATTAGAGGCTTCCATACCTCCAAGATCCAACTATGGAGAGCTGTCAGCCGCGGCCAAAAACCATTGAATCGGCATATTAGGGCACTTTCAGAGAACTTCAAAGCCTCATCGAGTGAAGCCTGGACCACCTGGACAGTGGGAGCTGGGGCTTCACTGACGATATGGGCAGGAGCTTGCCCCCCAGAGGCGGACGGAGAGCCAGCAGCTATTTTCGCGAAGCTGGGAGCCATCTAGAGAATGTTCTTTATGGAATTAGGGACACGAAGGTTCTTAGCCCACAAACGTTCTAGATCTCGGAGGTTTTGGCGCCACAGATCTAGAGAGCCGCAGATCTGGACGACCATGAGCCGTAGAGCATATAAAGAGCCGCAGAGCCGTAGATCTGGACGACCATGACCTGTAGAGCATATAAATACCGCAGATCGGCCTTTATTACATGTAACAAGCTCTTGGTGCGTTACCCTGGGCTTCGATAAACTACCAGAAAAGCGAGATGATCTCTCGAGCCACAGACAGTAGAGGAGTAGACGACGATCCAAAAATGTAGCGCAATCGAGCCGCAGTCGAGCCGTAGACTGTAGAGGAGCAGACGACGGTCCAAAAATGTAGCGCAGACGAGACGCAGACAGTAGAGCCGCAGTCGAGCCGCAGGTGAACGAAGAAGCGTAGAGAGCCGCGTATATGTTTTTCTTAAATTTAAGATTTTCAATAAATAAATATATATATATATATATATATATATATATATATATATATATATATATATATATTTTCTTATATGTTTTTGATTTGAAATATTGGTTATATATATATATATATATATATGATTTGATATATATTTTCTTTTATTTGAAATATTGGTTATATATATATATATATATTTTTATTTGAAATATTGGTTATATATATATATATATATATAGATATATGATTTTGAAATGAAGTTATTTTTCAATATATATATATATATATATATATATATATATATGTTTTTCTTAAATTTCAAATCACTTTTCAATATATATATGTAAAAGCTCCAAACAATTAAACATGTATATATGTAAAAGCTCTAAACAGTTAAACATAGTAAAATGCATATATTAAACATAGTAAAATACATATATAAAAAAAAAATTATTTACATTGCGGTAAATGCTATGGTGGATATGACATTTATGGATTAACCATTTAATTCAAGTTTGGAATGGTTAATACGGTTCTGTCTAAAGGTGTCAAATTTTATGGTTGAAGTATTATCCCATGTGATTAATCTAATCACAGCCTGGATGGTACACAGGTGTCAACCCTTACCTTATTCCCGCTATCAACCTTATCAAAATCAATGATTTTTTATTGGTTATGTTTTCAATGTTCTGCTCTGCCACGGTACGTGGCACGAGCAGGGTCTATCTCTGCAGTGGTTCTCCTTGGGCTCGGCATTGCATCGACAGAGGAAGTTGGGTGTGAATATCTGATGGTCAGCCTTGTCTTCATTTGGGTTCAAGCCTTTAATCGACTGTTTTGTTTTCCTTTCTGTTTTTCTTTTGCTCCCGGGACTCCATTCCGCCTTTCTCCATGCCTTACATGGTGCTGGATCTACCTTCGGCGCAGGGCTGGAAACTCGATGCATGGTCTCCTCTGCATAGCCACGAGTTCATCCTCGCGCTGCAACTCCCAGATGATGGCAAGGTAACTGAGATAATTTGATTTACCTTAGGCACAATATCCTTTATTGATACAATGTTTCCCTTCTCAATGCTAAATAGTTGTGGTGTTTTCTTACAGGTGTATCATTAGAGGAATCGGCTACTTCTCCGAACAGAGAGTTGTGCTTCTAGCCAAGTCCCTCCGCTCGCAACTTCTCGGGTAAGCAACAACCACAGTTTTCTGGGTTGCTGGAAATCTGGCTGGTTTATCTCTTTTAGGCGCACTACCTCCTAGCTCCTAGATTTCCATTGTTGAATGTATGAGAAGAGGAGATGGTCGAACAGCTCCGCGCTGTTCTAGGTAGTCCATTCCGTTGCATTCAAGAGTTTGACGTATATTTAAATCTATTGAGTCTATTGCCCATTGTCGAGTCCGAAGACTGATTCCTCAGTTCTTGGGGCTTAGTATGTTTTCGGGCAGACCCTAGTTAGCTCTGCATGTTACTATATTTACTGTATTGTATTATGAGAAGATAATTTTCCTAAGAACTGCACCCTGATTTTTGTATAGCATGGTTTCTTATTTTTAGGCATGCAACAAAGGGTTTGATTGTGAATGTCATCAACATGCCTATTCTGTTGTAATGTTTGTGTTCAGATATAATTATGTGTTTACTTATTTGTTACTATTGTTGTGCTGAGAATTAGTAAATTCGATGTTAATGTTTGTGTTCAGATATAATTATGTGTTTACTTATTTGTTACTATTGTTGTGCTGAGAATTAGAAAATTCGATGTTAAGAATGCTAGTATGGTTCACACAAGGTACTTGACTGAAAGAATTAATCTATTAATGGTTCACCATTTCGAATGTTAAGTTCTCTTTTATTTGTTGTTGTTTCATTAGATACAGAATTCGTTTGAGACTGTTAGGTGTTTTTCCTTCCTCTGATGAGGGTTCTCCTGTCGCAAGGGTTTTTGGGATTTCTTGTATAGGTCAAGTCACATGCAATTAAAGTCTCCTACATTGTTTTGGCCGACTTGGGTCTAGGTTATGGGACGTCGACCCTAGAGCCTTTCGAGTCCTTCAGATGCTTTACAACTTTTTTCTGGGTTAATAGTTATCGGCAAGTGCTGGTCATGAACTGTTGTTACTGTTTCATTTAGAATAGATATAAAAAGAAATCTGCATAATTCCATAACATCTGCTATCGTGCAGTGTTGCATTGTTTAATAGGGTGGCTCGGCCTTAAGCTCGACAGCCTTCTGGACAACCATTGTCGCAGAAGTGACTATTATTCTTACTTAGGGTTTGACACGATGAATCTGGATACTTTCTTTGCCAAAGACTCAGGTCTTATTCCTTATATTTCTATTCTCCATCTGTAATGTCTTAGGGGTTTACACAGTGTAGAGTTATCCTCTTGTTCGCTTGATTTTCTACCTTTTCTTTTTTATGAGGGTTAAACCAAAAATTATTGATTTCTTAGGACATCTATACAGTCTAACTGCTTTCAATTTTATATGGACTACGTAGATTACTTTACAGAGCAACAAAATTTTAATCTTACTTATCATTGAGAAATCTATACATACTGTATTGAGTATTAGGGTTTAATTAACATGATAGAATCTATACAGAGTAAACAAGATTTAATCCTAAACCTTATTGAAGAGAAATTAACACTTTTCCTAAGCCTAGCTTTCTTTGTTCTTACTTGCAAACACAGAAATAATTCTCCGTAAATGTCATATCTATCACAGTGTTTATCATATTATATATGAATTTATTTTTATTTTTATTTTTTAACTGTGTTTAAAATATGTAATTTTTACTAAATTTAATTGTTTGGAGCTTTTACAAGTGGTATTAGAGCGAGACTACTACACTGTGGCCTTTGGCTAATAGTGATAATGAAATTAAGAGTAATAGGAGGAAAAATAAGCAAGGGCTACCAGACAATGTTATTTAAATATCTTTATCTATTGAAGTTTACTAACCTGTTGAAATCAGGAAATTTGGTGACAACAAATGATGAGGAGAACGAGCAGTGCTCCTCACAGGAACATGCATGGCCCAGAAACCACAACCATTCCTCAGAATAATCCTGAAATATGGGTGCAATTGGGGGAGGAGGCTCGCAACACCAATCTGACTATATTGGAAACAGTTCAGGAATTGAAGAACGAGATGGCTCACCTGCGGGAGGACAATGCAAGATTGACCATGGAACAGGAGAAAATCATGAAAAGTTTGTCAGATAAACAAAATCAGCGCCAGCCGAATCCCAGTCCTGAGCATACGCGTGTGTCGGAGGAACAAGGTTATCATACCGATCAGGAGGAGACAGAAGGAAGGGAAGAGAATCGAGGGGAGAAATCTGACAATGCCTCTGAACATCAAACCTCAAAGAGACAGTGGATAGAGTTGCAGGGGGAGTTTTGAAAGATCAAGCCGCCATACTTCGATGGGGAGTTGGAGGAGGCAGCAGAGGCCTAGTTAATTAATATGAACAAATATTTCCAAGTATACGAGTATGATCACAATCTCAAGGCGCGGCTGGCTATTTTCCAGCTGCAAGGCAAAGCTACCTTATGGTGGGAGGAGGTCAAGATTGTACGGGGGGTAAGTGAGCAGAGTATAACTTGGGAAACTTTTCAAAGATACTTTAAGGAAAGATATTTGACTGAACGTTTTTATGATGAAAAGGCAAGGGAATTTCATGATCTGCAGCTTGGGCAGCAGACAATGGATGAATTTATCACTAAATTTACCTCTCTACTCCACTATGTACCGTACATACGAGAGGAAAAGGCAAAAGTACAACGGTTTGTTAGTAGTCTACCCCAGGCAATGAGGGAAAGAATTGAGTTTGACAACCCGAAAACAATGGATGAAGCGATACGGAAAGCTAGGATTTGCTACCAACAGAATAAACAGAAGGGAGAAAATTTTGGAAAGCGATGGACTGATAGAAAGGGCAGTAAGATGACTGTGGGTGCCAAGGGAGCTCGTGGCAGCTTCAGTAAGGGACCTTCCAAGGGGCCAAATAGCAAGAACTAGCCCAGAAACTAGCTTAGATTAAACCCACCGATCGAATCCAAATTTAGTGAGAAACCAGGCAGAGTTGAGAACGAAAGGGCAGCAAGGTTGCTAGTATAGTGCTGGGGCTGTGGCGGGCCACACTACATTAAGAACTGTCCTCACCGAAAGGGTAATGATCAAGTGTCATAGATTTATGAAGCATCTACAGTGGGAGACGTGGCTCGGACCATACCAAGAATTAATGTTGCCCTTGAGGACCATCAAGCTGAATACCAGCCGACTATGGTGGAGTTCGAAGGTAAGATTTTTGATCGAACTGTTTCTATTTTAATTGACCCTGGAGCTACATTAAGTTATGTTAGTCCCAAGGTTGTGGAAAATTGTAAATTTCAATCTGTTAAGTTTAAAAATCCATGGCTAGTTCAGCTCGCAACAGGGGCAAAAAGGCGAGTGCTAGCCAAGGTCAATAACTGCCCACTGAAGATAGCAGGCCAGACTGTGATGGCAGAATTAAACATACTTCCCCTTGGATCATATGATGTGCTGATAGGGATGGACTGGCTGGAAAAACGATGGTCCATAATAAATTGTAAAACAAAGACAATCTCTTACCAAGATGAACTGGGGAAAAAACAAGAGATCCAAGGTATTGTGAAGCCAGTATAGATTCAGCCAATTACCGCCTTATAATTAGCAAAGTGCATCTGGAGAAAATGTCAAGTATATTCTATTCAAGTTGGTTATGCCAATTCAAAGGATAAAACTGATACCTTGGAAAGGATTCCAGTGGTGCAAGAATTTGCAAATGTGTTTCCCAAAGAAATACCAGGGCTGCCACCTAAGAGAGACATAGACTTTACCATAGAATTGATACCTAGTGTAGCCCCAATGTCTCGAGCACCATATCGGATGAGCATACTAGAATTCACAGAATTAAAGATGCAACTGCAAGAGCTATTGGACAAGAAATACATCCGCCCCAGTGTATCACCCTGGGGAGCTCCCGTGTTGTTCGTCAAGAAGAAGGATGGAACCCTTCGTATGTGCATGGACTATTGACAACTGAATAAATTGACAGTTAAGAATAAATATCCATTACCCTGTATTGATGAACTTTTTGACTAGGTAAAAGGGGCAATGGTATTTTCAAAAATCGATTTGCGATCCGGATACCACCAAATTAGAATCAAGGAGGAGGACATAGCCAAAACTACTTTTTGAACTCACTATGGACACTATGAGTTTGTGGTACTACCTTTCGGGTTGACCAATGCACGTGCGACCTTTATGTGCTTCATGAATAACATATTTCATCGGTATTTAGACAAGTTTGTGTTAATTTTTTTTTTCCCCTGGAAAAATCGTAATTTTATTCATTTTGAGTAAAATTACATGTTGTAGATGCTGTAATAGCATATGCTGTAACAAAAATTGTCCTGCTAAGATCAGGAACTAATAATCAATCAACTGTCTATCTAGGCTTTCCTTACCTTCTTTTTTTCTACTTTCCGCCAGCCTTCATTGTTAGGCGGGGTTGTTACAATAATCATTTGTGCTTCATTTGTGGCAGCCATGATGTATTTTTCAGAATCTGAGCTTGTAGTAGAGTATGCTCGCTTGTTGCTGCCTATTTCCTGTTCGGGGTTCTCATATTGCTATTGTAGGTTGTTTGCATTTGGATCTGTTGCATCTTCAATCAGATTTTCATTATTCTGTAAGTGTTGCAGATAGCTTTCTTTGCTGATTTCTGGATTATTCCTTCCGTCTTCATCTTCTTGAAGTATACTGGTGGTTTCTGCGTTCTTTTCCTCTTCGATATCCTCTTCCCATGTGGCTGTAAATTGCCATCCTTTCGGCTTTGGTGGTTGTCTCCTTTTCCTATCTTTTTTGTTTTGTGGGCATGCATTCTGAAGATGACTAGTTTGTCGACATATGCGGTAGCGAAAGGTAGTGTTTTCATAATCCAGTGGCTGTGCCCATTGCTTTCCATTATGGATTAGGAGAATGTGATTTGGTAGGCCTTGACTGAGACCTACCTCCAAACAGATCCTGGCGAAAGTGTAGATATCCTTAGATAGGCGCTCGTTGTCTACTTTTAACAATGTCCCCAAGGTGTTGCTGATTCCTTCCAATACTTTGCAGTCCCAAAAGTGTGTAGGTAAGTTAAATAATTTTACCCAGACTCGCATTTTCGAGACCACCATGCTGTTTGGATCGAAATCGGGGAACCAAGATTTCACGAAAAGGCCAATGTTTCCCCAAAACCATGGTCCCTCGTTCAAAGCATATTCTTTGTCCTTTATGGTGTCAAATTTGACAATAAAGAATCCCTTTGAACAGAGATGGGTATCACAGTTTTTTGTCCATATGGAGTAAATCCATTGACGAAGGGCTTCGGTTTGGGCCAAAATCCATTGAACCTGCATATCACTGCTTTAGTTAAATAATTAGTATGTATTTCATTTACCTCTGGAATCCGTTTGTGTTAATTTTTATTGATGATATACTAATATATTCCCGGAATGTCAAAGAACATGAGGAGCATCTCAGGTTGGTGTTACAAACACTATGAGAACATCAACTATACGCCAAGTATAGCAAATGTGATTTCTTTAAGGAGCAGATCAAGTGCTTGGGACATATTATCACCAAAGGGGGTATTACAGTGGACCCCGAAAAGATAAGGACCATAATGGAGTGGCCGATACTGAAGGATGTGGCAGACATAAGATATTTCATGGGATTGGCAGGATACTACAGGTGGTTTGTGGAAGGGTTTTCAAGAGTTGCTTACCCTATCACTTCCCTACAAAAAAAGGGAAAAATATTTAAATGGACTACGGAATGTCAAAGGAGTTTTGAACAACTCAAACATTTGCTCACCGCCACACCAATATTGAGCATCGCAGATCCGAAAAAGGATTATGTGGTCTGCACAGATGCGAGTAAAGAAGGAGTAGGGGGAGTGTTGATGCAAGAAGGAAAAGTGATCACTTACGAGTCCAGAAAATTGAAAGAGCATGAACAAAAATATTCTGCTTATGATCTGGAGCTGACTGTTGTCATACACGGCTTAAAAATGTGGCGTCATTATTTGGTGGGGAAGAAATTTTTATTGATGACAGACCACCACAGCCTGACTAGTTATTTTAACCAGCCGACTTTAAACGCTAGGCAAGCTCGGTGGGTGGATTTCTTGAGTGGATTCGATTTCGAGATTAAACACCTGAAAGGAAAATAAAACCGTTTGGCTGATGCTTTAAGTCGAAAAGTACATTTCCTCTACAAAATTTCTTTTAGTGAAGGGTGGTCTACCCTCAACGAGGAAATTAAAAAGGCAGCTGAACAAGATCAGATTTATCAGCAATTAAAACAGCAAGTGCAAAACTTAACCAGTCACATAATGCAACAAGGTTATGAGCTAAATGTAGCTGGTATGTTGTATTACAGAAAGAGAATATATGTACCCAACCAAGATTGCATCAAAGAAATGATTTTGGATGAATTTCATAAGATTTCGTATGCAGGATACCTAGGATACCAGAAGCTCATAACATCACTTCAGAAGGAATACTACTAGCCAGGCATGAAGAAGGAAGTGACAGAATATTTAGCATGTTGCATAGAGTGAAAACATGTTAAAATAGAACATCAACATCCTACTGGACTGTTACAGCCATTACCCATACCAGAGTGGAACTGGGAAATCATTACTATGAATTTTATAATAGGATTACCTAAATCCAAGAGGAAAAATGATTCCATCATGGTAGTGGTGGAAAAACAAAGCAAATCAGCCCACTTCATAGCGGTACAGCCCACTTACCGAGCAGCACAAATTGCAAACAGTCTTATGCATAACATATTTAAGCTGCACGGTTTACCCAAAACTATAATTTCTGACCGTGATGTTAAGTTTACATCAACATTTTGGAGGAATTTGTTTGAGGGATTGGGAACTCAACTAAATTTCAGCACCACATATCATCCACGGACCAATGGACAGACTGAACGGGTGAACTAGGTGGTAGAAGATATGCTGAGGTCATATGTGATGCAACAATGATCCCAGTGGGAAGAATATTTGCATTTGGTAGAGTTTGCATATAATAATTATTATCATGTGTCTTTACAGATGAGCCCATTCGAAGTGCTTTACGGATGGAAATTTCGTACACCATCTAGTTGGGGTGGACCAGAAGACAGACTTATGTTGGGCCCTGAGATGTTAAAAGAGATGGAAGAAATGGTCAAAAAGGTGCGAGCCAATTTAAAAGTAGCTCAAGATAGACAAAAAAGCTTTGTAGATCGGAAGAGAAACTTTAAAGAATATCAGGTAGGAGATCATGTGTATGTAAGGATTCGAGCCAAAAAAAGTACCTTACGATGGAATGGTTGTGCCAAATTGGCACCCCGTTTTTGTGGACCTTTCCAAATTTTAGCGAGGGTTGGGCCGGTGGCATACCAGCTAGCCCTGCCTAGCCACATCCGGGTCCATAATGTCTTCCATGTATCAGTATTAAAGAAATATGTATATGACCCTAAGCACATAGTTAGTTGGCAAGACATTCAGGTAAGGAAATGTCTTAAATAGCACAAACCAAAATTGGTTGCTAAGGAGAGAAACTGATTAAGATATTGTGTGTTTCAGGTAGAATTGGAAGGAGAATTTTTGGTCGATCCAATGAACATACTCGATTGGAGAAGGGTCGTGCTGCGGAAATGAGCCATCGCCCAGGTTAAAGTGCAATGGCAGCACTTTGGGCCGGATGAGGCCACCTGGGAGGATGAACAGATCATGAGGGAAGCGTATCTCGAACTGTTTATGAATGGAAAACATCGGGACAATGTTGAGTTTCAGGAGGGGGAGATGTAATGCCCCTAGTAAAGCTGTAATATTTTATTAACAACAGTAAGTTCAACTGTTTGACTATTGTTACTTTTGGGGTAAACTGAGTAATTATTATCATTACTGTTTGAATTTAACTGTGTTGTTAATTATTGTTATGTTGCTCATTATTGTTAATTAAAAGAAAACAGTGTGTTAATGGATGCAACGACTCCTCATGAAAGGAGGTTAAAAATTAAGAATGGTAGTTGCCAGTAAAACCCTAACTACCTTCCCCAACTATAGATGCTTCCAAAGGAAAAGGAAGCAAGGGGAAGGAAAAGGGGGGACCATGCTGTAGGGACAGACGGAGAAGGGAAACAAAAAAATGCTAAGTCTGGTGATGACCAAATAGCGCAGGCTTGAGTGCCATAATCTCGCAGCAGATGCTAAGTCTGGTGATGACCAGATAACGTAGGCTTTGAGTGCCAAAATCTTGCAACGAACGCTAAGTCTGGTGATGACCAGATAGCGCAGGCTTGAAATGCTAGAATCTTGCAGAAGATGCTAAGTCTGGTGATGACCAGATAGCGTAGGCTTACAGTGCTAGAATCTTGCAAAAGACGGTGGTCTTGCAAGAGTGCTTGGGGGGAGGTTGGGTCGAGGAGGACCACCTCATGGTCGGGTGGAAGACAAGCAGAAGAGAATAGAGGTGATTCTTACCTAAAGAATACTTCAATTTCAATATTGGAATCAGGTACGGAGAATTACTTCTGCGTTTGCAAGTAAGAGAAGACAAAAATTTACAGGAAAAGCTGGCTTAGGAAAATTGTTAATTTCTCTTCTAAAAGGTTTAGGATTAAACACTCGGTATAGATTCTGTTATGAAAATTAAACCATGATATTTCATATATTATGTATAGATTCCCCCATGATAATCAAGATTAAAATCATGTTACTGTGTAAAGTAATCTATCTAGTCCATGTAAAAATTGAAAGCAGTTAGACTGTATAGATTTTCCTAAGAAATCAATAATCTCTGGTAACCCTCATCAAAAAGAAAAGGCACAAAATCAAACGGGCAGGGGGATAGACCACATTGTGTAACCCTAAGACAATACAAATAGAAATAGGAAAAAATTAAGGAATAAGACCTGAGTTTCTGGAAAAAAAGTAATCAGTTTTACCGTGTCAAACCCTAAGTAAGAACAATAATCTTTTCTGTGACAAGGTTGTCTAGAGGGCAGTTGAGCTCAAGGCCGAGCCACCTTGTTAAACAACCAATGCAACATAATAGCAGATATTATGAAATTATACAATTATCATTTTTTTATCCATATGAAATGAAAATAGAAACAGTAGTTCATGACCAGCTCATACCGATAAATATTAAACCGGAAAGAAGTTGTAATGTAACCAGAGGACACGGAAGACTATAGGGTCGATGTTTCATAACCTGGACCTGAGTCGACCAAGTAATGTGGAGGTCCTTAGTTGCATATGACTCGACGTATTCAATAAATTACAAAACCCTTTGCGACAGAGGAACCCTCAGCATTAGAGGAAGGAAAAACCACCTATCAGTCTCAACAAAATTCTGTATTTAATGAAACAACAACCAATAAAATAGAATTTAACATTCGCAATGGAGAACCAATAACAGATTAAACCTTTCAGACATGTACCCAGTGTGATCCATTCAGGCGTTCTTAACATCGAATTTACCAATTCTCAGCATAGCAATATTAACAAATAGGAAAACAAATAAATATATATGAACACAAAAAATGCAACAAAATAAGCATGATGTCGACATACACAATCAACCCTTGGTTGCATGCCTAAATTTAGGAAACTGTGCTATACAAAGTTCAGGGTGCACTACATACAAAAATTGTCTTCTGAGAATACAATACTATAAATATAGTAACATGCGGAGCTAACTAGGGTCTCCCAAAAGCATACAAAGTCCAAGAAACTCAATAATTCAGCCTACGGACTCCACATTGGTCAATAGACTCAATAGATTTAAATATACTTTAACTTTTGCAACATAACAGAGTACCCAACAGTGGCATGGAGCTATTCGGCCCTCTCCAATTCTCGTACTTCCACAATGGAAACCTAGGAGCTAGAAGGTAGTGCACCCAAAAGAGTCTAAACAACCATAATTCCAGCAACCCAGAAAACTGTGGTCGTTGCTTACCCGAGAAGCTGCGAGCGGAGGGGTTTGGCTAGAAGCACAACTCTCTGTTCAGAGAAGTAGCTGATTCCTCTGTTGATACACCTGTAGGAAAACACCATAACAGTTTAAGCATTGAGAAAGGAAATATGGTATCAGCAAAGGAAACTGTGCCTATGGAAATTAAAGTTAACTGAGTTTACCTTGCCTTCGTGGGAGTTGCTGCGCGAGAATGAATTCGTAGCGAAGTAGAGGGGACCATGCACCGAGGTTCCAGCCCAACGTTGTAGGTAGATCCAGTGCCATGTAAGGCATGGAGAAAGGCAGAGCAGAGTTCTAGGAGCAAAAGGAATAACAGAAAGGAAACCAAACAGTCGATAGGAGGATTGGTGCCAAATGAAGACAAGGCTGACCATAAGATCTCCACACCCAACTTCCTCCGTCGATGCAACGTCAAGCCCGAGGGAATTCTGCAGAGATAGTTAACGAATGAAAAAATCACCGAATAGATAAGAATGATAGCGGGAATAAGGTATAGGTTGACACTTGTGTATCAACCACGCTGAGATTAGGTGAATCACATGGTATAGTACACCAACCATAAAGTTTGACACTTGTAATCTAAACCATATTCCTTGTTCCAGCTTGAATTCAATTGTTAATCCGTAAATGTCATATCTATCATAGCGTTTACTGTATTATATATAATTTTTTTTTATATGTATTTTACTGTGTTTAAAATATGTATTTTTTACTAAATTTAATCATTTGGAGTTTTTAATATATATATATATATATATATATATATATATATATGATGAGTCACAATGGATGGTTCAAAACATCGATACAAAGAATTATAAATGTAATAATCCCAGAATTGTTTTTTAACAAAATACAAATACAAATCGCAAAAGCCTCAAAACAATAATATTTATTATTCTTAAATTTAATTTAAGAAACAAACAATTATATACCGTTTGCGAAACAATTATTACTGAATTTATTAATTAGTTTTTCACACTCTTTGCAAGTGGTCCATACTTTATAACTAAATGGTAGAGTGTGGACCACGAACGGGAACGTTCTAAGAGTGTAGAGACCTAGATAAGAAGTTCAATAAAATATTTTTTAAAATAATTGTTCGGCAGACTTAATAAATATTTCAAACATCTTTTTCGGCTAAAGTATTCGTGAAATAAGCTCCTCTCAGAAGAATATTGTCCAACATCGTTGCGTTCTAAGAGTGCAGAGAGCTAGCTAAGAAGTTCAATAAAATAAATATTAAAATAATTGTTGGGCAGACTTAATAAATATTTCAAACATTTTTTTCGGCTAAAGTATTCTTTAAATAAGCTCCTCTTAGAAGAAGATTGTCCAACATAATTGCAACCAATGAGGTAGGGCTAATGAATAATATAATATTATTGCAAATCTAATGAAAATCAAATTAATGAAGATATGGCTATGTTGAATGCCAGCATTAATATTATCACAATATCCAAAACTCTTTATGAACACACCATGCATTTACAATTTTTTTTTTTAAATCGCTTTATGAACACACCATAAATTTACATTTTTTCCACCCTTCTATCTGTGTTTTCTGGATCTTTGTAATGTGTGATATATGTTATATGTTCGAGTTTTACGTAATATGAGAAAATGCAATGCAAACCGTGAATGCCATGGATGTTTTTCTAATGTGCGTTTTGTGTTAAACGTGTTCTGTGTCAAACGTTAAAAGTTTTCATATAATTAGATATAATTAGATACTTGATTATTAGGTGGAGATATTTAAGTAGTTATGTTTTAAAGATTAAAATTTATCTTAAAAATAATTATACAATAATTATACACTTAGTTATAGCTTCTCTTAAAATTTATCTAACAAAAAAGTTATACACTTAGTTATAGCTTTTTTTATATATATATATATATATATATATATATATATATATATATATATATATACCCTAACTTCATAGAAAAGTGCACCAAATATCCTAATTTAATTAATGTGAAAAAGTGCAATACAAAAAGTGAATGTTATAAATGCATGGATTTTTAATTAATGCCATCAAATAAAATGCAAATCCCCGACATTTTGAGTTATGATTATGGTGGGATTCCGATATGGATGTTACTATTCTAAATTTTTTTTTTTATATGTAAATCTGGTTACCTTTTTGCAATTTTTAAGCATTGTGTTCTGGTTTTTTAGGGTGAGAAATTCCTTTTAAATTTAAATTAAATTAGAAATATTTAATATTTATTAATTATAATTATGTGGATAAATATTTTTAGTTTTAAATAACAATTTTAGAAATTAAAATTAATTATCAATAATTATTAAAAAATGGTAGAGATTTAACTTTTTATAAAATATTCTTATACTATACACAAATCAAATATTTAGATTTATTTCTTTTTTATCTAGGTGACCAATCTAGCTTTGGTTGAGAATGGCAAGTTATAGTCACTAGACATTATTTATAATGTGATTATTATAAACTCTACCATACCCAATGGAATAGCAACTACCTCCCATATGCAAGTTTCCATTCTTCATGTAATAAATTGGTCATTCATATTGAGGTCCAAAATGTCTAGATGTTAGAGTTTGTTTCCCATTAGATAAAGTAAATTGAAATGATGGAAGTAGAATGTAGCACATGTTGTATAAATTGGTCATGGCTCCTACCAAGAGTACTTGTATGACACCCTTGTGTTAATTATGACCTTTAAAAACATTTTTGTGTAATTGAGCATCTTAGTTCAATATTTGATTGTTGAGAAAATCTATTTTAATATAATGAAAATTATTACTCGTTGTTTTTTTTGTAACTAGAGAAATCAACAATTTGTTGAATCTCGTACTCATGTGACAGGCGATTGATTATAGCCATGTAATTTTTCCGTACCACACTTTCCATTTTATAATCATATTTGCAATATGATAATAAATATAAATGGTAAATATGGAATTATATCATAAAGGTTATCTGTTTTTCTTAATTATACATCATACCCATAGTTCATTTTGGTTATACTTGTCATAAAAATCTAATAAACAAGGGCAGTCATTTGGACCGAACCCTCCAGACTCACAACTTGCATCCACTTGTTGTAAGTATGAACCTTGGAATGTGGATTGACATCAACGGTAGTGAATGTCACTAGAGATCCTACAGTTAGGAGAAGGAATGAATGGTTAGAGTAACCACTGTCTCACCACCATGGCACTACCTTCACTTACTTTCAGCTTACTGGGTTAGGGTTTCTGTTATGCAACTATGCAACCAAGCTTCCTTTGGGTGAGAAGTCAGACTCAGACCTTGGACATGGTATCTACAGTTTTGTTTTAATTTCATGTCTATGTCCTATTTTTTGTCTCGCATGTTTGTTATTAGTGAACTAGCCCTTTTCTCATGCAACAAGGGTGGAACTTCTATCACAATAGCTCACGGTTACACAAGGTGATGGCTCCCTTTGCTATCTCTGAGGCAAATGAGCAACATGGATGGTTTAACTCATAAAGATATATTTGTGGGTTCCTAGGGTTTATACCCATTCCTTGGTCAAACCCTCATTTCATCGAGTTCCAGAGGTTGATGAAGTACTCCACCTAGGCCCTTATATGTAATTACTCAGATAATTAAGTGTTGCATGAGTTAATTGATGCCAGTTTTATCATAATGTCTAATTGGGGTTTTCCATATTTTTTTCCCTTTTGGCAGATTAGTCTCGCTACCACACCTAAGTTCTAGATCTATCCTAACTTCTCTCCAGGTTTGAATACATATAGTCTTGAATAATATGAAGGTAGTCGTTGAAGATCCTACTCGATATCAGAGTTTTTGAACTATTCTATTGTTAGGAAACATGTAATAGAGTTATTTTCCTGAACTTATTCAAGTCGATAAGGATTTGGTTGAATTCCAATTAGACGAGCAATGGTTGGTTGGACTAAGGCACATTTTCTTATGGGTTTTGTGTGTATAGTCCTTACTTCTTGCTTGACAATAGTTTTATTGGTTATTGGCTCCGACCATAAGAAAATATGAGGACACAAGGTTCAACTTGCCCTAATTTCTGGTCACATATATACTCGGTTAAGTTTGTCTATTACCATGACATAAAAGGCCTTTTTGTCTTGCTTGTAGTTATTGAAATTTGTTGATTAAAGTTAGAAATTGTACTACAACTTCTATGGTTCACTTCAAACTCTACATTGGTTCAATTCTATAATGTTGTTAAAATTCCTTATTTAAATTGAGTGATATGTTCCATTAATGTTTAGTTTGATAAATGATTTCTTTGACTCAGTATATGGGACATAGGGACTTCTTCGACTGCTAATACACAAAGTTCAACTTGCCCTAATTTCCAGTCACATATATACTGGTTAATTCTGTCTGTTACCATGACATAAAAAGCCTTGTTGTGTTGATCGTAGTTATTGAAATTTGTTGATTAAAGTTAGAAACTGTACTACAAATTCTGTGGTTTACTTCAAACTCTACCTCAGTTCCATTATGTAATGTTGTTAAAATTCCTTATTTAAATTGAGTGATATGTTCCATTAATGTTTAGTTTGGTAAATGATTTCTCTGACTCAGTGTGTGGGACATAGGCACTACTTCGATTGTTGATATCTAACTCAGCTAGGAATTAACCCTAGGTTTTTGATAATTGATAAGGTATAAGACCTCATTAGGATTAAATTGTGTTACTTCCTTGTCTTTTAATTTAAAATTCGGAATTTACTCTTCTTTATGTTCTGAGTTTTGGAAAAAGATTAAATGAAACCATAAAATTTAAGTTCAGAATTTATTTTAGGACCTCATTAGGATTAAATTGTGTTATTTCCTTATCTTTTAATTTAAAATTCAGAATTTACTCTTCTTTATGTTCCGTGTTTTGGAAAAAGAATCAATGAAACCATAAAATTCAAGTTCAGAATTTATTTTCCTCCATTTTCCATGTTCTAGGAAAAGAATAAATGTAAACAGGAATACAAAATTCCTTTGTGTTTGTTGACAGTACAATGGTTTCACATTTATCGCTATTTTTCTTTCTTTACTTGTTGGATGTAGAACCCTAGCAGTGAGGGACTACTCTCTAATTGTTTCCCTCAATAGCTGATTAGGAACTATCCCAATACTATGACAGATTACCTCATGTTAACAATTCCTTAAAACATATTGCTCGACTAATATTCAGATAATAAAAAACAATGCTCAGAGAGGAACTAAAATAAGAGTCATAGTTCAAAGTAAGATATCTTATTATACATGTAATAACATGAAATTACAATTCAGAACTTAATTGTTGTAATTGTTGCTTCCCTGATTCACACAAATACTAGGAATTGCAATGCTTCTCCCAACCATGAGACCAATATTTCTCCTCCATGTCTCCCCCCTGAGCCTGCTTCACACCCAAAATATTTTCTAGAACAACAATCAATGCATACTAATATTATTTTGAACTATATGACCATCTGATCCCAACCAGACATGGTCTGATTTCTTAGTCTGAGCAATTAAGCCCCAAATAGATTCCACTGGCTAACCAACTCTAGAATTTTTTCCTCAATGTAACCAACTTCTAAAATATCTTACTCTTCTCTCTCTCCTTTCCTCGGAGTTAGAAACCCTATTGCCTCTTTTTGGAACTTTTATTTCCAAGGAGGAAGCTAGGGAGGTAACAGCCTTTCCCGTGACTGTTCAACTACGTCAGTGTGAGCCTCTCTACTATTGCTTCCCTATTATGATTCATAGTCATCATAAAATTATATAAATATAATAAACAAACATTTAAAAATACTTATCCATATCAAATATTATGATGGCTTTATCCCAGGTCCACAAGATGGAACAAAATAATACTAAGTCTTTTTCTGTAGTAAATTAATATTTACCGGGTTTACGAGGGGACAATACATCTCCCCCCCTTGAGTGAAACATCGTCCCAGTGTTTTCCAAGTTCTTAGAATAGGCCAGGACAAGCTTCTTTCATTAATTTATCATCCTCCCAAGTAATCTCTTCCAGAAACTTATCATCTTGTTCGACGTACAATTACAACCAACGAGTCATTATTATTTATATACATAAATACCCTTAGAATATAAATGTGTATAAACATTATCTTACTAATGACCTCACATGTATATCTTGCCAATTAATCATGTGTCTAGGGTCATAGATATATTAATTTAAAAATGACTCATGAAAAAAATGATGTACTCGCATATTGCTAGGTAAGGCCAGCTGATAGGCCGGCAGCCCAATTCGAGCCCAAATTTGAAATGGGCCACAAAACTCGCGTGCCAATTTAGCACAAATACCCGAAAATAAGGTACTTCTTTGGGTTTTACCCATACATATACATGATCCCCAACTTGAAACTCACGTTAGGTTCATTTCCTATTTGTATAAGCCTTTTGTCTATCATGTGCTGCCTTCAGATTCATTCTCACCTCCTTTATTGTACCCTTTGTTATAGGCCACTTTTCACATCCGATCAATAGTCCTCCTAATGGGATCAATCAACATCTGATTCCCCCTTTTCATCATCCTTTACAAAGCCCTAAGCATGTCTCTTTCATTCCCTATATTTTCTTCCCTAAACTGCATCATTTGAGCCAATTTTAGGATCAACGCTCCCTGGCCTCTTGCTGGACAACATTCACCTACAAGTTTCTCCACTATGGCCTATGTTGGTCACCTACAAGTTGCTCCCCCTTCTTAGTTGTGTTAGTTCTATAAATTTGGGAAAAACAAATAAATTCTAGAAGCCTCCTTTTCCAGAATATTCTAGAATTTGTTACAACCATTTACCTGAGATAAAACATCTGGATCATATCATACCCTACTTTGGAGTCTCGATCGCTTATCCTTTGATACCATCCTCCCATCAAAGGTGAATCTAAGACCTTATATTGGTAATTGGATAAGAAATCCTAACTTACCCCACTCCTCTATATATTTAAAACCTTCCATATGCAAGAGGTTGGCTTTTGGAGAGCGATTCCACCATTATGTTGTTGTGATGAGAGGTTCATTTCATGAATTTAGAGTTTAGGGTGATTGGAGGTGTACATTGTGACAAGGAAAGGACAAGTGAGCTTGGAGGATATCTTCTACAAAATCAACACCTATTTATGGTTCTAAACTCTTTCCATTAATATTAATGCAAAGAATTCCTTTTTTTTCCTGTATGTGATGTTGTTATTTCATATATTTCAAAACCATGTTGATCTACTGAATAGAGTATTTAGTTGATACTTCATAGCTCTCGTAGTTTCTTGGCTTGTGTTATCTGACTGTGCAGGTTTTAATTTTGGACATCATAGTCTAAATTGGCGCATCCATGCTAAAGAAATAGCAAATTCGGTGATAGATTCTAGGTAGGTTTCATTCCATCATCTATTTACTTTAAGGAAAACATTCGGTTATCTGTCTCTTTGTTGTTCTAGGTTAGCGACCAAACATAGGGGAGATACTTTTGTGCACAATCATAAATCTTGTATAAGAAATTAGTGATTCTGCTGGGGAGAGGTGCAATTCTTTGTCATGTACTACTGGGGTACATGAGAGAGTATTGCACCTCTCCCCAATAGAGTCGCCAATTTTTTATATGGGATTTACGATTGCGGACAAAAGCATCACCCCTAGGTTTGGTGGATAACCTAGAACAAAAAAGAGACACAGAACCAAATGCTTTCCTTAAAGTAAATAGATGATGGAATGAAACCTACTTGGAACATGTCGCGGACTTCACTCCTTGAGCTTGGATGCTCCAATTCCAGCTCTGATTTCCAAAATTAGAACATGTATCTATTCAATAAATCAACATGGTATTGAAATATATGAAATAACAACATCACATATAGAAAAACTGAGAATTATTTGCATTAATATAAATGGAGGGAGTTTACAACCAAAATAGGTGTTGATCTTGTAGAAAAGCTCCTCGAGGATAACTTGTCTAACTGTGCAGGTTCTAATTTTGGTAATTAGAGATGGAATTGGAGCATCCAAGCTAAACAAGGAGCGAAGCGTATGACATATTCTTGGTAGGTTTCATTCGATCAGATATTTACCTGAAGGAAAGAATTAAGTTCCTTGTCTCTTTGTTATTCTAGTTTAGTCACCAAACCTAGGGGAGATACTTTTTTTCGCAATCGTAAACCCCATACAACACCTTCCATATCTTTTGACATGTCTGGGCCCAACATTGACTTATCTTTAGGACTATTCCAATTAATAGTTGTCCCACACTTATGTTGATATAAGACTTCGAATGGGCTCATTTTTAAGGGGGTATGATAACTATTGTTGTAGGAAAACTCCACTAAATGAAGGTATTTTTCCCACTTACTCGATTGTTGCATCACATACATTCTTAACATATCTTCAAAATCTTGGTTTACTTGTTCAATTTTATCATTTGTTTAAGGATGATACACAATTCTAAACTATATATGTGTACCCAATCTAGTAAACAAGGCTTTCCAAAAGGTAGATCTGAATTTCACATCCTTGTCTGAGATTACCACTTTAGGTATCTCATGCAATCTAAAAATCTATTTCATAAAAATATCAACAGTTTGCATTATTTTCAAAGTGAATTGCACTTGTATAAAGTGTGTAACCTTAATTTATGAATGACCACCATTATAGATTCATTTTTCCTTTTTCACCTAGGTAGGAAAGTTATAAAAATGAGCATGATAACCTCCCACTTCCATTGAGGCACAGGTAGTGGGTGCAGTAAGCCAGCTGGATGCTCAAGCTCGATGATCACCAACTGACATTCCATACATCTGGTTAAATATTCTACTACATTTTTCTTCATGTGTGGCCAGATATAGCTTTTCCTTAAGGAAGTACATAACTTTTGGTAGCCTGGATGAGTAGTGTAGGGATTTCTATGGATATCTAAAATTAGTTTCTTCAATTTGTGTTGATTTGGAATGCAATGTTTACCTCTATACATCAACACATTATATTTTCTAACATCATAGCCTATATTTTTTTCATTGTTGTCCTGTAACCTTGCTTACTGCCATATAAATTGGTGTTCAGGGTCTCTCATGCCAGTGTCCTTAATTTCCTTTATGAAGTTAGTTTTGGTTTAACTATATGAAATTTCATATATGAAGTTCAGTAACCTTCTCAAGGCATTCGCCACACAATTCTCCTTTCCTTTGAGGTGCTTAATGTCGAAATCAAATTCACTTAAGAAGGTGGCCCACCATGCTTTCCATGCATTTAGTGTGGGCTGTTTAAAATAGCTAGTCAAACTACTGTAATGAAGTAATGAGATAAGATACCCTCAAAAACCCCTCAATAAATCATCAATAATGTCCAGCTAGAGCCATAAAATATCTAATATCAACCACATTCTTAGGGCAAGCCACTCCATTATAGTTTTGATCTTCTCTAGGTCAATTGATATTCCTTCTTTTGTTATGACATGCCCCAAGTATTGAATTTATCCTTGTAAAAGCACACTTACTGTACTTTCATACAGTTGATGTTCCCTGAGAATTTGTAGAACTATCTGCTAATTTTTTCTATGCTCTAACTTTTTTGAATAGATGAGAATGTCATCAATAAAAATCAAGACAAATTTATCCATATATTGATGAAATAAGGCACATAAACGTTGTTGGGGCATTAGTGAGTCCAAAGGGAAAAACCACGAACTCATAATGCCCATAGCGAGTTTTGAATGTTGTTTTATACATATATTCTCCCTTTATTCTAATATGATGATACCCAAAATGTAAGTCAATCTTCGAAAATACGGTAGCACCTTTCACTTGATCGAATAGATGATCAATTTTGGGCAACGAGTATTTATTCTTAATAGTTAATTTATTTAGCTGTCTATAATCAATACACAACGAAAAAAAATTTCCTTCTTAAAATATAACATAGGGGATCCCCAAGGCAAAACACTGAGGTGAATATATCTCTTGTCCAACAGTTCTTGTAGCTGTAGTTTTAATTATATCAACTTTGGGATGCTCATAAAATATAGTTCTCTTGATACTGCAACGGATCCCAGAATCAATTCAATTGTAAAGTTTATGTCCTGCTTGGGAGGCAATCTAGGAATTTCCTCAAGGAAAATATTAACAAAATATTGCACCACAGATAAATTTTCTAGTGTTGTTGTCTTTTCCTTATAGAGTTCATATACCCAACCTGTACAACACAGATCTATAATCGCTTCCTAAGACACTTTATTAACTGAGAGGCTATGATGGGTCTTAATTTTACAAGTCTCTTAATTCCTTGAACTTCTTGTCTAACTCCTTCCTGATTAAGGAAGTTAACTTTTTTTAACTAAAATTTATGAGAGACCAATGATTCTCTAACCAATCCATCTCAATCAAAACATTCTGTGACCCTAAGGGTAGCACATTCATATTTGTTGTGATTGGGTGTTCTGCTAATATCACAAGGCAATTGTCTACTTTCATTGTAAACCTTCGTTTGGTTCTTGTGGCTAGCTGGACCAACCATAGATTTTTAAACTTGGTTGCTAGTAAGTGACATTTTTCTATAATTTTAGGAATTACATAACTCAGATTGGATCTGATATCAATAAAAATAGATACAACTTGGTTAAAGACCTTACCTTCAATTCCACCATACTCAGTTGGTACTTTTATTGGTGATATTTTAAAGTTGCGTTAATTTTTGGTATGCTCCTCACTACCTCCCCCACAGTGGATGCTTCTTGAATATGAGAGATTGAATTTTCTCTCTTCTGATAAGTGCAATTTTTGACATAATCAGGTCCTCCATATCCACATCACTGTAGACGAGGCTTTGTTTCTTGGTTGAATTCAGATTTATCAGGTTACTCAGTAGGATCTGTTTCACCCTATACTTTAGGTTTCTGTGATAGCCTTCCCGCTTCTTTATTATGTTGGTTTTTGTATGGGTCTTTGGAGTTTGCATTCTTCATACCCTTTTTATTCTGTGAATACTTCTCCCCTTTTTATCCTCGCACCTTTTGTTATTATCTCCTTTTTTCTTCATCTGTTGGTAGTAAATTCAGGCCTTATGTATGACTTCATCCATGGTTTTGGGGTTGTCAAATTTTAACCACTCCTTCATGTATGCTAGAAGACTGCTGATAAATTGTTGCACCTTTTCTTTTTCCTCCTGAATATAAGGGGCATACCTTAATAACGATGTAAATGTTTTTATGAACTCATCCATGGTAAGCTTCCCCATCTTAAGATCATGAAACTCATTTTCTCTTTCATCATAGAACCATTCCATTAGGTATTTTTCCTTAAAATGCCCTTGAAAATTTTCCGAGGTTACTTCTTATTCATTAATACCTAAGACTGTTTTCACCTCCTCCCACCACAAGGTGGCTTTACCCTCAAAGCTTATAAATTTCCAATTGAGCCTTTAAGTTGTCATCATATTCATAATTCTTAGAATATTTGTTCATATTGATCAACAAGACGTCAATGGCTTCCTTTACCTCATCGTCGAACATAGGGGGTTTTATTTTCTTAAACTCTCCCTATAGCTCGTTCTTTTGTCTCTTGTATCCCTTGTGAGTAGACACATTATAATATTCCACCTCGTTATCTTCTTAATTGCCCTTAGGTTCGAGGTTATATTCTCTTGCTCTGTGTTTCTCAACCTTGTTCCCATGATCAGGGCTTGGAATGGGGCATCTATGTTTTTGTCAGTCTGACAGACTTTTGATGGCCCTGTCTTATTCTTGCATCAGTCTTTCATTATCGACCCTTAATCTTTCCATCTCTTCTTTCAATTGTTGTACTATTTCAAATAGCATAACATTAGTAATTCATGCCTCCTCCCCCAGCTAAACCCATATTTGTGGGTTTCTAGTAAATGACATTGGTCTAGATCCTATCTACCCTATTGTTAATGGTGTGCTTCGAACTCCCCTCCCTGTTTGTTAACTTGAACAATTTTATTTATTCATTGGTTTCCCAATTAGGCCATAAAATTGGAGCTTCGCTTTGATACCACCTGTAATGTTTCTGATTAGTCCCATTAATAATATATCTTGAAGTTCATTATGTTATCCTCCAACCTTAAAACTATCATTTTCTCACATTTATTCACATTTTTTGTTATAATAACCTTAGTAAGAAGAGTAAAAGGTGTTTTTCATAATATGTGGCCCAATGTGATTAAATTGCAAGAAAATATGCATTTTTGAGGCATTTACTATGCAAGGGCTTGATGAAGACAATCAGGAGGGAATCTGGGAAGGCTTGTCCACCTCCTTAACTCTCTAACTTGGCTTGATATCACCAAATCCTAACTGAGAAGCTTGAATTCACAAACAACTGAGTAAATCCAAGTGCATGAGAAGCTCAAGGAGGACAAGATCCACAATTTTTTAGATCAATGAGAGAATCACTCCTATTTTCAAGGGAGCTGCTATCAATTACCCTTTTGTATAAATAGATGAGTTGAAAAACTCGTTAGGATTTGAATTTTTTATTCAACAAGGAGCAGCTATTGAGCCCAACAATTGAAATTGTCATTGTTAGATTTCACATGATGTATGAGACTATTATTTTATGATAATGAGAAGTAGGTTATTAAGTTGAATCTGAGCTATTGTTAGAGGGTTGAAACCCTTCGGTTTGGGCCCAACCTAGAGGCTTTGGTCACTCTTTTGTATTTTTGTCTTGTTCTTAGTTTAAAGATTTTCCAGCCATTCTCTCACAAGAGAGGTCCCCTCCTGTAGTGATACATGTCCTCTTGTAGCAATAGAAGACCTCTTGTAGCAACACATGTAGCTAGCCTGTAACATTACTTTTGTTAGGTAAATTAACTTGGGGTTATTGTCAAGGTTGACCAGGTTAAGAAGTGGTGGTTTTGGGGCATGTGGTATTAAGTACCCATGGTTTTCTGCCCATGCTATTTTGTAGATCCGGTCAAGGGAACTATAGTTAGTTCTAATCCAAGGTTAATGGATTGGGGTTTATGGATGCTTCGACATGTATATATTTATTGTAACATTGAAAGGAATAAAATGAAAAATCAATCTGGTAGTCCCAATTTTGGGATCCTAATGGTAGCTTGGAGGTGACCTATAAAGTGGAAGTCAGCGTGGGATCTATGATAATGGTCCATTCCATTTGAGGGACAAAAATTGGCATTGAAAGGATTAGCTCTATGTATGATGGTGGTTCGCTGCACTGAGGATTAAATCATGGACACCAAATTCGTGTGAAGGATGCACTATTTTCAGAGAGGCTTCATTGTTAAGTGGCCCGTGGAGGAGGAGATTGGGGATCAAGGAATGAAGGAAGAAAATTGTTTGGATACAATGGAAGATGAAAGAGAAACAAGAGATGAGTATTCTAGTGAATGAAAAAATTTGGCCCTAAAGGTCGTAGCAACGTTAATGGAAGTCTTGGCGATATAAGAGACTATAAGGGTTTCTATGGCCATACACAAAAAAAAATATTAATTATTATAATGGAGTTAATGTTTTGCATGTAAATGGGCATACTATTGTAAGACCTGGTAAGGCATGCATACCCCTGGGTAATTACCGATCATAAAAATACTATGTGACACCATGCAGGGGTAACCCTTGAGTCAGAAGTGTACTGAGTTATTAAATAGTGATAGGTTGCGATTTATTGTTTCAAAGATTTGCAAAAGGTACATGACAAAAGGAATAGGCAAAAAATAGAATACTGGATTCCTGAGACATTTTTGAGGACCAATTTATATGGTTTCACATAGATTTCTCATAAGAGAATGACTGACTTTGATTGAATATAGCTTCCCAAAAGAAACAAATAGAGAAAAATTTAAACTTGCCAACATGACCTTTATTCTATTTTCTTAGAAACAGCAAAATTTATTTGAAAAAATTAAAAAATGATCATAAACAAAATATGTGACACCAAGCAGGGATAACCCTTGAGTTAGGAGTGTATTGTGTTGTTAAAAAATGATGGGTTTGGTTGTATTTTTTTCAAAGATACATTCCTCGGAAGCCTAAGGATTGACATTCAAGAAAAAAAACTTACTAAGGAGTTATCTCCACAACAAGAAAATAATTGTGTATTATCTTCTCAATAAATGTATTCTTCCACTTTGCAGGCACAATAAAACCACATTGAACAAAGCTCATTGAGCGGATTGGAAGAAATGAAGAAAATATAACATGAGTTAAGTTCACTGTAAGTCAGACATCACAACTCTTGAGCCTTGTAAAGGATGACAAAGAGGTCAACGTCCTTGTAAATGAAATATTCTTTGATGGGTTTCTTGCTTGCAATATGTTTTTATGACTTGCAACATTGTCAAGTTCTATTGGGCACCTGTCATTATGTGATAATAAATTGCTTTATTTCGATGAATGATGGGCCATAGGAAAAACTTGGTATTTCATCACATAACATATCACATATTCTTTCCTCTGTTACTCATACCTACACTACTGCCTTATTGTTGAAGAATCTAAGGCATGGAGTTAATGAGATTCTTCTTAACAGGATAACTATTTGTGAGGTATTTTAATTTTTCTTCTTAGCATAATATTCACTTGTTCTTATTAGAATGTGTCTTCTTATATTCATGAAATAGTTACCAAAAAACAAAGAGACAAGAACACAAGATTTTGGATTTTTGTTAGGGCCAAAACCTCTCCCTCTTGGAGAGGAAAATCCACACAAAATTCTTCTTATAGATATTCCAATTGACGAATACCAAGACCATGACCCTTGACCAATTATTTCATTCCAAGACCAAGATATCAAAACTCTTTTTTTTCATTGTTGCTGTCATCATTATGTTGCACCATTGAACCCATCTGATATCTTCATTCTTGCTGCATCATGACTATTCCTTCATCGAGCTTTTCAACATCACAATGAGATCTTCATATGAATGAGGGTTGCATTGAGATCACTATTGTATCATAGCTACACCACTGATATCTTCATTGGAATACCACCGATATCATGAATACATCATGAATTTGTATGTTGAGACAAGATTATTATTCCAATGTGTATCCTGAGACTATGATTGTGTGTCCTCCGGCATTGTGCTTCTTCATTGAGACTATAAATATTCTCTCGTTGCACTGAATTATGAAACTATGCTGATACTATATAGTTGTGACCTTTTAACTGGCCAAGACTTCAAAGATGTCACTGCAATACCCATCCGAAACTATGAGGTTCTTGTACCACTGTACCTTATCTGAAATTTTGGACTTCCTGCACCCATCCAAAATTACAGAGGCTTGTCTGAATTCTCTATCTTTCTGTGGTGACTTCAACTGCGTATATATAGTAGTTATGTCTCTGTATTTGAGTCGACATGTCAGTGTGAAGTGTTGTGTCTTCTTTTGTGAGCTGACTTGACATTTTT
The DNA here is from genome assembly GCA_031772625.1 of Pinus tabuliformis. Taxonomy (NCBI): domain Eukaryota; kingdom Viridiplantae; phylum Streptophyta; class Pinopsida; order Pinales; family Pinaceae; genus Pinus; species Pinus tabuliformis. The sequence continues at coordinate 787,554,062 of CM062813.1, read as the reverse complement.
ATTCATTTGCAGGTTGACATGACTGTGATATATAACATTTAGCTTGTTGCCTTCTTCAAGAGGGTTGTGCTTGTCTTTGGAGGGCTTGTAGACTTGTATATATTACACATATGCTCAAGAAGATCTCTTTACACATGTCTTTGATTCTTTGACTTTCCTAGACCTATGGAATGAGAAAGAAACTCATTCTTATAATTCACAAAAATAATATTTCTTTTCTTTACAAGTATAAAGATCAAAATTACATGTATAAATACCAAACCTAGTTACATTTTCTTCAACTCTCCCTCTTAACTAGAGAGATATTTATAATGGTACTTGTTTGTTCTCAATATGAATAATTTCTTATAAGAAGAATCATATTGGTAACCTCTGCTATAGCATCATAGTAACCAACATTGTTTCCACAGTAAGGCCTTGACTAATAGCTCTATCTCTCATTAGATCAGAGCACAATGCTGGCGAGACTAATAACTATAGACACCTTCATCATTGTCTCCCAAGCTACATACTCACCTGGGTGTTCACTGAGTATGACCTTCTAGGACTATTCTTATCTTGGGTTTTGAGCCCTCAAAGAATATCGGTCCTCTTGCCTACTCTTATCTTTGATGCCCTACACATCCTCAAAGAGCATCAAAAGCCAGATGATTACCCAATCCTCCATTATTTCTTCCCAAGTGAGGACAATAATGTTGTGTCTACCACGTGTCTACATTTCCATTCATGGCCTTCACTAAGACTTATGGTTGTTAGTCCTAGTCTAGTGCATGACACACGAACTGGAAAAATACATCTATCACTCCCTTTTAATCATGAGTGACTCAATCTAGGATGCCTCTTGATTAGGGATTTTTCAGAACTCCCTCCTAACAAGGGACTGTCCTTTCCATCAACAAATTCTTCTTCGTGGATCCTTCAGCTACTTGATCAACTTCTTTCCTTGATGTCATGAAATTCAGTTGATATTCTTACTTGTAGGGAATTAGTGTTGAAAATAGCAACAAGAAATTCTAAATATAGAAATGCTAAAAATATCATTGCTATAAATAGCATTTTGGTATACATTCAAATTTTAATTAGTCCCTAAATTAAAATTCAAATTTGAGCTCAGCATCTGTTTGTAAAATAATTAATTAATTCACCTTGAGTTAATTAGTTAGAGAAAATCAAACATGAAGTCTATGTGAAGACATGCAACAGTTATCCCTTTGATTGAGGAAGTTATCCTTTAATTAAGGAGATCAAGATGAGTTATACTTTGAGTTGTAATTAGTTAGCTCAGTTAACTGAGTTAAGTCCAGTTAGATTAGTTGTTTGTGGAACTGATTGTGAGTTCAGTTAGTCAATGCATGCATGCATGCAACTAGTGTACTTCAGATAACTTAATATTCTCTCATAAATAACTCATGCATGTCAGTTCAGACAGAGACCCATTTGAGATCAAAGGATGGGGAAGTGTACTATTAGTTGCAGTTGAGGATATCTCTTGCATGTAGAAGGAATTCTTTCCTTGAGGATTGCACAGTTATTTCTGAGTTTGGTGAGCAGTGTGTGAGGTAATTACACACAGGTGATAGCTTGAGGACCTAGGAGAAACTGCACAATGAAATAGGATGTTTGGAGGATTGAAGGAAGGCATATGTGTTGTCTATTCTGTCTATGAGTAGCAGTGAGGGATTGTATTGAGAGCTGGATAGATTGTGAGCTAAAACTTTATGTAATCCTGGTATATTTACACTTGTATGATAATACAGAGATCACGGTTTTAGCTGAGGATTTCTCAAAAGTATTCTTTTGTGTTTCATGTGTGATTGATTTCTTCTTCATATATTATATGTGTTCTATTTGATCTTGCTCATAATCGATTAAGCTTCCGCAAGTTTGTTTGTAAAAGTAGATCAAGTATTTTGCTTTAGTTACATTGCATTATTAGGTGATCTATAGTGAAATTTCTACATGGTATCAGAGAAAAGGTGATCAAAGGGAAGAATATTATACAAGGAAGGGAGAAGTTTGAAGTTTGAAGCTCTTGGTTATAGAAATCAAATTCTTATCACATCTCAAATTTCACCAATGGCGTTTAATGGTTTGAGACTCGAGTATGCCCTAGACGGTAGCTCGAATTATATATCCTGGAAGGATCGCATGGAAGTGGTATTAGAGGAAAACAGTTTGAAGGACTTCATTGATCAAGAAGTCCCCAAGACAATGGCTACTAATGCCGAAGAATTGGCAGAATGGAAGAAATGTGTGGCTAGAGCGAGGACGATTCTTCTGGAGGGAGTTCGAGACCATATTGTCTCGAGTCTCCTTGGGAAGGAGACACCATTTTCAATGTGGAAAACATTGAAGGACCTATATCAGAACAACAATGATCAGAGGAAGCTGGCACTGAAACACAAGCTTCGGAAAATCAAGTGTGAAAAGGAAAACACGATCTCTACATATCTAAACAAGCTCACCACCTGCAGGGATGAGCTTGGAAGTGTAGGAATCATGACAGCCGATGATGACATGGTGAGTCTTGCTCTCCTTGGTCTTCCTAAGAGCTGGCATAGCTACCAAGACTCATTAAATAGAAGAGAGAAACTACTAGATTGGGAATGATTGTGGTCGGATCTGATGCAGGAGGAGATAAGGAGAAGCACCAGAGATGGTTCTTGATCAAAGCATGACGATGAAGAAAATCTAGCCTTAGCAAGTAAGGTGAGGAAAGGGAAAGGGAAGGATCTCCATTCTAAATCGAGTTCTTCCCATTGTGGGAAGAAGATTGAAAAATCTAAAGTTTGATGCTTTAATTGTCATGAGGTGGGCCATTATGCAAGAAATTGTCCATAGAAGTAATCGAAGAAGGGATCCTCAAAAGGATCAAATGGTGAGGCACTGGCCTTACAGTTCGAATTGGATTTCACCCTCATCCTATGCATGGTTTCCTCATTGGTGGGTTGTGTTTGGTACCTAGACAATGGAGCCTCATTCCACATGACGGGCGACAAGAGTTTATTTAGTACCTTGGAGTAGAAGGACCTCCAGATGCACATAGAGATTTGTGATGATGGAAAGTATCATGTTTCAGGTGAAGGCATAGTTGTGTTTCAGAGCAAGAATGGAGCTCCTCTCACCCTGACTAATGTAAAGTATGTGCCTAGACTGAAGAAGAACTTGGTATCTGTCACAATGTTGGAAGACAAAGGATATGATGTAGTCTTTAGTAAAGAAAAGGCATTCCTAAGACACATCGACACGGGATAGACCAAGAGGATTGGGATTCGAGTGAAGAATCTCTACAAGATGGAGGTAGATGACTATGCTGCATTGAGTTCTAAAGCAGAGTTGGTGCAAAGCCAAGATATTGGTGAGCTATGGCATAAAATATTGGGCCACTTGCACCATGGGGCCTTGAAGATCATGCAACATATTTCTACCAAACTTCCCAAGGGTAAAATTGAGCAAGTGGATACATGCAAAGGTTGTACCTGGGGTAAGTATGAAAAATCTTCCTTTCAGTATCGAGACAATCGAGCTGAAGCAATGCTGGAGTGAGTTCATACAGATGTGTGTGGACCATTCGCGACAGCCCCCACTACTAAAACAAAGGTACTATGTTATTTTCATTGATGATTTTTCCCATAGATGCTGGATCTATTTCATGCAAAAGAAGGATAAAACATTCTCAAGGTTTTGTGAGTTCAAAGCCTTGGTTGAGAAAGAATCAGGAAAGAAGATAAGGGCCTTGCTAAGCAACAATGGTGGAGATTGTGTCTCTCAACAGTTTAGTGACTTTTGTACAGCAGAAGGAATTAAACGGGATTTGACGGCACCCCATAACCCACAGTAGAATGGGGTGGCCGAAAGGAAGAACAAAACGATTGTGGGAGTAGCTCGGGCAATGTTGCATGACCAAGGCCTACCACTTCATTTGTGGGCCGAGGCATGCAATACAATGGTATACTTGCAGAATAGAAGCCCGCATCGTATACTAGGGATGATGAAAGTAGAGGAGGCTTTTTTCAAGAAGAGACCAGATGTGAGTCACTTCAGGATCTTTGGCTCATCGATATTTTTCCATGTGACCAAAGATGCCCGGAAGAAGCTAGAGCCAGCAATTGAGTTGGGGATACTTGTGGGGTACACTGATACACCCCACAACTATCGGGTGTTCTTGCCTACAATTTAGAGGATGCTGGTATGCAGAGGTCTAAAGTTCAACATGCAGAAGGCCATGCGAGTTTCCCTTGAGAGGAAGCTCAAGTTGCATGCAGAGGAGGAACTTTTGGTTCCTAAGGAGGAGGAGCCTCAGAGTGATGCAAAGTCGCTGCATTCAGAGAATCCAGGAGTGGAGACATCCACTCATGCAGAGTCTTCCAGAGATGGGTGAAAACGCTCAAGGGAAGCTGACAGATTGTTGATGGATGTAAGAGAGAATGTGGGAGAGCCATCTTCTCAGCATAGATAGAGGAGGTCACCTGAGTGGTACACTGGTTACATGGCCCTGGTTGGGGAGTGTGTAGAGACCGAACCATCTTCCTTTGAGGAAGCAGTGTAATAGCCAATCTGGATTGATGCTATGGTGGAGGAGTATGACTCCATAGATCGGAACAATGTTTGGGATGTTGTTCCAAGACCGGAGAACAAGTCAGTGATGAGTTCCCGATGGCTTTACAAGGTAAAGCAAGCAACTAATGATAGTGTGGAGAAACATAAGGCAAGGTTTGTTGCCCGTGGTTTCTCATAGGTCGAGGGGATCGACTATGATGAGACTTTTTCTCCTATAGCAAGGTACTCATCTATCAGATTGATGTTGGCACTATCAACACAGATGGGTTGGAAGATCCATTAGATGGATGTGAATACTACATTCCTCAATGGCGAGATTGAGGAAGAGGTGTACATAGAGCAGCCGAAAGGTTTTGAGACCTTCTATCATGAGTCGCATGTGTGTCGACTCAAGAGAGCTTTGTACGGGCTGAAGCAAGCACCTCGTGCTTGGTACACTAGGATCACAACTATTTCACCAAGTTGGGCTTCATAAAGAGTGAAGCAGATGCGAACCTATACCACATCATGGTATAAGGTAAGCCGTTGATCATTGTTATTTATGTTGATGATCTGATATTGAAAGGTGATGATCAGTTGATCAAGTCTTGCAAGGAGGACCTTGCAAGAGAGTTCGAGATGAAAGACATGGGTCTCATGCACTACTTTCTAGGCATAGAAGTGTGGCAAAAGGATGGGGAAGTGTTTGTGTCTCAAGGAAAGTATGCTAATGAGATACTCAGGAGATTCAACATGGAGAAGTGAAAGCCCATGCAGAATCCTCTAGCAGGTAACTGGAGGAAGGAGGATGATACTTTAGGTGAGGTAGTAGTTACTACTATGTATCAATAGCTTGTGGGTTCAGTGATGTATTTAGTGAAAACATGACCAGATTTGTGCTTTGCAGTGAACCAATTGAGTCAGGCTATGGTTTAGCCTACCAAAATTTTTTGGAAGGCAGCTAAGCATGTGCTAAGATACCTCAAAGGCACATCTTAGTATGGATTATGGTACAGATGGATAGAGGGAGTGAAGCTTCAAGGCTTCACAGATGCAGATTGGGCAAGGAGTCCATCAGATTAGAAGATCACTTCAGGAGGAATTTTCAACCTTGATTCAATTGCAATTTCTTAATACAATAGGAAATAGAGGCCAGTTACACCTAGCTCAACAGAGGTTGAATACATGGCTACCACTCAGGCGGCATGTGAGGCCATTTGGATGCAGAAAATTCTAGCTGGATTGTTTGATTAGAGGATGGATCGAATTGTGATCTATTGCGATAATCAGAGTTGTATCAAACTCTTTGAGAATCCAGTATTTCATGACAGGTTCAAGCACATCTATATCTGGTATCATCTTTGAGACTGTGTGGTGAAGAGGATCATGTTGTTGCAGTATGTTTCGACCAAGGAGCGGGATGCAGATATTTTGACTAAGAAATTGTCAAAATGCAAATTAGAGTTCCAAAGAGATAGGGTCGGGGTCACAGATAATCCCTTTCTTGTTGAGAGGGAGTGTTGAAAATAGCAACAAGAAATGCTAAAAATAGCATTTCGGGATACATTCCAATTTTAATTAGTTCCTAAATTGAAATTAGAATTTGAGCTCAACAATTGTTTGTAAAATAATTAATTAGTTCATCTTGAGTTAATCACTTAGAGAAAACCAAACATGAAGTCCATGTGAAGACATGCAATAATTATCCCTTTGATTGAGGAAGTTATCCCTTAATTAAGGAGATCAGAATCAGTTATAATTTGAGTTGTAATTAGTTAGCTCAGTTAATTGAGTTAAGTCTAGTTAGATTAGTTCAAATAGTTTGTGGAACTGATTGTGGAGTTCAGTTATTCAATGCATGCATGCATGCAACTAGTTTACTTCAGATAACTTAATATTCTCGCATAAATAACTCATGCATGTCAGTTCAGACAGAGACCTAGTTCAGATCAAAGGATGGGAAAATGTACTATCAGTTGCAGGAATATTCCCTTGAGGATATCTCTTACATGCAGAAGGAACTATTTCCTTGAGGATTGCATAGTTATTTTTTACTTTAGTGAGTAGTGTGTGAGGTAATTACACACAGGTGGTAGCTTGAGGACTTAGAAGAAACCGCACAAGGAAATAGGAGGCATGGAGGAATAAAGGAAGGCATATGTGTTGTCTATTCTGTCTATGAGCAACAGTGAGGGATTGTACTGATAATTGGATAGCTTGTGAGATAAAGCTTTGTGTAACCCTGATATATTTCCACTTGTACGATAATATTGAGATCAGGGTTTTTAGTTGAGGATTTCCCCAAAGTATTCTTCTATGTTTCATGTGTGATTGGTTTCTTCTTCATCTGTTATATGTGTCCTATTTGATCTTGCTCAAAATCGATTAAGCTTCCGCAAGTTTGTGTGTAGAAGTAGATCAAGTATTTTTCTTTAGTTACATTGCATTATCGGGTGATCTACAATGAAATTTCTACAATTAGCCATCAATCATTTTCCTTCTTGGTTCGTCATTTCATTCCTTTCTTCATGGAAAGTGCCCTTCTTGGAACATTTTTGGAAACTTCTTCTTCTAGATACTTCTTTCTCTTCATGCTTCTTTCAGGAATTTCCATCCACCACATGAATGTGAGTTGTTCTTGTGTTTATAATTCTTGTTCCAGTAGCCCTGCATGAACTCATCCAGACATTATTCAAGAAATCAAGGCATAATATTAAATCAAATCATACCTTATGAGATGGCTTTCTATCATGACATCCTTTCAGTAGGTATCATCATCCTGCATACTTATTGGCACATTTCCCAAATATATCTATTGTCAAGGGTCTCCATTTTTTTAGACTTTCATCAGAGTCTTCATATCTTTCCAGGAGATTTCCTAGTCAACTCTTCTTGGTATTTTGGATGTTGATTTCCTTCATCATGGTTGTATACATCACAATCTCTTCCTTCCGGACACATTTCATTCTAAAGGGTTTCTAAGCAAAGTTTTGTAATCGTAGTCAAATAGCTCATACTTTATATTATGTTTATTTCATCTAGTGTGACTTATGAATTTTTGCATATTTTCAAAGGAGGAAATCATTTTCCTTTGATCATGCTTCTTAAGATAGAGGTGATGATATATATTACTTGCAACCATAAGACATGACATTATAAAATTAAATACAAGCATACATACCTCATTTTACCATTAGGTCATCTAGTCTTCTTCCAACAACTTCCTTGATTGAAGTGTCTTCAAACCCTTGATCTTCTTATTTTCTTATATCATCATAACATCATCCATGAATTCCACAAGATGGAGTTCTTGATGAAACACTTGCTTCTTCTCTAGATCAAAGAATCTTGAGGATCTTGTATATCCTTATCTGGCAGATGTTTCCATTTTGACTTGATGTATGATGAGACCTATATGGGATGAATTATTCCTTTTATTCAATGTCCAATGAGGTTCCAAAGAGTTATTTCCTTCATGTTTGATTTCCATGGATTTTGTTCTTCATGATTCCCATGGTGATGCCATGAGCCATTGCTTCTAGTACCTTCATGATGCCACAATGCATCTTAATATGATGGTCATATTTGAAGATTTAGGAGCTTATGATAGGATCCCTTTTTGTGAGAGATTTGTTTCTCCCTCTTTCTTTGGCCCGTTTCTTCATCTTCCTTCATCTTTCTGGTGATATGAGCTTCTATCCACATTATTTTCATAGCATTGAATCTTATACTATAATGTACTTCTCTATCTAGCATATAGACCACATATTGTTGAATGAGGTAACCTTCTTCTTATCATTTTCCCTAAATCTCTCAATTGATATCTCATGAAAATATTCCTTTGTTCTTTGATACCTTTACTTTTGTGTAGATCTAAGTGATATGACCTCCTTTAATAGAATTTCAAAGAATATATCTTCTATTATTTCATATATCTCTCTTTATGTTTCCTCTTCTACTCCATAGGCATTCGAGTACTTTTGAGTGATTTCATACAAATCCTATGAGTCTCTTGATGCATTCAAGCATTGCTTGACCTTCAGAGACCTTTCCATAGACATTAATGACTTCTCTTTTCTATGAGGATTATGACAATCCTCCTTATTCTATTTCCTTGCAAAACCAAGTCATTAAACCAAAAAATTGATTAAACATGAAAGATACTTACTTGGCATGTGAAGAGGAGATCTTCACCTTAATGCTTCCTTTGCTTGAGTTGCCCATCATGAACCACTAGTATCCTTTTATCAAGACTTCCTTGGAGACCTTCTAGCACCATGACATTTGTGATATTGACATCACCAAAACTTCTTCGTGACTTTGAGATCATCTTGACTCTCAATTCATATTTAAGGTATTTGAGAACATTGTTGACATGCTAGTGATACTACTATCCCACAAGTGGACTTTATCACACTCGGTGTTCCTTGGAGTGCATCAACAAACACCTACATTGAGCATTATCCAAACTATGATAGTGATATAGGGACACCTATGTTCTGATCTAAGCATCATGTTGTTAAAGATTTGAGACTATTACAAGTATGTTGTTATGACATAGTACCGAGACAATGATGTCTTTGTGTAAAGAGGTATTGTATAGAGAAACTACCTTATCACCGAAAATACCTTGTTGTAGTAGCTAGATTGAGACAATGGTATAATATGGATTGTGAGAGGCAGTCCTTGGTTCAATTCTTCCATATATATACTTGAGTCTGTAATTTATGTGAAGAATTTCTTTTATTTCATAGAGAAGGTTCAGTGATCAAGAAGTGAGGATCCCAGGAATGGTACTGATATACTCCATCGAACTGAACATGATTTGGGTGCATGATTGTAATTATTGAAGTTGATACTTCACATATTGTTGTAGATGTTTTCCTTCAATCTTGACAAAACCTTTGAAGACTAATCCTTGTATGTCTCTTTTCTGCCCTTCCTTAGACTGCAACCATAGCTCTGATACCATGTTGAAGAATCTAGGGCATGGAGTTAATGAGATTCTTCTTAACATGATAACTATTTGTGAGGTATTTTAATTTTTCTTCTTAGCATAATCTTCACTTGTTATTATTAGAATATGTCTTCTTATATTCATCAAATAGTTACCAAAAAAAAAGAGACAAGAACACAAGATTTTCGCTTTCTACCAGGGCTAAAACCTCTCCTTGGAGAAGAAAATTTGTACAAAATTATTCTTATAGAGATTCCAATTGACGAATACCAAGACCATGACCCTTGACCTATTATGCCATTCCAAGACCAAGACATCAACCCTCTTTGTTGTCACTGCTGCGGTCATCATTATGCTACACCATTGAAGCCATCTGATATCTTAATTCTTATTGCATTATTACTGTTCCTTCATCGAGATTTTCAACATCACAACGAGATCTTCATATGAATGAGCGTTGCACTGAGATCACTGTTGTATCATTGTTACAACAATGATATCTTCATTGGAATACCACCAAGGTCATGATTTCATCATGACTGTGTATGTTGAGACACAATTATTCTTCCAATGTGTATGATGAGACTATGACTATGACTATGACTATGACTATAACCATTCTCTCCTTGCATGGAATTATGCAACTATGTCAAGGCTGTATAGTTGTGACCTTTTAACTGGGTCAAGACTTCAAATATGTCACTGCAATACCCATCCAAAACTATTGTAGTCTTCCTTCATACAAATCATTGAACTGTTTCCGTTATTCGAGGTTCCTGTACCACTATAGCTTGTCTAAGATTCAGGGTTTCTTGCACCCATCCAAAATTACAGAGGCTTGTGTGAATTTTCTATCTTTTTGTGGTGACTTCAACTGCATATATGTAGTAGTTATGTCTATGTATTTGAGTCGACATGTCAGTGTGAAGTGTTGTGTCTTCTTTTGTGAGCCGACTTGACATTTTTATTCATTTGCACATTGACATGACTATGATATGTAAAGTTTAGATTTCTTCCTTCTTCAAGAGGGTTGTGCTTGTATTTGGAGGGCTTATAGACTTGTATATATTACACATATCCTCAAGAAGATCTCTTTGCACATGTCTTTGACTCTTTGAATTTCCTTGAAATATGGAATGAGCAAGAAACTCATTCTTATAATTTACAAAAATAATATTTCTTTTCTTTACAAGTATGAAGATCAAAATTACATGTATAAATACCGAACCTAGTAACATTTTCTTCAATACTTATGGCATTCTCTTTGAAACATCAGGTACAATTGCTATTTAATGCTATCTAAATTTACGTTGTCCTCTTTATTATTATTAGTATTAACTTCAATTTCCTTTTAATTTGCATCCCTTTAATTAATCAATGTATTTAAATATCTGGACTTCACTCTTACTATTAATTTAATCCTTTTAGTAGTCTCATTTTCCTCTTAATTCTCTACCCCTACTTAATTAATTAATTATGTAAATATGGGGGTTTAACCCTTTTATTTTAATAGTAAAACTATTTATTTTTAATTCTATTTATTATTATTGTTATTTTTTAATTGGCACTCCCTTTAATTTTTCAACTATCTTGATTTGACCCTCAACATCTAATAAGTTAATCCCATGGGGCTTCACTCACTTAACCTCTGACTTATCACCTTCGTGACATATTAAACAAAACCCTTAATTTGACTACATATTGGAAAATACCTCTAAAAATCACATTATTTAATCCCCTATAAATAATCACCCAGTACACCTTCCCAATTTAAAAAACCTCTACTTTCACCAGATATTATAAGTATCCATTTTTTCATTAACATTTTTATACCCCTTTATATTTTTTCATTAACCTTAAGCTCTATTTTTATACCTTCCAATACAAAAACTCTTTATACCCTATTATATGCTCAATATATTATGTCATATTTTCCTCAATATATATTCCCCAATATGAATACACATGATATAATATTTCTCCCCAATGAAGGGCCCCGTGATTAATCCTAATAGAGTCCTAATAATCCCCTATGATTCTCTTCCGCGTTGTTCCTCTATTTTATTTGATTTATTTATTTTTAATGACTATTTTATTATCTTAATAATATTATTCCTAATAATATTATTCTTTAACGACTAGTTTATTGTTTGTACACTAACGGTGTCCATTTTTGAAATTGGTTAGGCTAGTGATTGTCTACCTCTTTTTCATCAAATTGGTCAGGCTAGGCATTATCTACCTTTTTCATCCCCATTTGAAATTTGTTTGTTTGTTCCTTTTTCATCTCCATTTGACATTTTTCTATTTGTTCCTTTTTCATCTCCATTTGACATTTGTTCATTTGTTTTTTTGACATTAGTCAACTTTAACATAAGAAAACAAAAAAGGAACTACACATCTTATTGTAAAATGGACGGTTTTGCTAAATAAAATTTGCTTATATATAAATGAATGTTATAAATAATAATGAGGAACTTATCATGGAAGAACTTATTAGAATTGAAATAATCTCAAATCCCTAGGAAATTGGTAGGTGGGGAGTCACGTGGCACAAATATAATTTTTTAAATTTATTAAAAGTAATGGACCATTTTGCTAAATAATTATATATATATATATATATATATATATATATATATATATATATATATATATATATATATAGATATATATAAACGACTATAAATAATAAGGAACTTATCATGGAGAAACTTATTACAATTGGAATAATCTCAAATCGCTAGGAAATTGGTGCCGAATGTAATTTTTTAAATTTATTAAAAGTCAGTGCAACCTAACAATAGATATAATTTTAATATATATATATATATATATATATATATATATATATATATATATAACTAAATTAAATTAATATAATTTAAAAAAATAAATATTTTATTACATGATGAGAAATTTAACAAAATTTTCATTAATTTTAAAAATAAAAAATGTCTAAGTTGAAATAAAAAGCCTTTGAAAATTAAATTAAATTAATATAATTATAAAAAATAGACATTTTATTAGATGATGAGAATTTTAACAAAATTGTCATTAACTTTAAAAATAATAAAAAAAAAATTATTAAGAATTCTCACAAGAAAGTAGGGATAAATATATTTAATTAATTTTTAATATCTAAATTAAAATTAAATTTATTATTTAGATAGTTTTAATGTTTTGAAAAAGAATAATAATAATAATAATTTAATTTTAAGATTATGGATAAATGAGATATTAAATTGATATATGAATTTTTTTCATTTAAAGTTTATATATATATATATATATATCGTCTTTGAATTTGAACCTATAACATTTTACCAAAAAAACACATACTATATGTTGTTATATATATATATATATATTAAATTTCTCTCTTTTATATTTATACTTTGTTAATATGAAATTGAGATTTATAGGTTTTCCATTCCACATACAAAACAAATATATGTAAAGTAAACAATTCAATAATGTGAAAATTTTCCAAACTATAAATGCATATCATATACTTAGTAGGTACTCCTTCAAATCAAAATTTTTAACATAACTCCCACACAAAAATGCTTTAAATAATTATGATAAATTCCCACCTTAAATCATGTTCAGCATGAGAGGTTATTGGTTTTTTGTTTAGGAATGGTCATCCTTGACATAAAACTTCTTCACTATGGTTCACTCACATGGACACTCATTATTGTGGGACCGGCACAAGTTGTGCAAAGGAAACAACAATTACTTTGGAAAGAGGAGAAAAAAATAAAATTTTAATGTCCATAAGGCTAAAGATAACCTATGGGACCTCTTTTAGAGTGTAAAACCTGAAAAAAAATATGCACTTCAAGAGATTTAATCCTCTTCAAAATGGGAAACCTTAATTATTGACAAAAAAAGAAACATTTAAAGTCCATAAGGCTAAAGATAGCCTATGGGACCTCTTTTAGAGTGCAAAACTTAAAAAAATATGCACTTCAAGAGATTTAATCCTCCTCAAAATGGATCTACATTGGTTCTATATATGCATATAACATCTGTAACTTTTCATTTTTAAAACTTTATTTTTGAATACATAAATGGATACAATGCTTTGAAAGTTTACTTGGACACTTGGATTGTGTAAACTACACCACATAAATTTGCAATTCCAACAAATCTTTTCTAGACAAAATTTAAATTTAAATTTAAAATTGAAATTAGTGGCTAGAGAAAAATGAGTCCAAATTAATTTAAAATTTTTAAAATAAGATAGCTAAAATTCTAAAACAAACCCCCTTCTTTATGTAGATTGCATAATATCTTGAAAAGGTCAATTGAGTGAAAGATGCTCTTTATTTAATCTCATTATCAACACACACTGACTTTAGTCATTTCCTTTGTGCAATTACATTTTTTTTTGTGTGAGTGCCCGAGAGACCTATGGTAATGTTTCTCCTCATTATCTTATGGTAATGTTTCTCCTCATTATCTTGCACATTATCACTTGGATATAATATGTATATAAGATTTTGCATAGTGGTATGATTGGAAAAAAAAAATGATTTACTCAGGTGGTTCGAGCAACATTCAGGCATCTGCACAAGTGTGAGACTATTGCAAGCTTGAACACATTTCTTCCCCTCCATCCTCCACCCTTTAGGTTCTTATCTTTCCTTTTTTGCATCATTTTTTCCCTAACATCATAGGGATGTTCAATTCCTTGTGTGTATCTTTACACCTTTAGGGACAATTGCTAGTAATATTATCATTTAATGGCTAATTCTAAATCTTTCTTCTATAAATGAATATATAAATCTTTCTTCTATAAATGAATACATAGTGGTCCTTTGTGATCACTCAAATTCTCAGTTCCTAATGATGGGTGGAGAGTCCACCCTAAAAGTTGAACAAGATATAAAATCATTTAGATAGTTTCATCCGAAATGTTCTCCCAATATGAATAACTATGAAAACATACAATTTCTTATTATTTATATTCATTCAAAATAAAATAGGAAAATTATTTAATTTACAAAATAAAATAAAATAAAATAAAATAATATTTTAATTTTAAAATTACAACTTATTATTCACCAAATATATAAAGCCACCTCAAAATCACTAATTAAAACCATATAATTGTTAAATATATTATTTCAATTTTATATTATTTAAAATAACACATTTTCCTTTTTATCTAATTCCAATTCCAACTTACCTGGAACTTCAAAATCACATGGTTGTAAGCAACCAACGAACCAATGTCACTTCAAAATTCTAAGCAACGCAATCCGAAGTTCTATATCTAGACTATTCCAGACTCCAGTCTCTGTTCATCCCCATGGTGTTTCTAGTCAGGTGTTCATCAAGAGTCAAAGAAAGCTTTGTCAAAAAAAATACAAATAAAAGATCGTTAAATTTGAAGAGTGTGATCTTGTGATTAGTATCTTGTCTCCCCATCAAAAGAAAAAATAAAATTCTGTCATAATTTAATGGACTTCTCTTTTATAGTTTAAGAGTTTGTTTCTATGTTCAGTTGAACTGTGGTAGTGGTATAATCGTTGCTTGTATGATGACCTAGATTCAAATCCTGGTTGCGATTACGCAATGTAATATTCTTCTCCTTAAAACTAGGTAATGCAGTTATGCTATTTGTCTCCAATTGTAATACTTAGTACTCCAATGGAGTTTAGTGTTTCTCCAAGGAATAATAAAATTATAATAATGTCAACTCCATAGAGAGCCATTATAAACCGTCCAACACTGCAGCGCATCGAAAAACAACCCTGACTGCTTGAGAGGCTGAACATAAGAGTTCACGTCTTGTTCATCTCTCAGGGTTGAGAAGCTGAGCATAGAGTTCACGTCTCGTATGAATGTTAAAAAACATCATTACAAAATACCAGGGAAGGGCAGTAAACCAAAATTCAAATAAATTTCATTTAATAAATGAAATTTGAAATATTTCAATTCAAATTGAAAAAACAAATTTAGCTTTATCCAAAAAGAAAATCCAATATTGATCAATGAATAAAGTTAAATTTTATTTAATAAATGAAATTTAAAATATTTTAAAGGAATGTAATTTAAAAATTGAAAAATTAAAAAAAACAAATTTAACTTTATTCAAATTTACAATATTGATGAATAAATAAAGTTCAATTTTATTTAAAAAATGAAATTTAAAATATTGATCAATAACTCAAGTTAAATTTTATTTAATAAATGGAATTTAAAATATTTTGAAGGAATGAAATTTTAAAATTGAAAAATAAAAAGAAAATTAAAATTAACTTTATTCAAAATGACAATCAAATATTTATCAATGAATAAAGCTAACTTTATCACATTTCAATTCAAATTGAAAAAACAAATTTAGCTTTATCCAAAAAGACAATCAAATATTGATCAATGAATAAAGTTAAATTTTATTTAATAAATGAAATTTAAAATATTTTAAAGGAATGTAATTTAAAAATTGAAAAATTAAAAAAAAGAAATTAACTTTATTCAAATTTAAAATATTGATGAATAAATAAAATTCAATTTTATTTAAAAAATGAAATTTAAAATATTGATCAATAACTCAAGTTAAATTTTATTTAATAAATGGAATTTAAAATATTTTGAAGGAATAAAATTTTAAAATTGAAAAAAAATAAAATAAATTAAAATTAACTTTATTCAAAATGACAATCAAATATTTATCAATGAATAAAGCTAACTTTATCACATTTCAATTCAAATTGAAAAAACAAATTTAGCTTTATCCAAAAAGACAATCAAATATTCATCAATGAATAAAGTTAAATTTTATTTAATAAATGAAATTTAAAATATTTTAAAGGAATGTAATTTAAAAATTGAAAAAAAAAAAAAAAATTTAACTTTATTCAAATTTAAAATATTGATGAATAAATAAAGTTCAATTTTATTTAAAAAATGAAATTTAAAATATTGATCAATAATTCAAGTTAAATTTTATTTAATAAATGGAATTTAAAATATTTTGAAGGAATGAAATTTTAAAATTGAAAAAAAAAATAAAAAAAATTAAAATTAACTTTATTCAAAATGACAATCAAAATATTTATCAATGAATAAAGCTAACTTTATCACATTTCAATTCAAATTGAAAAAACAAATTTAGCTTTATCCAAAAAGACAATCAAATATTGATCAATGAATAAAGTTAAATTTTATTTAATAAATGAAATTTAAAATATTTTAAATTTAGCTTTATCCAAAAAGACAATCAAATATTGATCAATGAATAAAGTTAAATTTCATTTAATAAATGAAATTTAAAATATTTTAAAGGAATGTAATTTAAAAATTGGAAAAAAAAATAAAAAAAAAATTAACTTTATTCAAATTTAAAATATTGATGAATAAATAAAGTTCAATTTTATTTAAAAAATGAAATTTAAAATAAAGTTCAATTTTATTTAAAAAATGAAATTTAAAATATTGATCAATAACTCAAGTTAAATTTTATTTAATAAATGGAATTTAAAATATTTTGAAGGAATGAAATTTTAAAATTGAAAAATAAAAAAAAATTAAAATTAACTTTATTCAAAATGACAATCAAATATTTATCAATGAATAAAGCTAACTTTATCACATCCAAGTTGGTTTTATTCAATTTTTAAATTTCATTTATTTACATCAAGATTGGTTTTATTCAATTTTTAAATTTCATTTGAAATATTGGTTATATATATATATTTTTTAAATGATAATGAATAAAGTTAACTTTTTTTTTTTTTTTTTCAATTTTTATGGTTTTATTCAATTTTTAAATTTCACTTATGTGAAATATTGGTTATATATATATATATATATGATTTTTCAAATGATAATGAATAAAGTTAACTTTGTGGTTTTATTCAAATTTTAAATTTCATTTATTTGAAATATTGGTTCATATATATATATATGATTTTCAAATATAACTTTAGGGTTTTTTTTCAATTTTTAAATTTCAAATCATTTTCAATTTTTTACTTTATTTGATTTTCAAATCAAATGATAATAAATAAAGTTAACTTTATCCCTTGATGTCCCTTCATCAAGGTTGGTTTTCTTTTCATGAATAAAGTTAACTTCATGGTTCTTTTCAATTTTTCAATTTAAATCAAATGATAATAAATAAAGTTAACTTTATCCATTCATTAAGGTTCGTTTTCTTTTCATGAATAAAGTTAATTTTATGGTTTTTTTTTTCAATTTTTAAATTTAAATCAAATGATAATAAATAAAGTTAACCTTATCCATTCATCAAGGTTGGTTTTCTTTTAATGAATAAAGTTAACTTTATGGTTTTTTTCCAATTTTTAAATTTCAAATCATTAAAGTTAACTTTATGTTTTTTTTCAATTTTTAAATTTCAAATCATTTTCAATTTTTAAATCTTAACATTCATATCAATAGTTTTTCTGAGTGCTTCGATGAGAGCTTGGTACTTTGTGATGTTATTAGTGAAATTAAATTCTACCCTACAAGCAATGAAAAATTTATTTCCCTTCGGATTGAGTAATAAGTAACCATCACAAACACCTTCCTTTGATTTTGACCCATAAAAATACAATGTCCATACTTCATCATCATTCATTTTCAATTTTTCAATTTTTAATTTTATTAGTCCCTGCCATCTGGCAATGGCCAAGGACCCAAAGGAGTAATAAGTAACCATCACAAACACCTTCCTTTGATTTTGACCCATAAAAATACAATGTCCATACTTCATCATCATTCATTTCAATTTTTAAATTTTTAACTTTATTAGTCCCTGCCATCTGGCAATGGCCAGGGACCCAGTGATCGAAATATCCGGTGTAACCATTAGTTCAGCAGGGACTATAGTAATCGAAATGTCGGGTTCCATTTTTAAATTTTTTATTTTATTAGTCCCTGCCATCTCGCAATGGCCAGGGATCACAGGGATCAGTGATCGAAATAATATCGGGTGGAAGCATTAGTTCAGCAGGGACTATAGTAATCGAAATGTCGGGTTCAATTTTTTAATTTTTAATTTTATTAGTCCCTGTCATCTGGCAATGGCCAGGACCCAGTGATCGAAATATCGGGTGTAAGCATTAGTTCAACAGGGACTATAGTAATCGAAATGTCGGGTGTAAGCATTAGTTTAGCAACTTAACGTTAACAAATAACCAAAGTTTGTAATCAAGCTCAGTATATTTTACACTGCAAGAAGGACGTTAACAAATAACCAAAGCTTGTAATCAAGCTCCTTATATTTTACACTGCAAGCTCCTTCACTATCTTATAGGCAAAAACATAAGTTATATTCATTAGTTTAGTTTTCATAAACTAACAATTGAATTAATATGAATTAATGTTAGCATTAATTCTGGAGCATTTAATATTTATTATTTTTTCATATCTGCTCGTATTCGCTAGTATTTGTGACATCTAACAATTGAATTAATGTTAGCATTAATTCTGTAGCATTTAATATATATTATTTTTTCATATCTCATATCTACTAGTATTTGTGACATCTGCCTGTTTTTGTGATAGGTGACTACTTCTTTGTGACATCTGCTATACTCGTATTTGCTAGTATTTGTGACATCTGCCCCTTTTTGTGATAGGTGACTACTTCTTTGTGACATCTGCTAGCACAAAGGGACCTGGCATAAGGCGTCTGTGACATCTGCCAACACAGCCAACACATAGGAGCTCCTAACACATAGGAGCTTTAGGAGCTTCGTTGGAACAGTTGCAGGTAGTTTTGCAACTTAATCTGCAGCTTTAGGAGCTTCGTTGGAACAGTTGCTGGTAGTTTTGCAACTTAATCTGCAATGGGATCGCTGATGGTAGATATGCTTCAGGTTTCACCACCGCACATGCTTCAGGTTTCACCACCGCAATTGGTATCAATATACTGAAAAATATAGTAAATATGGATCTGTCTTGAACACATGGGATCTCATGGGATCGCTTTAATGGATAGCTGGAACAGTTGCTGGTTGATATGCTGGTAGCTATGCTTCAGGTTTCACCACCCCACCCAACCTGAAAAAATCATTTTGCATTTTGCAATCTTGAAGACACTGTTTCTATTGAAGACTGTTTCTATTTCTATTTGCAAGGGTATTTATGCTTTCTGCTTTCTATGAAAAATTAGTGGCTTAACTTACCGCTGTAAGTGATAAGTTTCATTTCGTTGCAAGGATCATCGCTCTGTTTTTTGTTGTCATCTGAGAATTATAATTTCTTCTTACCTGCAGGAATTCACACATCCATTAACCTTTCACACACATCCATTAATCCTGATGTCGGTCAGCTAAAACAAAGAAATCCACGAAACCCAACAAATCTTAGCTAAAACAAAGAAAACAAAGAAATCCACGAAACCCAACAAATCTTATCTTGTTGTTGACGTTTGGGGATAAGGTTTTTAGATAGAATTGATATTCGCATTAGCTTAGATTCGGCCTCCTCCGGCATGATCATGTGAAATTTACGAGTACATTTAAAATAAGAGATTCTCATAATTTTCTTTAGTTAACTTTATCCATTCATCAAGGTTGGTTTTCTTTTATTTGAAATATTGGTGATAATAAATAAAGTTAACTTCATCCATTCATCAATGTTAGTTTTCTTTTATGTGAAATATTGGTTATATATATATATATATATAATTTTCAAATAATAATAATTAAAGTTAATTTTAGGGTTTAGTTAACTTTATGGTTTTTTTTTCAATTTTTAAATTTCAAATCAATTATATATATATATATATATATTTATTGGTTATATATATATATGTATTTTCTTTTGTTTGAAATATTGATTATATATATATATATATATATATTATTTTCAAATAAAATTATTTATATATATATATATATGTTTTTCTTAAATTTCAGATTTTCAATATATATATATGTTTTTCTTAAATTTAAGATTTTCAATAAATATATATATATATATATATATATATATATATATATATTTTTGATTTGAAATATTGGTTATATATATATATATTATATATTTTCTTTGATTTGAAATATTGGTTATATATATATATATATATATATGATTTGATATATATATATTTTTACTTGAAATATTGGTTTTATATATATATATATATATATATATATATATGATTTTGAAATGAAGTTATTTATATATATATATATATGTTTTTCCTAAATTTCAAATCACTTTTCAATATATATATGTAAAAGCTCTAAACAATTAAACATAGTAAAATGCATATATTAAACATAGTAAAATACATATATAAAAAAAAAATTATTTACATTGCGGTAAATGCTATGGTGGATATGACATTTACGGATTAACCATTTAATTCAAGTTTTGGGAATGGTTAATACGGGTCAGTTTACAGGTGTCAAACTTTATGGTTGAAGTACTATCCCATGTGATTAACCTAATCACAACGTGGATGGTACACAGGTGTCAACCCTTACCTTATTCCAGCTATCTACCTTATCAAAAACGGTGATTTTTTATTGGTTATGTTTTCAATGTCCTGCTCTGCCATGGTACGTGGCACGAGCAGGGTCTATCTCTGCAGTGGTTCTCCTTGGGCTCGGCATTGCATCGACGGAGGAAAATGGGTGTGAAGATCTGACGGTCAGCCTTGTCTTCATTTGGGTTCAAGCCTTCAATCGACTGTTTTGTTTTCCTTTCTGTTTTTCTTTTGCTCCCGGGACTCCATTCCGCCTTTCTCCATGCCTTACATGGTGCTGGATCTACCTGCGGCACAGGGCTGGAAACTCGATGCATGGTCTCCTCTGCACAGCCACGAGTTCATTCTCGCGCTTCAACTCCCAGATGATGGCAAGGTAATCTGAGATAATTTAAATTTCCTTAGGCACAATATCCGTTATTGATACAATGTTTCCCTTCTCAATGCTAAATGGTTATGGTGTTTTCTTACATGTGTATCAATAGAGGAATCAGCTACTTCTCCGAACAGAGAGTTGTGCTTCTAGTCAAACCCCTCCGCTCGCAGCTTCTCGGATAAGCAACAACCACAGTTTTCTGGGTTGCTGGAAATCTGCGTGTTTTGTCTCTTTTAGGTGCACTACCTCCTAGCTCCTAGATTTCCATTGTTGAATGTATGAGAAGAGGAGATGGCCGAACAGCTCCGCGCTGTTGCTGGGTACTCCATTCCGTTGCATTCAAGGGTTTGATGGATATTTAAATCTAATGAGTCTATTGTCCATCGAGGTGTCCGAAGACTGATTCCTGAGTTCTTGGGGCTTAGTATGCTTTCGGGCAGACCCTAGTTAGCTCTGCATGTTACTATATTTACTGTATTGCACTCTGAGAAGATAATTTTCCTAAGAAATGCACTCTGATTTTTGTATAGCACAGTTTCCTATTTTTAGGCATGCAACCAAGGGTTTGCTTGTGTATGTCATCAACATGCCTATTCTGGTGCAATGTTTGTGTTCAGATATAATTATATGTTTACTTATTTGATATTAATCCTGTGCTGAGAATTAGAAAATTCGATGTTAATGTTTGTGTTCAGATATAATTATGTGTTTACTTATTTGTTACTATTGTTGTGCTGAGAATTAGAAAATTCGATGTTAAGAATGCTAGTATGGTTCACACAAGGTACTTGACTGAAAGAATTAATCTATTAATGGTTCTCCATTTCGAATGTTAAGTTCTCTTTTATTTGTTGTTGTTTCATTAGATACAAAATTCGTTTGAGACTGTTAGGTGGTTTTTACTTCCTCTGATGAGGGTTCTCCTGTCGCAAGGGTTTTTGGGATTTCTTGAATAGGCCAAGTCACATTCAATTAAAGTCTCCTACATTGTTTTGGCCAACTTAATGAATGCAAGTCGAACCCCTCTTTGCCACACACACAGGTTTTATACACGTAACTTATGATGTTTAAGCCTAGTAAAGGCATACTGTTTACTGTCCACAGTTTCTGTATCATGCTAGACTCATATTATTGACCTGCATGTAATGTTACGCATCATTTTTGCACAGCTATTTAATACTTGCTATAGTTATCGTTCATCTTACACAATTATATAATACTTGCTATGGTGAAACGTTCCGTGGGTTGAGCTATGAGCATAACCCTTACGGCCGTTCCAGATACTTTGTTTTCACTGAGTTATTGTTTTATCAAAGGCCCTCGGCCCTATTCTATGGTTTCCATAAAGTATCTTTGTGACTCATACAGTAATGTCAATTCCAAACCAGTTCTGCAGATAGACTATATGTATTAACCCTATATGACAGCTCCACTATCGCTGTTTAATGTCTAGCAAGATTAATAATTAACTGCAGCAAATAACCAGATAAAGAACATAAATACCTGAACCGGTCTGTGTGCCATTTCGCCTGCTGCTCAAGTCAGAGTTATTTAAGAATACATACCTGTAATCTGCTACCGTTGTGCCTTCTTCAGGGAATCACCTGCAATGATTTTGCTCTTATCCTCCCAACCTTGAGATCCACTTCACTGGATTCTCCCCCCGAGCCGTCTTGCAGGCCTGCAGCCCTCAACAAGACTCATGCACTACTGTGCTGGGTTATCTGGTCACTACCAGACTTAACCTCCTTTCTCACTCTGCTCTCTCTCTCTGGAAAACTCTTCTCTCTGCCTGTTCATCAACAGCCCAGAGGTTTTCCTCCCAGGACCTTTCCTTGGGTGAGAGGCAGTTGTTTTTCAGTTTCATAACTGATTTTATTTTCTTTTAATAGAAAATCCTCCTTTTGGAGGCTGCCAGCATTTCATCAATACACATATGCAAAATAGTCTATTATATTCACTTTCAAAATTAACAATGTCATTAAGTAATAACAAGTTACCACTCATACAGTTTTCACCACAGTAATTATCCAGAATTACAAGTTACCGGGGTCATTACATCTCCCCCCCCTGGGATTGGACATCGTCCCGATGTCTATTTCCGTTAAATAAATTCGGGTAAGCCTTTCTAAAAAGTTCCTCGTCTTCCCATGTAGCCTCCTCAGGGCCATAGTGCTGCCACAACACTTTAATTTGGGTAATAACCCGTTTCCGCAGCCGCACTTCTCTCCGGTCGAGAATGCTCTGTGGTTCGACCAGGACCTCGCCTTCCGGTTCGACCTGCAGACAACCAATACTTTAATCAATTTCCTATTGAATATAGCTGCATAATCAAAACAACCGGATTAATTCTTACCCGCATATCTTGCCATTGAATAACATGTTTAGGGTCATATACATATTTCTTTAGGACAGAAACATGGAACACATTGTGAATCTTAATATGACTTGGCAAAGCAAGTTGGTAGGCCACTGGCCCCACTCTAGCTAAAATCTGAAACGGTCCAAAGTATCGAGGAGCCAGCTTGGCGCACCCACTCCACTGCAGTGTGCTCCTTCTGGTTTGAATCCTTACAAACACATGGTCACCAACATTATACTCTGTGAATCTTCTTTTCCTGTCTGCGAAACTTTTCTGTCTGTCTTGTGCAGCCTTTAAATTTGCTCGCACTCTCTTCACCATATCTTCCATGTCTTTTAGCATTTCCGGACCCAAACTCAGCTTGTCCTCCGGTCCACCCCAACTTGAGGGTGTGCGGCACTTTCGCCCATACAGGACCTCAAAGGGACTTAGCTGGGTTGAGGTGTGATACCCATTGTTGTAGGCAAATTCGACCAGATGCAAATACTCTTCCCATTGACTTGGTTTTAGCATCACATTCGCCCTCAACATGTCTTCCAATACCTGATTAACTCGCTCAGTTTGACCATCGGTCTGTGGGTGATAAGCCGTGCTAAAATTCAACTGAGTGCCCAACTCGGCAAACAATGTTCTCCAAAAGGTGGAAGTGAATTTCACATCACGGTCTGATATGATTACCTTTGGCAATCCATGCAAACGGAACACATTTTGCATAAAGAGATGAGCAATTTGTACCGCCTTGTAAGTGGATTGCACAGGTATGAAGTGCGCTGCTTTACTCAATTTATCAACCACGACCATAATAGAATCGTTGCCCTTCTTTGTTCGTGGTAACCCAGTTACGAAATCCATGGAAATGGTTTCCCATTTCCATTCCGGAATAGGCAAAGGCTGCAACAGTCCCGCTGGGTGTTGATGTTCAGCCTTAATTTGCTGGCATTCCAAACACCTCGCCAAGTACTCCACTACCTGTTTCTTCATTCCTGGCCAGTAATACTCTTTCTTGAGTGCCGTGACCATCTTTTGGTACCCTGGGTGGCCAGTGTAGTGGCTGATGTGGAACTCATCTAGAATCAGCCTCTTAAGGTCATTTGAGTCAGGTACATACATTTTCTTATTAAAACACAACATTCCAGCACTATCTAATGTGTACCCTTGCTGTAATCTTCCATTAACAGATTGTTGTACCTGCTGTTTTAAATGCTGGTATTCAGAATCGCCACTTGCTGCTGCTTTTATTTGTTCAACCAGCGAACTCCGCCACTTGCTGGCTGAAAGTTCACATAAACAATGAACCTTTCGACTTAAGGCATCTGCCACCCGGTTTTCTTTGCCCTTTAAATGCTTTATTTCAAAGTCAAACCCACTTAGAAAATCTGCCCAACGGCCTTGTCTCGCATTCAAGGTAGGTTGGCTGAAATAATGCGTCAGACTGTGATGATCTGTTAACAACAGAAATTTCTTCCCAAGGAGGTAATGTCGCCACATCTTTAGTGCATGAATAACAGCAGTTAATTCTAAATCGTAAGCAGAGTATCTCTGCTCATGCTCTTTTAGTTTCCTTGATTCATACGCTATTACTTTTCCTTCCTGCATCAGTACTCCTCCCACGCCCTCCTTGCTTGCATCGGTGCACACCACGTAATCCTTATTAGGATCAGCTATCCTCAGGATGGGTGCAGTGGTGAGTAGGTGCTTCAAGCGGTCAAAACTCTGCTGACACTCTGCTGTCCACCTAAATATCTTTCCCTTCTTTTGCAATGAGGTGATAGGATAGGCTATCCTAGAAAAGCCTTCCACAAACCTCCGGTAATAGCCAGCTAACCCCATAAAGGATCTGATATCAGCAACGTCTTTGGGTATAGGCCATTCCATAATAGATTTTATCTTCTCGGGGTCAACTGCAATTCCTTCTTTAGTAATCACGTGACCCAAATACTGAATTTCCTCCTTGAAGAAATCGCATTTGCTGAACTTAGCGTATAGCTGATGCTCCCGAAGAGTTTGTAACACCAATCTAAGGTGCTCCTCATGTTCCTGTTGGGAACGAGAATATATCAAAATGTCGTCAATGAATATCAGTACAAACTTGTCCAAAAACCTGTGAAACACGCTATTCATCATGCACATAAAGGTAGCAGGTGCATTGGTCAAACCAAAAGGTAGCACTACAAATTCGTAGTGCCCATAGCGTGTCCGGAAAGCGGTTTTGGCAATGTCCTCATCTTTAATCCTGATCTGATGATAACCAGATCACAGATCAATCTTGGAAAACACTTTTGCCCCTTTCACTTGATCAAAGAGTTCATCTATCCTGGGTAAGGGGTACTTGTTTTTGACCGTGAGCTTATTCAGCTGCCGGTAATCTATGCACATGCGAAGGGTCCCATCCTTCTTCTTCACAAATAATACCGGAGCTCCCCAGGGTGATACACTGGGACGTATGTACTGTTTATCCAACAACTCTTGGAGCTGCATTTTCAACTCTGTTAACTCTGGTACGCTCATTCGGTAGGGTGCCCGCGATACGGGTGCCGCCCCCGGTATCAGATCTATAGTGAAGTCTATGTCCCTCTTTGGAGGTAGCCCCGGTACCTCTTCAGGAAAAACATCTGTAAATTCCTGTACCACTGGAATATCGTCTAATGCAGACATCTTATCTTTCTGGTTTGCATAGCCAACTTGTATGGCATAGATCTGACATTTCTTTCTAATACATTTAGCTAACTGAGTTGCAGTGATAGGTCGAATCTGAACAGGATGTTTAATTCCCTGCAATTCCTGCTGCTGCCCCAAATCATCTTTGTAGTATATGGTCTTGGTTTTGCAATTCACCAATGACCAGTGCTTTTCCAGCCAATCCATACCAATAAGAATGTCATAAGAGCCTAATGGAAGTACATTCAGGTCTGCTGTTACGGGCTGTCCAGCTATACTGAAAGAACAGTTATTAACTTTAGCTAAAACCCGCCTTTTGGCTCCCGTAGCTAACTGGACCAACCATGGGTTTTTGAACTTTTCCGGTGGTAGCTTACAATGTTCCACTACTTTTGGACTAACATAACTTAAAGTAGCTCCTGGATCAATAAGTATAGCTACAGAAAGGTTTGAAATCTTACCTTCGAATTCCACCATGGAAGGTTGGTATTCCGCTTGCCGGTCCTCTAAGGCTGCATTAATTCTTGGTACGCTGCGCGCCACATCCCCAACAGTTGAGGCTTCATGGATTTGAGATATTTGATCAGCTCTTTTACGCTGTGGACAATTCCTAGCGTAGTGCGGTCCTTCACACACCCAGCACTGAACTGGAGGTCTGGTTCCCTCAATCTCTGATCTAGCAGGTGGTTCGCTGATCCTGCTCTCGCTTGGCTTAGCCCGGAAGGTGCCCTTATTTGTGTTTCTGTTAAACTGCCCCTTTCCAGCTCCTTTACCGCCATTTCCCCGGCTGCCTTTGTTGTTCCCAGCAACTCTGTTGCCTTTTCTTTCATTCCATTTCTTGTTTGGAATGTCTCCTTTTTGTTTGTTCTGCTGGTAACAAATTCTAGCCTTCCGAATTGCCTCATCCATGGTTCGGGGATTGTCAAATTCAATCCGTTCCCTTATATAAGCTGGTAGGCTGCTCACGAACCTCTGAACCTTGGCCTTCTCCTCCTTGATGTATGGCACATAGCGAAGCAGGGAAGTGAAGCGATTTATGAATTCATCCATGGACTGCTGTCCCAGCCGTAAGTCATGGAATTCCCGTGCCTTCTCATCATAGAAGCGCTCAGTCAAATATCTCTCCTTAAAGTATTTCTGAAATTTTTCCCAGGTTATGCTTTGTTCACTTACTCCCTTCACAATTTTAATTTCTTCCCACCACAAGGTAGCTTTGCCTTGTAGCTGGAAAATGGCCAGCCGTGCCTTCAGATTTTGATCATATTCATATAGTTGAAAATACTTGTTAATATTAATTAACCAAGCCTCCGCTGCTTCTTCCTGTTCTCCATCGAACAGTGGAGGTTTGATTTTCCGGAATTCTCCCTGTAATTCCAGTTTCTGTCTCTTTGAGGTTTGCTGCTCTTGCACGTTATCAGAATGGTCTTCCTGTTCTTCTGAAAGCTCAGGTGCGTAATCCCGTTCTTCAGTTCCCCTTTGCTGTTCCGCACTGGGGTTGGCTAAGGGTGGATTTTGTTTGTCTGACAAGCTTTTCAATATCCTTTCTTGCTCCATTGTTAATCGCGCATTGTCCTCTCGTAGACGCGCCATCTCACCTTTCAACTCTTGTACAGTTTGCAGTATTGCCAAATTGGTACTGCGTGTCTCAGCACCAAGCTGTACCCACAACTCAGCATTTTCTTGAGGGATGCCGCCAGCTCCCTGCATTTCCTCCATCTTGCTTATTGACTGTTAGCAGCTGGCTGTTTCTGTATGGACCTCCTAATTGGTACACAAGAAAAATCATTTAGCTGCATTATCGTTTTCTCATATATACATTATAAGGTAATCTTTATTGTTCCAGAGGCCACAGTTTTGAATCCTCTGCTCTGATACCACATTGTCACGACCACATTCTAACTTATACCAAATAAATTATCACTTGACCCTTACAAATCACTTGCCACTGTGATCACAGGGTATTCGGCATCATGGTATAACATTATAAAACATGCACATTTATTTAATTCACCTGCATATGTTATGACTTACCATTAGGTTGGTTTCCACGCGGGTATGCTTACGTTACACTTACCCACTCCAGCACTATGCCACAACCTTATTGCATTGAATAACTTGTTCACTAAACGCGGCACCAGGTGGAAAGCGGATGTTAATCCAGCTCATCCATCCTGTGGCCAGGTGGAAGGAGGCCATGTGATTGTCATGTGAACGTTCAGGGTTGTACAGCTATGGTTTTCGCGCCAGCCTTCCCGCCCATACGAACGATGGTGATCATTCCGTTTAATCGTAGGGCTCAGATTGATCGAGGGTTTGACCGGCATCATAAAATCCCCCGAGTTCTTCGGCCTCAGTTCATTTGCGTCCAGAGCGAGCCTCAACTTAGCGGAATCTCCTCCGCACCGCTCCAGGTCTACCACTCTCTCTCGGGTATGAATCTTTCTGCTCGTAATACTAACACACAGGTTTAAAGTCCTGCAAATCAACCGTCTATTATGTATTTCATTGCACCTTGCGGTTCTCTGTTACAGATAATGATGGTTTATGTTTTGTGCAGGAGGGTTTGGTCCTTACAGCTTCTATCGCCTGCGAGGAGAGTGTGCTGGTCCACGGCCATTCCGGGTGAGTCCTCATACTTGCAAGCGTAGTAAAATAGAGAATGTCTATTGTTAGGTGGATTGGAGGTCTCCACAGGCCGGACGAGACTTATGTCTTGACATTCCTGTATTCTCAGGTCTGAATGTTGTTGTTCAAGCTTCTTGATGCGATTTACAGGCGGCCCCTTTCTATGCCGGACCTGTATCTCGTGAAACCCTAAGGTTTTAGCTATGAATGCTTACGGCTACAAGCCATTTGTAAATCGGGGTAAATGGTACTTGGATCTGAGTCCAAATCTCTGTTTTGAACTGATACAGTTAATACAGTGTTCATATATATATTCCAGTATTTTGTATGGTTAATAGAACCCTTATGTTTCTATTTCTGTTACGCATTCTATTGGACTACAGTCCCTTTCGGGCTCCTGAAGCAATTATTATGAATGATTTAGCTGCGTGTCGAACGTCTTATGCTCGGTTACTCATATCCTCTATTAATATCATGTGATGTCAAACATATACACTTTTACACACTACTCATATCCTCTATTAATATGATGTGACGTCAAATATATACACGTTTTAAAACCATACGTTGGCTTGTGTTAGATGTTGTGCTATGAGATGGCCCATACTTTATACACAACGCTATTAACCCCAACGCTATTAGACCCTCGTAACCATATGACTGCATCTTCATCTTCAAAGTTGAAGCCTCAACACAAAAGATTTGACAATTTCATTCTGTACATAATTTCTATGCATTAACTACACCGAAGGTCATTTATTTTCTATTTTTTATTTAAATTTGTCGATCATTTATTTTCTATCTAAATTTTTCCACTATCTAGAATTTTTACTACACAGCTTATTGAATAATTGTTTGAACTTAATGACGATTTATATGTTTCATTTAGACTTTCTTTGCTACAATATATTGTTGAATACTATAGTATATTGATGAAAAAGAGCAACAAATTTGGTATGTTCAACTTGTTTCCTCTTCTTACTCTAGATTATGAACTCTAGATATCGCTCCTTATTACAACGACAATTCATTTCAACTCTTTTTTCAACACGTTCACTTCCATCCTTGAGAATATTCCATCATTGAGAATTTTTAAGTATGGTTTAATTGACATTACAAGTGAGTTATATTCTTCTTTTTCGAACACAGATTTATCATTAACTACTTCTCATAGTTGGATCCCTAGCTATTACGAGGTTCCCTAGTACACTATCAAGTCTGCTTCAGTATTTAGAAAACTTCTAAAGCACTCGAGATACTCGTCCACAAATCACCAAGCTCGACAGTGAACGACAGGCAATGATCAACATAGTTCACTCAACTTGCTCAGGCACACTCGTCAACCAACAAGCAAACAACGATCGACATACTTCACCAAAGGGCAATCCACTTCCTCAGATTTGCACAAGACCTTCACAACACTGAGCCCACTGCTCTTCACACCACCGAACCCTCAAGGATCGAACACCGTTCTACTTCTCACAGCTCTCAACTTCACACATGTCTTCACACTACAGGGTCAAAATGAAATATTTGGGTCATGTTTCTAAGCCTAAGTGAGAGTTGGACAAGGAGGCCAGTTAACATATAGATTATGATTAAAGGGAGGCTTTAGAATAATAATCACAACAACTATCATGATTAAAGGGAGGCTTTAGAATAATAATCACAACAACTATTTAATAAGTCCCAAGTACAAATTATAGATAGTTGTTGTCACTCAATAAGTTGAAGGTCAACAGATTTAGGTAGAAAATAAATGATCATCGAGGAACTTGTTGTGGTTTCTACGACTCACTTTATGTATAAATTATAACTCGTTATAGTTTCTACTACTCATTTCATGTATAAATTGCAACTTTTGTGAATGAAATTGTCAAGCTCTTTGTTAGAAGTTTTCAATTCTCATACCATGTGAGAGTTGAAGACTTCACACAAAAGGCTTGATCATTTTATTCCACACAATGGCATTTATACATAAAGTGAGCTGTAGAAACTACAACTACACCTAGTACAGGGAAAGTTATTTATTTCTTACCTAAATTTACGGACTATTAATTCACTAACTCACATGGACTATCTAAAATGTGTATTAACTGACATGGACTATCTAAAATGTGTATTAACTGACATGGACTATCTAAAATGTTTATTGTGTTGTTTATTGTTGTGATTATTATTCTAATATTCATGTAGTACATTTAGATAGTGACCTATAGTGCACTTTCAAATATCACTATGACTTTCAATCCAACTGTGGAAATTGGTTTAGGGTCCAACTATGACTTTCAATCCAAGGGTGACTTTCAATCCAAGGGTGGAAATTGGTTTAGGGTTTCTAAACAATGAGAGAACCTTTGGAAATTGGTTTCCACGGTCCTAACCGTGGAAATTTGTTTGGGGTTTCTAAACGATGAGAAAACCTTTCTACCGGTTATTTGGTCATTCAAGGCTTTCAATGAAAGTTACCAGAGCTCAGCTCCTCGTGCTATACATTAGTGCGTGATCTTCCAGGCTAATTTTTGACCAACTTCTAGTTATTTTCCTTTCCTTAACGTTACATGCGGTCAAGGGTTTTTCCTTTCCTTTCCTAACGTTACATGCGGTCAAGGGTTTTTCACCATTAATTATGTTTACTGTGGACAGAGATTTGCCTGGCTAGAGCGTTATCCTGGCCATGGCAGCGGTTTACACCCTGTTCGGGGCTTATAGCTACGGCCATGTTTTAATTTGTTTACTCTTATATTTACCAGGTTTATACCCTGTTCAGCGCTTATAGCTACGGCCATGTTTTAATCTGTTTACTCTTATATTTACCATTTTCTTTCTGTAATAGTAATAACTTGGTTTTTGGCATTGTTTTCGACATAGAAATATGGCTGTAGGCATTTTGTACCCAGGTATACCATTTCGCTTAAGTTTTAACCTTCAGATTTTAATTTATATTTTGTAATATATATTTAAGTTTTAACCTTGAGATTTTTAATTTTAAATGAAAAAAAATATATATGTGATTATATTATTTTAATTAAAAAATCAGAAAATAATAATATATTGATCTTAAGTATTAGGGGGTTTTGCATTATATTAGATATCATTTTGGGATTCAACTGTGTTAAGTCATCCATGTACAACCATTTTCATGATAGGTAGTGTGTTAAGTAAGTCATCTATTTACAACCATTTCCGTGATAGGTAGTTGTAACTCACTAATTTCTCCGGGGAGGTCAGTCACCCATCCTAGATTGCCTTGGCTCAAGCACGCTTAACTGAGGAGTTTTCCCAAATCAAAGTTACTTACCTTGCTACCCCATTTGTAAAACCTTAGCAAGTATTGTGCCTCATGAACCATTGAAAAAGAGATCCTTTCACTCTTTTTTCACTCTTTTTTGAATTTATGTTCATCGTTAAAATATTTAATTATATATATATATATATATATATATATATATATATATATATATATATATAACTAGATTAGATTAAATTAAATTAAATTACATTAGTAAAAATATTCACAATTAAAAGATATTTGTCATTATACGATTTTAATTAAAAAAATCAGAAAATAACAATATGTTGATAGTTAAAATGTTTAATTTTAAATAAAATATCATATTAAATGATTATGATACTTTATTTAATAAAAATATTATTTTAATTGGTATAATAGGTTGAGGGTTAAAATGATCCATTTTAAATAAAATGTTATAATATTTTATTTAATGAAACTATCATTTTAATTGGTATAATATGTTGACGGTTATAATGTCATTATATTTTATTTAATGAAAATATCATTTTAATTGATATAATATATTGATATTTAAAATGTTTAATTTTAAATAAAATATTATATTAAATGTTTATAATATTTTATTTAATGAAAATATCATTTTAATTGGTATAATTGTTGATTGGTATAATTGTTGATGGTTAAAATGTTCAATTTTAAATAAAATATCATATTAAATATTTATGATATTTATGATATTTTATTTAATGAAAATATCATGTTAATTGGTATAATTAAAATTTAATTTTTAATTTGTTAATTATTGTTATAATTATTTATTAATAATGAATAATTATTGAAATAAAAAATAAAGAGTAATTTTTTTTTTTTAAATTACCGAGGTAACGTTCTTGTTCCTTTGCATGATGATTTTGTTGCTGAGCATATGCTAAATACCATTTTAGTGAACATCCTAGAGCTAACTATACTTTGATTCATATAAACCTGGAAAGTTATTTGCCACATCAAACCTCCTTTTGATTTTGTTGCTGAGCATATGCTAAATACCATTTTAGTGAACATCCTAGAGCTAACTATACTTTGATTCATATAAACCTGGAAAGTTATTTGGCACATCAAACCTCCTTTTGATCGATGGGTTTGTGGCCTGCTAAGTTTTGAGACTGTTCAATGTAAGCGGTCACTGTGTTCTGGTTCCGACTTGATGTCCTCCAATATTCTTTTGGACTCTTAACTTTGAAGCTCGTGGTGCACTGTTGGCTTAGCCAAGCTATTGCGTCATTCTGTTAATGTCGGAGCATATATATATATATATATATATATATATATATATATATATATATATATATAATATGTTTCTAGTAAAACTGTAATATTTTATTAACAGTAGGAAGTTCAACTGTCTGACTATTGTTACTTTTGGGGTAAACTGAACTGTTTGAATTTCATTGTGTCGTTAATTATTGTTATGTTGCTCATTTTTGTTAATTAAAAGAAAACAATGTGTCAATGGATGCAACGACTCTTCATGAAGGACGTTAAAAATTAAGAATGGCGGTTGCTACTAAAACCATAACTACCTTCCCCAAGTGTAGATGCTTCCAAAGGAAAAGGAAGCAAGGGGAAGGAAAAGGGGCGACTATGTTGTAGGGACAGACGGAGAAGGGAAACAAAAAAATGCTAAGTCTGGTGATGACTAAATAGCGTAGACTTGAGTGCCATAATCTTGCAGCAAACGCTAAGTCTGGTGATGACCAGATAGCGCAGGCTTTGAGTGCCAAAATCTTGCAGTAGACTGTCTCGTGATAGGCAGATAGCGCAGGTTTGAAATGTTGGATTCTTGCAAAAGACGGTAAGTCTGGTGATGACTAGATAGCGTAGGCTTGCAGTGCCAGAATCTTGCAAAAGACGGTGGTCTTGCAACAGTGTTTGGGGGAGGTTGGGTCGAGGAGGACCACCTCATGGTCAGGTGGAAGACAAGCATAAGAGATTAGACGTGATTCTTACTTAAAGAATGCTTCAATTGCATTACTGGAATCAGGTACGAAGAATTACTTCTGTGTTTGTAAGTAAGAGAAGAGAAAACTTTACAGGAAAAGTTGGCCTAGGAAAATTGTTAATTTCTCTTCTAAAAGGTTTAGGATTAAAACCTGTACACTCGGTATAGATTTTGTTATGAAAATTAAACCCTGGTATTTCATATATTATGTATAGATTCCTCCATGATAATCAAGTTTAAAATCTTGTTACTGTGTAAAGTAATCTATGTAGTCCATGTAAAAATTGAAAGCAGTTGGACTGTATAGATTGTCCCAAGAAATCAATAATCTCTGGTAACCCTCATCAAAAAGAAAAGGTAGAAAATCAAGTGGGCAGGGGGATAGAGCACACTGTGTAACCCTAAGACAATACAAATGGAAATAGGAAAAAATTAAGGAATAAGCCCTGAGTTTCTCGAGAAAAAGTAATCAGTTTTACCGTGTCAAACCCTAAGTAAAAACAATAACCTTTTCTGCAACACGTTGTCCAGAGGGAAGTTGAGCTCAAGGCTGAGCCACCCTATTAAACAATCGATGCAACATGATAGCAGATATTACAAAATTATACAGTTATTATTTTTTTATCCATACCAAATGAAAATAGAAACAACAATTCATGACCAGCTCATATCGACAAATATTAAACCGGAAAGAAATTATAATGCAACCAGAGGACATGGAAGACTAGAGGGTCGACGTTTCATAACCTGGACCTGAGTCGGCCAAGTAATGCAAAGGTCTTTAGTTGCATATGAATCAACGTATTCACGAAATTACAAAAACCCTTTGCGACAAAGGAACCCTCAACATCAGAGGATGGAAAAGCCACCTATCAGTCTTGCTATCACTCAGGTTGTCCCTTGGCTCCTTAAGGGATACGGCCGAGGGAGAGGGTACAAAAGGCTGGTTATTAGAGGGCTGCATGTCAGATACATCCTCTATGGTCACTTCCTTTAATTTTGGGTCTGTGTTATCAGCAGGTTCTGTGATAGCGGCCTTGTCCTTTACTTTCTGAGCTTGCTTGGCGTCCTTTGGCTTGATGGGATCATACACATCAATGGTTCTTGTTCTCAATTTGTATTATTTATGGACTTCGTAGACA
Source organism: Pinus tabuliformis (assembly GCA_031772625.1). Classification (NCBI taxonomy): domain Eukaryota; kingdom Viridiplantae; phylum Streptophyta; class Pinopsida; order Pinales; family Pinaceae; genus Pinus; species Pinus tabuliformis. The sequence continues at coordinate 787,518,690 of CM062813.1, read as the reverse complement.
GCTGAATCATAGCCTTGTTTGAAGTCAAATGACTCTCCAGACTTGGTCTGAAATTAATTTATATCATGGTCATCTTGGTCTTCTTGGGTTAGAAATACTTGTTGTTCACTTTTCAAACCCATCAAGTTTATATGAGTGTCCTCTATCTTCTCACTAGATGTGGATTCTTCAGCATAGTTTTCATGAAAAGGAGGTCTTATATCATGGTCAGGACTTGCCCTTCCAATGTTTCGGTTCTGATTTTCTCTAAAGTTTGGATTTCAGATAGGATTGTTTTGCTGTCCTTCCCATGAGGCTTTTCTTTCAATAGTTCCCATTCTATTTTCAAAGTTGTCCATCCTTTGATGATTGTGTCCAATTTTTGCTCAAAGGATGAAGGTTCATCTTTGAAAGTGGTTCTTCCCTCAGCTCTTGCTCTATTTCGCTTAGCAATCAGATTTGCCTCCACACTAACAGCTACATTCTGCATGTCTGCTAAAGTTTGAGGGGCTCTTTCTCTTAACTGATAAGCCATGTCTGAATCAAATCCATCAGGGAATTTGTATAAAGCAAGATCAGGTGGAGGTCTAAGGTTTTGTGTAATAGCGTTATAAACATTGTTAAACCTGGCACAATAGTCTAAGACATCTTCTTAAGGTCCTCTTTTGATAGTGTCATACTCAGATAATATGTGTAGAGGGTCCTTCTTCTTTTCCCATCTGTTGAGAAATGCTTGGTAAAGAGCATCTGGATTGGCTATGGAATTTGCAGCAAGTGCTCTAAACCAAGGCCTTACATCTCATGTTAAACTTTGGACAAAAATCTTCATTCTTACACTATCATCATCTATTTCATAACTCTCAAAATAGTCCTGCATTTTCTTGGTATGTTGCAAGGTTATGCCAGAACTAGTACCTTCAAAATATGTGATTTTGGTTTGATAATCCTGAGGCATAGCCCCTGGATTTGCAGGTAACTGTAAAGGTGCATATCTGTTAGCCATATTTACAGGGATAAGTGGAACGACTGGAACAGCTGGAAGAGCTATAATAACAGTGGTGGTAGTGGTAGTATGCGCAGTGAATGGAGGTGTGGAAAAGGTGCTTGGAGAGGTGGATGATGAACAAGGGGAAGTAGGGGTTGAATGAAACAAAACTTTAACAGGGGTTGGAAAACAACTTGGCTGAACTGTTTCAGGACTAGAATCAGCAAACTCTTCTTGTTTTTGTTTGCTAAGGTTTCTAGAGATTAAATTGGGATTTTCAAAAACAGCTGGTGGATTTGGGTCTGGGTTTGACCTGGTATAACGAGTTTTCCTCTTTGGAGCCAGCTTCTGAATTTGTTTTTTTTTTAATTTTCTGATTAAGGTTCCCAGTGGAGTCACCAATGATGTTATCACTCAGGTTGTCCCTTGGCTCCTTAAGGGATACGACCGAGGTAACCACAAATCAATCTTTGGGCTATAGGTCCTAGCCTACCTACAGTCAGAGAGGGCTCTCTCTTTATGTTTTAACTTTGTTTTGGGTTGATTTTAGGCTAGTTATGGTGTGCATGGGTTTTGTTTTGATTTTGGTGGGAAGGATGATGTTTTCAAGTAGAGTTGGGATGCATAGTGTGAGAAATTCAAACCATTGGGCATGGAGTCATGGATTAGGGCTTGCTGTTGCTTTTTCTTGGTCACAAGGGGAATACGGAGCAGGATAGCTACACATAGAACAATATCAGGCTGGAATAAAGATGGAATGAAGGTCAGAGATGAAAGGCAACTAAGAATCCTTCATTAGCTAATAGAGAGGGAAGGTGAATGATAGTTTCTCTAGGAGCAATCAAGAATTCCTAAATAACAGTCATATGTGAAAGAAATAGGGTAAACATGATCATTTAAGTATGCATATTCATAACCATTTCTGAAGAAAACATATAGAAATAAGAAGAACTGAGCATAGGGCGGAGTCAAGCAAAAGCTAAGTTATTCTTTTTTCTTGCTATTTAGATGGTAACACAATGGTGCATAAACATATGTAAACTGTAAACAGAGGTAGGAAAACACTTATTGAGCCATGTAGTAGCACAGGAATTCCACAGTCACTCTTTGGCCATTAAATAACACAACAGTCAGTTCTTCATCCAAAGCATTCCAGCAGTCTTTGATTACAGAGCTTCTCAAAAAATACAGCGCAAGTCCAGAATGAGGATTATCAACCAACCAACCCTTTAAACAATGAATTAGGGTGGTTTATATAGAGAAAATATCCAAAAATATCTATTACAATAGATCTTAAATAGATCTGAGGGAAATGAGTTTTCTAACCTAATCTTGTCCTGAAATTAATGCAAGAAGATATTTATTTGAGCTGCGCTAGAGGCAGCTGCATCAAAATGAGTTAATATGGTGTCCTTATGGCTCTGTGCTATTCATTTAGCCATAACTGTGCTTTGGGCTTTGATACCCTGCTCTTGAGTGGCTTTGATGTGCATTAACTGTGATCTCAGAGCCTTAAATGGCTTCAGTGCTTTCTTTGACTTTGCTTGGGGGCCTTTAATGTTCACCTGCTTTGATATTGCCGATCTGATACTCTTTGTCACCTCACTGATACTCTTTAATTTAATCTGGGCTTTATCTTTCCTCTGATACTCTTTTACAGTTGAATTGGGCCACTTTCTCTCCCTTGATGTGCTTGAAACTGTCAAATCACCCCTTTTCTGCCCTTTCAAGGCAAAAGTAGCTGCTGCAAATGTTTTTCATGGCCTCTAGAATGCTATTGGCGTTGGTCGATTGAATATGAACATACATGAAGAAATCCTGTTGCCTCCCGCAAATTTTTGGGTTTTGCAGGTAGTCGAGCCATGAGAAGCCCTCCATTTTGATCAATTTTTGTTAGCGATGCGCGATTAGCATCAAAAACTGCCTCAATTTCTCATTCCGGGCATCCTTTGCTGCGATTTTCGCCCTTGGCGTCTTTTTCGGTGATGACGTCAGCATGACGTCAGTGGTGGGTCCCGGTACGACAGTGTCATGGCAATACGGCAGGGTGACGTGGCGCAGGACACAATGGCGGGGTAGGGACGGAGGCAGATGCAGTGGTAGTGACACGTAGCAGTAGGGGGTCGACGTAGAGGTGACGTAGCACTGACGTGGCGCTGACGTCAGGGGCGGAGAGACAAAAGGCGGTATGTGGTTTCATTGGACCGCCTTCTATACGGGGGCGGTATTTGTCAGAGGGGCTCCGATGCAATCGAGTGGAGACATGCGTCTTTGGTATGGTGGGGAAACTGCTAGCCTATCAGAGGCTAATTGTTGAATGTCGAGGCGGCTCCGAAATTGCCGAGAACCATTGGATCTGGGAGGGCGGATTTGAGGGCTGACGACAGGTTTATGCATGGGGCTCGCTGAATATTTTATCATTTATTTATGTGGCGATGCGGTCAAAACTTTGGGTTTGTGGGTTATATGGGTTTTATGTGGGCGCTGATGGTTATTAATTTAACCGAATATCAAATTAATCCCAAATAAAATGTATGCATGGGGGATACTACTATAAGGTTTATATGCGAGAGAGGAGGGGGTATGGTTATTAGTTTAACCAGAGGTTAAGCTAACTCCAGGTTTAAGATGCGGAAAGGCTAATGCTAAGCCCCAAATGGACTCAGCATTTCCCCAAACTGATGTTACAGGGCTATAGTGCCAGGGGATGGGGGTATGTACATAGGGGAGCTATTTAGTGCTTTTTGGTAAGGGAAAAGGAGAAGTAGATATGGATTTACATAATAATGTTAGAAGTTAATATGAAAATGACAAGAAAACGCTAAGTTTAGAGATCTTAGGCCACTTAAAAGGGAAAATTGACTTATAGAGTGAAGAAGAATATTCCTAAGCAAAGAAAACCTTTACTTAGGCCAATGATATGACAAAGGATGAAGCTGAAGAGATATCAAGCAGATCTTGCCCTCTTTGGGGATGTTAGTGAATGATTTGGGGAATAAGAAGAAGGGGGAGTTAGACATGCCTCAAAATTGTGATCTGAATAGATATAACACTTGAAAAAATGAGATTGATCACATAGCTTGATTCTGCAACCACAAAACTACTTACCCAGCCTACTTAGCTAGCATTTTTTCTTCTTTTTGAAAGGGTGCATTTGGACTTGCAAACCCTAATTATCTTCTTTTATTTTGACTGCCCTCCTATCTAAATGTACCATTATATCTTCCAAGGGCCCAGATTAAGCAGTTGGGCTCCTTCATTTCTCTACCTAGCTACTGATCTGCCAAGCTTAAGCTGTTTGGACAGATATTCATTCTCTATCTTCTAAAACAAGCAATTTAAACCTAGGGAAGCTAAGATTAAGCTGTTTGGATTTCCCTTATCTATAAAACTCTTCAAAAATGGTAGGATTCTCCAAAATGGAACTTCTTAGAAATATGGAACCTTGCAGCATGACAAGATGACATATTTGGCATGTAAAACAATAAATCATGAAATATGAAACCTATTGCAATAGGAGGCTAACAAGTCTCAACAAAACTCTGTATTTAATGAAACAACAACCAATAAAATAGAATTTAACATTCGCAATGGAGAACCAATAACATATTAAAACTTTCAGACATGTACGTGATCCATTCAGGTGTTCTTAACATCGAATTTTCCAATTCTCAGCACAACAATATTAACAAATAGGAAAACAAATAAATATATCTGAACACAAACAATGCAACAGAATAAGCATGATGTCGACATACACAATCAACCCTTAGTTGCATGCCTAAATTTAGGAAACTATGCTATACAAAATTCAGGGTGCAATACTTACGAAATTTACCTTCTCAGAATGCAATACTGTAAATATAGTAATATGCGGAGCTAACCAGGGTCTCCCGAAAGCATACAAAGTCCAAGAAACACAATAATTCAGCCTACGGACTCTACATTGGTCAATAGACTCAATAGATTTAAATATACTTTAACTTTTGCAACAAAACAAAGTACCTAGCAGTGGCACGGAGCTATTCAGCCCTCTCCACTTCTCATACTTCCATAATGGACACCTAGGAGCTAGAACGTAGTGCACCCAAAAGAGTCTAAACATCCAGAATTCCAACAACCTAGAAAACTGTGGTCATTGCTTACCCGAGAAGCTACGAGCGGAGGGGTTTGGCTGGAAGCACAACTCTCTGTCTCGAGAAGTAGCCGATTCCTCTGTTGATACACCTATATGAAAACACCATAACAGTTTAAGCATTGAGAAAGGAAATATGGTATCAGCAAAGGAAACTGTGCCTATGGAAATTAAAGTTAACCGAGTTTACCTTGCCTTCCTGGGAGTTGCAGCGCGAGAATGAATTCGTAGCAAAGCAGAGGGGACCATGCACCTAGGTTCCAACCTAGCACTGTAGGTAGATCCAATGCCATGTGAGGCATGGAGAAAGGCAGATCGGAGTTCCGGGAGCAAAAGGAATAATAGAAGGGAAACCAAATAGTCGATAGGAGGATTGGTGCCAAATGAAGACAAGACTGATCGTAAGATCTCCACACCCAACTTCATCAATGCAACGCCGAGCCTGAGGGAATTCCGCAGAGATAGTCTCTGCTCATGCCACGTACTGTGGCAGAGGAGGACATAGAAAACATAACCAACAAAAAAATCACTGAATAGATAAGAATGATAGCGGGAATAAGGTATAGGTTGACACCTGTGTATCAACCACACTGAGATTAGGTGAATCACATGGTACAATACACCAACCATAAAGTTTGACACTTGTAGTCTGAACTGTATTAACTATTCCAGCTTGAATTCAATTGTTAATCTGTAAATGTCATATCTATCACAACGTTTACCGTATTATATATGAATTTTTTTATTTTTTATTTTTTTAACTGTGTTTAAAATATGTAATTTTTACTAAATTTAATTGTTTGGAGCTTTTACAAGTGGTATGAGAGCTAGACTACTATATTGTGGCTTTTGGCTAATAGTGATAATGAAATTAAGAGTAATAGGAGGAAAAATAAGCAAGGGATACCAGACAATGTTATTTAAATATCTTTATCTATTGAAGTTTACTAACCTACTGAAATCAGGAAATCTGGTGACAACAGATTATGAGGAGAATGAGCAGTGCTCCTCATAGGAATACGAATGGCCCATAAATCACAACCATTCCTCAGAATAATCCTGAATTATGGGTTCAATTGGGGGAGGAGGCTCGCAACACCAATCTGAATATACTGGAAACTGTTAAGGAATTGAAGAACGAGATGGCTCGCCTATGGGAGGACAACGCAAGATTGACCATGGAATAGGAGAAAATCATGAAAAGTTTGTCAGATAAAAAAAATCAATGCCAGCCAAATCCCAGTCCTGAGCATACACGTGTGTCGGAGGAACAAGGTTATCATACCAATCAGGAGGAGACAGAAGGAAGGGAAGAGAATCGAGGGGAGAAATCTGACAATGCCTCTGAACATCGAACCTCAAAGAGACAACAGATAGATTTGCAGGGGGAGTTCTGAAACATCAAGCCGCCATGCTTTGATGGGGAGTTGGAGGAGGTAGCAGAGGCCTAGTTAATTAATATGAACACATACTTCCAAGTATAAGAGTATGATCAAAATCTCAAGGCGCAGCTGGCTATTTTCCAGCTGCAAGGCAAAGCTACCTTATGGTGGGAGGAGGTCAAGATTGTACGGGGCGTAAGTGAGCAGAGTATAACTTGGGAAAATTTTCAAAGATACTTTAAGGAAAGATATTTGACTGAACGTTTTTATGATGAAAAGGCAAGGGAATTTCATGATCTGCGGCTTGGGCAACAGACAATGGATGAATTTATCACTAAATTTACCTCTCTGCTCTGCTATGTATCGTACATATAGGAGGAAAAGGCAAAAGTACAACGCTTTGTTAGCAGTCTACCCAGAAAATGAGGGAAATAATTGAGTTTGACAACCTAAGAACAATGGATGAAGCGATACGGAAAGCTAGGATATGCTACCAGCAGAATAAACAGAAGGGAGAAAATTTTGGAAAGCATTGGACTTATAGAAAGGGCAGTAAGATGACTGTGGGTGCCAAGGGAGATCGTGGCAACTTCAATAAGGGACCATCCAAGGGGCCAAATAGCAAGAACCAGCCTAGAAACCAGCTCAGATTAAAGCCACCCATCGAATCCAGATTTAGTGAGCAACCTGGCAGAGTTGATAACGAAGGGGCAACAAGGTCACCAGTACAGTGCTGGGGTTGTGGCGGGCCACACTACATTAAGAACTGCCCTCACCGAAAGGGTAATGATCAAGTGTCATAGATTTATGAAGCATCTACAATGGGTGATGTGGCTCGGACCATACCAAGAATTAATGCTGCCCTCGAGGATCATCAAGCTGAATCCCAGCCGACTATGGTGGAGTTCGAAGGTAAGATCTTTGATCAAACCGTGTCTATTTTAATTGATTGTGGAGCTACATTAAGTTATGTTAGTCCCAAGGTCATGGAAAATTGTAAATTGCAATCTGTTAAGTTTAAAAACCCATGGCTAGTTCAGCTCACAACGAGGGCAAAAAGGCGAGTGCTAGCCAAGGTCAATAACTGCCCACTGAAGATAGCAGGCCAAATAGTGATGGCAAAATTAAACATACTTCCCCTTGGATCATAAAATGTGTTTATAGGGATGGACTAGCTGGAAGAATGATGGTCCATAATAAACTGTAAAACAAAGACAATCTCTTACCAAGATGAACTAGGGAAAAAACAGGAGATCCAAGGTATTGTGAAGCCAATACAGATACGGCCAATTACCGCCTCACAATTAGCAAAGTGCATCAGGAAAAAATGTCAAGTATATGCTATTCAATTTGGTTATGCCAATTCAAAGGATAAAACTGATACCTTGGAAAGCATTCCAGTGGTGCAAGAATTTGCAGATGTGTTTCCCGAAGAAATACCAGGGCTGCCACCTAAGAGAGACATAGACTTTACCATAGAATTGATACCTGGTGCGGCCCCGATGTCCCAAGTGCCATATTGGATGAGCGTACCAGAATTTTCAGAATTAAAGATGCAACCGTAAGAGCTGTTGGACAAGAAATACATCCGCCCTAGTGTATCACCCTGGGGAGCTCCCATGTTGTTCATCAAGAAGAAGGATGGAACCCTTCGTATGTGCATGGACTATCGACAACTGAATAAATTGACAATTAAGAAACAATATCCATTACCCCGTATTGATGAACTTTTTGATCAGGTAAAAGGGGCAACGGTATTTTCAAAAATCAATTTGCGATTCGGATACCACCAAATCAGAATCAAGGAGGAGGACATAGCCAAAACTAATTTTCGAACTCGCTATGGACACTATGAGTTTGTGGTACTACCTTTCGAGTTGACCAATGCACCTGCGACATTTATGTGCTTGATGAATAACATATTTCATCAGTATTTAGACAAGTTTGTGTTAATTTTTATTGATGATATACTAATATATTCCTGAAATGTGAAAGAACATGAGAAACATCTCAGGTTGGTGTTACAAACACTACAGGAATATCAACTATATTCCAAGTATAACAAATGTGATTTATTTAAGGAGAAGATCCAGTACTTGGGACATATTATCACCAAAGAGGGTATTGCAGTGGACCCCGAAAAGATAAAGACCATAATGGAGTGGCCAATACCAAAGGATGTGGTAGACATAAGATCTTTCATGGGATTGGTAGGATACTATAGGCGGTTTGTGGAAGATTTTTCAAGAGTTGCTTACCCTATCACTTCCCTACAAAAAAAGGGAAAAATATTTAAATGGACTGCGGAATGTCAAAGGAGTTTTGAACAGCTCAAACATCTGCTCACCACCGCACCAATATTGAGCATAGCAGACCCGGAAAAGGATTATGTGGTCTGCACAGATGCGAGTAAAGAAGGAGTAGGGGGAGTGTTGATGCAAGAAAGGAAAGTGATCACTTACGAGTCCAGAAAATTGAAAGAGCATGAACAAAAATATTCTTCTTATGATCTGGAGCTAACCGTTGTCATACACGCCTTAAAAATTGATCAGGTGCTCATGTCCTAAGTGTCGTAAAATGCTCAAAATTAAAAATGCTCGGAACTAGTTCAAAGTTGAATTATTGGAAATTGGTCATCTTCCTGATTCCAGCGCCACAAACGGTTCGAAAAACGGTCGCCGTATGAGGAAGTTATGGCAAAAAGAAGAATTTGTCAATAACATTGTAATTTTGAATTTTTCAAAAAAAAAAAAAATTAAAAAAGGAATATTTCGCAAAATATTCCTTGGAATATTCTACAAAATATTCCTTGGAATATTTCAAGGAATATTCCCTTTACACAGCCAATAGAAAGTTGCCACGTGGCAGGCCCGGAGGCCGCCATGTGGCCCTAGATGATGTTAGCAAGTGTTATTGGCGCATATTCAAAATTTTCAAGAGTTCAAAGTTTTGAACCCGCAACCTCTTCCCCACCAGCCAAGCGCTTTACCAACATGCCACAAGCATCACGTGTGTCATGGAGCGGTGGAAATTGTTTAAAAGGTTTGACTTTCTGTTGGGCAGGGCTCGAAGGGGGCCAGCCCCCCATCCCATATGACCATGGGCCCATGATTGTGGGCTCAACCCCCTAACCATCGGGCACGAAATCCAAGATAAACCACCATACATGCATAAGCATTTAATGTAACTGCAGTTCGTTTGGCAGAGATTCTGGCAGGATTGCCAAAATTGGCGGGCCTAACTGGACTCCAACTAAAGTTAGCTGGAGTGTTTCTAGGCATAACTGGAGGAAAACTTTAATTGGCCATAACTTTGGCTACGAAAGGCAATTTTGGACGAATTTTTTTTTTGATTTTGGGTATTTTCAACCTTCTAAAGCCATTGGTGTAGGTCCTACAGCCATCGGAGGTCATTTGCAAAGGTTTTGGAGCCATGAAAGTTCTAGGAGCCACCAGGGCCCAGTATTGTGAAGACTGTATAGGGTTGCAGGTATCCATTGGAGGTGAACCAGTAGTCAATCCTGAAGGATTCAAGTGTTATGAATCCATTTTTCCCATCTATTCCACCTGTAGATGCTTCTATTCAGCTGTATATTCAATTTTAGCATTTAATTAAAACAAGGACAAGCCCATTTGGGAGCTTTGGACCCAGCAGACGTAGCCCAAGAGGGGTGGACTGCTTTATCAACTTCTTTTCCATCTGTGGTTGATTTATTTTGCAGAAAAAATTCTTTTTAGTGTGTTAAACAGTAAAAGGAAATAAATCTGCTATGCTTAAATGGGTCATGAACAACTGAAAATCTCATTTTTTTTTTTGCAAGACATGGAAATTTTTTAAACATGTATATTTCTGAATTGAATACCTTGCAAACAATTTACAAGTAGTTTCAAATTCAGATCAAGTTGGTATCAAAGCCAGGTTTTGTGCAAAGATCTTCTAACTGTCTTGCAAGTATTGATGCTTACCAGGTTGAAACTTAAAAGAGGGGAAGGACAGTTGACTAGAGAACGAGAGAATCCTTAGTCAAGGAAGGTCAGATAGCCCTCACCTCCACCTTCAATTTCACCCTCAAGAGTCTCAGCAGAAGCTTCAAGAATGTCTGCACATGAAGGAGAAATTCCTACAGACATGGATCCAAAAGAAGAAGAAAGAGTCTTCAGAAAGGCTTTCTTGGACCTCACTGAAATGATGAGGATATTGTACCAAGAAAGAAATGAGAAATTGGCTGGAGAAGGGTCCAAACATCCACATGAAGGAGAGGGCTCTTCAGGAGGTAAGAAGGATGATGATCATTCCAAGAAAGGACATGGAGGAAATGGTGATCCACCACCCCCATCGTCACCTTCTTCCTCTTCATCCTCGTCTTCTTCTTCTGTGCATAAGCATAGATACTCTGGAAAAAGTCCTTTTTTGAAGCTTGATGTAAAATTCGAATTACCTATGTTTAATGGTGAAGTGAATGCAGAAAATCTTGACAACTGGATTAGGCAGTTGGAAGTTTACTTGAGGATCCAGAATATGCATGATGATGCCACAAAGATTCAGTTGGCTTCTTTGAGAATGGATGGAGTAGCATTAGTCTGGTGGGAGGCCAAGACTAAAGAGGAGATCAAGAAATTTGGTAAGCTTACCTTAACATGGCCTGAATTTCTGTTAGCCATTAAAAAATAGTTTTATCCTCTTTCTCACATGCAGAAAGCCATTATGAATTGGCAAAATTTCAGACAACTTAAGGGTCAGAGTGTCCAAGACTACACCCAAGAATTCAGGAGAAGAGCTCTCTTGTTAGGGGTAGATTTATAGACCCAGGAAACCTTGCTAAAATACATTAGTGGCTTGCATAGCTACCTTAGACACACCATCTTGATGTTTAACCCTACTAGCCTAGACGAGGTTTGTGTCCAAGATACCTATTTAGAGGCAAGGGGAAAAAACACATTTGAAGAGGGTAGAAACAAGCCCCCCAAGGGGAAAAACAAAGAGAAAACCTCCAAGGGAAAGGGAAAAAAGATGCATCTATCAAACAGGAGAGTGAGAAAGTGATTTATAAACATTGTTCTAAACCAGGCCATGAGGAGAAAAACTGTTGGAAATTACATGTTGAAAAAAGACCTCAATTTAACAAATCCAATGGGAAACAGAAAACTGCCGCTACTACATCTACACCCCAGGATTTAGGGGATGATTCAGGTGATGAAACGAAAATTGCAGCCATGGGTTTGAAAAACTTGAAGGGAAAAGAAATTGAAACTCAAGCCAGCACTAGTACCTCAAACTGCCATGTACAAGCTCCTAATGAGGAAGAAATAATTGAACTGTTTCATGTGAGGGTGATTTCAAAACATACTAAAATTGACACACATTTTGATAGTGGGTCACAAGCAAACCTTATATCAGAGGACTTGGTCAAGCATCTTAAACTTGAGACCGTTCCACATCCGAAGCCATATCCACTTGGATGGATTTGTAAGGATGCAAATTTACAAGTTTCAAGAAACTGTACATTGCGCTTTGCAATTACTGCACATTTTATTGACACAGTTGAACTTGATGTGGTACCTTTTGATATAGCAGGAATTGTTTTGGGAAGTCCTTACTTGTTTGACAGGAAAGTTGTCTTTCATCGCCATGAAAACAAATATCATCTTTTCAAAGATGGCAAGGAGTTCATTGTTAGAGCTCATCGCAAGAAGACAAATATAGCGATGGTGAATGCAGGACAGGTAAAAAGGCTTGTCAATTCAAGTAATAATTTTGTTCTTCTTATGATTAAGCCCAAGGTTGATGTGAATCATGAGTCATTTGACAATTGTGATCCAAAACTTAAGTCAGAACTGTATGATGTAGTTGATGCATATCATGAGATGTTTCAGGAGCCAACAGGTTTGCCTCCTAAGAGGGAGATTCAACATGAAATCCATTTGCATCCAGATTGTCCTCTTCCAAACATAGGCATGTACCGCATGTCTATTATGGAGAATGCTGAAATAAAGAAGCAAATCAAGGACTTGTTGGACAAGGGTTTCATAAGGCCAAGTACTTCGCCATGTGGGTCACCAATTGTATTGATTCCAAAGAAAGATGGCACTTGGCGTATGTGTGTTGATTTCAAGGCCTTGAACAAGATAACGGTAAAGAATCTTTACCCACTCCCAAGAATAGATGATTTGCTAGACCAGCTGAAAGATGCTCGATATTTCACTAAGCTAGACTTGCGCAGTGGATATCATCAAGTAAGAATTGAAGAAAGTGACATTTGGAAGACAACCTTTAAAACCAAACAAGGACTCTTTGAGTGGCTTGTGATGTCGTTTGGTTTGTGCAATGCACCTGCAACTTTCATGCGGGTAATGGATGATGTCTTGCATCCTTTTCTTGATGATTTTGTTATTGTCTACTTAGATGACATCTTAATTTTCAGCAAGTCTAGAGAAGATCATGTCATGCATGTTAGGAAAGTACTTGATGTTTTGAAGAAGAATCAGTTATTTCTTAAAATGTCAAAGTGTGAATTTGGAAAGACTTCTTTGGTTTATTTGGGACAGATAGTAGGAGGAGGTGCTTTGAGAATTGATCTTGCTAAGATCGAGGCTATTGTGAAGTGGCCTACTCCCAAATCCATAACAGAGGTAAGAAGTTTTTTGGGTGCAGCTCAATATTGGAGGAAGTTTATCTCTAACTTTTCTTCTATAGTAGCTCCTATGCATGCAGTGACAAGTGTGAAGAATGCTTTCCAATGGGGAGGCAAGCAGCAAAAAGCTTTCGAATCTTTGAAAGAGAAGATTAGTTCAGCTCCAATCCTTGCATTACCAGATTTGAGATAGCCATTTGAGATACAAACCGATGCTAGTGATTATGCCATGGGTGCAGTTCTTCTACAACATGGTAAGCCTATTGCTTTTCATTATGAAACTTTTAATGGTGCTGTTGTAAATTATCCTACATATGATAAGGAGTTGTATGCATTGGTACAAAGTGTCAAAAAGTGGAAACACTATTTGATGGGAAAAGAAACTGTTATACATACCGACCATTAGCCCTTACAGTACTTGCAATCACAAAGCAAGTTACAACAGTCACGACACTTCAGATGGATGGGCTTCTTGCAACAGTTCCATTTGGTAATAAGGTACAAGAAAGGTACTCTAAATAAAGTTTTCGATATGCTTTCAAGGCCTATTATTGGTGTTGTTACTTAAGAATGATTCCATTGTACATGATAGTTACATAGAACAATATGCATCTGATGATGACTTTAAAGAATCATGTGTATGCTAACTTGAGTAAAGGGAATCATGTAGAGGAAAATGACTATCACATGCATAACAATTTGCTGTTTCATTTGGGCAAGTTGTGTATACCATAGGGAGAGAGAATAAATGTCATAAGAGAAGCTCATTCTTCTCTTATTGTTGGTCATTTTGGTGTAAGCGAAATAGTTGCACATCTACAGATGTATTGCTATTAGCCTCGCATGGTAGATTCTGTTTCAAGGGTCATAAGAGGATGTTCATTATGTTCTACAAGTAAGCCTAGCAATAGGAATCTTGGCTTGTATACTCCTTTGCCGGTACCTTCTAGACCATGGGAGAGCATCTCTATGGATTTTGTAGGAGGTTTGCCAAAATTTAGAAAGCAACATGATTATTTATATGTAGTAGTTGATCGTTTCAGCAAAATGTGTATACTTGTACCTTGTAAGAAAACTATAACTGCTGAACAAACTGCTGAATTATTTTTCATCATGTACGGATTGACTTTGGTGTGCCTACTTCCATTATTAGTGACAGGGATTCCAGATTTGTGCGGAATTTTTGTTCCAACCTATGGGAGATGATGGACACAAAGTTGAAGAAAAGTACTGCTTTCCATCCGCAAACAGATGGACAAACCGAAGTTGTGAACGAAACCATTGTGCACCTCTTGAGAGGTTATTGCAGCAAACATCCCAAGCTTTGGGATGAACATTTTGACTACATACAACATGCTTAAAATCGTGCCAAGCACTCTTCCACAAACACCTCACCATTTGAAGCTTGTTTTGGTTACTTGCCAAAATCACCTCTTGATTTCATTCTTGAAAAAGATGTTGCCATTGAGGGACATAGTGATATTGACAAAGCTCTTTCATTCATTAAAATAATTCAACAAATACATCAGCAAATTCAAGAAAAACTTGAGAAGAGTCAAGGCAAGTACAAGGAAAGACACGACAAGCATAGAGTCAATCACAAGTTTCAAGATGGGGATGAGGTATGGCTGTACATTAGTAAAGAAAGGATGCAAGGAGAAGGTAAAAAGCTGAAGCCTATTCGTTATGGTCCATTCAAAATCCTCAAGAAGGTTGGAAATAATGCTTTTCAATTAGATTTGCCTTCCTACATGCAAATGTATTTTGTTGTCAATGTGGAGAACTTACATTTGTATGAACCTCCTTTGATTGCTGATCATGAAAGTGTTGTTCAACTGCCATCTATAGAAGATTTCTCGCCAGAATTCTTAGATGAGTTGAAAGAAGATACAATCCTTGACAGAAGGACACGCACTTCAAGGAGGGAAAGTGTAGATTATGTTCGGGTTGTTTGAAAGGTAGAAAATCGAACAAGGCAAAGTGGATGGAGGTGGACAGAGTGAGGGAGTTGTACCCTCACCTCTTTAATAGGTAGTTGAAGGCTTTTGGGGTCCAAAAGCTTCCCAATGGGGAGGCGTCATCAGGTGCTCATGTCCTAAGTGTCTTAAAATGCTCAAAATTAAAATTACTCAGAACTAGTTCAAAGTTTGACGACTAGAAAGTTCTCATCTTCCTGATTCCGGCACCACAAACGGTTCGAAAAACGGTCGCCGTATGAGGAAGTTATGGCAAAAAGAAGAATTTGTCAATAACATTGTAATTTTGAATTTTTCCAAAAAAAATAAATTTAAGAAGGAATACTCTGCAGAATATGCCTTGGAATATTCCAGGGAATATTCCCTTTACACAGCCAATAGAAATCCCGCCACGTGGCCCTAGATGACGTCAACAAGCATTATGGGCGCATATTCAAAATTTTTGGGAGTTCAAAGTTTTGAACCCACAACCTCTTCCCCACGAGCCAAGCGCTTTACCAACGTGCCACAAGCATCACATGTGTCATGGAGTGGCGGAAATTGTTTAAAAGGTTTGAATTTCTGTTGGGCGGGGCCCGAAGGGGGCCAACCCCTAAGGGCTAGCCCCCCATCCCATATGACCATGGGCCCATGACCGTGGGCTCAACCCCCTAACCGTCGGGCACAAAATCCAAGAAAAACTGCCATCCATGCATAAGAATTTAATGTAACTGCAGTTCATTTGGCATTTAATGTAAATGCAATTCGTTTGGCGGAGATTCTGGCAAGAGCGCCAAAATTGGTGGGCCCGCCATATTTGGCGGGCCTAACTGGACTCCAACTAAAGTTAGGTGGAGTGTTTCTAGGCATAACTGGAGGAAAACTTTAATTGGCCATAACTTTGGTTAGGAAAGGCGGTTTTGGACGATTTTTTTTTTGATTTTGGGTATTTTCGACCTTGTGAAGCCATTGGTGTAGGTGTTACAGTCATCTGAGGTCATTTTGTGAGGTTTTGGAGCCGTGAAAGTTCTACGAGGCACTAGGGCCCAGTATTGTGAAGACTGTATAGGGTTGCAGGTATCCATTAGAAGTGAACCAGTAGTCAATCCTGAAGGATTCAAGTGTTCTGAATCCATTTTTCCCATCTATTCAACCTGTAGATGCTTCTAGTCAGCTGTATATTCAATTTGAGCATTTAATTAAAACAAGGACAAGCCTATTTGGGAGCTTTGGACCCAACATACATAGCCCAGGAGGGGTGAACTGCTTTATCAACTTCTTTTTCATCTGTGGTTGATTTATTTTGCAGAACAAATTCATTTTAGTGTGTTAAAAAGTAAAAGGAAATAAATCATCTATGCTTAAATGGGTCATGAACAACTGGAAATCTCATTTTTTTTTTTGTTTCTGCAAGACATGGAAATCTTTTAAACATGTATATTTCTGAATTGAATACCTTGCAAACAATTTACAAGTAGTTTCAAATTCAGATCAAATGTGGCATCATTATTTGGTGGGGAAGAAATTTTTATTGATGACAGACCACCACAGCCTGACTAGTTATTTCAACCAGCCGACTTTAAATGATAGGTAAGATCAATGGGTGGATTTCTTGAGTGGATTCAATTTCGAGATTAAACACCTGAAAGGAAAAGAAAACCGTGTGGCTGATGCTTTAAGTCAAAAAGTACATTACCTCTATGAAATTGCTTTTAGTGAAGGACGGTCTACCCTCAACGAGGAAATTAAAAAGTCAGCTGAACAAGATCAGATTTATCAACAATTAAAACAACAAGTGTAGAACTTAACTAGTGACATAATGCAACAAGGTTATGAGCTAAATGCAGCTGGTATGTTGTTTAAAAGAAGAGAATATATGTACCCAACCAAGATGGAATCTAAAAAATTATTTTGGATGAATGTCATAAGAGTTCGTATGCAGGACACCCAGGATACCAGGAGCTCATAACATCACTTCGGAGTGAATACTACTCGCCGGGCATGAAGAAGGAAGTGATAGAATATTTTGCACGTTGCATAGAGTGAAAACATGCTAAAATAGAACATCAACATCTTGTTGGACTATTATATCCATTACCCATACCAAAGTGGAAGTGGGAAATCATTACTATGGATTTTATAACAGGATTGCCTAAATCCAAGAGGAACAATGATTCCATCATAGTAGCGGTGGAAAAACTAAGCAAATCATCCCACTTCATACCGATACAATCCACTTACCGAGCAGCACAAATTGCAAACATTTTTATGCAGAACATATTTAAGTTGCACGGTTTACCCAAAACTATAATTTCTAACTGCAATGTTAAGTTTACATCAGCATTTTAGAGGAATTTATTTGATGGATTGGGAACTCAACTAAATTTCACCACCGCATATCATCCGCAAACTGACAGACAGACTGAACGGGTGAAACAGGTGGTAGAAGATATGTTGAGGTCATATGTGATGCAGCAAACATCCCGGTGGGAAGAATATTTGCATCTGGTAAAGTTTGCATATAATAATGGTTATCATGTGTCTTTATAGATGAGCCCATTCAAGGTGCTTTACGGACGGAAATGTCGTACACCCTCTAGTTGGGGTGGACAGGAAGACAGACTTATGTTGGGCCCTGAGATGCTAAAAGAGATGGAAGAAATGGTCAAAAAGGTGCGAGCCAATTTAAATGTAGCTCAAGATAGACAAAAAGCTTTGCAGATTAGAAGAGGAACTTTAAAGAATATCAGGTAGGAGATCATGTGTATGTACAGATTCGAGCCAAAAAGAGTACCTTACGATGGAACGATTGCACCAAATTGGCACCCCGTTTTTGTGGAACTTTCCAAATTTTAGCGAGGGTTCGGCCGGTGGCATACTAGCTTGCCTTGCCTAGCCACATCTAGGTCCATAATGTCCTTCATGTGTCAGTGTTAAAGAAATATGTGTATGACCCTAAGCACATAGTTAGTTGGCAAGACATTCAAGTAAGGAAATGTCTTAAATAGCACAAACCAAAATCGGTTGCTAAGGAGAGAAACTGATTAAGATATTGTGTGTTTCAGGTAGAACTAGAAGGAGAATTTCTGGTCGAGCCAATGAACATACTCGATTAGAGAAAGGTCGTGCTGTAGAAACGAGCCATCGCCAGGTTAAAGTGCAATGGCAGCACTTTGGGCTGGATGAGGCCACCTGGGAGGATCAACAGATCATGAGGGAAGCTTATCCTGAATTGTTTATGAGTGGAAAACATCGGGACGATGTTGAGTTTCAGGAGGGGGAGATGTAATGCCCCTAGTAAAACTATAATATTTTATTAGCAACAGTAATTTCAACTATTTGATTATTGTTACTTTTGGGGTAAACTAAATAATTGTTACCATTACTGTTTGAATTTAATTGTGTCATTAATTATTGTTATGTTTCTCATTATTGTTAATTAAAAGAAAACAATGTGTTAATGGATGCAGTGACTCCTCATGAAGGAGGTTAAAAATTAAGAATGGAAATCGCGAGTAAAACCCTAACTACCTTCCCCAACTGTAGATGCTTCCAAAGGAAAATGAAGCAAGGGGAAGGAAAAGGGGATACCATGTTGTAGGGGCAGACATAGAAGGGAAACAAAAAAATGCTAAGTCTAGTGATGACCAAATAGCGCAGGCTTGAGTGCCATAAATTACAACAGACGCTAAGTCTGGTGATGACCAGATGGCGCAGGCTTTGAGTGCCAAAATCGTGCAGCAGACGCTAAGTCTCGTAATGACTAGATAGTGCAGGCTTGAAATGTTGGATTCTTGTAGAAGACCAGATAGCGTAGGCTTGCAGTCCCAGAATCTTGCAAAAGACAATGGTCTTGCAAGAGTGCTTGGGGGGAGGTTGGGTTGAGGAGGACCACCTCATGGTCGGGTGGAAGACAAGCAGAAGAGATTAGAGGTGATTCTTACTTAAAGAATACTTCAATTGCATTACTGGAATCAGGTACGGAGAATTACTTCTATGTTTGCAAGTAAGAGAAGAGAAAACTTTACAGGAAAAGCTAGCTTAGGAAAATTGTTAATTTCTCTTCTAAAAGGTTTAGGATTAAAACCTGTACACTCGGTATAGATTCTGTTATGAAAATTAAACCCTGATATTTCATATATTATGTATAGATTCCTCCATGATAATCAAGATTAAAATCTTGTTACTGTGTAAAGTAATCTATGTAGTCCATGTAAAAATTGAAAGCAATTAGACTATATAGATTCTCCTAAGAAATCAATAATCTCTGGTAACCCTCATCAAAAAGAAAAGGTAGAAAATCAAGTGGGGAGGGGGATAGACCACACTGTGTAACCCTAAGACAATACAGATGGAAATAGGAAAAAATTAAGGAATAAGACCTGAGTTTTTGGCAAAAAAGTAATCAGTTTTACCGTGTCAAACCCTAAGTAGAAACAATAATATTTTCTATGACAAGGTTGTCTAGACGATAGTTGAGCTCAAGGTCGAGCCACCTTGTTAAACAACCGATGCAACACGATAGTAGATATTACGAAATTATACAGTTTTATCCATACCAAACGAAAATAGAAACAGTAGTTCATGACCAGCTCATACAAACAAATATTAAAACAGAAAGAAGCTGTAACGCAACCAGAGGACACGAAAGACTATAGGGTCGACGTTTACCTGAGTCGACCAAGTAATACGGAGGTCTTTACTTGCATATGACTCGACGTATTCAAGAAATTACAAAAACCCTTTGCGATAGAGGAACTCTCAGCATCAGAGGAAGGAAAAACCACCTATCAATCTCAACAAAATTCTGTATTTAATGAAACAACAACCAATAAAATATAATTTAACATTCGCAATGGAGAACCAATAATAGATTAAACCTTTCACACATGTACCCAATGTGAGCCATTTAGGTGTTCTTAACATCAAATTTACCAATTCTCAGCATAGCAACATTAACAAATAGGAAAACAAATAAATATATCTGAACACAAACAATGCAACAAAATAAGCATGATGTTGACATACACAATCAACCCTTGGTTACACGCCTAAATTTAGGAAACCGTGCTATACAAAATTCACGGTGCAATACTTATGAAATTTATCTTCTTAGAATGTAGTACTGTAAATATAGTAACATGTGGAGCTAACCAAGGTCTCCCGAAAGCATACAAAGTCCAAGAAACTCAATAATTCAGCCTACGGACTCCACATTGGTCAATAGACTCATTTAAATATACTTTAACTTTTGCAACAAAATAGAGTACCCAGCAGTGGCATGGAGCTATTCAATGCTCTCCACTTCTCATACTTCCACAATGGAAACCTAGGAGCTAGAAGGTAGTGCACCCAAAAGAGTCTAAACAACTAGAATTCCAACAACCCAGAAAACTGTGGTCATTGCTTACCCGAGAAGCTGCGAGTGGAGGGGTTTGGTTGGAAGCACAACGCTCTCTTTGGAGAAGTAGTTGATTCCTTTGTTGATACACCTGTAGGAAAACACCATAACAGTTTAAGCATTGAGAAAGGAAATATGGTATCAACAAAGGAAATTGTGCATATGGAAATTAAAGTTAAGTGAGTTTACCTTGCCTTCTTGGGAGTTGCAGCACGAGAATGAATTCATAGCAAAGCAGAGGGGACCATGCACCGAGATTCCAGCCCAGTGCTGTAGGTAGATCCAGTGCCATGTAAGGCATGAAGAAAGGGAGAGCGGAGTTCCGAAGCAAAAGGAATAACAAAAAGGAAACCAAACAGCCGATAGGAGGGTTGGTGCCAAATGAAAACAAGGCTGACCGTAAGATCTCCACACCCAACTTCCTCCATCGATACAATGCCGAGCCCAAGAGAATTCTGCAGAGATAGTTAACCAATAAAAAAATCACCGAATAGATAAGAATGATAGCGGGAATAAGGTATAGGTTGACACTTGTGTATCAACCATGCTGAGATTAGGTGAATCACATGGTATAGTACACCAACTATAAAGTTTGACACTTGTAGTCTGAACCGTATTAACTGTTCCAACTTGAATTCAATTGTTAATCCATAAATGTCATATCTATCATGGGGTTTAGTGTATTATATATGATCTTTTTATATGTATTTTACTGTGTTTAAAATATGTAACTTTTACTAAATTTAATTGTTTGGAGTTTTTAATATATATATATCTATATATATATATAGTCACAATGGATAGTTTGAAACATCGATACAAAGAATTATGAATGTAATAATCCGAGAGAAAAATTCTACACAAAATACAAATACAAATCGCAAAAACCTCAAAACAATAATATTTATTATTCTTAAATTTAATTTAAGAAACATATAATTATATACCGTTTGCGAAACAATTATTTAGTGAATTTAGTAATTAGTCTTTCACACTCTTTGCAAGTGGTCCATACTTTATAACTAAATGGTCCGAGTGTGGACCACGAACGGGAACGTTCTAAGAGTGTAAAGAGCTAGCTAAGAAGTTCAATAAAATAATTGTTGGGCAGACTTAATAAATATTTCAAACATCTTTTTCGGCTAAAGTATTCTTTAAATAAGTTCCTCTTAGAAGAAGATTGTCCAACATAATTGTAACCAATGAGGTAGGGCTAATGAATAATATAATATTATTCCAAATCTAATGAAAATCAAATTAATGAAGATATGGCTATGTTGAATGCCAGTATTAAATATTATCACAATATCCAAAACTCTTTATGAACACACCATGCATTTACAATTTTTTTTTTAAATCGCTTTATGAACACAGCATAAATTTACATTTTTTCCACCCTTCTGTCTGTGTTTTCTGGATCTTTGGAATGTGTGATATATGTTATATGTTCGAGTTTTACGTAATATTAGAAAATGCAATGCAAACCGTGAATGCCATTAATGTTTTTCTAATGTGCGTTTTGTGTTAAACGTGTTCTGTGTCAAACGTTAAAAGTTTTCATATAATTAGATATAATTAGATACTTGATTATCAGGTGGAGATATTTAAGTATTATGTTTTAAAGATTAAAATTTATCTTAAAAATAATTATACAATAATTATACACTTAGTTATAGCTTCTCTTAAAATTTATCTAACAAAAAAGTTATACACTTAGTTATAGCTTTATATATATATATATATATACCCTAACTTCATAGAAAAGTGCACCAAATATCCTAATTTAATTAATGTGAAAAAGTGCAATGCAAAAAGTGAATGTTATAAATGCATGGATTTTTAATTAATGCCATAAAATAAAATGCAAATATCCAACATTTTGAGTTATGATTATGGTGGAATTCCCATATGGATGTTACTCTTCTAAATATTTTTATGTAAATCTGGTTACCTTTTTGCAATTTTTAAGCATTGTGTTCTGGTTTTTTAGGGTTAGAAATTCCTTTTAAATTTAAATTAAATTGAAATATTTAATATTTATTAATTATAATTATGGGGATAAATATTTTTAGTTTTAAATAACAATTTTAGAGATTAAAATTAATTATTAATTATTAAAAAAATGGTAGAGATTTAATTTTTTATAAAATATTCTTATACTATACACAAATCAAATGTTTAGATTTATTTCCTTTTTGTCTAAGTGACCAATCTAGCTTTGGTTGAGAATGGCAAGTTATAATCACTCGACATTATTTATAATGTGATTATTATAAACTCTACCAAACCCAAAGGGGTAGCAACTACCTCCCATATGCAAGTTTCCATAATAAATTGGCCTAGCTTTCGTTGAGAATGGCAAGTTATACTCACTAGACATTATTTATAATGTTATTATTATAAACTCTACCATACCCAAAGGAGTAGCAACTACCTCCCATATGCAAGTTTCCATTTTTCATCTTAGTAATAAACTGGCCAGTCCTATTGAGGTCCAAAATGTCTAGATGTTAGATTTTGTTTCCCATTAGATCAAGTAAATTGAAATGATGGAAGTAGAATGTAGCATGTTGTATAAATCGGTCATGGCTCTTACCAAGAGTCCTTGTATGACACCCTTGTTTTAATTATGACCTTCAAAAACATTTTTGCGTAATTGAGCATCTCAATTCAATATTTGATCGTTGAGAAAATCTATTTTAATATAATGAAAATTATTACTCGTTGTTTTTTTGTAACCAGAGAAATCAATAATTCATTGAATCTCATACTCATGTGACAGGTGATTTATTATAGCCATGTAATTTTTCTGTACCACACTTTCCATTTTATAATCATATTTGCAACATCATAATAAATATACATGGAAAATCTGGAATTATAACATTAAGGTTATCTGTTTTTTTTAATTATACATCATACCTATAGTTCGTTTTGGTTATACTTATCATACAAATCTAATAAACAAAGGTGGTCATTTGGACCGAACCCTCCAGACTCACAACTCATACAAATCTAATAAACAAAGGTGGTCATTTGGACCGAACCCTCCAGACTCACAACTCGCATCTACTTGTCGTAAGTATGAACCTTGGAATGTTGATTGACATCAACGATAGTGAATGTCACTATAGATCCTACAGTTAGGAGGAGTGAATGGTTAGAGTAACCACTGTCTCACCACCATGGCACTACCTTCACTCATTTTCAGCTTACTGGGTTAGGGTTTCTACTTTGCAACTATGTAACCAAGCTTCCTTTGGGTGAGAAGTCAGACTCAGACCATGGACATGGTATCTACAATTTTGTTTTAATTTCATGTTTGTGTCCTATTTTTTTTTCTCGCATGTTTGTTCTTAGTGAACTAGCCCTTTTCTCATGCAACAAGGGTACAACTTCTACCACAATAGCTCATGGTTACACAAGGTGATGGCTCCCTTTTCTATCTCTGAGGCGAATGAGCAACGTGGACGGTTTAACTCAGAAAGATATATTTGTGGGTTCCTAGGGTTTATACCTGTTCCTTGGTAAAACCCCCATTTCATCGAGTTCCAGAGGTTGATGAAGTACTCCACCTAGGCCCTTATAGGTGATTACTCAGTTAGTTAAGTGTTGCATGAGTTAATTGATGCCAGTTTTATCATAATGTCTAATTGGGGTTTTCCATTTTTGTTCCCTTTTGGCAGATTAGTCTCGCTACCATGGCGAGCATAAACCTACATGTTCGCTAGTTGCTCCAGACCTAAGTTTTGAATATGTCCTAACTTCTCTCCAGGTTTGAATACATCTAGTCTTGAATAATATGAAGGTAGTCGTTGAAGTCCCTACTCGATATCAGAGTTTGTGAACTATTCTATTGTTAGGAAACATGTAATAGAGTTATTTTCCTGAACTTGTTCAAGTCGATAAGGATTTGGTTGAATTCCAAATAGACGAGCAATGGTTGGTTGGACTAAGGCACATTTTCTTATGGGTTTTGTGTGTATAATCCTTACTTCCTGCTTGACAATAGTTTTATTGGTTATTGGCTCTGACCATAAGAAAATACGAGGACACAAAGTTCAAGTTGCCCTAATTTCTAATCACATATATACTCGGTTAGGTTTGTCTATTACCATGACATCAAAGGCCTTGTTGTCTTGGTTGTAGTTATTGAAATTTGTTGATTAAAGTTAGAAACTGTACTACAACTTCTATGGTTCACTTCAAACTCCACATTGGTTCAATTCTATAATGTTGTTAAAATTCCTTATTTAAATTGAGTGATATGTTCCATTAATGTTTAGTTTGATAAATGATTTCTTTGACTCAGTATATGGGACATAGGGACTACTTCGACTGCTGATACACAATGTTCAACTTGCCCTAATTTCCAGTCACATATATACTGGTTAAGTCTGTCTGTTACCATGACATAAAAGGCCTTGTTGTGTTGGTCGTAGTTATTGAAATTTGTTGGTTAAAGTTAGAAACTGTACTACAACTTCTGTGGTTTACTTCAAACTCTACCTCAGTGCCATTATGTAATGTTGTTAAAATTCCTTATTTAAATTGAGTGATATGTTCCATTAATGTTTAGTTTGGTAAATGATTTCTCTGACTCAGTGCGTGGGACATAGGGACTGCTTCAACTGCTGATATCTGACTCAGCCAGGAATTAACCCCAGGTTTCTGATAATTGATAAGGTATAAAACCTCATTAGGATTAAATTGTGTTACTTCGTTGTCTTTTAATTTCAAATTCAGAATTTACTCTTCTTTATGTTCTGAGTTTTGGAAAAAGAATAGATGAAACCATAAAATTCAAGTTCAAAATTTATTTTAGGACCTCATTAGGATTAAATTGTGTTATTTCCTTGTCTTTTAATTTAAAATTCAGAATTTAATCTTCTTTATGTTCCGAGTTTTGGAAAAAGAATCAATGAAACCATAAAATTCAATTTCAGAATTTATTTTCCTCCATTTTCCATGTTCTAGGAAAAGAATAAATGTAAACAAAACTATAAATTTCCTTTGTGTTTGTTGACAGTACAATGGTTTCACATTTCTCCCTATTTTTCTTTCTTTACTTGTTGGATGCAGCACCTTGGCAGTAAGGGACTATTCTGTAATTGTTTCCCTCAAAAGACGATCAGGAACTAACCCAATACTGTGACAGAGTACCTCGTGTTAACAATTCCATATGACATATTGCTCGACTAATATTCAGATATTAAAAAAAATGCTCACAGAAGAACTAAACTATGTTGAAATAATGGCAGAGATTGAAGAAGAATAGCAAGAACATGGGAGAAGACCAAGAAATATAAAAGTGAATTTTGTATCTACCTTATTCACGAATGAATTTTTCTCTACATGGCATTCGATATATTCATGTGAATAGCTACCGTTACATACATAACTAAATTACTAGTTACAAAAAATTGTTTGACTACATTTACCCAAAAAACCGTTGTCAAACTAACAAACTCCACCTTGACAACAATTTTCCCATTCATCATCTCTCCTACAAACCAAGAGAAGCTAAACACCACCGCAACTTCTCTACTGTAACTGGCTTTGTGAATATGTCTGCACAATTTTCTCGTGTATGGACCTTTTTAAGAGCTACTTTGCCACCATCGATCACATGTCTCAGAAAATGATATCTCACATCAATGTGCTTGGTTCTGCTGTGATAGGCAGGGTTTGTGGCCAAGTGAATAGCACTTTGACTGTCACAAAGTACACTCACTTTCTCCTGCGTTCTTCCAATTTCATCGAGCAAACCCTTTAACCATATTGCTTCTTTACTGGCATCTGAAGCAGCTATATATTCAGCTTCGGTAGTGGACAATGCAACCGTGTCTTGAAGCTTTGACATCCAACTAATTGCTCCACCTGCAAGAGTAAAGACGTAACCTGTAGTAGATCTTCTTTTGTCCAAATCACCTGCATAGTCAGCATCTACATATCCGCAGACTGATCCTTCACTACCATTAAAGACGATGCAATGATCTCTTGTGCCTCTTAGATATCGAAGCACCCATTTCACTGCTAGCCAATGTTCTTTACCTGGATTTTCCATGAACCTGCTGAAAACTCCAACTGCATGTGAAATGTCAGGTCTTGTAGATACCATCGCATACATTAAGTTGCCTACCGCATTTGCATATGGTACATGAGACATATACTGCTTTTCTTCATCAGCTCTAGGACTCAAAACCGAAGAAAGCTTAAAATGGGAAGCTAGAGGAACATTAACAGGTTTCACATTATTCATAGAGAACTTTTCAAGTACCTTCTCCACATACTTCTGCTGTGATAACCAAAGCTTACCATTTTTCCTGTCTCTGTGTATCTCCATGCCCAAGATATGTTTTGCTGCTCCAAGATCCTTCATATCAAACGCCCTAGAGAGTTGAGCCTTTAACCTGTTGATCTCTTCCATGCTTTTGCTTGCAATAAGCATATCGTCAACATACAAAGCTAAGATAATGAATATGCCATTGAAACTTTTGAAGTACACACAATGATCATACTCACTTCTTATAAAGTTTTGGCTCACCATGAAGGAATCAAACTTCTTGTACCATTGTCTAGAAGACTGCCTCAGACCATACAATGATTTCCTGAGCTTGCAAACTAATCTTCTATTGCGACCTCATACAAAACCTTCTGGTTGTTCCATATATATCTCTTCGTTCAAATCACCATGTAGAAAAGTTGTTTTAACATCTAACTGTTCTAACTCAAGATTAAGCAATGCAGTTAGTGCCAACACAGTACGTATAGAAACAAGTTTTAGAACTGGAGAAAAAATCTCATGAAAGTCTATACCTTCAACCTGAGAATACCCTTTTGCTACCAGTCTCGCCTTATATCTTTCGATACTACCATCAACTTTCCATTTCAGCTTGAAGACCCATTTACATCCAACAACACTTCTCCCTTCAGGAAGCTCTACAAGATCCCAGGTATTGTTCTTGGCTAAGGAGTCCATTTCTTCTTCCATAGCCTTTTTCCATTTCTCGCTATCTGTATCATCTATCACTTTCTGATAACAAGACGGTTCCCCATCTTCAGTAACCAAAGCAAAAGATGAAGCAAAATCTTCATACCTTTTGGGAGTTTTTCTTTCCCTTGTTGACCTTCTCAGAGTGACTGGTTGCTGAACTGGTTCAGAAACTTGCACTGGTTCAGAAGCTTCAACGGCTTCCTTTGTGTCTTCAACACCTTTGTCTCCTGAAGTCTCTCCTTCCTTTCGACTGTCACCGAAAGATCTAGCCTCCAACTGAACTCGTTGACACGACGATACTTGTTCCTGTTCAACTCTTTCAACATTTGATTTTAACAAAGAGGATTCATCAAATGTTACATCTCTACTAATGACTATCTTCCGCAATGTAGGATCCCACAACCTATATCCTTTCACTGCATAGTCATACCCAACAAAGACATAACATTTCAACTTTGGATCTAATTTTGAACGCTGATTTTTCGGAATAAGAGAATAAGCATCACAGCCAAATATCCTCAAATGAGAATAGTCACAAGACTGACCTGTCCAAACTTCTTCAGGAATTTTACAATCAATCGCTAGTGAAGGTGATCTGTTAACTAAATAATAAGCAGTAGATACTGCTTCTGCCCACAACTCCTTTTGCAAGTTAGCATTGCTGATCATGCTTCTCGCTCTTTCCATAAGAGTCTGATTCATACGCTCAGCAACACCATTTTGCTGAAGAGTATAAACAACAGTTTTGTGTCTAACAATGCCCTCATCCTTACAGTATTGTTCAAACTCAATAGAAGTGAACTCACCACCATTGTTAGTTCTTAGACATTTAATAGATTTGCCTGTTCTTTTCTCTACCATTACTTTAAATTGTTTAAAGACATTGAATACATCAGCTTTCCTTTTTAGCATATAGACCCAAACTCTACGAGAGTAATCATCAATGAACGTTAAAAAATACAATGCACCTCCATATGACATAACAGGGGAAGGCCCCCACAGATCAGAATGAATGTAGTCTAAAACATCTTTACTATTATGATTGCCAACTTTAAATCTCTGTTTACACTGTTTCCCATACACACAATGTTTACAAAAATCTAAATTCAAGGATTTTAGACTGGGAAGAGATTTACGTTTCATCAGTATGTGAAGACCTTTCTCGCTCATATGATCCAAACGCTGATGCCACAGACGAGTACCTGCTTCTTCCTTTTCTGACGCAACCGCTGCTTCACCGACCTGATTACTTCCTTTTAACCTGTAAAGATTCCCGACCTTCTCTGCCTTCATAACCATAAGGGCACTTTTGAAGACTTTCAAGACGCCATCCTGACCTGTAAACTTATAACCATCTGAATCCAACACTCCCAAAGAGATTAAATTTTTCTTCAAATCAGGTACATGTCTAACACTAGTTAATGTTCTAACTATGTTATCATACATCTTAATCCTGATATCTCCCATCCCAACAGTCTGACATGACATATTGTTACCCATAAACACAGAACTATCGTTTACATTTTCATACGAAGTAAACCAATTTCTATGTGGGCACATATGATGCGAAGCACCAGAGTCTAACAGCCAGCTATCAAAACTCTGAGAGACATTACATTCAGGTGAAGTTTCATCTATCATACACAATTCTTCAGCAGATAAAACTTCGTCTACAATACCGGAATCAGCCTGATTCGCTTCGATCTTCAGGTTTTCGGAATCCTTCCGTTTCCAACAGTCCTTCTTCAAGTGTCCAACTTTTCCGCAGTTCCAACATTTTGCCTTACACTTTTTGCCCTTCGATTTCGATCTGGAAGACCCCCTTGGTTTGTCTCCTCTTTCTTTTGAGCGTCCTCTAGCGACCATGGCTTCTGATGTAGTTGTATCGGTGCTGGATTTCCTTCGTACTTCTTCAGGCAGAAGAGCTTCCACGATTGATTCAAACTTCAAAGAATCAGCAGAGCTGAAGCTGTTTGAGGTTACGAAGTGATCCCATGATTCAGGCAGAGAACACAGCAAGGTTATGGCTTTATCTTCTTCCTGTATTTTGACTTCCATATCTGTTAATTGACAAATTAGTGTATTAAAAACATTCAAATGTTCTGCAACGCTTGAACCTTCTTTCATTCGAAGACTGTATAACTGTCATTTCAGATAAATTCTGTTGGTTAATGATTTTGTCATATAAAGGTTTTCAAGTTTTTCCCACAAACCTGACGCCGTAGTCTCTTCAACGATGTTGAAGAGAACTTCATCCTCTAGACATAACCGGATGGTACTGAGAGCTTGGGCATCCAAGTCCTCCCAGTCTGAAGTAGTCATGGTTGTAGGTTTCTTAGTAACCCCATCCAATGCCTTGTGCAACCCTTGTTGCACAAGCAGATCCTTAAAATATTGCTCTTTCCGGTGAATTTCTCCACCTCAAATCTTGCATTCGACATCTTGGCCATTTTTTCTCCTTCCTAGGGTTTCAGGCTTTAAAAAAAAATAATTTCCCCAATTCAAACAGAAAGACAAGTTTCAAATCCTTTGTTTCTTGCAAACCCTTTTGTTTTTCTAGTTTCAAAACATTTTTGCAAATCTCTTGCAAACTTTTTCTTCTACAATATTTGTAAAAAACAACACTCTTTTCAATCTCTGCTGTCTTAAAAAAAAAAATTTGAACAACCTTTTCAATCTGCTGTTCTACAATACTGCTGTCTTAAAAAAAAAATTCTGCAAACCCTTCCTTTTTTTTCAATATTTTTATAAAAACCACAACTTTTCAATCTTCAGCCTTTGTTTTATTTAAAAAAAAAAATTTCTGCTAAAAAAAACAAGTCTGGAAACTCCGATCAATACCCGGATTTCACGCTCTGTCACAAATCCTCTGCAACTTTATGCAGGCCAGCAGGCAGATAACGCAGGCTCTCCTTCTTTTGAAAAAAAAAAATACGCAGCAGTCTGGCTCTTCTGGCTCTTCACGCAGGGACAACACGTCTACAGGGTTTTAAAAAAAAAACGCCTGCAATTTCCCTCATGCACAGCAGCAATCCAAGATCCTTCACCCACAGCAGCAATAAAAAAATGCCTGCAATTTACGCACAGTCGGGTTGTGGTCACTGGACAACCTCACGCAATGGTCACTGGACAGCCACTTTCTCTACATGAGCAGCACCTCTCCCACTGATACAGCCACACACGAAGCACCTCTCATGCACACGCAACACCTCTCACGCTGAGACAGCCACACACGCAACACCTCTCACGCTGTCCACAGGGATTCTTCAAGCGATTCTGCAATAAGGTTCAAGCGATTCTTCTACAGCGTTACAATTCTTCTACAACGTTAACAATGGTGGGTTTGATCACAGGTTCGCACAGCAGGGGTTCGTCCAGGCTCTGATACCACTTGCTGAAATAATGGCAGAGATTGAAGAAGAATAGCAAGAAAATGGGAGAAGACCAAGAAATATAAAACTGAATTTTGTATCTGCTTTATTCACGAATGAATTTTTCTCTACATGGCATTCGATATATTCATGTGAATAGCTACCGTTACATACATAACTAAATTACTCGTTACAAAAAACTGTTTAACTACATTTACCCAAAAAACCGTTGTCAAACTAACAAACTAAGAGCCATAGTTCAAAGTAAGATATCTTATTATACATGTAATAACATGAAATTAAAGTTTAGAACTTAATTGTTGTACTTGTTGCTTCCCTGATTCACACAAATACTAGGAATTGCAATGCTCCGCCTAACCACGAGACCAATATTTTTCCTCCATGTCTGCCCCTGAGCCTGCTTCACACCCAAAATAGTTTCTAGAACAACAATCAATGCATACTAATATACTTTTGAACTATATGACGATCTAATCCCAACCAGACGTGGTCTAATTTCTTAGTCTGAGCTGCAAAAAGATAGTGGACTTTTTAACTTACTTGAGTAACTGTAGAAGACGAACATCAGACCTCAAATTCTCACGCCGAGATTATGAGCGCAACATGACCTCTTCCTTACGGGTCTTCAAAACTCCATCACTTTACTTCTCAAGGTTCTTTTGAATTTACAAAACTATCCTCAGACAAGTAGCCCAATAGGCTTTGGATTACTCAAATAAAAATGTACATACCACGAGATGCTTCAGAGTATATGAACTCAAAGCCCTATTATAAATTACACACAAAACTCAATATTTTCAAACACACACATGGACTACAAGAGCAAAGATATGCAAGAGTAGAGAAGCACTCAATTGTTCAGGCGTGGGCTTCTTCTTCTCTAATATTTTTATAGCTCTTCGCTGATAAGGCCTAAGATTCTATTTTATCTAAAATCTGAAATTACTGAGGGTCCTATCAGATATCTCAGATCCAAACGGTGTCTACCCAATATTCTAGTACAATAATGCAAAAAACCTTTTTATATAATAATTGAAACCTAAGAACTATTACAAGGAATCAAACACTATTACCATGACCCTTTCGGAACACGGTCCGAATCATAGTCATCTGAAGAGATATCTTTTTGTAAATAAGATTCTTCAAGATATTTTAGACAATCATACTCTTGCTTGGTGGGTCTTTGGCATCTTAGTATACATCCAAAAATAAGTGGCTCTTTCTTTTGTCTCTTTTTCTTTTCCTTTGCGAGATTCCATTGTTGTCGCTGAAGCTTTTGATGACTATCTTATTTCCAACTTTATGTTGACCTTAAAAGCATGATGACTTTGATAAGAAAATTTGAAGGAATCCTCTTTATTTCTCCACCTTTCGATGTAAGCAGTAGGGTTTACTTCAATGTCAAGAAAGGAATCTTTATGACCTGTTGCAAATGCTAGTGCTGGTTGTATTAAAAACTTGATTCCATCCAATAATTCCCACTTAAAAATATGAAACATGTTGGTGGTTGTATTGTGTGTTGTATCCATATTCTGCAGTTATTGCTGATGGTATCTTTTTCTTGCCATCCCAACTCAAAGTTGAATGTTGTACAAATCCTTGTAGATAACAACAGACTGATTAAACATATTGTATCTTCAGTCCAATTTCCTGACATTATCCCAATGATGACTAATGCTTTTTGATTAACTGAAAAATTTTAAAACTTTCTTTTCACCTTGCAATTTATTCAGCTTTTTGAGGATGTGTATTTTCTTAGTTAATTTGCTTTTGCTGAAGTCTTTCAAGAAATTTGTTATCCTTTTTATCTCTTCCTTATTATCTATAATCACTGCTGTTTCTGAGAGATATTTTTCAAATATCTGTGCAAAGGGATTTGGGATAATACCATTTCTGAATTCCATACTCCGATAATTCCAAGGTGATGAGAATATCCTGATATACTGAAAAGTTCTTTCGATGCATTGGGATGTTCTGATCATCTTTTTCTTTGTGCAAAATCCTTCTTTTATTTCCCAGTCAGGTAGTTTAAAAATTTTGTGCTTGAAAACTCCTTTGTTGTTGATCCTGTAAGCTTTGTTCATATCTCTTGTAAGAGCATTTGCAATATAGTTTGAATTTCCAAGAATTCATCAACATCGAAATCATATTGCTGAAACCATATTTGCCAAGATAATAACCTTCCTCTTGCCATCTGCCTTGATATCTTTGCTGCAAAAAAGTATTTGAAGTTCATTGAATCAGTTCTAATTAAGAACTTTTTTGGAGTGAGATAGAGTTCAAACCTTTGGATACCATTAAATATTGCAAGAGTTTCTTTTTCAGCAATGAAGTAATTTTTCTGATTAGATAAAAATTCTCCTGATGCATATGCACATAGCTCTTCTTCTTTATTATCTTCCTTTCTTTCAAAAAGGACTGCAACCCAAAATTCATCTGAGGAATTTGTTTGCAAAATAAGTAAACCTTCACGCAGGGGCTGTAATTTAAGAAGATTTTTGCATTCTTCTTTCAGCTTCTTAATTGCTTCTGTTGCCTGGCTTGACCAACTTGATTTCAAATGTTTTCTAGTAGGAGCAATCTTTTCAGATAATCTAGGAATGTACTTATGAATGTAATTTAACACTCCTGAGAAGCGCAAAATCATTTTGGTGTCTTTCATCTCATTAGGAAAATTAGGCCTCATATGCCTCATGGAGTTTTTCATCTAGGCCCTCTTATTACTTTTTTGTTTTTTGTTTTTCTATATATAATTTTGGTGTAATGAGGGCTATGAGCCTCCCAATCACATTTAACTCTTTGCTGATTGAACTGAAAAATTATTCCTTGGATAAAATTTTCTTGGATAACTTCAACCTATGACAATTGACAAGTAAGAGAATCCCTTCCTGATCAATGGTTTAGATTTGGACTAGCCCAGTCTCATGCCACTTCTATACTAGATATGGAGCCTACCATATTTTCATCAACTTCCCCTTGATGAAAAATACTTCTTGGAAATATTCCTTTGTAGTTGGATTACCTTAGTGTGTAGGAGAGCTTGCATTCTGAATTCATCTAGACCATTCAGTTGGAGCAATATTTCTTGTTGTGCTGAAGTGAGATCCAAGTCTAACTAAGTTTCCATCTGTAAGGTATTGTACTAAAATTAAATATGCAATAGGGACTTCTTCCCATAGACCAACTCAAAGGGAGTGAATCCAGTGGTGGTCTTCCAAGTGGTGTTGTAGGCCTAAGTAGCTTCCATAAGTATGTCTACCCAATCGTTTTTATTGTTGCTAACCACCTTTGTAAGAATGTTCTCCAATGCTCTATTGATGACTTCCATCTGCCCATTGATTTCCTTTTCTTTATGCAGTGATACTTCATAAGGCATTCAATCAAACTTGATGTAAATTGTGCTCCTTGATCAATGACTAATTCCGTCGAAAAACTAAATTTGTAGAAGATATTCTCCCTCATAAATTCAACCCCTTTTGCTTAGTTTATTCTTTTACTGCTTTTATTTTAGCTCATTTTCTTAAGTAATCAGTGAACACAATGATATACATTTTTTGTCTTGATGGGGAGTCAATATGCCTAATGAAATCCATGTTCCACTTTTCAAATGGCTCTAGAGTTACTTGAGGTTGTAAGGGCATGTCATCCTTGGGTTTTGGCTTGCCCATCCTTTGACATTGATCACACATGATGGTGTATCTCCTTGCATATTGATGTAAAGTGGGAAATTAATAACCTAATGGTATAAATTTGAAGGTTGTCCTCTTAGCAGCAAACTGGCCCCCACGGGGCTCATCATGGAATGCTGAGAGGATTCCAAAGACATCTTATTTACTCACACATCTTGTTAAGACATGATCTGACCCTAATATGAAAAGGTTTCCCACAATCCAAATGAATGGGGCACTCTTCCTTACAATCTTGCTTTTCTCCCTAGAGGCTAGGTCACGAGGGAACCTCCCAACAACCAAATACTTAGCTGTATTAGAAAACAAAGGAGAAAGCATCGAGATGGAAAAGAGATGTTCATATTGAAGTTGGTCATCTATCATCTCTTCCTTTCCTGTTGGTAGAGTTAGCCTTGACAAGAAATTTGCAACTACATTCTCCTTCCCTGGTTTATCAACAATAATCAAATCAAATTCTTGTAATAATAACAACCATCTAATTATCCTAGCATTGACATGAGGTTTATTCATTAAATAATTAATTTGTGCATGATCAGTGTAAACCAAAGTTTTATAACCAATGCTACAATACCTAAACTTGTTTAGAGAATGTACTACAACCAAAATTTCTTTCTAAAGCACTCTTAGTCATGGAAACAATCGTAAACTCCTTTTTATCAAGAGGGAGAAGGATGCTAGAATTGGAATCAAACAAGCTCTTTTTCTCTGCTTCTACCCACAACAATTTCTAGAAATACCTCCTACTACTCAATTGTCTACTACAGGGTATCAAGTTTAGGAAGAATTCTCATGCGAGTGGATGGAAAACAAGGAAGGATGATGTCACTTACTTCTTTAGAAAATAGATCTATGTGTGCAATGAGGGTTTGGAGACAATTTTTGGTCACTGTGGCTCCCTTTCACCGTCAAATTCCTCCTGTAGCGCCTTCTTTGCCCTCCTGTAGAATCTTAGCCCTTCCTGTAGCTTCCTCTAGTAGCACCTACAGACATGGTTTAAAACTTCTCGGTGGCACCCTAGGTGGTCTAATAACAATAGCTCATCCTTCCTCTAACTTCTTTTTTGAAATGAGCGAATGTGAAAATGAATTCGACCCCAATACATAATATTATCTTTATGGAAAAGGCTCATAACACTTTGGTGACATGGCATATACACGACTTTCCTTGTTTGGACTATTGTCCCCACTCCTTGCAAGAATTTTCCCTCTCCTCATGACTATCGCCCCAATCTTTGTGAACAACACCTCACTTTGAGTTGAAATCTCCACGTTGCATGGGTGACTAATACAAGCTTAAGTTTACTAGCCGAGGGTGGCCAAGTTCACTGGCCACCTCCAACCTATTAAAACTCCTTTCTCGACCATTACACATTTTAGCCATTTTATGCATTAGGAATAGGTGAGGGTTTCCATACCTGAGCCTACCTGTGGATGGAATTGTTGGAGATGGTTGCATGTTGGAGTTGGGCCATATAACATCATGATATAAGGGGGAGTTGACTATTTTGCTTGTTTCTTGTGCATGTCTTCATAACTTGATGATACCCCAACTAATAACTTTCTTGTGTGTGTGCAGGTGCCTCCCTGATGTATAAGTTGTCGCTACTAGTGGAATGCCTTCTTGAGAATGATGTGTCTCTTCCTAGTTGTAGACATGGCTCCATCATGCTTTCTATGAATGAGAAAAAAATATATCCGAGATTTCTTTGTGACTGCACAGGCTGCTATAGGAGGATTTTTTCCCCTGTAGCAATCATTTAATCCTCCCTCTAAGTATCCATATTTCATGTTGGTGTCTAGGGGAAGTGATGACTAGTCACAAGGACAGAATTAGAGTCATGAGGAAGTGGTGTAGATGTTGGAGGAATAGAAAACACATGTTTCTATGTTTTTTTTAGAGGTAGGATAGAGTGGAAATTTTGAGAAATTTTTGGTTAAATGTAATGGATGGGTGATGAAAGCATCATTAGAGGACCCCCTTTACCATTTCCTAGAGGAAACATGGCCTTCTAGTCTATTCTTCCCATTGGATTCTACTCCTATAGAAACATAGATCCCTTCTGCGGCATCACAATGAGGAGGTAAAATTGGAGTGTTTGGTTGATTGGATGATGGAGAGAGAGATGGGTATGTAAGTGGAGAGTGTGGAGATGAGATGTATGGATGGAAACTTTTAGGCTTTGTCTTGTGGCCATAACATTTGGCAACTGTGCGTAGTCATACAAAAGAAGAATAATATTAGCAAAAATGGTGTAAGAGCTACTTCCATGTGTTTCTCTTTTCTATTTTGTTTTTTCCTTTTTTTTTTAGATAAACAGGCTGCCTCTGTAGAGGTTTTTAGCCTGCAAGTCTACCCTAGGTGCTTCAGAGGAGGTTTTCACTTAGGGATCTTTTATTTTTCTTTTCCCCTCTTTTTGGCTCCTGGGTTGCCTCAAAGAGGTTTTCAACTCAGGAGTGGGATTCAGATGCCTCATGGAGGTATTCATCTAGGCCCTCTTATTAGTTTTTTTTTTCACTTTTTTTGTGTTTCTTTTTTATAATTTTGGTGGATTGAGGGTTATGAGCCTCCCAATCACATTTAGCTCTCTGTTGAATGAATTGACAAATTCTTCCTTGGACAAAGGTTTCTTGTAAAATTTCAACCTATGACCATTGAAGTTAAGGGAATCTCTTCCATATAAATGGTTTAGGTTTGGATAGACCCATTGTCATGACACTTCTCTACTAGATAGGGACCCAACCATCTTGTTGTCAACTCCCCCTTGAAATATTTAAATATGGAATCATACAACAGGGCCCAATTTCCTCCTTAGAAATTCCTTTCTCTGATGTTATTTTCATGCCAAATATTCTTTTGTAGTTGTATTACCTCGGTGTGTAGGAGAGATTGCATTCTGAATTCATTTAGACCATTGAGTTGGAGAATCATTTCCTGTTGTGCTGAAGTGAGATCCAAGTATAACTCGGCTACCATCCTTAAGGTATTGTACTCAAATTCAATAAACAATAGGGCCTTCATCCCATATACCAACTCAAAGGGAGTGAATCCAGTGGTTGTCTTCCAAGTGGTGTTGTAGGCCCAAGTAGCTTCCACAATTTTGTCTACCCAATATTTTATGTTGCTACTAACAACCTTTGTAATAATGTTCTATTGGTGACTTCAACCTTCCCATTTTCTTAAGGGTGATAGGTAGTAGATGTCATATGCTTGATGTGGTGTTGCTTCATAAGGTCTTACTTCAAACTTTATGTAAATTTTTCTCCTTGATCAGTGACTACTTCCCTCAGAAAATGAAATTTGTAGAAGATATTCTCCTTCAGAAATCAACAACCTACTGTTGAGTTGTTTCTTTTACTACTTTTGTTTCAGCCCATTTGGTCAAGTAATCAATGCACACAATGATATACCTTTTATGTCTTTATGGGAGGTAAATAGGCCCAATGAAATCCATGCCCCACTTTTTAAATGTCTCTAGAGTCACTTGAGGTTGTAATGGCATATCATCCTTAGGTGTTGGATTACCCATCCTTTGACACTGATCACACCTGGTGGTGTATCTCCTTGCATCTTGATTTAAAGTGGGCCAATAATAACTTGATGGTAGAACATTGAAGGTTTTCCTATCAGTGGAAAAGTGTCCCCCACAAGGCCCATCAATGGCATGATGAGAGGATTTTAAAGACCTCTTCTTCCTTGAAACATATTCTTAGGATCATATCTGACCCTAATCTGAAAAGGTTTACCCCAATCTAGGTGAATGGGGCACTCTTCCTAACAATCTTTTTTTTTTTCCCTAGAGGATAGGTTAGGAGGGAACCTTTCAGCAACCAAATAGTTGGATATATCATAAAACCAAGGAGAAAGAACCGAGATGAAAAAAAATGTTCATATGGAAGTTCATCATTTATCATCTCTTCCTTTCCTGCAGGTAGAGTTAGTCTTGACAAGAAATCTGCAACCACATTCTCCTTCCCTAGTTTATCATCAATAGTCAAATGAAATTGTTGTAATAATAACAAGCATATAATTATCCTAGCATTGACATCACGCTTATTCATTAAATACTTAATGTTTGCATGATCAATGTGAACCAAGGTTTGATAACTAGTGATATAATGCCTAAACTGGCTTAGAGAATGTACTACCGCCAAAAGTTCTTTTTCAGTGATGGTAAAATTCAAATTATCTTTAGACAAATTCTTACTAATGAAATAGGTAGCATATGAGAAATTTTTTTCCACTTGTCCTATAGGGAAGCCCCTACAACATTGTTTGATGCATTTGTGTGTATATCGAAAGGTGATGCCTAGTTGGGACCCATAAGGATGGGTGCAATGGCCAACTTTTCTTTTCGTATTTCAAAGGCCTCTTGAAAATTTCTTATCCAACAAAAATATGAATCTTTAGCCAACAAACCAAACAAGGATGAAGCCAATTTTATAAAATCTTTGCCAAAGCTTCTATAATACCCAGTTAATCCAAGGAAACTCTTGACATATATTTTCTTTTGAGGGACAGGGACCCTTTTGATGATGACAATATTGTTTTGGTCAACCTATATTCCCTTCTTGCATATAGAGTGGCCAACGAAAACCCCTGCATTCATAAAAAAATCACTTTTCTCAAGGCTCAATGAGAGGTTCATTTAAATAAATTTCTTCAAGAATTTGCACAAATTGGAGAGAGATTCATGGAAGTCACATCCATCAGGAGCGAAATCATCCATGTATATTTCAATAGATTCATGAAAAAGTTCAACAAAAATACTCAGAACTTCCCTCTAAAAAGTAGTAGGGGAATTGCACAAACCAAATGGAAGACCTCTATAGGAAAACGTACCCCAAGTCAATGTAAATGTGGTCTTATCTTGGTATTCAGGGCTGATTTGGATTTGGTTGTATCCACTGAATCCATCCAAGAAGGAGAATAATTTATTCCCTGCAAGGCCATCTAAGACTTGGTCAATGAAGGGCAAAGGAAAATGGTCCTTCTTTCTGGACTTGTTAAGTTCTCTGTAATCAACAAAAATTTTCCACTTCCCATTCTTCTTGGGAACTAAAACAAGAGGTGACACCCACTCACTATCTGAAATGGGGTATATGAACTCTACATCCAGTAGATTTTGTAATTCTTCTTTCGCAATGTCCTTAAGGGTTCGATTGATCCTTCATTGAGGTTGGCACATAATGTTTCATCCCTCCTTGATGTAAATATGATGAGTGGAAACTGAGGCATTCATACCTATCATTTCCTTATAATCTCAAGGAAAAGAATCCAAGTGTTGCCTCAGTACATTGCACAACTGTTCTTCTTGTTTGGCTGAGAAAGGGGTTGATCTTTAAATTTCTAGATGGGCCAAACTTTACAATCTTGACATGTTTTGGACTTGAGTCAACAGAGCATAAGTAAGTCCAAGGAATATTCCCATATTCTTTCATCAACTCATCAATTGGTATTGGAGTGTGAGGTTGATTCTGAAGGATATGGTCATTAAGGTCATCTTCATCAATTTGTCCCCGTCATATAACAATATCTAGAGTGCAGATTAGGTAGGGGGATGTATGACACAATTCCTCCTCTTCCTCTTCCTCTAACCATATCGGTAAATCATGTTCAATAGACAACACAAGTTGTTTGGATAAATGTCCTTTCTTGATAGTCATGTTCCCAGCCCTAAAAATAATGTAGGCATCAACAATGGCCAACCAAGGTCTTCCTTAGATGTGAGGATAGCCATTAAACTTCGTTTTGGGTTGGAGGACTAGGAAATCGGTAGGGTACACCTAGGAATCAATAGAGACAATGGAATCCTCAAAAAATCCCGTAGGAGCTACTGTGGATCTATTTGCAAGATGCAACACTGTGGTGGTCTTTCTCAAAGCCCCTTGGAGATTGAGCTTCAACATGGTTTCCCTAGTCATCACATTGATTGCAGCCCCAAGATAAATCAAGGTATTAGGGATGGGAATGGCATCAATATGCACATCCACTACTGTGCTACCAATGTCTAGGTATTTTGGGGAGATCAACCTCCCAAGCATCAGATCAGATAGTTGTCGAATAACATTGATGGTGGGGGTATCTCTTCTTATTCTCTCAGGCCTTTTGAAATTTGTTTCTTTAATAATCCTATCGTAGATGGGAACATCATTAATGGCCTAGAGAAGGGCTATATTGACACATAAACTCTTCAATTTTCCAAAACGGAGAAGGGGTATATTGACACATAAATTCTTCAATTCTCCCAAAAGTTCAACCTCTTTTGGGGTGTGCTAGTTAGGGTGGATCAACCTTTTAGGATAGGGGGATGCAATGACTTGAGGTACACTCTCTTCCTTCTCTCCTTCAAGCTCTTCATTTGGAGAAGGTGGGTGATTCTCTAGGAGAACCTTCCCATACCGAAGGTTGAGTTCTTGTATTTCCACAACATAAGAAGAATAGGATGTTTCCCCACTATAGACCTATTGCTCTTGCTTATTATTTGAGTTCAGATTGGGATGAGCATGAATTTGAGGTTGATTAGGTGGATTAGGATGAGTTATATGTGGTTGAGGTTGGGGTGGACGCAGTAAAGTAGGAGGTTGGTTTGTTTGAGTCCTCCACCCTTGTGAAGGGTTGACCCATTAGGAAGATTAGGGTGGATATGGCTAAAAAGGATGGTTGATAGGTTGAGGAGGGTATGGAGGAGCCTAAGGCTAAGGAGGAGGTGTGGACCATTGTATGAGTCGAAGGGTACCAAGTCTGAAAAGGTGCCTTATGATTTGAACTGTAGTGAGGATAATGTGCACCTTGCATGCCTTCTTGATGTCATTGAGGTCCCAGTGGCCTCCTTTTGTTACTGAAACACAACTGTTCTGACCCAATTTCTACTCCTCCGTGGTATACAAATTTTAGGCCCGGTAGAGCGAGACATTTTTCTATTGCATGATTCTCTTCACATACTGGAAAAATTCTACAACATTCAATAGGAATTGATTCCTAGGATGTACTTTAGTACATCTAGGGTAGAAAATAGCTCATGCCATTTTTTCTTCCTCTTGTTTCCCTTTGATTTGATTAGTATCCATTTGCAGGGAAAAGGTGTGCAACATTTCACTCTTTAAATCCTCCAAAATATTCCCTATTTCATGCTTGATGGATGTTGTGGAGGGAGAGGAACTGACCAAGTTTTGGATATACCTACCCTTCTTCCTAAAAACCATAGAATAATTCTTGAATATAGTTTTTATGTCATCATAAGATAATTGGTAGATATCTCCTCTAGATAGCATATTGAGGGTTTCCATTACATATTTTATGATCCCTCAAAGAAGAACTAGCTTGAGTGACTCAACATCAAGGGTATAGTTGGCCCTCTTATAATTAAGTTAGAAAATTTATTCATAGTCTTCCAAAGATTCATCAGGTCCAAGGGTCATCCTAAATATTTCGGTATTTATCATTGAAGGTTTGTTTCATTTGGGCCCAGGTGGTGATGTTGCCTCTAGGTTAGAAGGATGCATCTTTGAGGGTAGAAGGAAACAACATCACTTATGCTCATGAGATGCATAGTCATAGGTCCTACATACAACAACAATATCAAACATGAATATGTCAGGATCTTTAGGGGTTAGACCATGGAAATGTGGAAGGGCAACATGGCTTATATTTTTCATCCTAGACTCTCCAATAGTTTCTTTGATAGGGAAGAGCTCATTGTTTTGGTGTTTAGCTATGTTTGGAAAGAATAGATCGGTTCTACTTCTTCCCTAATAGGTTCTTCAAAATTTTCAGGTTTCTCACCTAGAGGGTCTTCTAACTCCCCTATAGCCAGATAGGGAAGTTCATAGTCACCAAAGAAGAATGAAGGCTGACTACCTGAGGGTGTGTGGGGTTTTGAAAAGAATTTTCCTTGATTATCCCTACAACTATGAGGCATGAATAAATTTTTTTGAATTTTTCACATTTTCAAAGTAATAAGATTGATGTAAAAGAGAAAAACAATACTCAATTAGAAACAACACCTACTTAGACACATCCCCGGGAATAGTTCCAAAAAGTGGCAAGCCCTGGTATTGCACCAAGAGTGTTACAACTCCCAGGGGCTCCTCAACTCAAATTATCAACCCAGGGTTCGTGCAAACTTAGAGGTGATAGTTTTATATGCATAGTAGGTCATATTCTACTCATGCCACCCTTAGTCATGACATCAAATCAAGTTGTTAAAATACAATTCCTCCAATTCAAATATAGTCAAAGCACAATTGAATGCTAGTCCTTAACTATGAAAATGAAAATTCCATTTGTTCAACTTCTAGATGCTAACTAACATTACATGAAAGGGAAAGGGCTAATCTACCTGTAGAAGTAAAGC
Source organism: Pinus tabuliformis (assembly GCA_031772625.1). Taxonomy (NCBI): domain Eukaryota; kingdom Viridiplantae; phylum Streptophyta; class Pinopsida; order Pinales; family Pinaceae; genus Pinus; species Pinus tabuliformis. The sequence goes on along the minus strand of CM062813.1, from coordinate 787,475,791 downwards.
TACTCTATCTTGCATAATTCATCAAATCGGCAACTTGTTTTCATGTACCATTGATCTACTTCACATTTGCTTGAAAATCATAATTCTAACTTCTGTCATGCTTGTGAATGAAAGAAAAACACTAATGCTACCCTATTTTGCAGTGACAAAAAGAAGAGGTTGGAGTGTTCTAGGAGCTTCTCCTAATCATCAAATCACAAGTTTGGGTAATTATTTATCTTGACTGAGCTAATATTAAAGTAGGGAGAAAAAAAGGTGGAGGAAAGTGGTGCTACAGAATGGATACAGGTGTTGCTACATGAGGTCCTGTATTGCTACAAGAGTGTTATAGACATTTTTGTGCCTTATAGATATAAGCATGAAATGTCCATAAACCAAGGGATCCTAAGTCCCTAAAGATTTTGTTCCAAGTCCTAAAGAAACAAGGTCAACAAATTACAGCTTCTCCCAGAAGTTCTCCACCAGAAACTGCTCAAAACTAGTCAAAACAGGATCATTTCAAGTGCTCCACTAGCTGACTGCGTTGCAAAGCACCCAAATACACTAGCTAGGTGCGTTGCAACGCACTTGAATGCACTACCAGGGTGCATTGAGCGGGAAATGACAAGTGGCAAAGTCATTCAACAAGGTGGAGAGACAATGGAAGCTTCCAGAATCTTCTCCAATGACACTTGCCTCACTGAATTCGACCAGTGATGAGTAAGAGGCTCTCAGTCTCCAAGCGGAAGCAAGAACTGACAGAGAGAAGCCACTAATCAACTCATGGGATGACTCATCCTCTTTGCATACATCTATATATGGATCCCTCACCAAGAGATCCAGGAGGTTGGAATTTTGTACATTGCAGAGAATTGCTGTTAGTTTTGTGATTGATATCAGAGTATTGGGTGATTTATGCTTTGTTGGAGGTGAAGAAGGGATTATATGCTGGGAGGCTGATGCTGGATCAGGACTCATCGGTTGTAACTCCTCCTTGATCTTCTTGTTTTATCAATAAAACTACTTGAGTTTCTCCTACATGCTTGTATATCTGATGTGTGTTATATTTGTATGTTTAGCTTAAATCTGATCCTAAGCTTTTTATGAACATAAATCTACGTCTTTGTGTAGTTTCTCTCTTCTGTGAACTTGCAGGAACTTGGTGACGCTGGGCAAGTGAGGGAGCAGATCGATGGAAGTTGACAAAGAGAGGATAGATTGGATCGAACAACTAGCGCAAGACACAGGTCGGTTCATCTTAATCATCTTCGTTTATAGTTCATAAAGAAGAATACAAGAGTAGTTTTCCTTGTTTGTTTCTGAGGTCTCTGTCACAACCCTGTGGGATAGGGTCATTCTGAATAGACACTTTTCCCGAAAACAAAATGGCAAGTCCGCCAACAAAGATGGTACGCCGGTAAACATTGTCGAAGTGACAGCAGGGAGTTCTGCCGTCACTGTGTCGGAAGACACAGTCCTAGATGTTGACGGTTGCTCAGACATTTTTAGTCTATCCAAAAGATTACCTAGCGATTCGACAGGAACTTCCATCAGATATTCCTAAATTTAATGGAAATCCAGGTGAAGATCCATCGAATCATGTGATGATGTTTCATCAATGGTGTTCATCAAACACTTTAAATGATGATTCGATAAGGCTTTGCCTTTTTCAGAGGACACTAACAGGTCAAGCGACAAAATGGTACATTGAATTGCCTAGAGCTTCGTTTGACAACTTCAGCACCTTAGCCACAACCTTTTTAACCCATTTTCAATTACCAATATGGTATGAAACGGGAACAGAACTGCTTACCAACTTTAAACAGACAACAACCACTCACATATCTGATCATATACATGAGTGGCGGCGTCGTGGTAGGATGGTAAAAACGTACGTTCGCGATCAGCTATCAGCTGAATGGTTTATCAAGTCATTACTACCTTCCATCACGGAAGATGTGGCAAAGGGGGGAGTCGTAACAGAAGAGCAAGTGATCGCTCATGCACAATATCTGGATTTGATTTATACTCAGTCTGGCATGCTCTACGACAAAATACCTGACGCCCCTTGACCGGAATCCTCGATTCCTCCTCCTCCTAAATCAAACAATGACTCTCATGCCGACGATGGCGTGATTGGCATGAGAGACGCGAAATCAACAAGGGCCACATCCAAAAAGGCCCGTAAGGTTTCAGGTCAAAATGCAAAAGACGAACCTCTTGCTTCGGAAGTAAATGTCGTATCGACAGATAAAGGCAAAGAAACCAAACAACCAGGAAGCAAGAAGAAAGGAAAAGGGAAGAAGAAGAAACAGGATGAGCAATCTCCCGAAAATTCTTCTTCAAACCCTCCTGGAAATAGGAAACCCTCTACAGGATGCATGATATGCGACGAGGATCATTGGACAAGAGAATGTCCATACAAAGATGAGCTTAAGAGATTCTTTAAAAGTTTGAAAACCTCAGGAGTGTTAACTGATCCATTTCCGAATCTAGGAACAAATCTGGTTGAAAGTGGAAATGCTTCCCCGTCTCATGTGCTAATGTTGTCAATTTCGAAACAGAAAAATGATGCTTTGATTTCAACAAGGAAAAAATATTACGGGAATCCTCAACTGTCGAACAACAAGGATAAAGATCAACCAAGTAGTTAGAAAAAGACTTCGACAGAATTTGTACCACCCACCATCCCTGAATTAACAATAAAACCGCCAAAGGGAGTAGTACACAAGTCGACATTTAATCCTCGCGCTAGAGCGGCGCAGCATTATAACATAGTGGAAGATTTGGCACAATCGCCATCCGCTATGTCGACTCTTGAAGTACTACAAAATTTCCCATCCCAAAGGCACGTTTTGTTATTAGCTATTGGTGGGATTGATCCAAAGGATTCCAATCTTGTATCCTTTGACCACAAAGGGTAGGATCCTCAGTTACTAGCTCAATTAGCTTTCCTTGTTCAAGTGAAATCCCTCAACAAAACCGTTCACCGAACGATTATTGATGAGGGGGCATCTACATGTATCATGTCGATGAGCTACTGGAAAAATTTAGGATCTCCAACCTCGTCGCGATCTGCGACAACATTAAAGGCATTCGACGGAAGGACGTATACCCCGTACGGTATCCTAAATAACTTGAAAGTTGAACTAGGAGGGAAAACAGTAGAAATAGATGTTGAAGTCATCGATGAGAATCTTGAATACAACATCCTACTAGGAAGACCGTGGATATATGCCATGGCAGCCGTTGTGTCGACCTATTTTAGAAATATTGCATTTCCCTTTCAGGGAGGGATTACGATCGTCGACCAACAAAACTTCCTCCCCAATGGTTCACAAGTTACAGGAAGTATTCCCATGATCCATGGAAGCCCCCATTCGCTTCAGAATATCGGAGTAGGCCTACTAAAAGATCCTATCCTAATGGGAACTTTCGCTCTTCCACCTCCAATTGATTTGGCCGAAGTAGCGTCGATAGGAACCTGCAATATGATATCTTCCGCAAAGATCTCATAAAACGATATCGACATGGATCATGCAATGGTTTTGCCTCCAAGCCCAATAGAAATATTATAGAAATCAATGTTTCTGGCATGGGAGGCAAACCCAAATCAATGCTCATCAAGCGTTTGGATGGATAGGTCTAGAGAATATGGTACTCCTTCAGATCCTTGGTTGCAAGTGCATGACACCGATGAAGGAATTCTCCAAGCGATGGTAGTTGAAGGAGTACCATGGAATGATTCCCACCATCGTTCTCTTCTTCCAAATTATGAAGAAGATACTCAAAATGACCTCTACCATCCTTCAGTAATTGATTTCCTATCAAATACTGTAAATACGATGGATTCCGAGCAAAACTTGTCCAACATTGAAGAGACTATAGCCATAAAAATCTCGACCAAAACAGATATTGTAGAGAATATTTATGTCGGAAAATGTTGTTCTCCTTCAGAACTGGAAAGATATAACGCTATTTTTCGCGAATTCAGAGATGTCTTTGCCTGGTCATACAGTGAAATGCCAGGCATCGACTCGAGTATTGTTGAACACGAAATCAAGATGTATCCAGATGTCAAACCAGTACGGCAACGGCTGAGGCAGGTGCACCCCAAGAAAGCCGCTGCCATCAAGGCAGAAGTCGAAAAACTCCTGCATGCTGGTTTCCTCTACCCGGTTCCACTAACCGATTGGGTATCGAACATTGTCCCAGTTATGAAAAAACAGGGGACAATTAGAGTGTGCGTCGATTATAGGGATGTAAATCAAGCTTGTCCAAAAGAAAACTACCGTACACCCTTCATTGACCAGATAATTGATGAATGCGCCAGATGCGAAATCTTTTCATTCATGGATGGATTTTCCGGGTATAATCAAATAAATATCCACCCACAGAACCAGTCAAAGACTGCATTCATTTGTCCGTGGGGCACATTCACATATCGAAAATTACCCTTTGGTTTAAAGAATGCAGGGGCGACGTTTCAGAGGGCAATGAACTATGCCTTCCATGACATAAAAAACATCGTTCAACCTTATTTCGACGACCTTCTGGCTCATTCGCGAAAGCGGACTGATCACCCGCAGCATTTAAGAGCGATATTTCTACGTTGCCGACACTACAAGATATGACTCAATCCGCACAAATGTGTATTTTGCGTCAGTTCTGGTCGCTTACTTGGCTTTGTAGTCTCCAAGGATGGGATTCGTCTCGAACCTTGTAAGGTCCTGGAAATCATAAATTTTCCTCCACCTTCGAATTTGCTTCAGATTCAGAAACTCCAAGGGAAAGCAAACTCTCTGAGGAGGTTCATTCCAAATTACGCCGAACTTGCTAAAGGTTATACACGTCTTTTGAAAAAAGGGGTACCCTTTAACTGGGATCAGGTCGCGCAAGCTTCCTTTGATGCTTTAAAAGATTCCCTAATGAAAGCATCATTAATGTATGCCCCTGATTATCAAAGAGACTTTAACCCGTATCTGGCTGCAGCAGATACGACCATCGCAATGGTTTTAGTTCAAGAAGTCGATGGAATAGAACATCCAATTTATTATTTAAGCAAGAACTTAAATGATACAGAAAGCAAATATTCTTATGTTGAAAAACTAGCGCTTGCAGCGGTTCAAGCGATACAAAGATTTCGACACTATGTCCTCTTTCGGAAAACTACCATTCTGTCAGATTGCAACCCCATGACTTATATATTGTCGCGACAGTTGCTGGGGGGGAAATATTCAAAATGGATAGAAATTCTTCAAGAGTTTGATCTGGAATTTGTAAAATCTAAGTCAAAGAAAGCTCTAGTTTTCACAGAATTATTACGCAATCTCCCATCGTCGTCCAACGATGAAACATCCGAAGAATCAATCGTGGATGAAAGTTTGTTTCTGATATCCGCAAGAAATGAGTGGTATTGAGATATAATAATTTATCTCCAGACCCAAAAATTCAGGCCAAATACCTCTCACTCAGAACAAAAACGCATTCGATACCAAGCAAAAGACTACATGATCGTCGGTGATACACTTTACCGTCGTGGTATTGATACAGTTCGGAGGAGGTGCCTCACCCATGAGGAAGGTGAAAAATCCTTGAATGAGTGTCATTCAGGCGAGTGTGGGGGGCACCAATCTGGATATGCTACAGCACAAAAAATCTTACGAGAAGGATACTTCTAGCCAACCATATTCAAGGATTGCATAACCGCAGTCAGAAGTTGCCATGCTTGTCAAATTTTTGATAGCAAAACCAGAAGACCACCCGCACCTTTACATCCAATAGTTGTTGTTGGGCCATTCGCCAAATGGGGCATCGATTTCATGACATGTAACCCCACCTCGACCGGGGGGCATGGGTATATTATAGTCGCCGTGGACTATTTTACCAAATGGGCCGAGATGATGCCTACATTTGATAATACTGGTGAAACAGCTGCCCTTTTCTTTTTCAATCATGTAGTCGCCAGATTCAGCGTACCACAGTCTATAGTCACAGATCATGGATCACATTTTCGCAATCACATGATGGTCGAATTAGCTGCCAAACTAGGGCTATCTCACGACAGCTCTACTCCATATTATCCGCAGGCCAACGGACAAGTTGAAGCAATCAACAAGGTCCTGAAACACATGCTGCAAAGGATGATCGGAGTTCACAAAAGAAGATGGCACCTAATCCTGTACTCAGCTTTGTGGGCTTACCGAACATCGGTAAGGAATGCGACCGGGTTCACACCCTTCCAACTGGTATATGGCCTGGAAGCAGTCTTACCAGTCCAGTGTGAAATCTCGTCTCTCAAACTCGCAATCGATCTCCTCCCCGGAACTTCGGAAAAAGAAGCTCGTTTCTTGGAATTAAAACAATTGGATGAAACCCGTCGTGACGCCACGTTGGCTAATGAAGCCCATAAGAAACGAGTCAAGGCGCAGTTCGACAAAAATGTCAAACCCCGTGTCTTCTCGGAAGGTGACTTGGTCCTGCTTTACGACCAAGAATCCGACAAATTGGGAGCGGGTAAATTTAACTCTTTATGGATGGGCCCCTACATTGTTAAATGGGTGTTAGCAAAAGGAGCCTACGAGTTGATGGATTACGACGGAATTCCACTGGCGCAACCTCGTAATGGGTTGTACCTCAAGCGTTACTACGCCTAGTAGTAACCAATATGCTTTTGTTATATTTTTGTTTTCGCTAAGAGTGTTTGTTTTGGTCGAGTAATCCACCTTTTTACATTTATTGCAGATGTCAAACCCATTGGAACCATGTGTTGGATATGCCGATGGAGCGAGTCTTAGTTCGCGGAACCTGTCCTTCGCAGCCTGGGCCATTTTTGATCCAAGCGGCGAGTTAGTAAGTTTCAGAGGTGTATGTATTGGTCAATCAACAAACAATATCGCTGAATATAGTCCGTTGATAGAACTTCTCTCTGATGCCATCACTCATGGTATACGTCAGCTAATCGTCATGCTAGACTCACAGCTCGTAATACTACAACTCAATGGTATATATTTCGTCCGAAACCCGACTATTTATCGCATGTTCCTAAGGGTTAAGATTTTGGAAAGACAATTTGATCTTATTCAATACCAACATATTTCCAGAAACTTAAACACATTAACCGACTCATTAGCAAACTATGTGTTAGATAGACATTTGCAACATTTATAAAAAAAACACATCATCAATGTTCTACATGTGGATCATATAACTCAATCAGAATAAAACTCTGAAAATAAAAAATACATATATAACTATTTATGGTTTACAGATAATGTTCTGTAACCAAGACAAAAATTGGTCACATGACCCAAAACTCAAAATGCTAGGGGGCACCCTAGTCTAATGATGCTCGTGATAGCAAGTCACAGCCTGTGCGATCATGCGTAAGAGACGAGTCCATCGTCGAGGCACACCAATAGTATGGTGCTGTAACTGCAAAGGTAGCTCGTCAATCCTCACATCCGGGATACTGAGAGTAAGGCTCTCCACTTGCTCCTGCACAGCTGTAAGAGTCTCAGCCACATCAAGGTCATGAAGAATAACCCTTCCGACGACCTCTCTTCCTGGGACAACAGCTCGTACTGTCACGCGAGCTACTGGACAAACAGGACCGACATCTGCATGTACACATGAGTTTGATTAGAGTCTTGACAGAAAAAAGCACAAGGACATTATAGACAAAAACAATAAACAACAATATGGTAAGAGATTTTACCAATAGCATCCCACTTCTCGCCATCCGGCAGTACCAAATCTGGATCACCCCGGAAGTCCATACCGGCATATGGATACTCGGAGTAGGCCATCTCCTGACGATCAAACCACCTGAAGAAGGTATCAGAAAATGAAATCTGAGATTGACCAGCATGCCTAGACATATGGTCAACCCATCTCTGCATGCGTGGTTCAGTAGGAGAAGGTAATTCGAGTGCAATGTACTGCGGCTGCATCAGTGGTATCTTCTCCAAGGCAAAGGTGGTCAAAATGGAACCGAACCCAAAGTTCTTCAACTTCCCGTTCTTTATCTTGGTCAACTGCTCTTTCATAACAAGAAGTACTGCGTCACACCAGTTGAACACCTTCGGTTGAAGGCATTCCAAGGCATGCTGCATATAGGATCTGTTGGCTACATGCAGAGATGTGCTACCGACCATCCTACCAAAAGTAAATAGGATAGTCCTAAGGGACCTATCAGTGACATCACGGATGATGATTTTTCCATCTTTACTCGGCTGAGATCCTTCCCTGCAATACTGACGGACATAATCTCTCACAGAATCGCCTCCTCGGACCGAACCTGACAAAGAGATAGGGGCACCCTACCTCGACAAGCCAGTCAAGAAATAGATGTATACTATGGTCAAGGGGATAGATTTTCCCCTAATCTGGAAAACTTGGTTGAGAGGGTCCCAAGAGTCAAGCAAATACTTCAGCAAGTTAATCTGCTGTGTCATGCTAGAGATACGGAAGAACTTCAACAAGCCACAGTTCCGCAGCGCATTCACTGTAACATGATCATGTAGGGAAATCATGTCCTCTTCTTGATGTTCTCATTCTCGCCATGTAAGGGTCATTTTGATCCAATATCTCTGCAAAAATAAACAAGAGAGGAGATTAGATCCTAATTTTGATGAGAAACAGGGAAACATTCCAATAAAAACTATGCAACAACTTTCCTTTATGTGCCCAACGCACCTGCACATGTGTTACAGGTGAGTTGAATGTCAAGTTACCTTCATGAGGACCCACTTTCAGCGTAGGTTTCGATGTACCCAGGGTGCGTTGATGGCAGAACGAGCCCATCAAACCCCAGGGGCTCAGAAAAGCAGGGAACAGGGCACAGAATGAAAAAAGGAAACCATGAAATGAAAGGGCTCGGGTTTAGCTCCTACCTAGTCCAGACGGCGCTGAGAATCGTCCACAGAATCTCCCGAAATCAGCTGATGAAAATCGAGGGGGAAAACACCTCCAAAGCTCCAACAAACCAAGTTCAAATGAAATGGTAAAATGAGAGGTAAAAAACACTTTTTAATTGTTTTCACGTAGTTCGGAGTAAGGTATTAGTGTTTTAATCTCATTTTCAAAGCAAATGTTTCTAACTAGTTTGATGAAGCAATTGAAAAATACAGTACTATCTTTGGAAAGATAGAGCTATCTATGGTAAAAATCAAAATAAGACCACTTAATCGAGCAGTTTTAGCGCATAGTTCAAGCTCGTTAAAAAAACAACATCAGATCGAGCAAGTGTTTCCACCCGCGTTTAAGCTCGTTAAAAAATGAACTATCCTCCGGTAAATAACCACCGTGAATGAAGCATTTTCAGCCATTAAAGCCTTGGTCATGTTTGCACCATCACCTCCACTTTTCATTTGGCCGATCATTCACCTCCATTTGATTGTTTACCCATTTTGAGGAACATCTGCGAAGAGTGATTTCACTAGCCATCCTTGTGACACTGCCGTGATTGGAGAATTCCAAACCTTACCTGGAATCAGCTGCTACCCATTTTATCACTCGTTCCTCAAAAGACGAGTCTTCTTTAAGCTCTTTTCATCTAACTCGTAAAATATGAAAAGATTGCCGAGTTTTGGCCTTCCAGCTCGTTAAAGTGACCGGAAGTGCTATCCCTCCTCTAGATTTTAATCTTTTTGGACCTGAGGGATTATTGCACAAAAAGATCGAGCGCTTGTTTTGTTCGGCTCGTTAAAACTATCGAAAATTCATCCGTTCTATATTGTTTTATACTTTTTCAGACTTAAGGGATTAGATGACGAAAAAGGAATTCCGGAGTTATCTTTACGTACCTTTTCAGACTCCCTAAAAAGGAAAAGGGCCGAGTTATCTTTGTCGTTAAGCTCGTTAGAACGAGTTTCACTATCGCTAGGCTCGTTAAAACATAGCAATGGGTTTGCCCGAAGGGCAAATTATAGAACAAGCATATGTTATCCTCCTCAAGCTTGACAAAAATAAAGAGGTACTGGTCAGAAATGACTGGGGAAAAATTGGGAAGAAAACTCAAAGAAACTTTATTGGTAGCGAGTCGCTCTTGAACATGACACTTCCACTCCATGCCAGAATCGGGTTGGGTTGTTTCATTCACTGGTCACATCACCATGGTCACGCCATACCATCCACATTTTGGGTAAATGCTACCGATCCATCACATAAGTTTCGCCGACATGTTCAAGAGAAGTCATCCAGAGAAGTCACCCATGTCCCATCCACTACCATACATTATACTTCACTCTTTCATGACCGCCACCCTGAACCGTATGTAACCAGATCGTTTTCACCTCCATCAAAATCATTTGCTCCGTTCCATGTCATTGATGTGGGATTCATTAAGGCCCTCCTTTGACAGATCGCTTCTTGTCGACATCAGCTCATTATCCAAGAAGTTGATCTAGGAACACCCGTTCAGTACTTTGAAGCTTGCATGCCTCAATGGCAAGTTTCTCACTTCTGGCGACAGGTATACGTCAATGACCTTCGACCGAAGGATTTTGCGTGGTGTTTGACGCCAAGTCCTTTATTCACACCACGTGAATTGTACTGCAGTACCTTGAGGGTCATTATCATTATCGGTGATTCCTCTCGCGCTTGTTAACAGTTTACATCATCGACTGGTAATCAAGCGATGTCTTTCCATGTTCGACTTCAAAACATTTCTCACATGGATTGACTTGTACTTAGAGTGAAGATCGGACGATATTGAAGACCCCGGATCTAGTTTCATCCATCCGAGCTGCGATATATATTTAGAAGAAATGAAGACATTGAAATGTACAACATTGCAGCACAGATAATCATCCTAGCAAAAGGATGATGACTTCACCAGAATCATCAGTCTACCATTAGACGATTGTCTGTCCTATGTACATGAAAATGAATTTATAAAGCTGAGCATGGGAATGCCCGCCTCAGCTAGATCATGAAAAAAGTATGAAAATAATGTATTGTATTGTATCTCATTACAGGTCTCCTCTCCAGCATTAGAAGAACTTTAGATCCTCCTAATAAAGCATTTTACCCGATAAACGACCTCATACTTTAGGGGACAACTGTTATAGACATTTTTGTGCCTTACATCTATAAGCATGAAATGTCCATAAACCAAGGGATCCTAAGTCCCTAAAGATGTTGTTCCACCTCCTAAAGAAACAAGGTCAACAAATTACAGCTTCTCCCAGAAGTTCTCCACCAGAAACTGCTCAAAACTAGTCAAAACGGGATCATTTCAAGTGCTCCACTAGCTGACTGCGTTGAAAAGCACCCAAATACACTGGTTAGGTGTGTTGCAACACACTTGAATGCATTACCAGGGTGCGTTGAGCGGGAAATGACAAGTGGCAAAGTCATTCAACGAGGTGGAGAGACAATGGAAGCTTCCAGAATCTTCTCCAATGACACTTGCCTCACTGTATTCGACTAGTGATGAGTAAGAGGCTCTCAGTCTCCAAGTGGAAGCAAGAACTGACAGAGAGAAGCCACTAATCAACTCATGGGATGACTCATCCTCTTTCCATACATCTATATATGGATCCCTCACCAAGAGATCCAGGAGGCTGGAATTTTGTACATTGCAGAGAATTGCTGTTGGTTTTGTGATTGATATTAGAGTATTGGGTGATTTATGCTTTGTTGGAGGTGAAGAAGGGATTCTATGCTGGGAGGCTGATGCTGGATTAGGACTCATCGGTTGTAACTCCTCCTGGATCTTCTTTTTTTATCAATAAAACTACTTGAGTTTCTCCTACATGCTTGTATATCTGATGTGTGTTATATTTGTATGTTTAGCTTAAATCTGATCCTAAGATTTTTATGAACATAAATCTACAACTTTGTGTAGTTTCTCTCTTCTGTGAACTTGCAGGAACTTGGTGACGCTGGGCAAGTGAGGGAGCAGATCGGTGGAAGCTGACAAAGAGAGGATAGATTGGATCAAACAACTAGCGCAAGACACAGGTCGGTTCATCTTAATCATCTTCGTTTATAGTTCATAAAGAAGAATACAAGAGTAGTTTTCCTTGTTTGTTTCTGAGGTCTCTGTCACAACCCTGTGGGATAGGGTCGTTTTGAATAGACACTTTTCCCGAAAACAAAGAGGACGTGTATTTATATAGGAGGGGTTTGAAAACAAATTCTTAACTATGAAAATTAAAATTCCATTTGTTCAACTAATAGATGCTTACTAACATTACATGAAAGAGAAAGGGCTAATCTACCTGCAAAAGTAAAGCTACTCTATCTTGCATAATTCATCAAATCAATAACCTATTTGCATGTACCATTGATCTACTTCACATTTGCTTGAAAATCAGAATTCTAACTTGTATCATGCTTGTGAATGAGAAAAACACAATTTATACCCTATTTTGTAGTGAGAAAAAGAGGCGGTTGGAGTGGTCTAGGAGCTTTTGGTTGATCACCAAATCACAATTTTGGGTCATTATCCAAATTCATGTTGTGCTATGCAATAACCCCCCATTTATTTATATACAAATTTCTTAGGAAATTATTGTATAAATAAATGGGGACCCTTAAAAATTTGAAAACATAGGAAAATAACATAGTTTAAGGTTTTTGAAAGAACAAAATTGATTTTTGATTAAACAAATCCAAATGGGCCTAAATGACTTGAATAAATCCTACCTTAAAGAAAATCCCGATGATATCGCAAAGTCTCAAAGAAAAATACCTTGATTTTATCCTTTTGAAACTTGCGATGCGATAAAAAATAGCCCCAATAACCAAACATGTTCATAACTCTAAAGGCTTAAGTATTGACAAAATTACTTCACGGCGAAACTTGCTCGCATTGTAATCTTATAACGAAAACGATATAATAAAAATCCGAGGACCATTCCCATTGCGAAATGCGATAAAATAACCAGACCTGATAAAATAAAGAATGTAGTCTATAACATCTCATATCTGGATAAATCAAAAACTATAAAAAAAAGCTCCCCACTTGTTTCACTTCTAATCTCGCTGATTACGATAAAGTTATTTATTAAAAGGATAACTTAAATAAAATCATGAAACTAAATAACTAAAAACAAAATCTGCAAGCCTTGTTAATAATTTGTTGGGCCCGCTATAACGCCACATCATTTCTTGCTATTTCACAATCGCACAAAGCCTTTGGCCATATCCATTGTCCTCTACTCCCGAAACCTCCGACTGCAATATTGCGATGATCGCATTAAAAATCTCCCATACCCAATGAACCGATATAGTGATATCGTTATCACATATCGGTAGAGTACATGGAAATAAGTTTTATATAATGTTTGAAAGGTTTTTGTGATGTGATATATTAAAGAGGTAATAAATAACCACACGAAAGCCATGATTTCAGTTATTTAAGAATTATAATGATATTTATGATTTCAAAGCCCAAGGTGATTTGATGGCCTGTATAGATTGATTCGCATTTAAACTTTCCTTCCTGTCATTTCAAGCCTTGTATGTTTGTATGTTTCCGCATTTCACACCTATTTCTCTTCATTCCTCTATGTTCTTAATTTGTAGGTTTAGCCTGAGAAAGAATTGTGTAACAAGATGACTAAGTCAAAGAAAGGAAATAAAACCATGGAGGCTTCACAATCTTCTGCTTCTGATGTAACATAAATTCCCCCACTTTTCTGAGATACAACATGCACAATCGACAACGAAACTTCCTCATGGGAAACCATGTACCAATTTCTAGAGAGCGAGGGTCCTAAGATAATTCAAAGAGTAGCAACAACAGACGCTACTACCTCTTCTGAAGCCTCCCACTTTAAAGCTGCAAGCTATTTTATTCATATAATTGTTGCTAGACCCAAGATTATGACTTACATCAATATGGTAAAATGGATAAATGAAAATATTAACATTTCCGATCGTATTTTCAAGACTTTAAGGAAAAAGTTATAGGATCCTTCACAACAGAAGAATTGAAGAGAATGTATCATATATCAGACCCATAGAAGGTATATGACAAATCATTTCTCAAGAAATTTGCAAGAGAAAATGATGTGCCATCAGACCCAATTAAGCAATGGAGGTCTAACCCAAACAAACACAAGCATGAGAAATCATGTATGTATTCTATATCATCTCTCACTTCTCCCTATTCTTATATTGTATCTATAATGTGTAGGATTTTTGGGCATGCCAATAAAATTAAGTTCTCTGTTTAGTGGGTTACCCGAATTGATGCCCCAAAGAATTCTTTTATAATGGATTGAGGCACTATCCTATCTAATAATATTGCATTCACAATCCAGGAGTTTAGACAACACTAGTATGTCACCACTAGAGTAGTCCCACCATTTTTCATGAGTGCCTACATTATGGATGTAGTTTGTTTCACTACCAGTTTCCCAACCATGGGGTGGAAATGGACCATTCAAGATCCCACTCCCATTCATATATACCATAAAATATTGTGGGAATCCAATTTCGACACCCAATTCTATAATATTTTCCAAGGAGTTATGCTACCCATCCACCAAGTCATTTTTGACAAAAGGGCCCCAAAATTGATTTCATACCAATAGGTAGGTGGTTTGGAGAAGATATTTTTACTTATGTCTGAGTCTATGGAAGCCTAGCAACTCCCCATGTTCTCCCACTGTATGCCCTAGATAAATTGTTTGCTAGGGATATTTCCTACCAAACTATAGGGGATGGGCTAACCAAGACACTAAAAAAACTAAGAAGCCTCTTTTGCATTCCTTTCCACTCCAATGCGGTGTTTATTCATTACATGATTTCAAGCATGTTGCACTTGAAATCGATCATATTACATGCCTAAAACTTGCCACCATTCCTAGCAGACAATTTGACCCTAATAAAGTGGCATAGAATGTCACTTCCCAAGTAAAAATAAGATAGTTTAGTCATGAAGATGACAATTATGATGACCTATTTGAGTCTGTTGAACTATTTTCAAAAGTCCAACATTTGGCTACTTTGAAACTAGATCCACAAAGGCTAGCTCAATTCCACCAGTATAGGAGAAAAAGAAAACAAAATCTCCCTTTGTATCAGCTAAATATGATCCCTCAACCAATTATTCAAGAAGAGCATAACTCAAAGAAGAGTTCAGAAAAGGATACTAAAAAGAAATCAGAAAAAGCTTCCAAGGAGATAGAAGTGGAAGATATATCCACATAATTACATACAGATGAATCTCCTTTCAAGAATCAACTGGATGAAGCATGGAAACAATTTGACCAGTAGCTTAGAGGACAACAAGGGGAAAAAGATGTTGAGATGGAAAAAACATTCAACACACCCCAAAACACTAGACAAAGCTCGCTTACTGAAAGGGCTACTGACAAAGTTGTCACTATAGAGGAAGTTGAGATCATCCCAACCTTCCCTTCATCTGAAATCATCCTCAGGGTGGAAGAAATCCCTCCTCTTGATGTCTTTTATAGTCCCAAACATCGGGTTGTGGTTAAAATATAGAGGAAAAGGAGGAGAACAAGACCATCATCAGTAGTAATTCTTGAAAATGAACTTATGGATGTAGTATGGAAGGATACCCCCAAAGATCCTTCAGAAAAGTTGACAAATGTGTCATAGTGTGCAAGTGCTTATGCATCTGCTACTATTGACAAGGCAATTGAAGTCAGACATTTGGTAAGAGAGAAAGAAGGGAGAATCTAGCAGCTAGAGCAGTAGTTGGCAAAAGAAAGACATAATGTTGATCATCAACTGAAAAGTCAAATTCCACAATTACAACAAAGATTTGACCAATTGTAGCTTCAATATCAGGCATAAACAAGTGCTAAGGATATCCAAATTAAACAACTACAGTTTTCAATGTATCAGTTGAAGGATAATCGTAAGGTTGGTGATTTTATAAAGGAAGCATTAGAGCTCAACTCTTTGCTATCAAGCCAACAAGAAACATATTGCCAAAGATGTATAACATCAATCCAATGTGCAAGACAAGTGATTCACTAATGAATCAAGCATCTGATCTGAGGTTGATTGTTAATGAGATTGATGACGAGATCTCAGGACACATAACATGGAAGGATACTACAGAGGGCAGGGTAGCAGATCTTGCTAGGATAGAGGAAGCACATAAGGAAATCCTCTTTACTGATTGAGAGATTCGACTGAAGTAGGAAAGAAGAGAAGTTTCTAGAGCAACCGGTGATGCAAATAATATAATTGAAACCATCAATGGTAATTTTCACAATTATTCTAACTTGATACAGGAATGCCCACCTGGGAGTCTCCTTCATATCATAGTCCTACAGACACAATGGAAAGAAACTTCAAAAGCATGGGAATAGGCAATTAAACAGATGAACCAACTAGACTGGGAAGTATACTAGAAATATCTGGTGAAGCCACACATTCAGTCACTAATGCTACACTGCCTCACTGACTCATCCACACATATGATTCCTGCTCTTTCATATGAAGTGTATACAAGAAAGTTGTGCATGAGGACGGGTCATCCTCCTAAAGTCAAGCTGATGATGGGTAATTTATGAGCTCAGACAACGAAGGAAAGAGTATACACCATTACATTCTTGAGCTCATCATTGCAACAATTTCTCTCTCTACTTCTATCACTTATTTTAAGGAGAGTTGTTTAAACCTCAAAATTTTCATGTAATATCTATTTTGTACTTCATTTTTATTATATAAACCCTTTCATGTCTATGAAGAAAGGGTCCCCAATTTTATAAAGAAATGCTTTAAAATCTTTCACTTTTGTACTTTTCAAACCATCTTAATGAAAAAGACTAGATTGGAGCTATATATTTCTTGAGCAGAGTCATATGCATCAGGTACTCTTATCAATTAACATTTGTTTGTTTGTGAATTGATAGCCATTTCTTTTTACTATTTGATATATGTATCTCTATTAATGTAGTTATGCATTTATTCACTTCTCAACATGCTTGAATTGTCATCCTTTAATACACATATGAACAAAGTTTTGAGAGATATTTGATGTGATATGTGTTTTATCAATTATTTTTATTAACTATTTAATCAAAATAATTATTTAAAAAAACTTTCATTTCTGTAAGTGTTTGATCAATTTTCATTATCATACACTAAAGGATCATTATTCTAGATCACATAAATATAGGTAAAACCTGGGGTAAATAGATAGATTAATATATGTATATTCAAGTTGAAAACCACCCCATCTATCACTTGGTTTTTGGTCATGAACACCCTATCCATCCTATCACATTTTTATTGGGAAACTATTCCCATTATATATAGTCAGAGCCACTATTCCAAATGGATAAGGGGTGGTATTCAAGTCCCCGACTGAGTGGTTTTCCCCCATGTTGTTGCAGTGATCTTCGAGGCTTCAACACTTCACTGAGTTAATATTGAAGTGGGTAGCATTACAAGTGGAGGAAAGTGGTGCTATAGGCTGGGTACAAGTGCTGCTAGAGGAGGTCCTATATTGCTACTAGAGGACCTCTATTGCTACAAGAGGGGTTTCGAGAGCCCTTTTAGGGTGGAGATGGTGTATTGAAGGCATGAAGACATGGATGAAGGTAGGAAGGAGTGAAGGAAGGTTGGTGAAGCCTCCTAGCTAAGCATAAGACCTCTCAAGGTCTCATCTTGCACCAAGATGAATGCCCATGGTGTCTTTAATTGTCTAAACAAAGTGACAGTGGAAACATAGTTTTGGGAGCAGAATTGAAGGGTGTAAGGAGAAGATGGATAAGTCCGAGTGGAGATGAAAGAGGTTCTCTCCTATTAATATCAAAACAACCCTCCAACTAGGCACATGTATGCATCAAATGATCATTAACATAGTGATATAAACTATGATGGAAAATATGAGTTGAATTTGAATAACATTTATTCTATGCCACAACACTATTCTGATCACTGAACTAACTCTTAAGTAGAAGAAAGTAAATATGAGGAAGGACAACTAACATTTATTTGTTTGCAATAAACCATAAATCAAATGTTTTTGGACTGAGATTGTAAATCTTTCTGACCATTCTCCCATAAGAGAGGTGATAGGGAAGCCTAGACT
The DNA here is from genome assembly GCA_031772625.1 of Pinus tabuliformis. NCBI lineage: Eukaryota > Viridiplantae > Streptophyta > Pinopsida > Pinales > Pinaceae > Pinus > Pinus tabuliformis. Next base: position 787,457,778 of record CM062813.1, on the reverse strand, counting down.
CACATGTTTTTATAGCTTAACATCTACTGCAATGAAAGAAAGACATGAAATGATTTAAACTAAGAATAAGAAACAAATACAAAAGAGGGACCAAAGCCTCTAGTTTGGGTCCAAACCCAAGGGTTTCAACCCTCTAACACTAGCTCAAATGTAACTTAATAACCAAATTCTCATTATTATAAAGTAGTAGTCTCATAGATCATGTAAAATTTAACAATGGAAATGTCAAGCCACAACTCAATATCTACTCCTAGACGAATAAAAAATTTGAATCCTAATGAGCCTTTCATCTCATTTATTTATACAAAGGGTAGTGTTGATGGTGCTGGACCTGCCAACATGTCAAGGGGATCTCCCCAGTAAGAAGTCCCAATTAGACCTCAGACTGTTTGGTGTTGAAGTCCTAGCAGTGGGTTGTAAGGTAATGCCTTGACCCTGATGTCGCGTAGAGGCAAGTAGGATAACTTTGTCAGCAACAAGGGTGTGACTGATGTAGTGAGTCAAGGAAGGTGTATGGAGGTTACAACACTTCGAAAAGGGGAAGGAGGTAAAGGTGAGTTCCAAGTTGAAAGGGGTCAGCGCCAACTTGGGTAGGAACACACAACATAAAGGACATGCACAACTTCCGGTGAAGTAGTCCACTCGGATGCGGAAGTCACATCATACAAGTTAAGATAACACATATAGCACTCATGGATCAGTCTGAGACGAGTACGCTTGTTGTCATAGCAAGGTTCAAGTGAAAGGTCTATTTGATGTCCGACATAGTAGTGGACACGGATGGTGACAACATTAACAACATATGCAACACATTAACAACAAGATTAATATAATTGCATGTGAATCAATTCATACACAAGTACGTAAGTTAAACAATATATATCATTAAATCAATAGGAGCACTCCAACTACAATAACAACATATGTATGAAAATGTGTTGGCTTTTATTATATAAAGAGGTGTAAGTCACAATCATACATTACATCCACATAAATCTGCTAGCCCCAACAGTGCAACGTTACAGGCACATCCACCTCCTCCTCTAAAGAGATTTACTAGCTGTTATAGCTCCAAATCTCACTCTTATGGTTTGTGATGTTGTACTCATGGCCTAGGGAAACCCCTCCTTCCAGACCTGGTCCTAAAATTTAAAAAATAGTGTTTTATCCCTTATACGCGACATTGCCCTGAGTTAAATGCGTGTATACGCGGGTATGTGTATAGTCAACCCGCGTGTATGTATTAAAAAACTTAAAAAAATATAACACGCCTTATTTTCGGGCGGAGATCGCGGGTTTTACCCGCTGATCACCTGTTAGTGCCCATGGCCCAACTGTTCCCAACCAACTCCTAACTAAAAAACTACTTTGGAGATGGTATAAAAGGACCTCAAAGGGAAGGCCTAAGGGGGGAGAGAAGAGAGAGAAAGTTTATTATGTTGAGATTCTTCCCTTGACCAGGTCTGAAGTCCCTTGTGCCTTCTGCACTTCCCCCATTTGGTACATGAAACCTTTGTTTCCTTGTGTGTTGATGTTCATCCACTATTTATGACATCATGGAGAGAGTCATGGAAGGAGTTTGTTAGAGGCTTGAGGCTGGAATGGATCCGGAAGGAAGCTTTGCTTGGAGCTTGCTGAAGGTGACTCAGGTGAAAATATTCCTTTTTAATGTACTTTATTTGTCTATAATAAAAGAAACACATGTCTTGGTTCCCGAAATGAATCTTCTTTATGTTAATGATATTCATGTTTAGAATTCATATGTAAATGGTTGTTTAGATTTCATAACTAACTACCTTTCTTTATTACACGAAGATGGTTTCTTTATAATTTTTTGTCCATGTACCGCTGTGCTCTTTGAATTGTTTATTTTGCAGGACAAAAGAGAATAAGGGAACTCCAAGAAGGGTTTGGACCCTAAGGCCCTTCTCAAATGTAGGACCAAAGGTACGTACCCTTATCATAGAATTTTCTTACAATAACATAATGGCTGTATGAATGCATGTTTCTTTGAATAGATAACTTTTAGTCTGCTAGGGTTTCAACCCAAGAAGCCCTAGGGGAACATTTCCTTCTATCAGAATTGGTGACTCCATTGGGGACAACAATCTTTTTGTTCCTAGTTTGGGTGTTTTTCAAGCCAATCAGGGCTCAGTTTCCTTGTCTGCTTGTTGTTACTTTCTGGTCTATTCTTGAACTTTAAGCTTTGCCAGTTTCTTCAGTTTGTTTTTTTTATTTTTCTTGAAGCTTTTCATATACGCTATTTTTATTAGATACATAGGCATATATACGCTTGTTTATTTGAGTGAACCCGCGTATACGCAGGTTTCTTCAAACGCAGTCGCATATACACGCAATCTGTACTTTAGTACAGTCACGTATATATTGCAATTTTTAAGATTTATAAATCTTTTTAGTCTCTGAAGGTTTGTCTGGTGGTTTGAGTCAGTCTGAAATAGTCATTTTCCAGTATCAGTTTTTTTTTTTACAGGGAGCATCTCGTTCCGAATTCTCTCTGATTATAAGGAGTATTGGTCTTGTTTTTTGTTGATTGCAAGCGTCATCGTTTTTTGCTAAAGCACGCAAGGTTTCTTGCTAGGAATCTTGGCTGCTCTGTTTCATCAGGGTAGGAAGATTGAATTCAATCTTTGTGTTAATCTTGCTTTTGGTGACTTTTTGTTTGCTTGACAAAACCGCTTTTTGTGACCATCCACTTCTTTGTTTCATGAAACTTGTTGATTAACACTTTCTTGGAATTTGTCTTTTTGATCTTTTGGTTTTCGTTGCCAAAGCTTTGATTGTTGCTTTTGATTATTAAGAGCGATTTTAAACACATTTATTTTTGTTGAGTTTTCATCCATTGAGTGTATCGATTCGCAAAAGTGTTTGATTTCCTATTCTTCAATCATAGGTTTCAGTGTTGTTGAGAGAAGTTTTTGAAAAGACTCTTTTGTTTGTTGCTTTGAAGAAAATCTTTTGAAAATTTTAGTTCTGCTTTCTTGAACTTGATTTTCATTTGGTTTCCTTTTAGTGAAGTGAAAGTGCTTTATGTTTGTCTTAGAACTTGTTTTTAGTGTTTAGATGAAATGAATGGTAGCATCTCATATTCCATCTAGACATTGTAAGTGGCAAGATAAAGATTGATAAGAAAGCAACTTTCATTTTTGTTTTTAGAGTAGTTTTAAATCTTGCATCCACATATAGTTGTTGCATTAGGATAGATTTGCATCCTCATTTTAGGCATACATAGCTTTGTTAGCTTTTGTGAGTGTGAAGTGTGAATTAATGAAAAGAAAAGAAAAAATTGTTTTATTAGAAGTACCTCTGAACCCTATAGAAATTGCTCTTCATCGAAAAACGAAAAAGTGCATGTGCATGTAGTTAAGTTTTTATTAATTTCTTTTGCGTCAAAAAACACCACTAGTTTCACTTCCGTTACCTTGTGACTTAAAGAACAGCCTAATAAAATCAAACGCTAACTAAAATTCACTAGAACTTTTTGTTTTAGTCAGTTACACCAACAAGATTAGGATTTTAGGGCCTTGGATTAGGCAAATGGAGAGTTAACTCTCCAAGGCCATATAAACGTAAAACGTAGGAGTCTGAATAACGAGAGAAAATCAAATAGCGTTAGGAAGACCAGGAAAGCTTTGGATCTGGGAGTTAAGTACGAGGGTCTGTAAAGACAGGGAAGAGAGATACCCCCTCTCCTACTTGTCTGAACTTACCTCATGACTGTTCTGCCTGGCTTCTGCGACGAGTTGGTATCCATAGTTGCTACTCCTAGGGAACTACACAGGTGGTTGTGGAGGGGAATCCCGTGGCACCTGAGGTTGATGTTGCATCACTCTCGACAATACTACTGGAGGGCACCCTTGCGAAGCTTGGGGGCTTGCACCGGCGTAGGCTATTGTTAGGAGGTCAGCGTAACTTCCTCTAATACCTTCGCTGATAGGACTGGGCCCTCATCATCCCAGACTATCTTCGGAAGGCCCCTTAATTCACTTTCTCATATTTTGGTGTCCGGTATTAATCACCCGGAGCGGAAATACTTGGACGTTGTTTGACTGGTTGTATCTTTAGGGACTTTATAGTGTGTGCTCTATGCTCCTAGTTGGCCAAACTTTCTATTTTTTGAGTCTTTAGTTAGATCATAACAAAAAATTCAAAGTGGCTGACCGATCTCCGAGATGGTCTCGAAGACTTCGTGGTCTTTCGCCAGCAACTTTAGAACCTTCTCCTAGAAGGTGGAGAGGCAATAGTACTAGTGGGTTCCATCCCACGCCGGTTGATGCATCGGGGATTGATCCTCCTCTCGGGGGCACTAGCGGCCAAGCAAGGCCTGGCACTTCTGAACAAGAGAGGGACACTCTAGTCCTTTCTCGAGTTCTCTTTCAACCAGAGAATAACATAGAGGTAGAAGAACTTTCAGAGTCATTAGCCGCTCCAAATTCTCCACTACCATCTATTCATCCAGACGTACTTCAATATGTTGGGACTCCGATGCATAGACCGTCAAGTCCAGGTTACACTATGCACTTACCATCGATGGCCACTACTGGAAGCATGGCTTCTACAAGTGCTACGACTATGCAAACCCCAACGTCAGTGCAAGGGGGAGGAACCATTTCCATCTCCTCTGCTTACTTGTTTGGATCTTTTGCTAGCACATCTTTAGTTGGGTCTACCTCCATTCCGTCCACGAGTGGAAATGCCCAAACCAATGCTTTTGGTACTGGATTCTTCCCATTTGGCACCCATTCACAGGGTATTCCATCGGTTCCATTTAGTGCCGCTACGTCCATGATGGGCGGATCGGCTTCATTCCAGGGTTTTCCTTTTGGAAGTGGTCATATACCACATTCCAACCCGACGGTAGGATCCATGCCTTTTTCTTCTGTAGGACAAAGCAGCAATCCTTTCCAAGGTTGGAATAACCCTGGGGTTAGTAGCACGGGAACTGGGAATCCGTTTATCGGCCAACAAGGGAATAGGCCATACTCCACGGTTAGTTCGTTTCAAGCTATTCCTCCCCTAGCTTCAGCTTGGAATCCGTATCAGGGGTTATCAACTCCTTACAATCCTTTAGGAGGAAACTTTGCTGGTTATGGAGGCTATACGGCCGGAGTTGGTCAAACTCCGAATTTTGCTGGATCACAAGGCTTGCCTTTTGGTTCAGTCGGTTCTACTGGTTACTTCGGGCAGCCTGGTGCCTCTCAAATTCCAGGACAATCTTTTCAGAACTTTGGGAGTTCTGCCCAGTCTGGGTGGAATCCCCAAGGTCCTCCTAGGCTTCCATTTCTGGCAACGTTAAACTTGCCAGATCTCACTAAGTTAACAAATGACCCAATCAAGTACAATCCAGCCTGGCCTCCGGTCCCAACCAAACTCCCTTCGGACATTCCAAAATTCAAAGGGAAGAGTGGTGAGGACCCTGGCGACCATGTAACCACATTCCATTTGTGGTGCTCATCTAACTCCCTTATCGATGACTCGATTAGGTTGAGACTTTTTTAGCGCACCTTGACTGGTAATGCGGCCAAATGGTATATAGAGTTGTCAGGGGGCATCTTTACATCGTTCGCTGACTTAGCCAATATTTTCTTAAATCATTTTCAGTTGCCTGTCCGCTATGATGCCGGAACTGAACTTCTGGCCACCTTTCGTCAGGATAAGGAAACCCACATTTCTAACCATATTCACGAATGGAGACGGAGAAAGAGGCTCATTAAAGCCGAAATCCCTCCGGAGTACCGTCTTGAGTGGTTTTTGAAGTCTTTACAACCCGAGATCTCCAAGGATGTCTCCATGTCTGGAGTATATTCTTAGGAGCAAGCCATTTTTAGGGCCCAGCAATTAGAATTGATCTACTCTGAGTCTGGGATCCTACAGAAATACTTGCCAGACGCTCCTGGGTCTAAGGTTGACGTAGCTAAGTCGAAGCCAGGTCCGCACGCAGATGGTATAGTTGGGTCAGTAGACATAATTACTGTGAACTTGTTCAATCAATTGTAGCAGTTGTCCTTGCAAACTGCTTCTAACAGCCAAGTCACATCATCTAATCCCCCCGCTTCCCAAAATTCTTCAATAAATACCATCCAATCTGATAAACCCAAAGGAAATCAAAATTCCAATGGGAAAAATAAAGGACGAGGTAAGAAAAAGAACCAGGATGGGAAGCCTGATGCAAATAAATCCGGCAACAACACTGGTGGTGGTAGAAATGAGTCGAGAAAGAAAGTCAAGTTTCCATGTAAATTGTGCAGTGGAGTGTTAAAATTGGCAACCAGGGAAAAACTTCATGTGGGTCATCTTATTCATGGCTGATAATATTTTTATTATATTCCTCTCGTCGAGAGGTGTAGGATTGATATAAATATCATCTGATTCCGATAAGTATTCATGGAGATATGAATTTATTTTGATTACGGAATTATTATCAAGCCGACCTACAACTCATGTAGGCTCAGAAGCCCAACAGTCGCATCTATTCACCCACCAACGTTGTGTATAAATATAAGAGGACTTTTCATCATTTGGACTCACTCATCTCATCACATCTCTCTCTCTCTCTACTACACAGATATGAATCTCTTCTCTACTGCGCTGAAATGGGTCTCTCTCTCTCTCACATGTGAAGCCGGAAGCTGTTGAATTTGAAGCTGCAACTGCAGAAGTAAAGATTGACTTTCGTGGCATAAAACATCTCCTCATCTGAACTGCACTATAGGTTCATTTGAACCTCCTCTGAAATCCACAACTTTTGGTGGTGGAATGAAGTCAATCCGACGAACGGTTTGCAAGATATCGACTGCCCTAGTTTGAAGCCGGAAACTGCTGAAACTGAAGCTGCAACTGCAGAAGTAAAGATTGACTTGCGTGGCCTAGAAGATCTCCTCATCTGAACTACACTGTAGGTTCATCTGAACCTCCTTTGGAAGCCGAAACTTTTGGTGGTGGAATGAAGTCAATCCGATGAACGGTTTGCAAGATATCGACTGCCCTAGCTTGAAGCCGGAAACTTCTGAAACTGAAGCTGCAACTACAGAAGTAAAGATTGACTTGTGTGGCCTAGAAGATCTCCTCATCTGAATTGTGTTGTGGGTTCATCTGAACCTTCTCTGGAAGCCAAAAATTTTGGTGGTGGAATGAAGTCAATCCGACTGTCGGTTTGTGAGATATGGTTTGCCCTAGTTTGATAATGAAGCCGCTAATGTTGATGCTACTGATATAGGGTTTGCTACTGCTGATATGAATCAGATTTATTGTACTATTTCTCGCTGCTGAATTATTGAAGATAAAAGAAGATTTGATCAAAGGGTTTCCCCACACATTGGGGGGTTTGTCCCTGGCTAGCCGCCACATCTTGTGTCTCTTGTCTTGGCTTGTTTTCTGTCGATTGTTTAATGTTCTATCTGCACTTTACTTTATGTACATGTGATTGCTAATCAGTGGAATATAATAAGAAAAAGAAGTAAATTGTTATAAGCATAGAACATACCATAACTTAACATGGTATCAGAGCTGAGGTGAAAACAAAGCCCGAGCAAGAGCAAGAGCAATCATTGAAGAGAAGATTGACAAGGCTATCCTAAAATAACTATGGGGTCCTCAACACTCTTTCCTGCCGAAGACAAGCTCCGTCAGAAAGCTGACTATCACGGATGGAAGATGTCTATCGATCTAACCCTTGAAGATCAAGGAGTGCTGGACCATGTAAGAGGCAATATTGTTGAGCCTTCATCAAATGCATCTGTTGCTGCCTGGAACAAATGGAAAAATGGAGAAGTCAAAACAAAGAAGATCATCCGGGACTCTATCGACAAGCGCTTCGTGGCCTACATCTCTGATCTAGACACCTGCAAGGAAATCTACGATAGACTGGTGAGTTTATTTCAAGTTAATGATGCAAATCAAGTTTTGTTTCTTAGAAATAAGTTGAGGGAAATCAAGAAGGGTAAAGATGAAAGTATGCAAGCATACTTCTTAAGAATCATCAAGATCAAGAACGATCTCCTATCTATTGGGGAAACCATTACTGACAGAGAAATGGCACTCACAACTCTCGGAGGAATACCATCTGAATGGTACGTGTTAAAGACTACTCTTATGAACAATAATGTAATTCCTAGTTTCGCAGAATTAATGACTAGATGCATTCAAGAACAAACAAGGGTAGAAAAGCAAGAAATGCCCATGCCTAAAGGTCCTCCTACTACCTTTTCTTCTCATGCAAAGAAAAAAAAGGACTCACACCAGGGCGATGATCAAAACCCCTCTGATGGCAAATCAAAGGAATGACAAATTCAACAACAAAGGTAAGAGGAGAGCTGGAGATCGAGGAAGAGGACAACCATTTAAGAAGGCTAGAAAGTCCACAATGTATTAAATGCACCTGACCTCAAAAGGAACCTAGTGTCCATCTTGGCAATGGAAGACAGACGGTACAAGGTAACCTTCAGCAATGGCAAGGTATGTATATGGAAAAATAATGTTAAAGATGCCTTTACTCTTGGGTTTAGCGTTGATTCATTATATCAGGTCGATGGAAGTCCGCTAGGTGTCATGTCTTGTGACACAACTCTTTAGTCTGAACTTTGGCATCGGAGGTTTTCCCACCTTCATTACAAAGCTCTACCCGATGTCAGACAGATGGTAACATGGATGCTTGAATTCCAAGTAGAGAAAGAAGGTGTATGTCCGGTATGTGCCAAAGGAAAGCTCAAAAGGGGACCATTCCCCTCAAGCCAAAGCAAGACCTCCGATATATTACAATTGGTTTACTCAGGCATACCTGAGGTTGGCATTAAGAGGGAGACTACTACACCACATACTCTTGAGCAAAATGGTGTGGTGGGAAGGAAGAACCACATGATGATGGAAGCTTTCTGGGCCATGCTACATGATCAAAGACTTCAAAAGTTTCTATGGGCTGAAACTACAATCACTGCCATATATGTACAAAATCGATGCCCTCATCAAGCATTGGGTTCCTAAACTCCTGAAGAAATGTTAACCACCGGTCAAAGGGAAGTCATGATTAGTCATGATGTCACCTTTGACAAAGATATGTCTCTCAGTAAGGTGGAAAATCTTCTGACTTTGAGTAGCTCTCAAGAAGCCGACACTAGGGAACCGAAAGAAAAGGATGATGAATCAATGCCTGATGTAGAAGAACCCATGGATCCGATTGATTCTCATCCACATGAGCCTTCCTCTTCTAGGAAGAGGCCTTCATGGCTTAGGGGGATACTTGATGATGCTTAAGGACATGCTGCACCCTGAGGAACCTTCTATCAAAGTAAGAAACTTAACAGGTATCAGGGATACCTGACCATCATGAGCACGATCATACAAAATGAACCTTCATCATTCTCAGATGTCATCAAGCATTAATTATGGAATGATGCTATGACCATAAAATATGAGTCTATTATGGCGAATGATGTCTGGGAAGTAGTTCCCAGACCCTGGAAAAGACAATTGTTACTTCAAAATGGCTTTACAAGATAAAGCATGCAGCAAATGGAAGTATGGAAAAGTAGAAGGTTCATTTTTTTTGCTCGTGGTTTATCCCAGAAGGGAGGTATAGACTATGATATTTGCACCTGTTGCCAGATATACGACCATGCGCTTGATCTTATCCCATTTTGCTTCACAAGGATGGAACCTACATCAGATGGATGTTAAGACCACGTTCTTGCATGGTTCTATCAAAGAAGAGGTCTATGTGGAGCAACTTGAAGGATTTGAGATTTATGATTGAAAATCTCATGTATGCAGGTTGAAGAAGGCTCTCTATGGGCTAAAGCAAGCACCCCGAGCATGGTATGAGAGGACCGATAGCTACTTGATGAAGCTGGGATTCACTAGGAGTGAAGCTGATCCTAACCTTTACTTTAAGGTTGAAGATGAAAAGCATCTCATACTGGTGTTGTATGTGGATGACCTCTTTCTAACAAGTGCAAACCCTCTCATTCAGAAATGTAAGAGGGAGATGGCTTCTGAATTTGAAATGAAGGACCAAGGACTTGAAGTGTGGCAGAAGCCAAGGGAAATTTTCCTATCTCAAGGGAAATATGTGGTAAAGATATTGGAAATATTTGGTATGATGGACTGCAAGCCTGTGACTACCTCAAGGATCTTAACTTTTAGAAGTTATATGGTAGTGATGTCGGACCAGATTTGGGAAATGCCTCTGAGTTTCCTAAACTCATTCGCATTGATGTTCTTTCTGAACCTCCGTCCGAACATATTTTTTGCAGTTAGCATTATGAGCTCATATTTGGTTGAGCATCACTGGATTGATTCCAGGAATCCTCTAAGATGTCTTCAGGACACAATCTCTCATGGATTAAGAAACACTGCCAGAGATGTGAGACTACTTGGATATACTGATGTTGATTGGGCAGGCAGTGTGGTGGACCGTAAGAGTACTTCCGGGTGTTGTTTCTCCTTGGGATCTGCTTCGATATCCTGGATGAGCAGGAAACAAAAGTTGGTGGCTTTGAGCACCACCGAAGCAGGATATATTGTTGCTAGCATAACCTCGTGTGAGGCAGTCTCATTGCGAAAGCTCTTCAGTGAACTGTTTGGATATACATTGGATACCACTGTGATTCTCTGTAACAACCAGAGGTGGGATTCGATTATTGAGGAATCCCATATTCGTCAATTGCTCTAACAAACAGGCATCATCTGGGATATGGTAAGTCGATGAGAAAGGAAGCTCCATCACATTAAGATGATGTACAGGTTGATACACCTTGTCAAAGCCGCGAGGAAAGATCTAATCTGTGATTTTCCCAAACGACTTGGAGTCAGCAAGAAACCCTTGTACAAGGGCCCTACATGTTGCATACATTGAGCTTTGGGAGCTCTGAGGGCTTGCGGTTCCTACTAGAGAAACATATGACCACAGGGTGACTCACCCTCCCCTAGTGGTGCACACTGGAACAACATGATTCGCTCTCTTGTGGGACAAGATGATTCGCTCTCTTGTGGAACAGGATGATTCGCTCTCCTGTGTAGCAGGATTGATGTGTTCTCCTGTGAGGCCTGGATTGATGTGTTCTCCATGGCAGCCTGGATTGATGTGTTCTCCATGGAAATTGTAGCAGGATTGATGTGTTGTCCTGTGAGGCCTGGATTGATGTGTTCTCCATGGCAATTGTAGCAGGATTGATGTGTTCTCCATGGAAATTGTAGCAGGATTGATGTGTTCTCCTATGAGGACAGGATTGATTAGTTCTACTATCTAGGCATCCTACCCATGCAGTCTGGGACTCATGGGAAATACCTCTCATCTGATCAATGAGCAGGGAAATGAAGTTAGGGACCATAGTAGTACCGATGGACGCATCGTTGTAACTACCATACTCCCTACGCTAGGATGACCTCCATTGATTTGGGATCAATGATACTGGTCTGGGACCAGTGGTAGGAGTTGTACCATACTATGACCCTGACTTTGGGTCAATTAAGACTGGTCTGGGATTAGTGGTACATACTCTAAGACTGACTTTGAGTCAGTGGAGGATGATATTGGTCTGGGACCATTGGAGTTGTACTCACTATGACACTGGCTTTGGGTTGGTTGAGACTGGTCTGGGACCAGTGGTACATACTCTGAGACTGACTTTGAGTTAGTATGATACATCCTCGATCATTTCTTCTTCTTCATAATTCAGACAAAAGCAGAGCAGAACAGAACAATGCAAGCGTAGAGCAGAACAGAGAAAAACAGTACAGATCAGTGTAGGGAAAAACAAGACAAAGCAGAACAGGAAGAATAGAGCAGGGCAGGGCAAGGGTCAGGTTGTACAGGGCAGTGCATTTGATAGATGAACAGTAACGACCGATAGACAGATTGCAGATGAAGTTCTCCATGGTTGAGAGGGAGTGTTAAAATTGGCAACCAGGGAAAAACTTCATGTGGGTCATCTTATTCATGGCTTATAATATTTTTATTAGATTCCCCTCATCGAGAGGTGTAGGATTGATATAAAGATCATCTGATTCCGATAAGTATTCATGGAGATATGAATTTATTTTGATTATGGAATTATTATCAAGCCGACCTACAACTTATGTAGGCTCAGAAGCCCAACAGTCACATCTATTCACCCACCAACGTTGTGTATAAATATAAGAGAAATTTTCCTCATTTGGACTCACTCATCTCATCACATCTCTCTCTCTCTACTACGCAGATATGAGTCTCTTCTCTACTGCGCTGAAATGGGTCTCTCTCTCACACACATGTGAAGCCGGAAGCTGTTGAATTTGAAGTTGCAAATGCAGAAGTAAAGATTGACTTGCGTGGCCTAAAACATCTCCTCATCTGAACCGCACTGTAGGTTCATCTGAACCTCCTCTGAAAGCCACAACTTTTGGTGGTGGAATGAAGTCAATCCGACGAACGGTTTGTAAGATATCGACTGCCCTAGTTTGAAGCCGGAAACTGCTAAAACTGAAGCTGCAACTGCAGAAGTAAAGATTGACTTGCGTGGCCTAGAAGATCTCCTCATCTGAACTGCGTTGTAGGTTCATCTGAACCTCCTCTGGAAGCTGAAACGTTTGGTGGTGGAATGAATTCAATCCGACGAACGGTTTGCAAGATATCGACTGCCCTAGTTTGAAGCCAGAAACTGATGAAACTGAAGCTGAAATTGCAGAAGTAAAGATTGACTTGCATGGCCTAGAAGATATCCTCATCTAAACTGCACTGTAGGTTCGTTTGAACCTCCTCTAGAAGTTGAAACTTTTGGTGGTGGAATGAAGTCAATCCGACTGTCGGTTTGTGAGATATGGTCTGCCCTAGTTTGATAATGAAGCCGCTAATGTTGATGCTACTGATTTAGGGTTTGCTATTGCTAATATGAATCAGATTTATTGTACTATTTCTCTCTGATGAATTATTGAAGATAAAAGAACATTTCATCAAAGGGTTTCCCCACACATTGTGGAGTTTGTCCCTGGCTAGCCGCCACATCTTGTGTCTCTTGTCTTGGCTTGTTTTCTGTCGATCGTTTAATGTTCTATCTGCACTTTACTTTATGTACATGTGATTGCTAATCGGTGGAATATAATAAGAAAAAGAAGTAAACTATTATAAGAATAGAACATATCATAACTTAACATGGAGACCATCTAACTCATCTCTGCCCTAAGATTGAAGACACTCAGCGCTTGTTAGGACATCAAGGGACTTCTAGTTCTCAAGCTGTGTTAACCAACCCGTTTCCCCAAGGGCAGCAACTTCTTGCTAGCACGAGTTCAAACCCTGGAACCTCCGCTAGGGGCAACCAGGAAGGGGAAAAATCGTCAAATGTTTTCATGATGGGTTCTAATTTCCATGTGGCTACTCGGTCACGTGATTATGGTGAAGCCGAAACTTCCAAGGACAAGACTGTTCCCGAAAGTACTGACCTTCATACTGAGCGACCCCCTGTCGAGACTATACCACGTATACCGAAAGGTTCCGCTAAACGCGCGACAATTAATCCTAATGCTAGGGCCGCCCAGAATTACTCCATTGTGGATGATCTGGCTCAGAGTCCGTGCACCATGTCTGCTTTAGAGGTTCTCCAGTCGTGTCTGGCTCATAGAAGTGCTTTACTCTCCGCAATTGGAGCATTCGATCCAGCCAACTCTTTAGTGCTCACTTTTGACATGTTAAATGTCAAAAAGCGACTCCCTCATCATATGGATTTCCAAATAAAGTCCACATACCGAAAAATCAATATTTTTCGCACCGTTATAGATGAAGGAGCTTCCACATGCGTTATGTCGATGTCATGCTGGAAGGCTATTGGATCGCCTTTGGCTGTTCTTTCACCCACCATCTTGATTGCATTTGATGGTCATTCTCATAAGCCGCATGGGATTATCCCAACCTTTCCTATATTTGTTGGAGGGAAGGTAGTCAATATTGAAGTAGAAGTCATAGATGCTAACCTAGACTATAATCTCCTATTAGGAAGGAATTGGGTATACGAGATGGATGCCATTGTTTCGACTCTGTTTCCTGTCATTTGCTTTCCTCATGAGGGGAAAATCGTTAAGGTTGACCAATTGGACTATTGTCCAGTTGATCCTCAAGCAAGCTCTGACTCTACTGTTCCTTGAGTGGATAACCCTCGCCCGCCTACTGAGAATTTAGGAGTAGGGATGTATTCCTCATTGATGGGTACATTTTATCTTCCCTCTCCTTTCGCTAAAATCAATGCTATTTCATCTTCTAAGGAGTCTCCTCGAGAAGAGTTCTTTCAAACTCATTATTTTTCAGACCCTTGGACCTTGCCTTCACCTACGACTACATTAGTTGAAGGACAAGTAAATGGAATGGCATTCCCTATATCTGCAGCTGAGCTTAGATATTAGTCTATCGTAGACTCTGCAGAAAACCATTCTACTCCTTTTTCTGAAGAGGAGTTAGATGGTCATGTGGCCCCAGCTTGGAGCCTTGATTCTACCTCTGCCTTGGACTGCTTAGATTCAGTTTTACCTTCTGAAAAACCAATCCTCGAAGTAATGATGGATATAGATCGACCTTGGGAAGACTTACACAATCGTTCATACTTTCTTCCTCCATTGCAGGAAGTAGAATCTAGGTTTTCTGAGCTCCTCACTAGTGATGATTGTATGGTGTCAAACCCTTTGGCTCCAGCACACATTCGTGTCGAAGGTAATATGTCGGTAATTTAAAAAACGATACCTATAAACATCTCTAGGGAACCTAGGGTCATCGAGAATATCTTCATCGGAATTGAGTGTTCCCCTAAAGAAATTCAAATATACACTGACCTTTTCAAGGAATATCGTGATGTATTTGCTTGGTCTTATGAAGAAATGCCTGGCATTGATCCTTCCATAGTTCAACATGAGATCAAGACGTATGAAAACGCGAAACCGGTTCATCAAAGGCTTCTGCCGGTTAACCCTAGGAAAGCAGCAGCAATCAAAGTTGAGGTTGAGAAGCTGCTAAGGGCGGGTTTTATATACCATGTTCCTCTTAATGATTGGTTTCTAATCCAGTCCCTGTGGATAAAAAACAAGGAACAATTTGAGTATGCATCAATTTTAGGGACCTAAACAAGGCTTGTCCGAAAGATAATTACCCCACGCCATTCATTGATCAAATTATCGACGAGTGTGCGGGTAATGAAATTTTTTCCTTCATGGATGGTGTTTCGGGTTATAATCAAATTTCTATCCGTCCTGAAGATCAACATAAGACAGCTTTTATATGTCCCTAGGGTACCTTTCCATATAGAAAGATGCCTTTTGGTCTTAAAAATGTTGGAGCCACTTTTCAGCGGGCCATGTCATATGCTTTCCATGACATCAAACATGTCATCGAGGCATACTTGGATGATCTCGCTGCTCGTTCTCGAAAGAGAACTGATCATCCTAGTCATCTTTGATTGGTTTTTGAACGATGTCGTTTTTATAAAATCCGGTTGAATCCCAACAAGTGCGTTTTCGCGGTTACGTCCGGTCGGTTGTTAAGGTTCATCGTGTCCAACAAAGGGATTTGGGTTGATCCCTTCAAGGTTGAGGCAATAGTTCAGTTGCCTCCCCCGTCCTCAATTCGACAACTTCAAAGTCTTCAAGGGAAGGCTAATTTCTTAAGACGGTTTATAGAAAACTATGTCGAGATCACTAAAGGGTTTATGCATTTGCTACGGAAAGGAGTTCCATTTGTGTGGGATGACTTTGCGCAGCGGTCGTTTGATGCTTTGAAAAAGGCATTAGTCTCTGCCTCGCTTTTGAGTCCACCGGATTATGGTAGAGACTTCCTTTTATATCTCGCTGCAGCAGAATCAACCATTGGTATGGTTCTCGTTCAGGAAGACAATGCTCTCGCTGAGCATGTGATTTATTATTTGAACCGAGGCTTAATAGGTCCTGAACTTTGCTATTCTCCGGTTGAGAAGTTGGCCTTGATAGCTGTTCACGCTGTGCAGAGGCTCTGTCATTATATCCTGCTATGAAAAACTTTTTTCTTAGCGGTGGTCAATCCATTTCAATTTGTCCTCAGTAGGCGAGTGATTGCGGGTAAATATAATAGATGGATAGTCATTTTGCATGAATTCGATCTCGAGTTCTTGTCTGCCAAGTCTAAGAAATCCATGGTTTTCGCGGAGCTAATTTATGAGCTTCCTTGTGGAGAGGATACTGTTTATGAGGAAATTTTTCCCGACGAACATTTATTCCTCATCTCTTCACTCGACCCTTGGTATGGAGATATCATTGTCTATCTATAGACTTCGAAGTTTCCCTATACTTTCTCCAAGGATGAACATTGAAAATTACATCACCTGGCTAAAAACTATGTTATCATTGGTGACACATTATACCGTCGAGGGGTTGATTCCATCCTTCGGCGCTGTTTAACCTTAGAGGAAGCAGAGTTTGTGCTCAATGATTGCCACAGTGGAGCTTGTGGTGGTGATCTATCAGGGCTTGCTACAGCCCAGCGCATCTTACGTGCCAGCTACTTTTGGCCTTCACTCTTTAAAGACTGTGTGGAAGCAGTCAAACGCTGTCACCCGTGTCAAATTTTTACTCGGAAGATGCACGCGCATCCAACTCCTCTTTTTCCCGTTGTCACCGTTGGTCCCTTTACTAAGTGGGGTATTGATTTTACAACTTGTAATCTGCCTTCAACGGCGAATCACAAGTACATTATCGTGGATGTAGACTACTTTACGAAGTGCGCTGAGGCCATGCCTACTTATAAGAATGATAGTGACACGGCAGCTTCATTTCTTTTCAATTAGGTTATTTCAAGATTCAGTATCCCAAGAGAGATTGTCACTGACCATGGCAATCATTTCCAAAATCAACTGATGCTCGAATTGGCTCTTAAATTAGGTTTCCGCCACGAGCATTCGTCCCCTTATTATCCTCAAGCCAATGGACAGGTCGAGGTAGTCAATAAAACTCTTAAGACAATACTCCAATGGACAATCGATAAAAATCGGTCCAATTGGCACATAATGTTGTATTCGGCTCTTTGGGCATACCTAACCTCCATAAAAACGACTACTGGTTTTACTCCTTTTCAGTTGGTTTATGGGATGGAATCTATCTTTCCGGTTGAATGTGAAATTCCATCTCTTAAGTTGGTTGTTGAGCTCCTTCCTGAGACTTCGAGTCTCGAAGAGCGCCTAATTCACTTGGAACACCTCGATGAGCAGCGTCGAGATGTCGCCACGGTGAATGAGGCTCACAAGAAAAGGGTTAAAACACAGTATGATAAGTCTATCCGTCCCCGAGTCTTTGCTGAAGGTGACCTTGTCTTGGTCTATGACCAAGTTAAGGACACCTTGGGGGCAGGCAAATTTAAGCCTATGCGGTACGGTCCTTTCATTATTAAACGAGTTTTAGAAAAAGGGTCGTATGAGTTAATCGACTTTGAAGGAAACAAGCTGGCGGAGCCCCGAAACTTGCTCTACCTAAAGAAGTACTTTGCTTAGTTTTGGCTAGGCAATGGCTTCTTTGTATTTTATGTACATATATCGTCGAGAGTTTTTTGATATCAGTACTTTTTGATCTTCTCTGGCAGGTGTTGATGGATTATTTGGTCTATTTTGGGTTCGCCGATGGTGCTAGTCGGCACACTCGGAATCTTTCTTCCGCAGCTTGGGTACTCTATTATCCAACTGGTCAATTGATGGCATCAAGAGGCATGTGCATCGGTCTTGCTTCAAACAATATGGCTGAGTATACTGCTGTTATTAATTTATTATGCGAGGCAATCTCTCATGGGATCGACTCGTTGGTAGTGTATCTTGATTCTCAATTGATAGTGTCTCAATTAAATAACATTTTTCAGGTACGGGATCCATCTTTATATCGCCAGTATTTAAGGGTGAGGTCGTTGCAAAGATCATTTATTTATATTAATTATTTTCACATTCCAAGATCTCATAATTGGTTACCTGATTCTATCGCTAATTAGGCATTAGACTGGCACATCAATCATTCATCATAATAAAATCAAGCATCAAAAAGTCAAACTGTATATATATATATCGTAAAACATCTCGAGTGTACATATGTGTGTCCAAAAAATATACAAAATTGGGACTCAAATGCCCATAATCATGTCCGGCATATCTAATGCCTCGGCTCAAGATGAGCGTCTAAGTATGTCACTATAACATTCGCCACACGTCAAAAAATGCGAACCCAGTCACGTGGCATGCCAACAACATGACGCTGCATATCCTCAGGAAGGTCCTCTATGACGTCCATCGGTAATCGGCAGCTCAATCTCGCCAAGTGTCGCTGGACGTTGTTTAGAGTCCGTTTTGTATCAGCAGCCGCCTCTTCGGCTCCTCGGCCGTGCCATCCATGCCGCGGGAATCCATCTGGTCGTACCGGCCCGATGTCTGGAACATGATCATCATATCAGTCATTTGAATCTCATCAAAAAATATTTTTCAAAATTCATCATTATATTTGAAACATCCAAAAAATCATAAAATAAAATAAAAAATCTTACCAATCTCAACCCATGCTGCATTCAGTGGTAACGCTAGATCAGGATCGCCTCGGAAATCCAACCCAGCATAGGGGTAGTCATCCACAGCGATGATCTGCTGATCCCACTAGGTGAAGAAGTCATTGTCGAACCTCCCAACCCCCCAGACGTTTCATCAGATCAGCCCACCGGCCCATGCATGGATCGCGTGGGGTGCCGATGGAAACTGCTACCCTAGGGCGGAGTGCGGGAACCTTCTCAAAAAAGAAAGTACAAAAGATGCTCCCATATCCAAAATTTTTAGTCTAACCCCTCCTGATAGAAGTGAGCTAGCTCTTCATGTTGGCTAGAAGAGGATTATACCAGTCGAACACAGTAGTGAGATAGTCAACTGCCACGCTCATGTTTTGCCATGATGCCTGATGCAGAGAGGATGATCCGTTCACTCGAGCCATGGTGAACAGGATTATCCTAAGTGATAAACTCGCCACATGTGTGATGGAAATCTCGCTCCCAACCTTCTTGGGATGTCCCGGGTAGTATATCTGTACATAGTCCTCTATCGAGAGGCCACTCCGTGTCCTGCCCTGGGACTGTAATACCTCTCCCCTTCGGGAAAGGCCCATGATAAAATAGATATCCTCCATTTCTACCCTGAGCGGCATTTGATCGATCATAAAAGCTTCCTCATCGACATCCCAATAATCAATGAGCATCTCAAGCAAACGTGTGTTCGCTTTCATATTTGGCAATTTGAAAAATTTAAGCAAACCGCATCCCCGTAGGGCATCTAATGCTTCTGGACTGTTCATAACTTCATTGTCTACCGTTGCGTGCTCTCTTTCACGCCACGTGACAGGAATCCTGAGGAAAAATCGATTTAAGACCGTTAGTTTTCGTTTAAAAATGGCAATCTAAGTATAAGAGTTACCTGAAGGTTTTTGACAAATTTGAACGGTTGAATCTGGCTGTGGGAATTTTGCTCCTTTTGCTCCAAATCCTTTGCTCTCAAACTCAAATGGTAAAAATGGTGAGTCCAAAATGCTTTTTATAAGTTTTGAAAATGAAAAAAAAATTCAAAATTTTATTTTGTTTGGCCTCATGTGACTTTTAACTTGGGAGCTTGGAATGCCGATATTGGTCTATTTTTCAGGACATTTTGGACGTTTTTTAGTTTCGAGATGGTTCCATGACTGCTGACCCATCATGGTAGGTATTTTGTTCTCTCTAGCATATAGGTTAGGGACACCATTTTTCCGTTGCATTATGCATACTAGCCTCCATTTGACCGATACATCTGCCATAGGGTCGATCCCATCGTGTTATGGTTCGTAAGCCATCTTCACTCGCCGATTCTTTAAATCATGACACGATGGTAGAGCCATCCTTTACATGGGCATCCTAGTTAGCACCTCACTGACATTTGTTTCTCATGCTGCTCCGATTTGAGTAGGCTCAGGAGTCCTCTGTAGTCCCGCCATGACTTATGCATTGAAGACTCATTCCTCTTAGCTTCCCCGCTTCGTTCTGGCCTTATACCCTAGAGGCTCCTTTGTGTTGAGTTGTACTACTGCATTGCATGTTGACCACTTGCACCTTTTGGCCTAGAGCCAGCTTCACTTGGACTCGTGTTTAAGCCAACTTTTGACTATGACGTCTGCAAAATCAACCTTGCATACCTTTGACTTTTGCAGCTTGACACACCTTGACCCTTGGAAGGAACATACCTTTGAGTGTCACTGACCAGTTTTCACCTCCCTGCATTGAGCATAGGAACGTTCCTTTCCTAGGAACTAGATCATCTATTTCACCGACACTCGTTCTTTCCACTGTACCATAGCATTCTTTTATTCTTTTTCTGGCTTAACAGAAAAAGATAAAAAAATTAAATATCCCAAAAAGAGCGGGAACGGGACATTATTTCCATTTATTGTTGGCAACTAGAGTCAGTCGTGTCGCCCTTGAACAAAGCACTCAAAACAAAGTCTCCTCCATATGGGTGAGATTTAGTTTGACTTAGGTACGCCATAACCTTGTTATTGAGTCAGTTCTCCACTGATTGGTTATCTCTTCCAATCATATGGAGGGTTCGTTTGTGCCTCCTGCATGGCGAACTTATACAGAGTCATCATATGCTGCCACATAGTCACATTGAGTAATGCTTTTGTTCAAGGGAAGTTAGCCTGATTCGGCCTCTCTGCGGTGTCTCTTGACTCATTTTTCAGTCGGCCATCCCTGGTTTTCAGTGTCATGTCTATCATCACATCAGTTATATTGGTCCTTTACTCGTGCTGGTTTGAGAAGGTCCCCATTGATTTCTTGCTGGCAGGTCTTGTCCTTATCGACGACGACATCTTGCTCTGAGGACAGGCCTAGAGCTGCACCCTGGCCCTATTTTCATTATTGATAGGTTACCTTGTGCTCAGCATCAATCAGTATCATGGGTCTTTGACTGAGTGGTTTCCCTTGTGTTTGACATCAGCTTACATTATCACACATTGGGATTCGTGCAATACCTTGGTTTCCATTTGACCCTATTGGTGGATACCTCGCCTCTGTGTCAGCGTTCATTATTGGTTGGTTCAGAGGGTTTCTGCCGTGCGCTAGCCACATCTTGTGTACGCCAGAAATGTACTTCGGTTGGGTTACTACATCTTTTTCATCTGATTCCTTCCACATTATTGGCCTATGGGTTACACTCACACTAGATTGATGAAGGATGCCTTAATGCCTTCCTTCTAGTGGAACTTTCCGTATCGACTCTGACTCATTGCTCTAGGGAAAAGATCTAGAGTCCATTTGGCAGTACCTTGGGGTTTGCAGTCATTAGTGGCAGATCCTTCGCTATCGACAGTGGGAAACCATCATTGTCTCCTGATTGATAAATTCTTACAGGTGTTTGACTCCAACTCATCTATTCACACTTGTTAGATTGTACTAGGTACCTTGATGCTCATTATCATTATCGGTGAGTAGTCTCGCGTTTGTTAACGGTATACATCAATGACTAGTAATCAAACAATTTCTCAAATGGTCAACTTCAGATCAGTTATTTCCATGGTGTAGAAATGTACCACGGCAGTTGGTGAAGACCTCAGGTTGTATCAACATTCATTGGTTCACTTGACAGTTGCTCCTATTCCTACTAGTTGATACCACTCCACTTTATATGTTGCAGTCAGACATGGCGACATTCTATATGCTGGCACCTGAGTTTGCAATGTAGTACCATCCTATTCCATCATGTTCAATTGGTAACTTTTGGGGATCAGTCTTTGATATCAGTGATCCGTTGCATCTTTCAGCATCATTGACAGTCTTATATGTGATATTCAGGCATGTACTTGTTCATTATGATCAGATGATCCATTATGTATCTTTCAGTCATCTATACTTGTATACTTAGTGGATCCATTTGTACTTGATATGTGGACATGCTTTAATTTTCTTGAGCATGGGTATGCCCGCCTCAGACAATGTTTCTTTCTGATCTCCTTTGGTGGCTTGGCAGGCTGAATTCTGGTGAAGTCCTCCTCGGTTTTTCACAGACTTCCTTTCCATGTACTCGCATAATATATTTCGGCCATCATGTACCCCTTCTGACCTCATATATTAGGGGGCATCTTTTATAGCTCCAAATCTCACTCTTATGGTTTGTGATGCTGTACTCATGGCCTAGGGCAACCCCTCCTTCCAGACCTGGTCCTAAAATTTAAAAAACAGTGTTTTATCCCTTATACGCGACATTACCCTAAGTTAAACACGTGTATACGCGGGTATGTGTATAGCCAACCCACGTGTATGTATTAAAATACTTAAAAAAATATAACACTCCTTATTTTCGGGTGGAGATCGCGGGTTTTACCTACTGATCACCTGTTAGTGCCCGTGGCCCAACTGTTCCCAACCAACTCCTAACTAAAAAAATACTTTGGAGATGGTATAAAAGGACCTCAAAGGGAAGGCCTAAGGGGGGAGAGAAGAGAGAGAAAGGTTATTACGCTGAGATTCTTCCCTTGACTAGGTCTGAAGTCCCTTGTGCCTTCTGCACTTCCCCCATTTTGTACAGGAAACCTTTGTTTCCTTGTGTGTTGATGTTCATCCACTATTTATGACATCATGGAGAGAGTCATGGAAGGAGTTTGTTAGAGGCTTGAGGCTGGAATGGATCTGGAAGGAAGCTTTGCTTGGAGCCTGCTGAAGGTGACTCAGGTGAAAATATTCCTTTTTAATGTACTTTATTTGTCTATAATAAAAGAAACACATGTCTTGGTTCCCGAAATGAATCTTCTTTATGTTAATGATATTCATGTTTAGAATTCATATGTAAATGGTGGTTTAGATTTCATAACTAACTACCTTTCTTTATAACATGAAGATGGTTTCTTTATAAGTTTTTGTCCATGTACTGCTGTGCCCTTTGAATTGTTTGTTTTGTAGGAAAAAAGAGAAGAAGGGAACTCCAAGAAGGGTTTGGACCCTAAGGCCCTTCTCAAACGTAGGACCAAAGGTACGTACCATTATCATAGAATTTGCTTACAATAGCATAATGGTTGTATGAATGCATGTTTCTTTGAATAGATAACTTTCAGTCTGCTAGGGTTTCAACCCAAAAAGCCCTAGGGGAACATTTCCCTCTATCACTAGCTCCGTTAGTGGAGAAGCCAAGGTGGGTTACAATACTTTCCAAGCCTTCTTCAAGACAGTCTTAGTAGAAGCTTGACTGACTAAAATCCCTTACAATGAGTTATGAGGGACTATTTCTAGAAAAGGGTGGGGTGACCCTTGACATTCCTGTTTGTGATAGTTCAACTACCCTCATGACTCTTCACCTACTCTATGACTATTACGTCCAACTATGGACACTTGGCTTACACTTGACATGACTCAACGTTACAATGGACATGTACTCATGTGAGACAACGTGGCTTGAGCAAGCCAAGCAAGACATCACTAAAAATCAGTTCATTGTGGTGAGACCAACTCTTTCACATGCTTGTGATGGTGAAGGTGATGAGCTGATGCCAAGGTTGGTTGTCTGTGATGGTGTGCATGCACCTCATGGTGACATCTTACTAAAGCGAACTCTTGCCTCCATTGAAATCGGTGCATTGGTTCGGTGACTTCATCCAACTCGTCTGCTAACATGTGCATGGTTTTCTTGGATGCGGCTGAACTGGCAACACACTGATGCATAGTGTTCGTGCTAATCTTCAAGTGTGTGGTGGTGGTCATGCACATCAACTTTCCGAAGTACATGTTCAGCACCAGTTGGACTTCTTCTTGTATTTTCCTAGGTGAGTGTGTTGAGTGGGTTGGATTGCATGCATGTGCTCAATGACATGCATGATTCTGAATCCCTTGCATATGATCAACAACACTTCTCACCATGTCTTATCTATGTCAGCTGCTGAGATGGATCTTTAACTTGTACATGCACATTTTCATCAGTGAGTTCATGTTGCACTCACTGCTGTTCCTGTTCCTGCTACAACTCATTCGTCTTTCTATGTAGCTTCATGTTCTTCCCGAGTTGCTGCTTCAAGACATGAAACTCCTTTTTTCCATCTTCTTCCTTCGTTCAATCTTCATGTTGTGCCATCAATTCATAGCCAGAGTCTCCAAAGTTGCTTTCTTCATCAATGGACCTGCTTGAGCTTGCAACCTTGTTCCGCCTTCGTGTTGACAACAACCCTCCTCTTGAAATTGTTGCATTTGGTATGCTATATTTATTTTATGTTCATGATGTTGATCGCTATGATGTTGTTGTTGTCATATCTTGATGTCCTTGTCTACGAACAAGTTGATGTCTACGTGGGTAGGCAAGTCCATGGACACTTGATCAACTGCATCCCCAGGTGTGCTATGAATAGTGTATTCATATCTACTTTCCTAGAAAACATTGTACATGTAATACTGAGAGGAAGATGAACACTTGGGATACCTGGAGACATGGAAACATTCATGGCAAGAAATCTGTTAGTCGAAAACAAAAATGAACATGAGAATTGGCTTGCAACATACCTGGGTGCAAGAACATGAAGGTTGCACAATTTTGGCCGGGAGGTCGAGAGACCGACTACCAAGAGTGCACAAGGCATGGTCTAGGATGTTGGGAGATTGGATGACTACTGGGACTATGCAATGCATAGTCCATTTTGGCCTCTCACTACTAGGATTGCACAATGCACAATTCGAGCTGGGAAGGACTGTTGGTGTAGGGACATATTTGCGCAATTTCTTGGGCCAAGAAACCATTGTCCTCCAGAAATGTGCCAAACATTATTGGAGGCTAGTGCTGGGTAGGAATGCACAAATCTGGAGAGGAAGGCAAGCCTTCCTCTCCCAGATTGCCCAATGCAGCCTTGGTGATGGAAGAGCCTAGGCCAAGGTTGGCCCGACTCGCCGAAGGGCAACTGAAAGCAAGTAAGTCAGTGAATGCACGACAACACTAAGTGATAGTAGAAGTGATTAAAAGTGTATGTAAAACATGAATGAAAGATTAACCAAATAGAGCAACATGCATGTGGGTGAGGAAATTCGTTGGTTGGGCAAACGTTCGTGCAAAACAATTTCATGCATGCAACAATAGTGAGATAGCAACAAAAACTGAAATAGAGCTAATACAAGATAGTATATATGTAAATGACAACAAGCATTCAAATAAATCAAGCAAACAATATTACCACAAGAGAAAACACAAAAAGTGATAAAAATGCAGCACAAGGCATGGGAAGTGAGCTTACCCCAAAACAACTGAGTTGAATGTGCCGACTCCTCCTAGATGTGATGAGATATGTCAAAGCTGCAAGGTTGATGTGAGGAATGCAATCTGCACCATCCAATTGATGAGTTCTGATAACATTGAGGTTGTGACGTGCATGCCACGAATCTAGGGGAAGCGACACTTGGTGGGTGGTTTCGAAATTTCTCCTTGCATGTAACGTCCAACTGCTAAACATAGATCCCTAAAACAATGGATGTCTTTGCATGCTACCTTAGGAGAAGAAACCCATGCATGCAAGTCTATTTTGCTCAGTCCCAGAGGGAACCAGTCAACTTAGCTGCACATGAAAGAGACTGCTCGACTGCTGGAGAAAAATGCACATTTTCGATTGGGAGTTGGGATGGCTGTCTAGGATATTTGCGCAATTTCTGAGCAGAGAAACTAATTGTTTCCTAGATTTGCGCAAATTATGGGCTGAGTAGCCTTGTTGGGGAAATTTGTGCAAATCTTGCTGGGAGTGTTGGTAGGCAGGATTGTGCAATCCTAGACTCCAGCAGGCTGCCAGAGAGTATTTCACAATTTCTGGAGGGAAGGTTGGTTGCCCTCCAGAAATGCGCAATTTTCAAGGGAAGCTGCTCAGTCTGCATCTAGACCAAGTCTAGGTGAATAGCCTGTGAGGGGAATGGATGAAGCTGTGACCGATAGGCTGCCTTTGTGCAAGAAAGGCACTAAAACTTGTGAACTTGATGCAGCAAGGCAAGCTACTGTGAAGGTTGGAAGGGAGGATCCAAAACAAGGCTAAGGAAAAATTTTGGAGGGTGGTTGTAGCCGCTACAACATGTAGCTGATAGCATCTCCCTTGAAAATAGGAGTGATTTCCTCCTTGATCTCAAAAATTGTGGATCTTGTCCTCCTTGAGCTTCTCATGCACTTGGAGCTACTCGGCTGTTAGTGAATTCGAGCTTGTGAGTGAGGATTTGGTGATATCAAGCCAAGTTAGATAGTTAAGGAAGTGGAAAAGCCTCATTAGAGTCCCTCATGATTGTCTTCGTCAAGCCCTTGCATTGTAAATTCCTTAAAAATCCTTCTTTTCATGGAATTTAATCACATCAGGTGACATACTATGACAAACACATTTTACGCTTTGCACTAAGCATATTATAATAAAAAATGTGAATAAATGTGAGAAAATGATAGTTTTAATGCTGGAGGATAGCATAATGAACTTAAAGATATACTTATTGATGAGACTCATCATCACCCCCTTGCTGAAGGTGTTGCTTATCCTCTGAGCAACTGACTCATCCACATGGAGCTCATTCATGGCCTTAGTGGCTTATCTAACATTCCAAGGCACCTCAGTTGGTGTGCCCTCCTATGGATAAAAACTTGCATTTGTCTCTATCTTTGTCCATACCTTTTGTTCCTCTACCTGGTTTCATTATTCTTATAAGCCCAACAACAAAGGTGGACTAATTTTGATTCCTATCCATTTGATTTTCATTCTTTGCAAGATTATTTTGTACAATGGAGTTCTTTCCAAGGCATTCATTAGCCTTTCAGGAGAGTGATACTCTTTGATTTATAGACTATGGGGTAAAGCATGCCATCCTTATCTGACAAGCTTGTAGATTCTCTTTTCCTAACATAATAAGAGTGTCCTCAAAAAATTAGAATGGATTTGGGTAAAAGCATGTTAATGTGTATCACTTTTTCCCTTTTTGTGGCAAAGAAGTTTTATAAAAATAAATGGAGTTGGAATGTTTACTCTTAAATTTACAAAATCATCAAAAATTAGGTGGTGGCAAAAGAAGACAAAACATGTCAATTTAAATTCAACTTCATGTCATATTTTTTCTAAAATTTAATATATAATTTTTATCTAATTTATTCATTTTCTTTAAAAGATATCATTAATATTTTACATAAATTTTTAAGTAGTGACAAAACCGCGACCCCCCATTTCTCTATTGATTTATGTTTTTTAATTCCAATTTCTTTAAGAGATGTGTTGTAAACATTCTAAAGATTGCTAAAAAAACTTAAAAATAAAAAGTAAGCATATTTTTTAATTATTATTAAAATACTAGTAAAAATGTTCATATTTTCGTATATACAAAACCGAGACCCAAGAAACTACCCTTTCAAGTTTATAAAATCAATTTTTTTTAATAGAAATTTGAAAATAACATATAACAAAATGTTAAAATTATTTTTTGAAAATTTTAAAATATATTTTATATTTTTTATAATAAAATTTTTAATTATGATTATAATAATGTATTTTATATTATTAAAAATATAATATATAAAATTATTTGTTTAGAAATTCTACTTCTATTTTTATATATATTTTTAAAGAGTCTTAACATTTCATTTAACTTTACATAAAGTTATTTATATTTTGTGAGTAATTAACCATAGTATTTACCAATATTTACTATCAGTTAACTTATTTGAAAATTTAGTATTTACTTTTTATAACATTATTTATATTTTCTAAACCCATTAAATAGATTCACTATGGATTTTACCAAAATTTATTGTGAGTTAGCTTTGTTACAAATTTAGCATTTATTTTTTATAATTAACAAGTATGAAACTCAACTCATTTAATTGATATTTTTATATTATTTTTTTTTTTATCTTTTTTTCATTTGAGTACTTTTTTTCTTTTGCCATATAATGAGACACATTAACATGCTTTTACCCATTTCTCTTGTGTTGCTATGTATCTAGGTGCTAAAACAAGATCAAAGGAAATAAGGTTATGATTGTTGATGACAACTTTAGGGCTTACTAGCTCTACTTTGATATACAAGGGTTCCTTCTCTTCTTTTGTCATTACCTTTTTCACTTCCTCAGCCCTTGCCTCTTCATGAGTCAACCAAGATGCTAATTCCATTAGTTGCATGTCTCCCAATCTTGAATTTGGATCCCATAAATTTAGATATGTTAGAATGAAATTGTGCATATAGAATTCAACTACCTTTGCCCTATCTTCTATACGAGCTTGTTTGCAAAACTCAATAAATTTCCTGTAGTCTTGAAAAGGCAAAGATCCATATTGTGCTAGTATCTTAATTTTGAATTGCAACCATTTTTCCTTGAGGAAAAGAGAATAGGATTTTGATGGCTTCCTGCACTGTATGGATTCCATAGAGAGACTTTCCATAATGGCAAGTCATGTATCTTTCTCTTGTAGTTGCTCTCTCAACCTTCCCTTTTCCAGTCTATAGCTGCTCCCTCATAATTGGCTCTCTTATTTTGAAATGACTCAATTCCTTTCCCATTTCAATGACTTTCTCCTCCATGAGGCCCACATATTCTACATTCTTAGATTTAGCAATTTTCATCCACCTATTTTTTTTTCCTCTCTCTATTTTAAACTCATAGAGGAGTGGGATATCAAACTTTTCAGGTACGATCCTTCCTCCCACAATAAATTTGTAATATCACCTCAATTTGGGTTGTGGATTAGGCTCTTAAAGCTCTTGGAGATATTTTTAATCTGCTTTTAAGTTGTCCTCTCCTCCCTATAGATTATTTTTCTACTCTTACAATATTCTATGTTTCTCTTGTAGTTTCACGTGTTTCTCTTGTAGCTCCTCTTTTTCTGCTTGCTCAAGGGAAACTTGTGTCTTGATTTTCTTGAAGGTCACTTCCCTAGTGGTGGGCCTTCTCTCATATGTCACAGGTGGTTTGATTTTTCCCTTAGGAGAGGTAATCTCCTCAAATTTTCCTTCACTAGGCCCCACTTCTCCCTTTTTATTGGGTGACTCCTCAATAGTGATAGGGACCTATGAAGGAGGCTATGGTTTCCACTACTTGGTCCTGATGCTTTTCCTTTTCTAAAATATATGGGACCTTGCCTCAGTTGCCTCCTTTTGGGCTTGACAAGAGTGCTCAATGTGGCTAATGTGGCAACCACTTCTTGCTCTGAATTCCTTGGAGAAAGACTTGTTTGATGTCCTTACTTCTCTTTTCCTTGGGATTTAGAAGTCTTCTCAGGGTTTCCTTTCTCTTCTATGCATTTCCCTTCTTCTTCTTCTTCCTTAATCTATACTTTTCTACTTTTTTTCCCATTTCTTCTTCTTCCTTAATCTATAATTCTTCTACTTTTGTTCCCATATCTTCTTCTTCCTCTGTTATGCTCACCTCTTCTTCTTTTTTCCTCCCCTACCTCTAGTGCTAGAGGTTGGTGTTTCTCCAGGTGTGATGGCTTGGTTTTCAATGAATAAATCCTTGTCCATGTCCACAAAATCAGTCCAAAGGATAGGGTTCCTTAAGTGGCTCAAAGAATCCATCACAATTAACTTGATGAGGCCATGGTGGGATAAGTGTTGATGCTTTCCTTCCCTCACCTTCTGGCTCATTTCAATGATTGAGTGTAGGAGGAAATGGGGAACACTAATTTCACTTTGAATCTTAACTCATGAAGTAACCTAAAATGATAGGCATATAACACACTGCATATCCCTTCACAAGATATATATTTGAGGATGTGATAAGCCACCTCATCCCAGGGGTATCGTAGGATTTCTCTTTTTTTTTGAAGAGTTCTTCTGTGAAAATCACATAAAGATATTTTTGTCGACGCGTTTTGAACCAACCAGTGTGGTTCATCGTCAGGACAAGTTGAATGAGCAGATCTGGCTTTGCACATTAAATAGATAGGGCATAATATCCAATGACCCAATTTTCTAGACAAGGTAACGGATAAAATGACAACAACTAGATTTGACCGGGAAACGGCTAGTTTGACTTTGATAAAGGGTAAAAACCTTAATTTATTTAAATAAGTTAATTTGGTTATTAACATTATTATTAAATAAATGTAAGTGGACCATTTTATAAATATATATTAGAATAAGTAAAATTAATATATTATCATAAAATAAATTAATTTCAAAAGGTTATTATAAATATTTAAAAATAGAGTGATCTATAAATATTTAATTAAATTTTAATATAAGTTAAAGGGACATATATAAATATATCTTAAAATAAATTAACTTAAAATTGTTAGAATAAGTCAAACATAAAATACATTAATTTAAAATTGTTAGATAACAAAGTTCTTATATAAACATTAGTTAGTTATAAAAGTTAAAAATAGAGTAATAGTTAATTATATTTTAATTAGAATATAAGTTAAAGGGAGATATATTTATAAATAGAAATTAAAATAAATTAATTTTATATTCATAGTCAAAGAGTTTTCAGAAATATGAATATCCAGTGTTAGAAAAATATTACAATATTAGAAATGAACTAATAGTCTATTTAAATAGTATATTAGTTTTAAATTAATTAATTATAAAATAGATTAATTTTAATTAATTTTATAAATTAATTCTAAAATAAATTAAGTTTAAATTAATCATCAAAGTGTTTTTAAATTAATAAATATTAGAGAATTCAAGTGTTAGAAAAATATTTTAACATATTTTTATAAATTAAAATGAAATTAATTTTATATTCATAGTTAAAAGAGTTTTTTAGAAATATAAATATAAAGTGTTAGAAAAAATTACAATATTAGAAATTAATTATTAGTCTATTTAAATAGTATATTAGTTTTAAATTAATTAATTATAAAATAGATTAATTTTTAATTTAATTTTATAAATTAATTATAAAATAAATTAAGTTTAAATTAATCATCAAAAAGTTTTTAAATGAATAAATATTAGACAATTCAAGTGTTAGAAAAATATTACCATAATAAAGATTAATTAAAAGCTTATTTAAGGGAGGGGAAGAAAGGAAGAGAATGACTAGGAGGAGAAGGCTGGGACCGAGCAACTACTAATCTTCCAGCATCCTCTCTATTGAGATTGTTCGGCCTTTTTTCTTTTTTTTTTGTTGAAGCAAGAGTAGGACCTTCTTTACCATTAAAAATATACAAAATTTACAAAAAGCCACTCTGAAAAGTGGCGAAGGAGATCTGCCCCCCAAAGGAACCGAGAACGGGCCAAGGCAAAAGACTCGGCACAAAAAACTTACCTTTCAACACATCAAAGCTAAACAGGAAAAAGCCAAAATTGAACCTAAGTAGTGGACGGACCAGAGCAAAAGATAAAAGGGCCCCACCGGCCCTCCAAGACATGGAGAGAACCGTGCCCCAAAGAAACCATACAACAAAGAGGGGCCCAT
Organism: Pinus tabuliformis; assembly: GCA_031772625.1. NCBI lineage: Eukaryota > Viridiplantae > Streptophyta > Pinopsida > Pinales > Pinaceae > Pinus > Pinus tabuliformis. The sequence continues at coordinate 787,426,396 of CM062813.1, read as the reverse complement.
GCAAAACCCGCCGAAAAAACAAAACTCTCACCAGAATCTACAGTGATGAACCATCGGGCCCTATCCAATGGCACCGAACAAAATCGCAAAGGAAAGAAGCACACCACTTCACTGGCATTGCCTCCAACCTGCTCAACCCATCGCCGTCGTTGATTTCCATAATTGGATCCAATAGTCAAATGACAAATCGCACCCACCAAGAATGCTAGATAATAGCGTGCGATGGGGGCCCCACCAATCTGCTCATTCGATCCTAAGCGTTGATTTTCCTCGCTCCATCGGACGGCTGAGCCGAAAATCGCGCACCTGAAGTCGTCGACCTTTAGGGAGCGGGGAGAGTGGTTTTTGGAACGGGCCCTCCACCACGTGTCATGCTCTCTATGGCATCGCTGCCAAAAAATTAAAACCACTTTTGACATAAAAGCGGTGCGATCACTTCGAACCCGCTCCAGAGGCGGTATTGACTTCAGCCATTGAAAAAATTGGGTGATGCGGAAGTTTTAGATGCTGCTTTCTTCAGTCAGGGAAACTCTGTCACCAGTCGCGGAGAATATTCCTGATCGTGGTCAACTTTGCCGCTAACCTTGGCTTACCTCCCATCGTGTACCTTTCTATCCAACCTTGTGAAGCCCTCTGACCGCTGTCCATTACTAGTTGGATTCTATCTTTTTGCTTCTATACTCTTCTTTGTCCTCCTCCACCTGGTTATGACAGAGTTTTTTCAGATTGCTCTGCACCATTGTGCTCCACCTCCTTAAAATTGCGTTGTCCTTGCAGTTGACACCTTGATTGGCTAGAATGTCCGCTAATTTGTTGGCCTTTCTCCTCACATGAATAAATCTGAGAGTACAAAGTTCCTGTAGATGTATTTGGATCCTGTGTAGAACTTGAGTTAACCTGCAGTGTTTTGTGACCTTTTTTAGCTCTGTTCCATTACTGATTCTCTTGGTTGCGTTTATAACTAACTCTGAATCCGCTTCTATTATGACATTTTGACAATCATTCTGTATCAAAAATTCTAGGCATTGTTCCAAGGCCATTAGTTCTGCCATGTTGTTAGTGGCTTTTCCTATGTGTCCATGGAAGAGGGAGATTATGCTACCTGTATCATCCCTTAGAACTCCCCCAAAGCCAGCCACCCCTGGGTTGCCTTTGGAAGCTCCACCAATGTTGCACTTTAAAAAACCCTCAGGGGGAGGATGCCAAAATTCCTCCACCTTATCACTCATGCTTGCTTTCCTATCTAGACCTTGAGGAATAAGCCCTTGCATGTCTAATAGCTGGAGGATTCTTAACTCTTCTACTGAGGGAGGATTTTTGGGGAGATTCCTAACCATGGTGCTAACTGTCTCCTTAAGTTGTTTTACGATCAGCTTCACCAGGCTAAGTGAGGCAGTCTTTACCTCTTTGAATATTCTTTTGTTCCTTTCTTTCCACACATTCCATATAATGAAACTCGGCAAGAGATCCCAGGCTGAATTGAGAACTTCATTATCAGAAAAATTATTCCTCGAATTGTTAAGAGTGTTAGCAATACTTTCCTTGTCTCTATCAAACTGTTTGAAGATGTTGGTAAAAAAATCCCATATCCTGTCGGTGAAGTTATAGCTGTTGAGAAGATGCTCGATAGTCTCCTCATGGCTCTCACAGAGATGACATCTGGAGGGTCCCAACATGCCCCTTTTTTTAAGGTTGTCCCAGGTTAAAATTTTCCTATGGTGAACTAACCACATGAAGAGTTTGATTTTCATCCAACATTTGTGTCTCCAAAGCTTCTGCCAAGTGTTATTTGGAGCTTGGGGTTCCTGATCAAACCTTTAGCTTCCTTAATGTTAAAGTTGTACGCTTTGTTGTTACCCCATCTGAGTTGGTCCTGCCCTTCCGTTACTAAAATTATTCTCTGATCCAACATTCTCTTAAGGGACTCTGCTTTACTGTTGAGGGTCCTATCCTCTCTTCCCTCTTTTTTTTTTCCAAATTCTCCATTTTCCATCATTATGTGGATTCTCCCAAAAGTCTTTCACCTTTACTAAACCTTGATTGTTAGTCTCATGCTTGAGGTCTAGAAATTCTTCCTTCAGTAGATTAGGTTCTTGTTGCCATTTGTTGATCCAGGTGGATGATGGTGGCCACCCACCTATCCCATTTGGACCCCCACAACTGTCTCTTTCAGCTTTTTCAGTTTCCTAAATTGTAGCACAGTTTACTATTTTTAGCAGTTTTTCGGGTCCTGAACTTCTTGAGCCGTTTTGAGGCCCTAAACAACGTTTTTTGGGAAATCTGGGGGAAACATGGGTCCATGGACCGATGTTTCCCTTTCCAAACTGGTAGTGCTCAGATAGATCTTTCTAACGAGCTATTGTACGCATCAAACGGAGATCGTATGCCAAAGTTACGACCCCGGGAAGTTGATGTACCAATTTACCCAAACGGGGCCCACAATTTGGCGTTTCATCTTCTAGGGTTAGGTTTCGGGATGTGAAGGGTTTTATTGTTTCTCAATAATAAATAGGCCTTTGAGCCTCATTGTAATACAGTTCAGAACAGTTTAGAGGCATGTAGCCGCCACATCTCTTCTCAGAGATAAGCTACCATCGCCCTAGCTGGTTTCTTTCCATTTCTATTTGTAAGAATATTTCAGTATTTTACAGTAATGAAATGAAGTATTAATTCCGCTGCATCTCAGTATTTATGGTTATATCATCTCTGTATTTAGGGTTATCTCTGTAATTCGTTGCGTTCCTGTTTAAATCCGGATTAGTGGTATCAGAGCGGTTTGATTTTTCTCTGTTTTTCTTTGCATGTCCCCAAGGAGGTCGGGATATAAGGAGTTAGGGCTTGAACTGGTCGAACCTTTGCAAGACCAGCCTCGCAAATCCCGACGACCTCCCATGGCGGATGAGAAGAAAGATGAGGGAGCAGGAGATCCTATCAAAATCTTGTTCGAAGAAGCCCTCGAGCTACAAAGGAACGCGATGATGGATATCTTTGAACAAATTCTTCAGCGGCTACCCAGAGGCGACGCATCAACTTCCAACAGCGACTCTGGAAATGCCACACCCTTCAAGTTACAAGTTAATTTTGAAATCCCCATATTCGAGGGTCAAATAGACGCAGATGCCGTTGATAAATGGTTAAATCTGCTAGATGGGTATTTTTCTGTTCATGAATTTTCAAATCGGGAAAAGATTGTTTTCGCTCTTCTCAAAGCAGCCCCCCACGTCAAGGACTGGTGGGAAACCTACTGCGAGCAGAAGGATGAAAGTACAGGCTCACTATTTTCAGCTGCACCCACTTGGAATGACTTCTGGGATGCCATCAAGGAGCAGTACTACCCTGTCGGAAGCTATGAGGACAAATACATCAAATGGACCACACTGCGGCAGGGACGAGACCAAGATGTGCGGGAGTTCACAAACATTTTTCATACCCTTCACACGCAGTTGGGTATCAAAGATTCTGAGCTGCATCTGGTACTCAAATACCGCGGCTGCCTACATAGATACATCCAGGAAGAGATGGAGTTCTTGAACATCTCCTCACTCGACACAGCATACCTATATGCTGTCAAAATCGAGCAAAAGTTCAAACAGAAGAAGCGAGACTTTGGATCTGCAAATCGAAGCCCAAAGGACAAAGCCAAGGCGGGGTGACCCAAGACAACCCGTCGAAGTCGTAAGAAAATAACAATACCACGCAGCCGAAGAAGGACATAGGAAAGTGGTGTGAGTTCCACAAGAGTCCCACTCATAACACAAGTGAGTGCCGGACCAAGCAGTCGCTGGTGGCCGAATTGAAGGTTTCTGAATCAGGTGCATGTTTCGACCCTGAGCCAGAACCCGACAAGGAGAATGGCAAAGGGAAGCAGATCATTGATGCGGATCCCAGTGGCACTGTTGCCACCGCAAAGATTAAGAAAAATGAGCCTGAAGATCCAGAGGAGGGGGAGCGTCTTTTCCACTCACAGATGTGGGTCAAGGGTTCACCACTGCAATTCGTTGTCGATAGTGGCAGCCAAAAGAACCTCATTTCAGCAGAGGTCATGAAGCGGTTGGGCCTACCGACTACACCGCACCCGCAGCTGTACAGTATCGGGTGGCTTCATGAAGGATGAGATCTGAAAGTTCGCCAGCAGTGCCGCCTTTCCTACAACATCAAACCCTTCACAGACGAGGTATTGTGTGATGTTACACCTCTGGATGTTTGTGATGTATTATTAGGCCAGCCATACTTGTGGAGGCGACATGCTGTGTATGAGTCAAGGCCTCGCGCTGTCATTGTTTCTTTGAGTGATTCATTTTACCGGATACCGGAGGTAGCCCCACCTACCACCACCTCTTTGGTCACTGCTAAGAAAGGCAACAAGCTCATCTCACAGACCAGGAAATTTATCTGTCTGGTTCACTCCCAAAGTAAGGGGAAGATCGTTGCTACCTCCATGACCCCTGCACAGGGTTCCTCCATGCAGCAACAATAGCAAAGGGATACGGTCATGACAAGACACAGGAACAACTTCTCCTCATCCACAGGGGTACCACATGAGTTTCAAGTGGGTGACAAATTCTGGTTGCATCGACAGAGAGAATGCCTTACCGGAACCCGTCAGAAACTCAAATCACTGCGACATGGTCCTTACACCAGTACCAAGGCTACGGGAAACAATGCTTTGAAGCACAACATTCCTCCATTCCTTCGCTTGCACCAAGTGATAAAGGTGGATCATTGTCGACCATGCTTCCCACCATTTCTGAACACATCGGAGATTGCAGAACAGCTCACCAGGGACCAAGTTCAGCAGATGGAGGAACTCAACGCAATGGGGACCATTGCTTCCTAAGGGGGGAGGAATGATCCAGGTGGATGTTGGTGGCCACCCACCTATCCCATTTGGACCCCCACAACTCTCTCTTTCAACTTTTTCAGTTTCCTAAATTGTAGCACAGTTTACTATTTTTAGCATTTTTTCGGGTCCTGAACTTCTAGAGCCGTTTTGAGGCCCTAAATGACGTTTTTGGGAAATATGAGCGAAACATGGGTCCATGGACCGATGTTTCCCTTCCCAAAGTGGTAGTGCTTGGATAGATCTTTCTAACGAGCTATTGTACGCGTCAAACGGAGATTGTATGCAAAAGTTACGACCCCGGGAAGTTGATGTACCAATTTACCCAAACGGGGCCCACAATTTGGCGTTTCATCTTCTAGGGTTAAGTTTCGGGATGTGAAGGGTTTTCCATTGTTTCTCAACAATAAATAGGCCTTCGAGCCTCATTGTAGTACAGTTCAGAATAGTTTAGAGGCATGTAGCCACCACATCTCTTCTTAGAGATAAGCTACCATCGCCCTAGCTGATTTCTTTCCCTTTCTATTTGTAAGCATATTTCAGTATTTTACAGTAATGAAATGAAGTATTATTTCCATTGCATCTCAGTATTTATGGTTATCTCATCTCTGTATTTAGGGTTATCTCTGTAATTCGTTGCGTTCCTATTTAAATCCAGATCATTTGTCCTCCCAAAAGAGTGCCAGATCTCCCTCTTTGATTTCCCAGAAACTATTTTTTTGAACCACTTCTCTATTCTCCCATGCCTTGTTCCATATGGGGGAGCCTTTCATTGTTCCTGTCATATGAATGATTTCAAAAGCCAGCCAGGCATTGGCATATTTTTCCTTCTATATGCTTTCCCATTGAGCTTTAGGATCCTTAACCCACCTCCACCAAAGTTTGGCTCCAAGAGCCTTGTTGAGAATCTCAAGATTCTCCAAACCCAGGCCTCCTTGGTTCCTAGGTTTGCAGATCTTTTCCCATGAGACTAAAGCCCATTTTTTCCTTGTTTCCTCTTTCCCCAAAGAAAATATCATTGAATATTCCGAAATTGTTGTAAGACTCCTATTGGAGCTGGGAGGGCTGATAGCATAAAGATTGGGATCGCTTGGAGAACTGCTTTAGTAAGAACCAGTCTACCAGCTAAATTTAAAGATCTATTTGTCCATTTCTTGAACTTGTCTTTCATTTTAGTTTAAAGAGGATCCATATACTCTTGTGTTGAGGTTTAGCTGTAAGAGGAACTCCCAAATACTTAGAGGGCAGGGATTCTCTTTGAAAGCCTAAAATTCTGGAAACATTTCTCTGTATGGCAATATGAGTGTTAAAGAAAAAGACTTGATTTGGAAAGGTTTACTTCCATACCTGTAGCCTTCGCGAAGTCATTCAAAATTTGTTTTTAAGCAAGTGATTCTTTAACTGTGGGAATTCCTTGTAACATGGTATCATCTACAAACTGTTGATGAGTCAGAACTTTCCCATTTTCTGAAAGTTGGAGTCCTTGAATTTCTCCCATTACTCTTGCATGCTTGATCGACCGCCCCAGCCCTTCCATCATGAGGATGAAGAGGAAAGGAGAAATGGGATCTCCCTATCTAAGACCCCTGGAAGGGAGAAAAGGTTCAGAAGGAGAGCCATTCACTAAAATTGAAAAGCTGGAAGAAGTCACAAGGGCCATGACCCATCTGACCAATTGTGATCAAAACCAAACGTTGTGAGCACTTTTTTGATGTAAATCCAATTTACTTTATTATATGCTTTGGCTATGTCTAGTTGCATGATCATGCCCACTCTCTTGTTGCAAGTTAACAAGTGAACCACCTCGTGAGCTTGAATTATGTTCTCCAGAATTTGTCTTCCTTCTACGTACCCTGTTTGTTCCCCAGAGATGAGCATGGGCAGCAGGAGTTTAAGTCTGTTAGCCACAACCTTGGAAATTATCTTGTAGACAACATTGCATAAGGCGATGGGCCTGTATGTCTTAGGCGTTTGAGCATTATCATGTTTTGGAATAAGGGAAATAAAGGAGGTATTGAGAGCTTTCAAAATGGTCTTGTTCTGCCTGGAGTCTTTGACAATCTCGACAATATCCCTTTTAACAATATTCCAGCAGGCTTTGAAGAAATCCACATTAAATCCATCTGGACCTGGTGCCTTGCCATTTTGCATTTCCTTGAGGACCTCACTAATCTCCTTTTTAGTTACATGCCTGTTGAGATTACAATTATTCTCTCTAGATACCATTTTAGGTATATGTTTAATTAAGTTCTTAATGAAAGGTTCTCTTCCTAAAAATTTTTCCTTGGCAATGTCCTGAAAATGGGATTGAATAATTTGGCCATTCTCATCCTTGATTGAAGAAATTCTGTTGCGAGTTATGTTCGCAATGGTAGATCTATGGAAAAATTTAGTATTTCATTCTCCTTCTTTTAGCCATAGAACCCTAATTTCTGTTTCCAAAAAATTTCTTCTTGTTTACACAACATTTCCCATTCTTGGTGATATTTCTCTACTTGATCATTTTTGCCTTTATCAAAGCCATTCTTGATCAAAGCTTGGTTGAGTTCTAGGATTTTCTTTTCCACGATTTTTTTACTTGTGAAAATATTGCCAAATTCCTTCTGGTTCCATCTCTTTAGCTTCTTCTTGATGTGTTTTAATCTCTTATGTAGTAGGAACAGATATGTTCCCTGAATCTGCAGGTCTTCAACCCACCATTTTCCAATGTTGCTGATGAAATCCGGGTGTGAAAGCCAAATATTTTCATACCTAAATGGTTTGTTTCTTGGGGTACCAATGTCCTTGATCTCCATTTGAATCGGCCAGTGATCTGAGCCTCCAAAAGGAAGAATATCTACTATTATTTCCTTGTCTAGAAGCATGAGCTCTTCAGAGATCATGAATCTGTCTAGCTTGGAAGCTACCTGGGAATCCCCTCCTCTTTTATTATTCCAAGTGCAAAGACCATTATTTGTCTCAATGTCCACCAGCGTCATGTTTTCTGAAAAACATTGGAAAGTTGAGGAATCTTTGTTTAGTGCTCTTGTGCCCCCTTTTTTCTTTGAGAGAGATCTAATCATGTCGAAATCTCCTCCTATAACCCATGGTAACCCTACAAATTTGTTTCGAAGGTCCACTAAGGACTCAATAAACTTGATTTTGTCATCTAACCTTTGAGGGCCATAAACATTCGTTACAAGATAACTGTCCCTGTCTCCTACAGGTTGTATAACAACTGATAAATAATTCCTTGATGCCTCCACATCAATAATACCTATTTTTTTAGGATTCCATAGGATGTGGATACCCCTTGCTATATTTTCTGCTTTGACTTCTATAATCTCATATCTACTGAGCCACTTACTATGGATTTGTCTTATATTTTGAATAGAGCATTTCGTTTAATGGACAAAAATTATATCTGGAGCTACCCGTTTCATTCTATTATTCAGCATTCTTTGTTTTCTTTTTCTTCCTAGACCTCTGATGTTTCAAGTTGTAAACTTCATAATTACAGATTGGTAAAGGAGTAGTTGGTTAGGTCTTTCATCTTACCTGAGTCTATCATGAGCTTTCCACATTCCATTAATAACTCATTCTGCTTTTTTCTGCCCTGTTTTTTCCCTGGGTTTCTTGGAGCTAATCCTAGAGTTGATTTTACTGCTTTCATTCCCTGCTTGCCCTATCTTTCAATGTTGTTATCTTATCCCAAGCCCTTTTTCTGAGTTTTCCATAAGAATAACTGCTTTGTTCGATTGGATTCTTCTTGTGGTAGAGATTCTACTCCACATGTTGTTCCCTTACTCAAGAACCCTTCTAGATCTGGGTTTTCTCTGTCAAGAATCTCTTGTAACTCATTGTCTTCCATTTCCATCTCACTCTTGGGTCATTTCCTAATCCATATCCATCTCTGATTCACTCATCATGATCCCTTTCTATTTTTCCTTTACCTGTTCCTGATCTTGTTCTTCTTCCTTTTCCTGCTTATCATCTCCATCCTTCATAACTTGATTTTCGACTAATGCATCTTCCTCCTCTTCAAGAACATGGAATTGATTTGTCCTCACTTTTTGGTCTCCACTTTGGTGATGTTTTTCCCCTTTTTTACTGTTTTTACCTTTGTGAGCTACTTTCCGAAAGCCATCTGTTTCTTTCATTGTGTTAGGTTTACTTTTATTCTCTGCCTTACTGAGAGGACAATCTCTATGTAGGTGCCTGTGTTCATGACATTTTTGACATCTAAATGGAATATGCTCATAGTCAACCGTCTGCACCCATTCCTCATCGTAAACCTCCAATATGACCTCGTCCAGAAGTGCTCCAGATAGGTCCATATCTACAAAAATCCTAACAAATGAGGTATATTTTCCCCTTCTTGTGGCTTCAGAAGTTTTGACATACCTCCCTAATTTATTTCCTATGGCTGTTAGTGATTCTATTTGCCAATAATCTGGAGGTAGCGAATAGATTCTTACCCAAACTGGGACTGGGGTAAAGGTTTCCCGCTTCGGCACGAAGTTCATCATCCACGACTGCATGTAGAGCCCTGCTGCTACATAGAAGTAGGGCCCACCTTCAAACACTATGTCTTTCTCCTCAATGTTTGCAAACACCACATTGAAAAAACCCTTGGATACTAGATGAAGATCAATGCTTCCTTCAGGCTTCCAATGGTATCTGATCCATGTTTGTAAAGCCTTTTCGGTGGGCCATAGTACCATGAATTTGCATATGATTGCATAAGTCTGCATGTGCTCCCTGTGGGCCTACAGCTCAGGGTTATTTAAGATTACTCTAGGAGTAACTTCTGGTTTGTTCTTGCATGGTCCCTTTTGTTTCCTGTCTTTTGTTCCCTATTTTTTGTCATTTTCCTCTTTGTCTTTTGTGCCATCATTCTCCTTCTCCTTGTTACTTTCTATTTCCTCTTCCCTATTTTTTCCTCCTTCCATCATGTTACCTCTGCCTGATTCTGGAGGTGTCTTGCTCTTGTTAACCACTACCTTACTGTAGGAGGGAGTGGAGCTCCCTCCTCTACACCTGTCCATGGAGAAGATCCCGCGCAGAAACCCTCAACCCTAGTTTTCCGCTCTTCCGCTCTCCTTAAAAAATCCTCCAATAACGATAAAAATAAAAATAAAAAAATCATTGTTCGGCCTTTTTTCAATCTCAAGGGCTTCCCTAAATTTTCGGTGATGGAATTGTGACACTCTATCAATCACACTAGCTTCCTCGATGCAGACATGATGATTGGTTTTCTCCACATGCTTTGCTAAAGAAGAAGACTTGGTTCTCATATGCTTAAGGTCAGCTGCGTGCTCACTATTCCTTTGATTAATGAAGCGACCAGTCTCACTAATATAGGGGGTCCCACATGAACAAGGAATAATAAAAACCTTTTTCATGTCCTTGGGGTCGATAGGATCCTTCATAGATCTGAGGGACTTACGAATGGTGTTAAGAGGTCTAAAGGTTGTGGGGACATTATGCTTCTTAAGAATCCTTGCAATCTTGTCCGTGGTCCCTTTGAACAAATGGAAGATGGACACTAGGAATCCGTTCTTAGGTCCTCTTCTGGTTAACGATTTCTTAGCAGATTTGAGGAAAGCCTTTTGTCCCAAGTGTCTGCTACAACCGTTCTCAACAAAGACATTAAGGAGATGTGATTTCTCCTACTCGAAGCTCTTTTCATCGGAGATCCTTAAGGCACGAGTTGCAAGGGTGTTGAGAACCCCCAACTTCTGGGCCGGGAAATGGTGGGAACTAGCATGAAGATACTGCTCCGTATGAGTTTTCTTGCGAAACACTCGGTGGGAGAGGGAACCATCCTTATTCTTAGAGATAAGAATATCAAGGAAAGGGAGGCATCCATCGACTTCTTGTTCCTTAGTGAACTTAATGGCCGAGGATTGACTATTGAGATGGTCAAAGAAGTATTTTTCTTCTTACTCCATTATTATCTTCTATGGGCTTCTCTTTCTGTATGAAGAAGTTCTTCCTAGTTGTCACACTTATCGCCTTCTCCTCTTTCCTCCGTCAAACCCCCAAGTGTAAGGTGGTCACTCTACTTATGGTTTGATGACTTAAGGAGATGGCCAATCCTCTGACAATAGTAGTGGCACTATCTTCCCCTTGAGGATGCAGTGCCATGGAAAATTCATGTGTGATATCATCATCATATCCTTTTAAAAATTCAAATAAACCCAACCATTGATGTTTCGCAAATATGTTCACTATAGGGGGTTGTTCGTTAATCCTCTTGGTGTATGTGGGTTCTCTTCTATTAAATCCTCCCCCATTTATTCTACTACCCCTCCTTTGTGTTACATAGGTATGGAATTCAAACAAAAAAAATTAAAAGCGCTCTCAATTGTTGAAATAATGTTAACTCTTTTTTATCAGTGAGGGAGAATGATGCTAGAATTGATATCAAAAAAACTCGTTTTCTTTGCTTCTACCCACAAAAATTTCCAAAAATACATCCTAGAACTCAATTTTCTACTACAGGCTATCAATTTCAAGCATAATTCAAAAGCAAGTTGTTGGAAAATAAGGAAGGAGGATGCCACTTAATTCTTCTCAAAATGGATCTTTGTGTGCATGATGGTTTGGAGACAATTTCGGGTCACTGTGACTCCCCTTCACACTTCAAATCCTCCTGTAGCTCCTTCTTAGCCCTCCTATAGTATCTTAACCCTTCCTATAGCACACGCAGATAGGGTTCAAAACTTCTCGATGGCACCCTAGGTGGTTTAATAATAATAGCTCATCCTTCTCTTTTTTTTAATGAGCGAATGTTCAAATAAAGTTGAGCCTAGTACATAATATTCTCTTTGTGGAAAAGTCTCAGGGCACTTTGGTGACATGGCATATACATGAGTTTCCTTTTTGGGATTGTTGTCCCCACTCCTTGCAATCGTTTTCCGTCTCCTCATGATTATCACCCCACTCTTCGTGAATACCACCTCACCTTGAGTTGAAATCTTCACATTGCATGGGTGACCTACAAGCTTAAATTTACTAGCAGAGGGTGGCCAAGTTCACTGGCCACCTCTAGCCTATTAAAACTCCTTTCTCGGCCATTACACAATTTAGTGATTTTATGCATATGGAAGAGGTGAGGGTTGCCATACCTGAGCCTACCTATGGATCGAATTTTTGGAGATGGTTGCATGTTGGAGTTGGGCCATATAACATCATGATCTCAAAGGGAGTTGATAACAAATATACCTTGACTGATAACTTTTTTGTGTGCACAAGAAACAATCAAAAGAGTGAACTTCGTCATGCATATAATGAGTATATCAATGGTACATGCAAATAGGTTACTGATTTGATGAATTATGCAAGATACGGTAGCTTTACTTCTGATGGTAGATTAACCCTTTCTCTTTCATGTAGTGTTAGTTATCATCTACAAGTTGAAAAAATGGAATTTTCATTTTCATAGTTAAGTATCAATTTTCAAGTGTGCTTTCACTATAATAGTTGAATTGGAGGAATGGTCTCTAAACACCTTGATATGATGTCATGACTAAGGGTGGAATGAGTAGAATTTGACCTACTGTGGAGATAACACTGTCACCTCTAATTTTGCACGAACCCCTAGTTAATAATTTGAGTTGAGGATCCCCTGGGAGTTGTAATACTCTTTGTGCAATATGAGGGTTCACTAGTTTCCCTACCACACTTTGCATTTTATAATCATAATTGCAACATGATAATAAATATACATAGTAAATATGGAATTATAGCATAAATTTTATCTATTTCTTTTTTAATTATACATCATAATGATAGTTCATTTCAATTATACTTATCATACAAATTTAACAAGCAAGGGTAGTCATCTAGACCAAACCCTCCAGACTCTCAGCTGTCATCCACTCGCTGTAAGTACGAATCTTGGAATGTGGATTGAGGTCAATGGTTTCAAATGCCACTACAGATCCTATGGTTAGGAGGAGGAGTGAGTGGTTAGAGTAACCATTGTCTCATTGCCATGACGCTACCTTCAATCATTTCCAACGTACTAGGTTAGGGTTTCTTCTCTCTAACTATGCAACCATGCTTTCTTTGGGTGAGGAGTCAAACTCAAACCTTGGACACAATATCTACATTTTTGTTTTAATTTCGCGCCCATGTCCTATTTTCTTTCTCGCGTGTCTTTTATCAGTGAACTAACCCTTTTCGCGTCTAGTAGGGGTCCAAGTTCTATCATGATAGCTCATGGTTACACAAGGTGATGGCTCCCTCTATTATCTTCGAGGCAAATGAGCATCATGGATTGTTGGCTCAGATATATCAGGTTCTTAGGGTTTATACCCATTCCTTGGTCAAACCCTCATTCCGCTGAGTTCGAGAGGTTGATGAAGGACTCCATCAGGGCCCTTACAGGTAATTACTCAATTAATTCAATGTTGCAAGAGTTAATTAATGCAAACTTTATCACAATATCTAATTAGGGTTTTCCATTTTTGTTCCTTTTTGGTGGATTGGTCTTGCTACCCTGGAAAGCGTAAACCTACTTGTTCGTTGGCTACTCCACACCTAGGTTCTGGATTTGTACTAGATTCTCTACAATTTTGAATACATCTTGTCTAAGATAATATGAAGGTAGTCATTGAATTTTCCTACTGGGGTTTCCTGCAAATCGAAGTGTGTGAATTATTCTACTATCAGGCAACATGTAATAGAGTTAGTTTCCTGAACTTACTCAAGTCGATAAGGCTTTGGTTGAATTCCAAATAAATGAGCAGTGGCTGATTGGACTAAGGCACATTTTCTTGTGTGTTTTCTGTGTATAGTCCTTACTTCCTTCTTGATAATATTTTTATTGGCTATTGGCTCCAGCCAAAAAGAAAATTTGAGGACACAAATTTCAACTTGCCCTAATTGAATATTTATTGTCTTCTCCGTTAAGAAGTTACGATTTTTCTTTACGTGTAATCTATGAATTTCTAGTCACATATATATTGGGTTAAGTCTATTTATTACCATGGCATAAAAGGCCTTGCTGTCTTGGTTGTGGTTATTGAAATTTGTTGGTTAAAATTAGAAATTGTACTACAACTTTTGTGGTTTACTTCAAACCCTAGATCATTTCATTCAGTAATGTTCTTGAAATCATTTATTTAAACTGAGTGATATGTTCCATTAATGTTTAGTTTGATAAATGATTGCTCTGACTCAGTGTGTGGGACATGCAGATTGCTCTGGTTGCTAGTATCTAGCTCAACCAAAAGCTAACCCCATGTTTCAGATAATTGATAAGGTCTGAGAGATCATTAGGGTTAAATGTGTTCTTTCCTTGTGTTTTAATTTCAAAGTCATAATTTACTCTTATTTATGTTCCAGGTTCTGCAAAAGGAATAAATGAAACCAAAAAATTCAAGTTCAGAATTTATTTTCCTCTATAGTCCGTGTTCCATGTTCTGGAAAAAGAATAAATGAAAATAGAAATACAAAATTCCTTTGTGTCTATTGACAGTGGGATGGCTTTCACATTTCTCCCTATTTTTCTTTATTATTTACTTGTTGGACACAACAACCTAGCAGTAAAGGGTTGTTCCATGATTGTTTCCTTTGGCATCGGGAACTAACCAAATACTATGATAGAGTACCTCCTATTAACAATTCCTTATGACATATTGCTTGACTAATATTCAGATATTAAAAATCAACACTCACAAAAGAACTAAACTGAGAGTCATAGTTCAAAGCAAGATAACTTACTATATAGGTAAATAACATGAAATTGAAGTTCATAATTGGTTGTACTTGTTTCTTTCTTGATTCACATAAATTCTAAAGAATTACAATGCTCTGCCCAACCATGAGACCAATCTTTTTCCTATGTGTCTCCCCTTGAGCCGGCTTCACACCCAAAATAGTTTCTAGAACAATAATCAGTGCAAACTAATTTTCTTTTGAACTATATGACTATATGATCCCAAAAAATGTGGTCTAATTTCTTGGTTTGAGAAATTAAGCCACTTGCTAGCCAGCTCTGGAATTAGTTCCTCACTGTAACAAAATTCTACAGTTTCTTACTCTTCTCTCTCTCATTGCCTCAGGTTCAACAATCCTATTGGATTTCTTTTGGAACTTTTATTTCCAAGGAAGAACTTGGGCAGATAAATTTCATGCTCTAACTATTCAACTACATGGGTGTGAGCCTCTCTAGCATTGCTTCCCTAATATGATTCACAATCATTGTAAAATTATTTAAATTTAATAAACAAACAATTAAAAATACTTATCCATATCAAATATTATTTTGGCTTTATCCCAAGTCCACAGGATGAAAAAAATAAAATTGAGTCGTTTACTACAGTAATTTAATATTTACTGGGTTTATGAGGGGACATTACAAGTCACTACCATTATACCTCTAGGGATAATGACCTCCTCTCCGTAGACTAGATTACTGACCTGTCTTCCTCTCCATAGACTAGATTACTTACGGGCGATTGAACATTGGATTATCATTTTGATCACTAATTGAGGTGCCCCTTAGGGACTATGCTTTGTTTAATGATAGTCATGCTTTAACACTTTAATTAATACCAAAGTTAAAATAAACATATATTATTATTTGAAATAAATAAAATAAACAAATGTTTTAATTAAATATAAATGATTAAAATTTAATGTTGTATTTAATAATTATAATATTAATAATTAATTATTTAATTTTTTATCATTAAAATAGGAAGAAAAGAGGCATAGCCCAAAGTCAAAGGGCATGGGGTTTCACGTGAACTCACCATACCATTCCATCTAATTTAATTCCATTCCCCCACCCCAAGACTAAAAGAGCCGCTCATATTTAATGCAAAGGTGGAAGCATGATGATAAAGAGTATTTGAGGTCCTCAATCAAGGGAACAACTAAAGTTTTAATTTCTCGGCTGACGACTAGCTCACATCATTTAAGTTGTGAAACTAGTAGATGGGCTGTCCCTAAAGAAGACTGGGAAGAACGAACTTGCATTTTTTGCAACAAAGGGGTGGTAGAAACATACTGACATTTTATGAAAGATTGTGCAACATATGAATTTATCCGTCATGGGTTTGTTAGCAGCCTACTATTGAGCAATATTAATGAACTTTCGAGGAGATAAGACTTCACACAACAACAAATTTCTTACTAAAGATCCATAACAGTAGAATCAACCTAGAAAAAGACCTGAATATGGTTTAAATGGTTGTGGATGGTCCCTTAGCCGTGAGGTCTCGTGGACATCATTAAAACCATTTCATTTCAATTCATTTATGTTCAAGTCAAAAGTATGACATGGAACACAACTATGGGGTAGAGAGTTCCTTCTAGGTGACACTTGGGTGTGTTAGTTCTAGTCTTCGCAGTCTGTCACCAGGGATCAACATGAGCTCTTACTATGTCTCATCTTGTTAGATGTTTTGCACATGATGTTCAACACAAAACATGTCACAAGTGTGTACATCAGAAGAATCTCAGAAAAACATTTCCAACGGTATATCACACTCCCATAACTTGCTCTCGGATTAGAAGATATGATCGAAATGAATGAGTGATTCTTGGTTATGCATGTTTTGAGGTCAGTTGCTGCACACAATGACAAGTTTCGTAAAAAATCAATTTCTGAAATAAAGGTAAGGAATTTTTCAAAAGTGAAAGAGGTTTTGTTCATCACATATCAAGGAACAAAAACCTCCTTCAGTTTATGCACAGGTGATACTATGTGGGAGATATACAGTGGTATTTGGAGCCTACATTAAAACAAAGCAAATATTTTATATTTTTTACTGTTTTAGTCATTTTAGTGCGGTGCCATTTTACAATAGATGGAAATTAATTTTGCAAAATACAAGGAAATTTTTGTTAATCACGATCTATATAAAAAAATGTCCTTCATTTTATTCACAGGTGTCATGAATTGGGATATGTGACTAGATCTTTACAGTTCGTTTTCACAGATTTAAATTTTTAATGATTTTATGTCTTAGAGATGATTTTGTGGCACATATTACAAGCAAATGGAAACGAATTTCAAAAATTTGAGAGAGGTTTTTCTCCGACATGACCTTATCTACAAAACAATCTTTCAGTTTTGTAACAGGTACTATGGTTTAGGAGATATGAGTTCATCTTCAACCCCTATTTTCAAAAATTTGGTGCAAGTTTAATATAACTGATTCTATTTTGAAGAAAATGGTTGAGCTCAATTCCCTTAGTACAAGGATGAACAAATGTATATATTTTATGAAATTCATAGTGTAGGGGTTGGACTTTGATAGAAGGTTGGACTCTTGTGGATGCATTGATCACTATTGTACATCACTTCTGCAGTTTGGCAAGGAAATAAACCAAGGTTTTGCAGCATTTTGTGGGATTCTTGTGGTAATGTGAATTAACATTGTTTTCTTCTCTATAATTCTGTTGATCTTATGTTTATGTGTGCCATCATCTTTCTTATTCTGCATAACTAAATGAATCAAGTGTAAAAGGTGGAAATCATTGATGTTGCAGTGCTCTACCTTAGGGTTTCATTAGTTTTACATGTTTTCTACTGTTTGAAGAGGACTCATGACACAGTCATGCCCTCTCCAACTCCTCACTAGTCTCAAGACTCACCATTACACCTAATCTGAAGTACTAAAGCATTTTCCTACCTC
The DNA here is from genome assembly GCA_031772625.1 of Pinus tabuliformis. Lineage (NCBI taxonomy): Eukaryota > Viridiplantae > Streptophyta > Pinopsida > Pinales > Pinaceae > Pinus > Pinus tabuliformis. The sequence continues at coordinate 787,408,918 of CM062813.1, read as the reverse complement.
GCCCCTATAGAGCTGTAACTAGGGTCCCTCACACCGCTAATTATCCTACATTAATAAATCAATCCGGGAGAGTTTTGTTATTGCAAGGAGTAACTCAATCCGAGGCTGTTTGTCCGAGTAGTGCTCAGTAGTATAGTGTCCTAATGATTTGAAAGGAAACAGATGCTAAGCTGTAACGAAGCTAACCCAAAAGATAAAGTCACACAAAGAAGTTGATCAGTCAAGGGTACAGAAACAATAACCCATCCCTTTAGAAACTAATAAAGAAAGGAAATCAGAGCATGAACTTATAGGTCTGGGGCTAAGCAGCGTCTTGCTGAGGCTCACTACAGCCTTAGGCCTGATCTCACACTAAGAACAATGAAGGAAGGTAAATCAAGCAGCGAAAAGTAAAATGGAACAGCAGTCTGGAAATGGAACAACAATAACGAAATGGAACAGCAATAAAGAAATGGAACAACAGTAAAGAAATGGAACAACAGTAAAGAAATGGAACAACAATCCTCAACTGTATGTACACGTTCTCTACTACTATAGCAATCTGAGAGTAATGGATGATATGACTATGTTCCTGAACGAAGTAAAATTGCTTTCAAGTCTTACGAATACTATTTCACATGGATCTGATAATAATAACATTCATACCAACATTCCGCTACAGAATTAGCTGAAAGATGCAGTTCGAATAGATCCACTTACACAATGCAGAGACATGAAATAAAGGAATCATTCAGATATCAGTTATAACGAAGCATAGCATATCACATAAAAGATGTATCAGATTACTTAAATAATGGAAATAAACAAACCACACAGTAAAATAGTACAAAAGCAAGTGTCCTTCGGAGCTGGGCCCTTGGCTGCCAATGGAACACCGCCTTAAGTTACTCCAGATGCAGAGACGAAATGAACACCAAGTCTCTTATATTAATCGCATCAACAAAAATATAACAAAGTCAGGTCTCAGAGAAACTTAATGATTACAGTTGGTTCTGGAACTTAGAATTACAAAAAGAGTCCTCCTCCGTTTAATGGCGTAGTGCCTTTATATAATAGAAATGACGGAGGTATCTAGATAATCGAAAGATAAGTTAAAGCAGCGATCCCTCAGGATCGAAGATCCTGAGGGATTCGCTAATCGTTCGATTCTTCTTTTTCCCTTCTTGCGTTCTCCGTCTCAGTATCCTGCATTCTTTCTTTGGGCTATTCGGCTCTAACCTTACTTGATCTTGTCCGCATCCGGTTCCCTGTTGGCGGGACAGTAGTTATTTTCCCTCTGCTTCTTGCTTTCAATCGCCGATCCTTTGTTTCCATGTCTTCCTGCATGGAAAACGTCAATCATTAGTACTTGAGCTTCTTTTATCGATTGTTGCACATTTTATCAAAACCCTTTATCTTCTTCGAACTCATAATGTAGAAAAGGTTATAATTATTATTGAAAAACCACTAGATTGCTAGTCAAAAGCATACCTTCTAGGTGCTCCACACACCCCCCTGCTTACCCTGTTTCATGGCCTCATGAAAACATTGTAGTTGAGATGCAAGGCAGTGAGAGAATAGGCTGGAGAAGGGATCTCATGAGGAGGCCGGCAACTGTGATGAGCAACTAGATGGTCAAAGAACTGGTCTAATTGATCTGCAGGAATCTCATATAAGGCCTGATATCCGGGTGCAGGGTGCCAAATAATTGGACTGTGAAATCAATACCCTAACCAAGATGGCCCTGCTTGTAGAATCCGTTCCCCATAAAGGTTCAATCGGCTAGCAGCCAGGTCAAAATTCTCATATTTGAATGGTTCCCTGAGCTGGATGCTTGGACTAGAGGTCCGGTATCGAAATTTTGCAGCATCGAGGGCAAGATCTTTAATAGTCAGGAAATATTCCAGACCGTTTCGGATCAAGTCTTCGTGCATGGGCCCTATTATATCAATGACACCTGGGGTCCTTATAAAACTCCTATGCTTTCTCCACAACGTCACTAGGTCTCTAGGTTTAGCTCGTATCCACAAGTCTAGGGTATTTTCTTGTCTCTGAAAGGTATTATAAGCTTTGAGCCATTTCACCTGATTAACCCCAAATGAGATGAAGGCTTGGAATTGTATATCGCCAACAAAAGGGCCAGGATTTAAGTCAGTTTCCTGGTCTAGCACAAGATTGTGCAGGTAAAACTCGCATAATAACCTTTGAACTCTAACTCCATAGTGCTTTCAACAGTCTATAAAATCATTAACAGTATTGATATGGATAGGTGCTCCTGCCCTAACGGCTTTTATTTTTAATCTCAGATATCGTTCAAGCAAAAATAAGGCATAATTTTTAGCAGGGGCCCTACAAGTCAAAACGTCATTAGGTAAGGAACACATGGTGTCCATCTGCTTAACAACACTATCTAATCGACGAGCTACCTTAGCAACCTTTTCCTGCTCCTTCTGCCATCCTTCAAAGGCCTGGCTCTCGGATTGACTGATGTCTCGAAGTTGCTGTTGGAGCTCTTCGTATCTTTCCTTGGCGACTGTCTGTTCTCGCAATTGCTCGGCTTCCTGCTGGGCTTCCTTCATATTTTTATGCAAGGTTCTGGTTTTTGGGTCCTTCTTCCACACAGCCGTAGAGGCTGGGAGTTTAACCTGGACCTTCCTATTACGTTGCTTTGAGTTTAGGACCCGAATTACGCCCGAGGGTGGCGCTTCTGTTTGGAATTCTTTGTTTTCTGTTTCCTTCTTAATGCGAACGAAGGGTTGCTGTGGTCTTCCTGCCATCAGAGCCTCTTGCTGTTCCATTGGAATATCCATTTGTTCTTCAAGGCCATATGGAACAACAGTCTATCCTTCCGCGCTATTTGGAACAACAGTTTGTTCCTCCATGTCATTTGGAACAGCACCCTGTTCCTCATTATTATTTGGAACAGCAGACTGTTCCTCGGCAGTAGGTCTCCTGATGGGGTTTCGTCCCTCAAAGCGAATTCTTGTCCTTGGGGTTCTTGCTACCGTGGTCCTCCTCCTTTTCCCTGCAGTCTTTTGTATCGTCAGACTGACTTTCAGCATTCAAATTTTCTGCCGGAGTCTGGCTATAGTGCCCAGCAACCTCTGTTGCTTCTTTCTTAATTTCTCAATTTCCCTTGTCTCGGCAGATGGTTTGGTTCTCAAGCTTGCGTCTTCTTTATCTGTGATATCTTCCAGCATCTTGGGGGTAGATTTTCCCAGATTGTTATCTTCCATTTCATTGTCACAATCAGGTAGGTTTTCTTCCCCTGCATCTTCTGTATGCATTTCCTCGGGTAATTCTCTTTTTGGGGAACCGTCAGGGACACCTCCTGTGCTGGAGTCCTAGCCATATTCTCCCATATTGGCCAGAACTGCTGCCAATTCTTCCTCACTTGGAGGGTCTTGCAACGGGCTACCCCCTGGCTGTGCAATTTCTTCTTCCTGACTGCCATGTTTGGTGGCCTCTTCCCCCTCAGAGGGTTCATGTCCTTTTTCAATTTCTCCTTCCGGCCAGTGAGTCTCGGCCTCTGATTGCTCAGCATTTCCTTCGGAGGGTCCTCCCTCTGATTCTGGAAGTTCATCCACGATTTCAATTGGCTGAGCCGTTGTTCCCTGAATTCTTTCCAACCTTCCTCGTATCCGGGCCAGCCGAGCTGACTTCCTTGGCCTCTTGAGTTGGTCGGGAGTATTAGTAGGTTCTGCGGGTTTCTCTGGTTGTTCTGGCGTATCGGGAGGTTGCTTTCGTTTTGAAGTGGCATGTCTTTCTGCTGCTGACTTCTTGCGTTTCTCTACTCGTTCCGGCATGCTAGAGGGTTGTTCAGGTTTTGGGGGTGGTGCAGCCGATCCTCCTTCGACTATTTCGACCAATTCCTCCCAAGTGCTTTGCTGTTGAGTGAGACCGTGGCTCACTATCAACCGAATCAGCCCATGGTGGCTAACGACTGTACCTATGTGCTGGGCCTTTTTCAGGCTTTGGGCCGCGCCATGTAGTAACGAATTTAAGAGTGCAGGGAGATTTACAAAACAATTTCCTTTTAAAACAGCTAAAAGTTTCAGGTGACGAGGTCTTACCACATCTTTTCTCCCTTCGCAGGTGATATAGCTTTGTACTGTCTTCGCTAGCTCGGTCCAGGGTTCCCCTAGTGCTGCCGGCAGAACTCCTTTCCCTTTGACTGTCAAGCTTTGGCCTTCGTCCTGGAAAATTTCCATATCTTTTTGTAATCTCTCCTTCTTCGGCGTCCATATGGGTCCAGCAGCTGGTAATCCTGATACTTCCGCGATTATATCCTCTGTAACCTCTATCCGCTTTCCTCCTACTACGGAGTAGTTTTCCTGCAAATTCTGTAGGAATTCCAACGCTACTGCTTCGTTTTATTTTTGCAGGCGGTTGAAGTAATTCAACCATCCTGCGTTTTCCAGGATTTTGCGAGCAGCATCGGAGACTGTCAGCTTGTGAGGTTCACTCCGGACCATCTTTCCGCCCATGATTCAACTCGGAAATGGAACTCAGAAATGGAACAACAACTGTTTGCGGTATTTACGACGCAGAGAGGATGATCGATGCCAATTTTGGAAAGGATCACACAGGGCATGCAACAAAAAGAAAAGATCGTGGACGACAGTCTCCGTGGGATGGAAGCATCATACCGTTAAATCATGCCATTCCTTGGTACATTATTTTTCCCGAATGGTATGCAACCACGTAATCCATGGAGTAATGAGGTTACTTCCCCTCCCGCGATCTGATAGGCTGCCCACAGCCATCAAAGAGAGGAGCAACAGCCAGTCGGGAGTGAAATCATCAAGTACATCGTATGAAATTATGCCATGTTGTAAAAAAACAACGAAATGCCGAAACCGAGGCAAAAAGGTGGATCGCATTTTATATAAGCCTGCGTGATATAATGAGGAACCGGGGGATTGGACGTCTGTCAACTGTACGAAGTCTCCAGTAGTCATTGTCAGTTCCGTTGCCATGATTGGTGATAATGTTCATGCGATAGATATATCGGGGTGTGACATATGATACATGAAAAGGATATAAGAGACAGAAAGATTTAATATCATACCTGTTGGTGTAAATATTACGACTTCGATGCCATTAACAGAGCTCTGCTGCCAACAGGTGTTCATAACCTTGGCAGAGTTGTTTATCTCACCCTTCGGAACCATGATCCTTTGTGTATATTCTGAAGAGTGCTTTGTCAAAATGCAGGCCATTATGCTGGCTTGGTGACCAGATAGTCATAATGCCATTCACAAGGTAGGCGCGAAACGCGGTCAGGCCGGCTCGCGATGAGACCTCCTTTTCCAAGATTTGCTTGTTAATTTATCTTTGGACCATATCCCTGGTGTGGTGGCCATTATGGGAATGCCACTTCGCTTCCACCCTTATGATCATGGTAGGCCGACTCTGAATGAGACCCCCTATCCTGCATTTGACAACTTTCATATTTTGTTTTTGTTTTCTTTTAAGAGCGGGGAATGGTGGAAGAAGTCTTACGATCCCAACAGATAGATATAAATCGTTCGTTCTTATTCCTAAGTAGTAATAAAAAAAAAAAGATTTTTAGGGAAATCGTCATGATAAAGATTACCAATAACAATGGTACCGGTAAATGACAATGTCAGTGAAGATTAAAAGTTCACGTCCCTCCTCTTGTCCTTCTATACATACAGGCTTCCTAGTGATAGCGATTTATGATGTGCTGATTTCGGTATCTCATGGTTTATGTTCACCGCATAAGCTCATTGTTGTATCTAAAAGATTGAGGAGACCATGGTTGCAAAGCATCCTTCATAAGGGCAAAAACATGTCAATGGCATTCCTGAGAGAAAAATTCATTCATAGGATACCATTTCTTTGAGAGGAGCAACTGAAAATCGCAAATGTTGTTCCTTTTGAGAAAGGAACAGCAAAAACACTCAAATGTTGTTCCTTTCAGTAAGGAACATCAGACACAGTCAAGTGTTGTTCCTTTTCGCAAAGGAACAACAGGGACACACAAGTGCTGTTCCTTTTCGCAAAGGAACAACAAAATACACAAATGCTGTTCCTTTTTGCAAAGGAACATCAAAACACACAAATGTTGTTCCTTTTTGCAAAGGAACAACAAAACACACGAATGTTGTTCCTTTTTGCAAAGGAACAACAAAACACACAAGTGTTGTTCCTTTTCGCAAAGGAACAACAAAAGACACAAATGTTGTTCCTTTCTGCAAAGGAACAACAAAACACACAAATGTTGTTCCTTTTTGCAAAGGAACAGCAAAACACACGAATGTTGTTCCTTTTTGCAAAGAAACATCAAAACACACAAGTGTTGTTCCTTTTTACAAAGGAACAACAAAACACACGAATGTTGTTCCTTTTTGCAAAGGAACAGCAAAACACACAAGTGCTGTTCCTTTTTGAAAAGGAACAACAAAACACACAAGTGCTGTTCCTTTTTGCAAAGGAACAACAAAACACACAAATGTTGTTCCTTTTTGCAAAGGAACAGCAAAACACACAAATGTTGTTCCTTTTTGCAAAGGACAAACAAAACATACGAATGCTGTTCCTTTTTGCAAAGGAATAGCAAAACACACAAGTGCTGTTCCTTTTAGCAAAGGAAAAGAAAAACACACAAGTGCTGTTCCTTTTTGCAAAGGAACAGCAAAACACACAAATGTTGTTCCTTTTTGCAAAGGGACAGCAAAACTCACAAATGCTGTTCCTTTTTGCAAAGGAACAACAAAACACACAAATGTTGTTCCTTTTTGCAAAGGAACAACAAAACACACAAATGTTGTTCCTTTTCGCAACGGAACAGCAAAAACATGCAAGTGTTGTTCCTTTTCGCAAAGGGACAGCAACAACACAAGTGCTGTTCCTTTTTGCAAAGGAACAACAAAACACACAAATGCTGTTCCTTTTTGCAAAGGAACATCAAAACACACAAATGTTGTTCCTTTTCGCAAAGGAACAGAAAAACACACAAATGCTGTTCCTTTTCGCAAAGGAACAGCAAAACACACAAATGTTGTTCCTTTTCACAAAGGAACAAAAAAAACATGCAAGTATTGTTCCTTTTCGCAAAGGGACAGCAACAACACAAGTGTTGTTCCTTTTTGCAAAGGAATAGCAAAACACACAAATGTTGTTCCTTTTTGCAAAGGAACAACAAAACACACAAATGATGTTCCTTTTCACAAAGGAACAGTAAAACACACAAATGCTATTCCTTTTCGCAAAGGAACAACAAAACACACAAATGCTGTTCCTTTTTGCAAAGGAACAGCAAAAACACAAGTGTTGTTCCTTTTCGCAAATGAACAGCAAAAACACGCAAGTGCTGTTCCTTTTCGCAAAGGAACAGCAAAAAGTACACAGGTGCTGTTCCTTTTTACAAAGGAACAGCGAAAAGCAAAGGTGTTGTTCATTTTCACAAAGGAACAACAAAAACACTCAAAAGCTGTTCCTTTTGAAAAGGAACAACATTTATGATGTGCTGATTTCAGTATCTCATGGCTTATGTTCACCGCATAAGCTCATTGCTGTATCTAAAAGATTGAGGAGACCATGGTCGCAAAACATCCTTCATAAGGGAAAAAACATGTCAATGGCATTCCTGCGAGAAAAATTTATTCATAGGATACCATTTCTTTGAGAGGAGCAACTGAAAATCGCAAATGCTGTTCCTTTTGAGAAAGGAACAACAAAAACACTCAAATGTTGTTCCTTTTAGTAAGAAACATCAGACACAGTCAAGTGTTGTTCCTTTTCGCAAAGGAACGGCAGGGACACACAAGTGCTGTTCCTTTTCGCAAAGGAACAACAAAACACACAAATGTTGTTCCTTTTTGCAAAGGAACATCAAAACACACAAATGTTGTTCCTTTTTACAAAGGAATAACAAAACACACGAATGTTGTTCCTTTTTGCAAAGGAACAACAAAACACACAAGTGCTGTTCCTTTTCGTAAAGGAACAACAAAAGACACAAATGCTGTTCCTTTTTGCAAAGGAACATCAAAACACACAAATGTTGTTCCTTTTTGCAAAGGAACAGCAAACCACACGAATGTTGTTCCTTTTTGCAAAGGAACAGCAAAACACACAAGTGCTGTTCCTTTTTGCAAAGGAACAACAAAACGCACGAATTCTGTTCCTTTTTGCAAAGGAACAGCAAAACACACAAGTGTTGTTCCTTTTTGCAAAGGAACAAAAAAACACACAAATGTTGTTCCTTTTTGCAAAGGAACAGCAAAACACACAAATGTTGTTCCTTTTTGCAAAGGAACAACAAAACACACGATTGTTGTTCCTTTTTGCAAAGGAACAGCAAAACACACAAGTGTTGTTCCTTTTTGCAAAGGAACAGCAAAACACACAAGTGTTGTTCCTTTTTGCAAAGGAACAGCAAAACACACAAATGCTGTTCCTTTTTGCAAAGGGACAACAAAACTCACAAGTGCTGTTCCTTTTTGCAAAGGAACAGCAAAACACACAAATGTTGTTCCTTTTTGCAAAGGAACAACAAAACACACAAATGATGTTCCTTTTCGCAAAGGAACAACAAAAACATGCAAGTGTTGTTCCTTTTCGCAAAGGGACAGCAACAACACAAGTGCTGTTCATTTTTGTAAAGGAACAGAAAAACACACAAATGCTGTTCCTTTTTGCAAAGGAACATCAAAACACACAAATGTTGTTCCTTTTCGCAAAGGAACATAAAAACACACAAATGCTGTTCCTTTTCGCAAAGGAACAACAAAACACACAAATGTTGTTTCTTTTCGCAAAGGAACATCAGAAACATGCAAGTGTTGTTCCTTTTCGCAAAGGGACAGCAACAACACAAGTGCTGTTCCTTTTTGCAAAGGAACAACAAAACACACAAATTGTGTTCCTTTTTGCAAAGGAACAGCAAAACACACAAATGCTGTTCTTTTTCACAAAGGAACAGTAAAACACACGAATGCTATTCCTTTTCGCAAAGGAACAACAAAACACACAAATGTTGTTCCTTTTTGCAAAGGAACAGCAAAAACACAAGTGTTGTTCCTTTTCGCAAATGAACAAGAAAAACACGCAAGTGTTGTTCCTTTTCGCAAAGGAACAACAAAAAGTACACAGGCGTTGTTCCTTTTTACAAAGGAACAACGAAAAGCAAAGGTGTTGTTCCTTTTCACAAAGGAACAGCAAAAACACTCAAAAGCTGTTCCTTTTGAAAAGGAACAGCAAAATCACACAAGTGTTGTTCCTTTTCGCAAAGGAACAGCAAAGACACTTGGAAAAAAATCAAAGAAACATATATACAAGATGTTATGTACAAGTTATGAAATAAATTTCTTAAGCTATAGGTGAGGAAGATTGCGCTTCCTCTCCTAAAATTTTCATATTAGTATCTTGTCGCAGCGGTTGACAGAAGGATTCCCGAGTGAGTGGCTTTCGATAAAGGCGAACTCGGTGGCCATTTACCTTGAATGCATATCCAGAACCGTCAATTGTGATCAGGGTAAGGGTCCCATTATCATGCACCTTCTGGATTTCGTATGGTCCTAACCATCGAGTCTGGAGTTTCCACGGGAAATCCTGAAATCGAGAGTCGTATAACAGAGCCCAGTCTCCTTCATGAAAGACTTTATTCTTGATAAGTGCATCGTGCCATTTAGCTCGCTGCTGCTGAATCAATGCTGTATTTTGTAATGCAGATAGCCTGATTTCGTCCAATTCATTAATCTGCTGTAATCGATTGATTTGTGCCTCACTCAGATCTAGGCCGACTTCCTGTGCAGTTCGTAGCGTTTGGATTTCGAATTCTATGGGGAAAATTGGCTGCTTTCCAAACACTAATTGATAGGGTGAATAGCCTGTAGTACTTCTCCATGTGGTTCTGTAGGCCCACAGTGCCTCAGGTAGTCGAGCGGCCCAATCTCGCCGATGCGATGCAATGGTTTTTGTTAAAATTGACTCTATTACCTTATTACTACTTTCTACTTGCCCATTTGCCTGCGGATGGTATGGGGTAGTAATCTTATGTTGAACATGGTAATTGTTAAGTGCTGCAGCTAATTTATTTCCAACAAATTGTGGTCCACCATCAGTGATTAATTCTCTCGGAAGTCCATAACGTACAAACAAATGGAACAAGAATTGTATCACGGAGTCTTCTGTAGCCCTAGGTAATGATTCGGCCTCGACCCATTTAGTAACATAGTCTGTTGCCACCAGAATGTATGTCCTCTGATTTGATGATGGATTGATGGGCCCAACGAAGTCTAGAGCCCATTGTTCAAATGGCTCAATGACCAATTGTGGTCTTCGAGGAATTTCATCAGCTTGGGCAGGTTTTCCTGCTCGCTGGCAGCTATCACAGGCTTGTGCAAATTTTTTCGCATCCTTGAAAATTGTAGGCCAATAGTATCCGGTCTGCAATACTTTATGTGTTGTTCTTTTTTCAGCGAAATGTCCCCCGCATGGCTCGTCATGGCAAACTTTTAGAATGTCGAAGATTTCGTCTTCTCGAATAAACCTTCTGATTTGCATGTCTGCCGCTGTATGGAATAAATGGCCTCCAATCCATGAAAACCGAGTGCTCTTCTGAACAATCTGCTTGCGTTCCTGAGGGGTTAAGTGTTTTGGTAACTTACCGACTGCGAGGTAATTGGCGACATCTGCATACCAGGGTGTCCGAACAGCAACAGCAAAAAGGTGCTCGTTAGGGAATTGATCTTCCACTGCTGCTGTTTCGACTGCTTTCGGTATCCATGAGAGGAAATCAGCTACAGGGTTCTCCTTGCCAGGTCGATCCTTGATTGTGATGTCGAACTCCTGCAATAAAATCAACCACCTGGTTATTCTAGCATTCGTAACAGGTTTATTTGCCAAATATTTGATAGCAGAATGATCTGTATATAACACAACAGGATAGCCTATAATATAATGTCTAAATTTGTTAACAACATGTATTACAGCCAGGAATTCCTTTTCAGTAACAGTGTAATTGAGTTCGGCAGAGGATAAATTTTTGCTGATATAGTAAATAGCATATGGCTTCTTATCCTCTTCTTGCCCCAGGACTGCACCAATTGCTGTGTCCGAGGCATCAGATGAGATTTGAAATGGCAAATTCTAGTTGGGTCCTCGAAGGACTGGAGCTGTTGATAACTGTTTCTTCAATTCCTTAAAAGCCTGGTCGCATTTCTCTGTCCAAAAAAAATCAACATTGCCAGTTAAAGCATATAGAGGTGCAGCGATACGTGAGTAATGTTTTATAAATCGTCTGTAATATCCAGAAAATCCAAGGAAACTGCGTACCTCTGTTTGAGTAGTGGGAGTAGGGATGAGCAAAAGAATCTGAATTTTAGCCGGGTCTACCTGGATGCCAGCTGCTGAGATGTAGTGCCCTAGAATGAGCCCTTCTGTCATCATCATGTAACACTTTTCGTGGCTTAGGCAAAGTCTGGTAGCGATACAACGTTGTAGGACTTTTTCCAGGGCATCCAGAGCTGGGTCAAAATCATCTCCATATGGTGTAAAGTCATCCATGTACACCTCAAGTCCGTCGTTTATTAGGTCTGCAAAGATGCTGAGAACAGCCCTTTGGAATGTAGCAGGGGCATTGCATAGGCCGAAGGGTAGTACTTGATAGGCAAACGTTCCCCAAGGGCAAGTAAAGGTAGTTTTATCCTGATCTTCAGGGGTGATTTGGATTTGGTTATATCCGCTGAAGGCATCCAGGAAAGAGAAAAATTTCTTCCCTGCTAAAGTGTCCAGTACTTGATCTATAAATGGGAGGGGAAAGTGATCCTTCTGTGTGGCCTTATTTAACTCCTTGTAATCCACGCAAATCCTCCATTTCCCATTTTTCTTGGGTACCACCACTAGGGGAGAGACCCACTTACTATCGGAGATGGGGTAAATAAAATTAACATCTAAAAGTTTCTGAAGTTCGGCTTTTACTATTTCTTTTAGATGGGGGTTGAGTCTTCTTTGTGGCTGACAAACAGGTCTTGCATCCTTCTCTATATAAATGTGGTGGGTGCATAATTGAGGATCAATCCCCTTCATTTCAGGGTAATCCCACGCAAATTCTCCCTTATATTTCTGTAACAGATTAACAAGCTTCATTTCTTGATCTGGTGTAAGGTTGACGTTAATATTTAGAGTCTTACAAGGTTCAATTTCCACTACTTTACTATTGGCAATGACAGTTACTGGTATTGTTTGGTCATGTGGATCTTTTAAACGGTCTTCCTCTAGCTCACTATCAAATGTTGCCTCTATCATAAAACACTGTGTGTGAGATCTAGGTTCGGTTTGACTGATGAAGTTATTGATAGCATCATCTTCTATTTGATCTTTAAAATCTAAAGCCTTCTGTACAGTCAATGGGGCTCTGATATTGTTAGCAAGGTATGACACAGGATACTGATTGGTTTTGATCATTGGCAGGCTTGGCTGTGCTGGAGGATATAGAACTAGATTTTTAACATCTGGTCCTTTAGTTATAGTCATGTTTCCCTGCCGGCAACCAATGTAGGCATCGGCAGTAGCAAGCCAAGGTCTTCCTAATATTAGCGGATGTCCATCTAGTCGGGTTTTTGGATTAATTACCAGGAAATCAGTTGGGTATTCCCAGGAATCTACGGAAACCATGACATCATATAAAGTACCTTCGGGTCGAACTACAGATCGATCTGCCAATTCTAACAAAGTAGAAGTAGGTTCTACTGATGTGATGCCAAGCTTTTGGCAGGTGGAAGTTGTCAAGATATTGATTTCAGCTCCCAAGTCGACTAAAGCGTTAGTCAGGGTTTGACCATAGATTTGGACAGTTAAAATTGGGTTCCCGGGATCTTCGTATTTTATAGGTGTCTCTTTTCCCGATAACAGGTCGGATAAAGTTCCAACTACTTGGACTCTAGGGTTAGTAGTTATATTCCTCCTTGATTTTTTTATGCATAGCTCTTTTATGGTCTTTGCGTATATGGGAATATCTTGAATGGCCTGGAGGAATGGAATTTTTATATACAGGTGTTGTAACTCTCCCAGAATGTCAAAGTCTGGATGTTGCACTGGTTGTGGTATGACTAATCGTTCCGGGAAAGGAGGAGAGGATGTATTTGTTTGTTGATGGGTCTGTTCCTTATTTACATCCTTTTGTTGTAGGGGTTGTTCTATTGGTAACTGATCTTCAATGTGACCTGTTTTGTCTCCCTCTGTTTCTATGATACGTCCAGATCGTAACTGAAGGTCATTGCACTCCCTTAGGTCAAGTCCAGTTTCTGATGTGTCTATGATTTGGATGGATTGGACTGGTCTATTATTAGGATTGGGATTGGGTTGGGCTGGGAGTTGCGGCCTTAAATTAGACTGGGGGTTTTGTTGTAAGGCTGGCAGAGTTGGTTGAGGGAGTGGAATAGTTCCTATTGACTGATATGTCGATCTTGGCCAATTGTTCTGCCAGGGTGAACCTTGTGAAGTGGGGGGAATCCATTGCGGAGGGTATGAATTGTTCTGCCAATATGGTGGGGTGTAGGGAAAGTTTGGCCATCCGAATTGGTTTGTCTGGTTCATCCATGGATTTGGGGAAGGAAACGGTTGTGATGACCAATTCGGGACTGGGGGTGTAGATTGGTTTTGCCACATACCATATTGCTGAGCATTGTATTGTGGAGGTTGAAAAGAAGAAGCTGGATCCGAAAACATACCTGATCGCCTTGGTTGCCATTGGCAACGTTGGTTAACAAAGTATGATGGTTCTGATTCTTCTTATGCTTCCTTGTATACAGCCTTCAACCCAGGAAGTGAGGGGCAACTTTCAGTAAGGTGGTCTTTCATAAAGATAGCACATTCTTGAACTGTATCTAGCGGACATTCTTTGTGGTTGTGTTTTCTTCTGCATCGGGGGCAGAAAATTGCCAGATTTTGCTCTGCCTACATTTGCTTTTGTTTAGCCTGCACAATATCAAGCTGAGTAGTTAATGTCCCTAGGATATCAGTCTTAAAATTTTCTAATAAATTCCCAAGTTCTACCCGTGTTACCCCTTCTGTTGATATTTTGTTATCTCTAACAAACCTATCATATTCTGTTGGTTTTATCCTTGTGCTCCATCTTGAACTCCTAATACATAAATTAATGATATCAGAAAAATTCTCTTGGTAAATATCTCCTTTTCCCATGATATTCAACGTTTCAATCCATTGTTCTTTCATACCTCTAATTAATGCAGTTTTCAACACATTGTCAGGCAGAGGTAATGATGCATACGGGGATCTCTGTAAATTATACTGGAAGCGTTCCACATATTCCTTTAGAGTTTCACTTGGTTTGGCCGTCATTCGGAAGATTTCATCTTTCAGTTCTCTTGACCTACAGTAATCCTGATATTTCTTGAGAAAGGACTCTTTCATTTGCTCCCAATTGTTTATGACTCCACCACCTAGACCCATGAACCATCTCAGAGCTGCTCCCTTCAAAGTAGAGGGAAACAACTTTAATTTCTGAGGGTCAGTGGTGTAATCATACCCTCTACATAACACATCGAATTCAAATAAGAATGCATCAGGGTCCTCTGATGTGAGTCCGTGAAACGTTGGGAAGTGTTGAAGAGGAATTGCCTTCATGGGGGCATTTGTAGCAGAATCTACTATGGGATATTGCAATGTAGAAGTTTGACCATTTGGCTGATTCTACGCCATCGGGTCAAATATGTGCCAATAATCTTCCGGAATTTCTAGGAGGGTGTTCCTAGGTTGAGAAGGAGCGGCCTTGGCAGGGGATGTCTTAATGACACTTCCCTTATCTGGGATTTCTATCCGAAGGAATGGGGTACCTTTAGTATTAATTCTGGCTGCGCTTCCCTTATCTGGGTTGTTTAATAGCTGAATTATCCTAGAACGAGATTTCGGTTCCTCTATTTCTCCTGTTTCCCCTTCTCCTTCACAAAGGTTACATAAGTTCCCTTCTTGCAGCCATTTTGACACAGGATTTTAAATTTCTTGGAAGTCCTGTTCAACAGTCTGACTCTGCACCTCAGCGTAGGCTCCAGATGGTGATGCTGTAGCCCGAAGGGAACTAGTAGGCTGCTTAGAATGAGTCCTTCTGAGGCCTACTGATGGCTGAGATTCGGCTTTCTTATAGATTTCGTCTATGAAGGTTGTTCGGCCAAGGGTCACCGGTCCTTTGGCTTGTTCAGGTTTGACTGGAATTTTGATATTCTTTTCTACCTTTTTCTGCTTAGTCATGCACTCTAGAAACTACTAAATCCTATCAACCAACAATTCTACTAAGAAAGCGGACGGTGGAGTAGGGATTTTACATGCTCCGTACGTAGGTTCTTACCTTTCGTTTTTAAAATCCAACTCCCCCCTAGCAGATTTGCCCACTACTCTGTAAAGGGCAAATGGCTATTACTCCTACCCGACAACGGCGCCAAAATGTAGAGCTGTAACTAGGGTCCCTCACACCGCTAATTATCCTACATTAATAAATCAATCCGGGAGTGTTTTGTTATTGCAAGGAGTAACTCAATCCGAGGTTGTTTGTCCGAGTAGTGCTCGGTAGTATAGTGCCCTAATGATTTGAAAGGAAACAGATGCTAAGCTGTAACGAAACTAACCCAAAAGATAAAATCACACAAAGCAGTTGATCAGTCAAGGGTACGGAAACAATAACCCATCCCTTTAGAAACTGATAAAGAAAGGAAATCAGAGCATGGAATTATAGGTCTGGGGCTAAGTAGCGTCTTGCTGAGGCTCACTACAGCCTTAGGCCTGCTCTCACACTAAGAACAATGAAGGAAGGTAAATCAAGCAGCGAAAAGTAAAATGGAACAGCAGTCTGGAAATGGAACAACAATAACGAAATGGAACAGCAATAAAGAAATGGAACAACAGTAAAGAAATGGAACAATAGTAAAGAAATGGAACAACAATCCTCAACTGTATTTACACGTTCTCTACTACTATAGCAATCTGAGAGTAATGGATGATATGACTATGTTCCTGAACGAAGTAAAATTGCTTTCAAGTCTTACGAATACTATTTCACATGGATTTGATAATAATAACATTCTGCTACAGAATTAGCTGAAATATGCAGTTTGAATAGATCCACTTACACAATGCAGAGACATGAAATAAAGGAATCATTCAGATATCAGTTATAACGAAGCATAGCATATCACATAGAAGATGTATCAGATTACTTAAAAAATGGAAATAAACAAACCACACAGTATAATAATACAAAAGCAAGTGTCCTTCGGAGCTGGGCCCTTGGCTGCCAATGGAACACCGCCTTAAGTTACTCCAGATGCAGAGACGAAATGAACACCAAGTCTCTTATATTAATCGCATCAACAAAAATATAACAAAGTCAGGTCTCAGAGAGACTTAATGATTACAGTTGGTTCTGGAACTTAGAATTACAAAAACAGTCCTCCTCCGTTTAATGGCGTAGTGCCTTTATATAACAGAAATGACAGAGGTATCTAGATAATCAAAAGATAAGTTAAAGCAGCGATCCCTCAGGATCGAAGATCCTGAGGGATTCACTAATCATTCGATTCTTCTTTTTCCCTTCTTGCGTT
The DNA here is from genome assembly GCA_031772625.1 of Pinus tabuliformis. Taxonomy (NCBI): domain Eukaryota; kingdom Viridiplantae; phylum Streptophyta; class Pinopsida; order Pinales; family Pinaceae; genus Pinus; species Pinus tabuliformis. The sequence goes on along the minus strand of CM062813.1, from coordinate 787,392,353 downwards.
CTCTGTCTCAGTATCCTGCATTCTTTCTTTGGGCTATTTGGCTCTAACATTACTTGATCTTGTCCGCATCCGGTTCCCTGTTGGCGGGACAGTAGTTATTTTCCCTCTGCTTCTTGCTTTCAATCGCCGATCCTTTGTTTCCACGTCTTCCTGCATGGAAAACGTCAATCATTAGTACTTGAGCTTCTTTTATCGATTGTTGCACATTTTATCAAAACCCTTTATCTTCTTCGAACTCATAATGCAGAAAAGGTTATAATTATTATTGAAAAACCACTAGATTGCTAGTCAAAAGCATACCTTCCAGGTGCTCCATAGCCCCACAAAAACCTCTGTAAGACTGAGTTCATTCCCCTGACCCAAAACTGCCTTTCACATTTGATCCAACAAACCAACATAAAATTCAATAAAACTCCTCTGAGCATATACCTAGCCTAGAATTAGTCTTTATATTAGTCATATCAAGCCTCATTTGCTATATTTTCATGAGATTGACAAGGAGAGAGCCCTCTCTCGACCTGGTAGGGCTAGCTACCAGGTTAAGCATGGTTTGATGTTACCCTAGACCCGCCTTTCTCAACCTGAGGTAGCTTTAGGCCCTAATAGGGTGGAATCTCATACTGCCGTAAATACACAAGCATATTAACAAATGGATTCTATTTTGGTCTTGCAAGGGAGAAACCTTGAGGAAAAACTAGCGATGGAATAACTTAGGGAGAACACTGTATTGAATTTTTGTTTCTCACCCTTCAATTTCTCAGTTTAGAGATTGCCACTGAATTGTTATTTCTCACCTTTGAATTTTTCTGTTTAGAGATTGCTAAGCTTCAACATGAAGGGTCTGTAATTGAATGTATTGGTGCTTGTTGGGACTGATAAACCATCTGTGCTTGCTACGATTGATAAACCATTGTGCTTGTCTTTGGCTGAGAAACATTGATGCTTGTTGAGATTCATAAACCATTAGTGTTGGCTACAGGCTAATAAATCATTATACTTTTCTACAATTAATAAACTCTTGTGTTTGTCTTTCGCTAAGAAACATTGATGCTTGCTGAGACTGATAAACCATTGGTGTTGGTTACAGAATAATAAATGATTGTAATTTTCTGTGGATGATAAACCACCTACAAGTGACAACACTCCTACCATTCATGCGTGAATAGCCAAGAAATTTAAATTCTCAAAATCTAGACCTGGTATGGGGCTGGTCAGTTATGGAACAAATTTGGTGATTTCCTATAGTTGGGAGGATAATGTGGAACCCTTCTTCAATCCATATAATGTGGAGCCTTTCTTCAATCATCGATGTGGATCCATTCTTCAATCACCAATAGAAATTGGTGTAACTAGATAAGTAGTTCTTAATTAGATTGCATCTGTTAGCATAATTATATAGGATTCATATCCCTGCTCTCAAATTGAATTTGTGTATTGTTTTCCATATACATCTAATTAGTGGAAAATTAAAATGTTCACATTTTATTTACAAATGGTATGAATGATCAAAGTTAACAACATATATGGAAACACTTCAATTACTATATATTTATATAACTAACTAGTGAGGTCTCACCCAGAGCGTTCACTCAATCTAAGGTGCAACACAGTCATTGAATGTTTGCATTTATACACATGAAATTACTCATTTCCGATTGGGTGGGTACAATAATAGTAGCTACACTTATGAAATTGTTGGGCCGTGCCCTTTTAATTTTGTTTGATCTCAATGTATGATGGGGTAGTGTTGTGGCCACCAACAACCCCCCTCTTTGTTTGGTATTAGCGATAACACCAAGCAAATTGGGACCCTTAATAAAAAATCCCAAAAAACATTTTATCAAAATTTTTGTATTTTAACTCCCTAAACCTGTATCGCATCGCGTGAAGAGAGTGAAACGTTTTCCTATGCGCATAATAAGCTGCGAAGAAGCGACGCGAAATTCATCGCATCGCATATATTGTGAAGCACTCTTAAATGAAAAAACTTAAGGAATCTCCGATGACCGATATGCGACGTCGCATATCGCAACATCGCATAAAGCAGCACACAATGATTGGATGACTAAGTGCGATCTGCGATTTGCGATCTGCGATGTTGCGATCTGCGATGAATGCGATCGTCAATTCTTGTGATGACACATCTTGATGACGCGATCCTTGATACTGCGATGCAAGTCGCAGAAATCACCCATCGAAAAAAATTTCCCCGGCACAGTATTCAAGGAAAGCTGTCTGTAGACCAAAATTGGGCATGCGCCTTAAAATAAATTAATGATTGTATGCAAAAATATCCAGGAAGGATTGCGTTGTGTTTTTCGAAGAGTCAGTTCATTATGGGTGTCATGATTATGTATTCATTAGAGCTTAAAGCTTTCATGTCAATCTTTTCTTCATTTACTCTTTTCCTTTGCGTAAATTGTAAGACAACAAATAACATAAAGCAATGTGCAGGAAACATCTAAGGAAAAGGGGAAAGCGTCGATGCTCAGAGAACAAAGAAGAGATGCCTTCACAAATGGATGCCGAAAGCAACAGGGCCACTGATTCCGGAGTATCACTCAACAGATATTGATGTCAATAGGCCATCCAAAACTCAGAATCAAAGGCGCACAAAAGCAGCATGTTTGAAAAATATCCTAAAGCTTATGCCTGGTAAATCAAAAAGAAAAAGGCGCAAAAGAGGGAAAACGCACCAGAAAATCCCGGAACAAAGAACGGAGGTAGTTTTCAATACAGAAAATTATTCAGAGAGCAAAGTCCCTAACTTATTCAGTCATTCGCAAAGCTGGAAACCGAAATAGCAAAAGCAGAATCAATTTGAGAGAAATTTGGGTTATTACCAAGTATACACACAGTGGATACACCAAGCCAGAGGAAGATTTTCGAAAATATCTTCTAGTTTGCCAGAATGTGGTGCCAACGCTTGTTATTTCTATTTTCGTAGCTCAAACGAAAGGAGAAGACGATCAACCGACTCTTCCCAGGCGAATGTTGCATGCTTACAGCACTAAGGAGCAAATACGGAAACGGTTAGGAATTAGATTCAATTTTTAGAAATAATTTTGCTTTAGTAGAAGGGCGGTCATTTAAAACCGTTTCCTAAATTTATGTAATTAAGGTTAATTAGTTAGCATTATTTAAACCCTTCTCAGGCATTTGGAGAAGGGTCCAGAAATTTGTCAAAAAACTTGTCCTCAGAACATGCACTTTTGCACCCTCGGAGGGGGTTTTTGATGAATGGTTGGATCAAGATTTATCAATATTTACATTCGATATCTACTACTAATGTTGCACTTCTGTACTCTTAGTAGATGTTATAACAAGTAGAGATAAATCGTTGTTGCTTGAAGCTTATGAGTGGAACCAGTCATAAATGGTACTTTTATCTCTTGACCATTTCTGCTTATATTCTTAAAGTGATATACAACTTTCAGTTGTTTATATGTTAATGCATGAATGTGTGGGTTACCATTTGGCACTTCTGTACGGTGGAGTCATTTATTTGTGTTTGATATATGAATAAGTTATTATGCGATATGCTGTTCACAACTATTTTGATTAACTTTTTATGCAAAGTGGTTTATCTTAATTGATTTCTATTCTTATGATAGCTGAATGATCTTTATTACCAGTTATTGTTCAAAATCTCTTTAGATCGCATAATAGAAGAAATACACCCCGGGTTAGCGTAGATTAGATGTGTTGTTTCCTATTATATTACAGTAGCATAGAGTTAGTTTAGAAGTTTGAATTAAATTAGCTTTAAGTACTCCTAGATCAGCATCATCCAACTCTACACACACACACACCCCTTAGATTGGGAAACTGGTCCCATTATCCCCAATCGGATCCGCTATACCAAACGGATAAGGAGCTGCCAACCAAGGTCCGGACCGGGTGGGTATCCCCCTTGTTGTCGACCCGATTTTCGGGGCCTCAACATATTTGGCGCTAGAAGGAGGGCCCAAACTATGAATGGCACCTAAATCAAAATATAAATACCATTCTGAGAGTAAATCGCCCTCATCAACTCCCCCGACTTCCCTAGTGTGTTTAAATCCAGAGTCAAAAGTCGCTCGAGTATCAACCGCTCCTACATACCCTACTATTTCAGACCAATTTACCATTGAACCCCCTGAAGTTCAAACTCTAATTTGCAAACTCCAGGGATTTTCTATTTTTACACAGAGGTCTGATAAATCTCAAAGCAGCGTGACTTCGCATTACAATCCTGCTCATCCCCTGACCAGATTAAAGAGTGAAAAATTTGGCATCTAGCCAACTGAATTCCCTCTCCCTACCAGGAAAAGAGCAAGGAAAACACCACCAGAGTCTGACAGTGAGACTCTTTCATCTACGTCGTCCATTTCAACTCCCTCATCGCGAAGTCAGCCACCCACATCTCCATTCCAAACCACTCATCCATCTTCCGCAATCCCTCCTCTTCAATCATCAAAGATCATAGTATCTTCATCTTCCCAGCCTCAAGGATCATCCTCTGCACTTTCATTTACCAGCAGATCCACGATGGCCCAGTCTCCATGGAACAATCCTGGGGCAGTTTTAATGCCGCCACCCCTGAGCCAAATACCGGCCCATCCTGAGAAATGGATATCCAAATTCAATCCAGAAGCAGGCATGCTAGCTGAAGAGCATATTAATAATTTCATGCTTTCTGTCAATCTCAATGGAGTTACCAACAAGGATGCTGTTGTCCGGATTTTTCCCTATACAATGCAAGGAATAGCGGGGTCATGGTACTTTTCATTACCTTTCGGTTCTATCACAAGTTGGGACATTTTTCAAGTCAATTCCTTACCAAGTTTGGCGATGATAGATCAACGGTGACGTTAATCAATGACCTATCCAATCTTAAAGCCGAGGCTAGAGAACACATCAAAGATTTCAATTTACGGTTCAATAAAATCCTCAACAAAATTCCCTCTACTTCCCAACCCAGCGAAGAAGTAAGATGTGAATGGTATATTACAGCCTTACCATCAAATTTGGCACTCTTCGTGGATAGGGCAAATAAGACAACCTTAGTTGAAAACTTGACAGAGGCGATAGTAGTAGAGAAACGCGTAGTAGCCCTAGAAAAAAGATCTGCGATAGAGGAACGCAAATCTAAGAAAGTCTCCTTCAAAGAAGACCCCAAGAAGAAACAAACGAAAGACCCTTTCGATTTGGAAGGGTTACAAAAAGTGTTAAAAACCATGTCCAATGAGATGATTGACATAAAAAAGCAAGTAGCAGAAGCTTCTTCAAAAAAGCCCTACAAAACTTTTAAAAGAAGTCCTTCAATGGATTTGAAACCACCCAACTCTATCTCAAACGTCCAATCCGAAGAAGAGGAAGAAGAAGAGAATACCACCAAAGGGTAGAACGATGACGAAGAAGTTGTGGAACTACAAGGGATGTGGGATTTCATCCTCCCACAAGAAGAATATCAAGAAGCATTTCCAGTTAGCACACGAAGCAAAAATCAACTTGATCCTCCCCAAACTACCCCCAAGCAGAAGGGCGCAAGCCCTACAACAAAAGATAAAGTCGCAACAAAGAAAACTACCGCTAAAGTGACTCAATCTAACCCAGTCCAATCAGACCAAGCACCTCCATCAAGAACACTGATTGTGTCAGATGAAATGGCGTACAATATTATTGATGACATGAAAAAGACTAGGGCTAATATCACTCTTTATGAATTGAGCAAATTGAAACATCAACAGAAGATAACGATGAAAGAATTACATGCCGTGCCTACTACATATTTGCCTACAGCTGTAGCTTCCCACAACATGGGAAGACCTCCAACCAACACAATCAATAAGGTAGATCCAAATGACATCGCTTTGATTGGAGGAAGATCAAGGTCTCACACTCCCCCTTTTCTTCTCACTTGTGAAATTTTCAATAAAAATGTGCACAATTGTTTGGTAGATTCTGGTGCTTCAATGAATATTTTACCGAGATCAATATGTTCCAAGTTGAATGTTCAACCACAAAAATCCGCAGTGCACATAGTTCAGCTTGATCAATCTCAAGTCGAAGTGATTGGTGAACTTAATCAAGTGACCATAAGATTGTTGTCTAACCCGAAGGTATGTCAGGTTATTGACATTCTAGTAGCTGATATCCCAGAATTCTATGGTTTGATTCTTAGCAGGGATTGGTCCGAAAAACTCCATGGCTACTTCTCAACCGACTGGTCGCACAAGTGGTTACCCTACAATGGTAAACCGAATCAAATAAAGGTTGAACGAGAGTTACACCAGAAGTACATAGTTACGGAATTGGAGAGACAAAATGAAGCAATAGCATACAACAGCAGTATCATAGGAAATTACTCGGTAGATTCTTTCCTCAGCAATTTCAATGCTCATACCTCACCTTAGAAAATTCAGTTTTGTCCCAAGTCGAAATTTTTTCCCAAACTAATGATTCAAAGTGTGTTAATTTTTTAGATAAACCTGTATTAACATCTTCGTTTTGGAAATTATATTTTGATGGATCTAAATCTAACGAAGGAGCAGGAGCAGGATGTGTCCTGATTAGCCCAGAAGGAAATAAGACCATGCTTACGTGCAGACTTGAATTTGATTGCACAAACAATACACCGAAATAGGAGGCCTTGGTGCAAGGCCTATACAAAGCAATCGGGTTGAACGTTAAGTACCTTCAAGTCTTTGGAGACTCTGAGATTGTCGTCAAACAGGTACGTAACACCATACATTGCCTATCAGGTCATTTGAAACACTATCAATCTTTAGTACAAGATCTGACTGCACATTTCGTAGCATTCAATATTTCGTCAATCCCAAGACTCCAAAATGCGAGCGCAGACCTGTTAGCTAACGTAGCCTCTAGACTTATTCCCTCCGAAGATTTTAGTCCAGATAGATTCTCAATAGAGTTAATGTTTAAACCATCCATCCCTGACAACATTACAAACTGGAGAGTATTCAATGATGATCCCGACATTGTAAATTTCCTCACTTCTGAAGGATCCTACTCCAATCAAATAATTGACAAAGACCATCATGATCGAAAAATACAACAAAATAGCACAGATAATGCTATACCTAAATCGGTGGTTAAGTTAGAAGACTTATGTGATTTGAAAAGTTGGTTTAAAAGGTCTAAAAATTCTAAGCTCTACAGCTCAAATCTGAACTACGAATTAGTAAACCTAGGAACCCATGATAAACCACAAAACGTTAATCTAGGCGACGACCTAGCCCCTGAAGAAAAATTAGCATATATCCATCTTTTGAGACAATACAGAAATGGTTTTGCCTGGAATTATGATGAGCTGAAGACATACGACACTTCTATCATTCAACATACTATCCCTATGATTGACAATGAAAAACCTGTCCAACAGAAACTCAGAAAAATTCACCCCAATTTAGAAAATCAGATAAAAACTGAGCTAAATAAGTTATTAAGAGCCAGAATAATTTTCCCCGTCATACATTCCAAATGGGTCTCCAATATGGTACCCATTAGAAAGAAAAACGGAGATATTAGAATCTGTATTGATTTTCGGAATCTCAACAAAGCCTGTCAAAAAGACAATTTTCCCCTCCCACCTATGGAGCAGATATTACATGCAGTAGCAGGCTCAGAATTAATGTCTTTTTTGGATGGATTTTCAGGATACAATCAGGTGCTGGTACATCCCGATGATCAGTTAAAAACCACATTCTGAACTAAATGGGGCACATACGCATATTGGAAGATGTCATTTGGTTTGATCAATGCCGACGCTACATTTCAGAGAGCCATGGACATCACATTCAAGGGTTTAGTCAATAAATCTGTAGTGATTTACCTGGATGATATAACAGTGTACTCCAAGAAGCGAAGCGACCATCTCAAAGACTTGAAACAAATCTTTCAATGATGCTTAAGGTATGGGATTTCACTTAACCCAAAGAAATCTTTTTTCGCATTAAGTGAAGGAAAACTTCTAGGATTCATAGTGTCAAAATCTGGTATTCACATTGAACCTGACAGAATCAAAGAAATTTCTGAAATATCCATACCTCATAACAAAAAAGCCATGCAATCTTTCCTTGGTCAAATCAATTTTGTGTAGAGATTTGTCCCAGATTTTTCACGGATTGTTTCTCCTTTACAAAACATGATCAAGAAGAATTCGAATTTTAAATGGGGTCAAGATGAGCATGAAGCATTCAACTTGATCAAACAAGCTATCATTAACGCTCCATCTTTAGCAACCCCGAATTTTTCAGAATCTTTTATCTTATACACATTTGCCGAAGAGAAATCATATGTCGTGATTCTAACTCAAGCAAATCAAGAGAAAGCGGAAGCCCCAATCGCATTTTTTAGCTCGAATTTACAAGGTGCTGAACTTAACTATTCAGACATGGAGAAATAGGCATATGTTGTTTTCAAAGCGGTCAAATATTTTAGACCTTTCTTACTTAAAGCCCATACTAAGGTCATAGTACCGTTTCCAGCAGTAAGAAATCTTCTAATACAAAAGGATGTGGGTGAAAAAAGAGCAAATTGGATCACCGCTTTACAAGAATATGATCTTGAGATCAAACCAGCAAGCATTGTAAGAGGTCAAGGCTTCTGCAAAATGTTGGCTGGAGTATCGCAAATTCCTGAGAATTCATCTGAAGAGGTACAAACGTATGAGGTAAGCCTAAATGATGCAGAATCATTATATGCTGACACCATTTATTATCTTAAGAACGGGTATGCTCCATCACACCTGGATCACACCAAGAAAAGAGCTCTGAGATTGAAAGCTAAACAATACCAGCTCATAAATGATGTTCTGTTTAAAAGGAATTATGATTTTGTGCTTCTTAGGTGTCTTGAGAAAACTGAAGCCGAAAAGGTTTTGCAGGAACTCCACGATGGACCAGCAGGCGGACACTATGCTGGAGATGCTACTGCACATAAAATCTTGCGTGCAGGATATTATTGGCCCACGCTATTCAAAGACTCACACAGTTATGTGAGGAAATGCCAAGTCTGCCAGACTGCTGTAGGGAGACAAAAGAAATCATCCATGCCACTACAACCGTAAAAATCGAACAACCATTCAGTCAGTGGGGCTTGGACATAATAGGTGAGATCATTCCTCACTCTTCTAAGAAGCATAGGTACATCCTCACAGCAACATATTATTTTACTAAATGGGTAGAAGCAGTTCCTCTCAAGACAGCTAATTCTGAAAACATTATTGAATTCATAGATCAATTTATAATCACTAGGTTTGGATTTCCAACGGCCTTAATGTTTGATAATGCCTCGTACTTTTCTGGAAATACAATGACTGATTTTTCACTTAAAAGAGGGTTCAAGCTGAAATATTCGGCCAACTACTATCTGCAAGGTAATGGATTGGCTGAATCGACAAATAAAAACCTAATCAGTATTATTAAAAGAACAGTTGACGAGAACCAAAAGAATTGGCCCAAAGCCTTGGTGAATGCTTTATGGGTAGATAGGATAACGAAGAAAGCTTCAATCGGCACTTCTCCCTTTAATTTAGTTTATGGGAAAGAAGTGGTTCTCCCAACTCACTTAGTCATCCCCTCTTTGTCTTTATTACAACACATCGATGAGGTATCTACTTCCTCCATAGAACTAAGACAAATGGAAATAATTAAATTAGAAGAACGACGAGAACAAGCTAAGAAAACCCATGCTCATCACCATGCGCTAATAAAATCCTCTTTTGACTCAAGCATAATGACCAGAAAGAATTTTCAGATGGGAGATTTAGTTTTGAAATGGGATAAGGCTCATGAAGAAAAGGGCAAACATACAAAATTTCAGAAGATGTGGCTTGGTCCTTTTCAGATTGTAGAAGTCATAGGCCCATCAACGTTTGTGTTGCAGGATTTAGCAGGTCGAAGGGATTCTTTGCCTGTTAATGGACAGAGCCTTAAAATATATTTTCCATAGAAGATCACTCTTCTATTTTTGTAGGATAGTTTTCGTTTTTATTTGTTTTTCTCTTTCTTTTAAATAAAACCAGTTGTAGATGGTTACTAAAGGGGTTCATGAAAAAGACACCAATTCTCTATCAGATTTTGGGCTTTTTCGCTTGTATAAGTAGCAAAATTTTTCAAAAAATATGATCTTTATTATTGACAGGTAGAGTTAACTTTAGCCTAGATACGATACCAGTCTCAACTTCAAAAACTTTGATGAAAACAACCTCTCGTAAAAGGAAAAATTGTTTCATATCAGCACAATGAAAGGTATCAATAATAAAATAAATATTCTCTGTAAAACTGCTGTTTTCGAACTCTATTATTGTCGTCCAGAGATTTCTTAAGGAAAAACAATGACTTCCTCCCTGCTAAAGGAAATCACAGCATTCAGAGAAACAATCCGAAACACTGTATCTCAAAGAATAAGAGGTCTCATCACGAGCCGGCTTATCATGATCACAGATATTATAACTTGCTGACTTTGCCAATACTATCCACCAAAACAGGGCAACGACTCAAGATTGTTGCAATCAAAGGACAAGGGGTCTCATCACGAGCCAGCTTGTTCAGCAAAAGTGTAAATCAAGTGAATGACTATGTCATAATTTGGCCACCAAACCAAGACATTGTTCTTTAGAGAATAAAAAAGGAAAAAGTGACTAAAGGGGTTTTTTTCTGAAAACTTGTAAATAGCCTTAAGCAGGATAAAGGATCATTGCTGGGTAATAGGTAACCCTGTCAAGGCTATGGACGCTTGCGGGAAGCAGAGGCTCTACCTACGACAAATGAGCATATTTTAAAAAGCCAGCACGCAGAGAAGACCTTATTTTTTCTTTGAAAGGCCAAGTAATGTCTGATGTGAATACAAGGACTAAGCCTAAGGAAACAAACAATTGGAATATGAAGAGGTTGAGACAAAATATCATTGATAGGATAAGGCGTAATGTACTCTATCAGTCCATAACAAAATTTAGATGTATGAAATTTTTTCTGCTTTGGAAGTGACAATTCAATAGAAAAGCAGAGATAACTGGTTCTTCACAGTGAATCGCCATTGTTGTGGCCACCAAAAACCCCCCTCTTTGTTTGGTATTGTTGGCACCTAATCCTCAGCGGTTGGGTGTACCTGGAATGTGAACAGTCATCAAGTAGATGAACTGATCAGTCACATTCCTATATATAAACAATAGTTACCTAATGAAATCCATCAATCAGTTTTCTTCTGCCAAGTCTGGAGTTACCCTGGCCTGACATGGTATCAGAGCACAGGTCCCAGGTTCCTTTTTTTGGCATGCCTTGTAACTCCTCTGTCCCATATTCTGCCATAACGCATCTGCCTACTGATGTTAGTGTAATTGCATCCATTGGTTAACGCCTCTGCTTTATTCCCTTCCGTTCTTAATAATCTGCCTCTGCCAGCGCTCTGTCCATTAACGCATCTGTCCACTAACGCATCTGTCCACTGACCTTTCAATGCCAAAGATCCGTTGTGGCGGTTGAAGGGAAAGCGACTGCTGTTTGAGGGGACTCGAAAAGATAGTGTTGAGAGAGGGATAGAACCATTAGCCATTGTTATCACTGTATTAACCTCGTACCTCTTGTCTAATTCAAACAATTTCACTTGCGTCAGACGTATATCTTCTCCACGATATTCCACTTGTACTATGAATTTCCCCTCAAACGCATTGTAAATCGATCCCAACACCCAGAAAGCTGGGCCTGCTATCAGAAGAATATGTACATATGATTTATGGATTGATACCAGGAGGTCTTCGTATCTGAAAGTTATGAAACCGGTCAATGAAGATTTATCCCTGACAGACCATTTAAAACTTCCCGATGCAACCTCTTTATTACCTCGTTCGATCTTATGGCAGTGCATACCATGCAATGGGTTTAATTGACGGCCAAAATAGTCACGATTTGGCCTGTATCTCTGCCTGAAATTGTTGGAGGTTTCGAGGATTTGTACTGGGAAGGGGGCCGAACCCACGACCGCAAGGATATGGTATGGTAACTGATTTGGTATTGCGCATTTTATTCCATGAGAGTGTGAATGTCCGAATGGTAATGCTGTGAGTCAAAGTATTGCGCAGTTTATGTAAGCAGTCTTTCAAAGCAGTCAAAGTATTGTGCAGTTTTCAAAGCGTTTATTTATCATTCAGAGTATTGCGTTGTTCTTCAATGTGTTTATATATATCAATCAAAGTGTTTGATATTGTGCACAGTTTTCTTTTGAATGATAATGCTGCATTGAAAAGTTATCATTTCAATGTTGATGCTTCTAGCAAACATTAGAGGGATTTGAAGGCTGTAACGTAAGGAAGTTTTTTTTATCAACAGAAGTAATTTTTTTTTTTTACAGAATTCATTCAATCATTTCTATGGTAGGAATAGTTCTCACTGGCAAGGAGAACTATCCTGAATGGTCCCGGATGGTAAAACACACCCTCATCTACAATGAGTTGTGGAAGGGAGTGTCTGTCGGAGAAGGAGACAATGACCCAGTACAACCTACATAAGACAAAGAGCTCGTCATTTGGGAAAAAAAGAACAAAAAAGCCTATGCATTAATCGTAGCATCTGTAAATGAAGAATTAAGTCACCATATTTCATCATATTCAACTGCCTTTGAAGCTTTACAAAAGATGAAAGAACTTTATGACTCACATTCTACACTTGAAGTTGTTCAGCTCATGATTAAACTCTTCACTCTTGAACTAAAAAATAATGATCCTCTTGCTCTTGCATCTGAAGTAAAATCCATAATGCATGATATCAAATCCACTAAGGTTGAGCTGGATATCCCTCTTATTGCTTTTCTCAAGGCACTCTATCCTACTTACTCCAATTATCTTGAGTCTTTACAAGAAAATGGAAATCTTTAAGATATAACCTTTGAATCTCTTGTGAAAAAGTTTTCTGAAAGAGAGAAAGCCTTTGGAAAGAAGACGGTCCCTAAATCTTCTGAAGAGACTGTCTACCTTGCTCATAAAGAAAATCATCCTGCTCATGATTCTACAAGAGGAAGAGGTGGATGAAGCGGAAGAGGAAGATACTTCAGAGGCAGGGGGGGCCGACACTCTCAAGCAGAAAAAGAAGATATGCATTGCATTCGCTGCAAACGAAATGGATCACATGATGCTTCTACATGCAAGCTACCATGGGAAAAAATTGAGCAGAAACGAAATCAGCAGAAAGGTAAAACTGATGATACAGACAAAGGTAAAGCACCTGAATCCGCTCACTATATTGAGGCACAATGTAACATTGGAGTAAATGAAGATTTGTTTAATGCTTCACTTGCTTCTTCGAAAAATGATTGGTTGCTTGATTCAGGAGCAACCTGTCATATGACTCATAGGAAAGATTTTTTTGAAGATTTCACTGACAATGTTGATGGAGCAGTATACTTTGCAGATCAGTCAAAAATCAAGCCATAAGGGCTTGGCACAATCAGGCTTAAACTGCCTGGTCTTCCAGACTTTCTTCTGGATCATGTTCTATATCTCCCACAACTCAAGAGAAACTTGTTGTCCTTGGTCCACATCCGCCAGCAAGGTCACTCCATTCATATGTTTGATGGCAAGCTTGAGGTAAGAAAAGCTTCTGACCACTCACTTGTCATGAGGGGAATAGAAGAAGAAAGGCTTCTCAAACTGCAAGGAACCTCTATTCATGCACAACATTTCTCATATATTTCTCATCATGAAGAAGGTACACTTCCATCAAGTTTATTATGGCATGCTAGATTTGGACATTTAAACTATGACAGTCTCCACTTATTGAAGAAAAATGGTGTTGCTGGTTTGCCTACAATTCCTAGAAAACATAAGCAATGTGATGCTTGCATTCTAGGAAAGCATAGCAAACAATCTTTTCATGATTCACATTCAAGAGCACATAGGAAGCTTGAACTCATTCATTCAGATTTATGTGATCCAATACATGTTCCTTCTGCAAATGGAAATAAATATATCATGACATTTATTGATGATTACACCAGAATGTGTTGGGTTTATTTATTGAAGAACAAATCTGATGCTTTTCAAACATTCAAGAATTTTCATAAATGGATTGAAAATGATGCACAATCTCATATTGGGTCTATACCCACTGATAATGGAAAAGAATATACATCAAATGAATTTAAACACTATCTTCGCCAACATGGGATCAAACATCAAACAATTGTACCTTATAATCCCCAACAGAATGGTGTAGTAGAAAGAATGAATAGAACAATCTTGAATATGGTACGATCCATGCTTTTATTCAAAAATGTAAAGATAATGTTTTGGGCTGATGTTGTTCTATGTGCTGCATATATAAAGAATAGATGTCCATCTAGTGCTATAAGAAACAAGACTCCTTATGAATTGTGGTATGGACATGTTCCTTCGGTAAAAAATCTCAGGATCTTTGGTTCCACCTGTTATGCTTTAATACCAAAGGTAAATAGAAACAAACTTGGTGCTAGAAGTCGTAAGTGTATCTTCCTGGGGTATTCAAACACATCTAAAACATACCGCATCTATGATGAAGTAAATAAAAAGTTTGTTTTGTCTAGAGATGTCATTTTTATTGAATCATCCAAATCTGACAATGTTGTTGAGCAGCAACTTGATCGCTTGGATAGATTCGCAAAAACAAAATCATTTCAAGAATTTGATAATCAGATTCCACATCTTGAAGGGGGGATTCCTATACTAGAACAACATGTGGAATCTTCTTCTGAAGAACAATCTCCCCTGCATGAAACTCCAACAACGGATGATGCTTTAAGTGATGTAATTGATAGAATTGGGGGACTCAATATTGATTAATTCCTAACTCAATCAACAGAGCAGCCTGGACCATCTTAGAAAGGTGCCCCAAAGTGGCTGACAAAGACACTTGAAAGTGTTCATCCTGATGAAATTGGAAAAACAGGAACCAGAAATATAAACCGACAAGATGGAGGTGATGTAGATGACTCTAATTCACCTGTTGATATGGATGTTACTTATGATTGTGAATTGAACTTGTCTACAGTTTTTGAACCAACTTCCTTCAAAGAAGCTGCTTCTCATGATGAATGGAAAGAAGCGATGCAAAAGGAGTATGATGCCCTCATAAAGAATGGCACTTGGAAGCTGGTTGATCCTCCATTTGGAACCAAACCAATTGGCTGCAAGTGGGTCTACAAGAACAAATACAAAGCTGATGGCTCACTTGAGAAGCACAAAGCTAGGCTTGTGGCAAAAGGTTTTGCACAGAAGGAAGGGGTCGATTATGAGGAAACTTTTGCCCCAACAGCAAAATGGGCCACCATCCGGGCACTCTTTGCACTAGCTGCTCAGAACGGTTGGAAAGTCCATCAAATGGATGTAAAAACTGCATTCTTGAATGGATATCTAAAAGAGAATGTTTTTATGTCCTAGCCTGAAGGATTTGCTGTGAAAGGACATGAACATAAAGTATGCAAACTTGTGAAGTCCTTGTATGGCCTCAAACAAGCACCACGAGCCTGGTATGAAAAACTAATAGAGCATCTTCTGAAACTCAACTTCAATCATTTTGATCTTGATGATGCAACTTTATTTGTCAAGAAATTTGGCAAAACAGTTGTATATCTTGTGGTATATGTAGATGATATTTTAATGACAGGGAACAATGAAAGCTATATTGCATCCATAAAGAAAGAATTAGGAAAAAGTTTTGAAATGACTGATTTGGGCTATGTTCATTATTATCTTGGCATTGAAGTAACCCAACATCCAAAATCCATATTTCTTTCTCAAAAGAAATACATTGGAGATTTGTTAAACAGATTTGGCATGACAGAGTGCAATCCTCTTTCTACTCCAATGGAACGAAACTTAAAGCTCACATCTATTGAAGGAAAGGAATTTGAGGATGCAACAAAGTATAGACAGCTTATAGGAAGTCTCATCTACCTCACTACTACCAGACCAGACATTTCATTTGTTGTTGGAATCCTCTCCAGGTTTATGCAAAAGCCTTGTGAGGGACATTGGCCTACTACAAAAAGAGTTCTAAGGTACTTGAAGGGAACTCAAGACCTTGGAATGAAGTATACACAGGTGGACGACTTCAGCTTGATTGGATACTCTGATTCAGACTTCGATGGAGACAAAGAAACTGGAGTATCTACTTCAGGATATGCTATGAGTCTTGGATCAGGAGCTGTCTCTTGGAGATCACGCAAACAATCAGTTCTAGTAGATTCCACAATAGAAGAAGAATACGTGGCAGCAGCTAAAGCAACGAAAGAAATTGTGTGGCTCAGGAAAATCCTTGAAGATTTGCAGGTAAAACAAGTACAATCAACTCCACTCATGATTGACAACACCTCTGCAATAAAGTTGGCCAAGAAACCAAAGTTCCATGATCGTACTAAGCACATCAATACTAAATATCATCTGATCCAACATCATGTTGAGGCCAAAACAATCCATCTCCGTCATTGTTCCAAAAATGAGCAAATTGCAGACATCTTCACCAAAGCGCTTGGAAGAGAAAATCTTGAAAGATTCAAAACGATGCTTGGACTCACCAACATCCCTTCAGATTAGGGGGGGAATTGTTGACACCTAATCCTCAGCGGTTGGGTGTACCCGGAATATGAACAGTCATCAAGTAGATGAACTGATCAGTCACATTCCTGTATATAAACAATAGTTACCTAATGAAATCCATCAATCAGTTTTCTTCTGCCAAGTCTGGAGTTACCCTGGCCTGACAGGTATTAGTGATAACACCAAGCAAATGGGGACCCTTAATAAAAAATCCAAAAAAACATTTTATCAAAATTTTTGTATTTTAACTCCCTAAACCTGTATCGCATCGCGTGAAGAGAGTGAAACGTTTTCCTATGTGCATAATAAGCTGCGAAGAAGCGACACAAAATTCATCGCATCGCATATATTGTGAAGCACTCTTAAATGAAAAAACTTAAGGAATCTCCGACGGCCGATATGCGACGTCGCATATCGCAACATTGCATAAAGCAGCACACAATGATTGGATGACTAAGTGCGATCTGCGATCTGCGATTTGCGATCTGCGATTTGTGATCTCCGATGTTGCGATTTGCGATGTTGCGATCTGCGATGAATGCGATCGTCAATTCCTGTGATGACACATCTTGATGACGCGATCCTTGATACTGCGATGCAAGTCGCAGAAATCACCCATCGCAAAAAATCTTCCCGGCACAGTATTCAAGGAAAGCTGTATGTAGACCAAAATTGGGCGCGCGCCTTAAAAGAAATTAATGACTGTACGCCAAAATATCCAGGAAGGATTGCGTTGTGTTTTTCGAAGAGTCAGTTCATTATGGGTGTCATGATTATGCATTCATTAGAGCTTAAAGCTTTCATGTCAATCTTTTCTTCATTTACTCTTTTCCTTTGCATAAACTCTAAGACAACAAATAACATAAAACAATGTGCACGAAACATCTAAGGAAAAGGGGAAAGCACCGATGCTCGGAGAACAGAGAAGAGATGCCTTCACAAATGGATGCCGAATGCAACAGGACCACTGATTCTGGAGTATCACTCAACAGATATTGATGTCAATAGGCCATCCAAAACTCAGAATCAAAGGCACACAAAAGAAGCATGTTTGTAAAAGATCCTGAAGATTATGCCTGGTAAAGCAAAAAGAAAAAGTCGCAAAAGAGGGAAAACGCACCAGAAAAGCCCGAAACAAAGAACGAAGGCAGTTTTCAATATAGAAAATTGTTCAGAGAGCAAAGTCCCTAACTTATTCAGTCATCCGCAAAGCCGAAAACCGAAATAGAAAAAGCAAAATCAGTTTGAGAGAAATTTGGGTTATTACCAAGTATACACACAGTGGATACACCAAGCCAGAGGAATATTTTCGAAAATATCTTCTAGTTTTCCAGAAAGTGGTGCCAGCGCTTGTTATTTCTATTTTCGTAGCTCAAACGAAAGGAGAAGATGACCAGCCGACTCTTCCCAAGTGAATGTTGCATGCTTACAACACTAAGGAGCAAATACAGAAACGGTTAGGAATTAGATTCAATTTTTAGAAATAATTTTGCTTTAGTAGAAGGGCGGTCATTTAAAACCGTGTCCTAAATTTATGTAATTAAGATTAATTAGTTAGCAGTATTTAAACCCTTCTCAGGCATTTAGAGAAGGGTCCAAAAATTTGTCAAAAAACTTGTCCTCAAAACATGCACTTTTGCACCCTCTGAGGGGGTTTTTGATGAATGGTTGGATCGAGATTTATCAATATTTGCATTTGATATCTGCTACTGATGTTGCACTTCTGTACTCTTAGTAGATGTTAGAACAAGTAGAGATAAATCGTTGTTGCTTGAAGCTTATGAGTGGAACCAGTCATAAATGGTATTTTTATCTCTTTACCATTTCTGCTTATATTCTTAAAGTGATATACAGTTTTCAGTTGTTTATATGTTAATTCATGAATGTGTGGGTTACCATTTTGCACTTCTGTATGGTGGAGTCATTTATTTGTGTTTGATATATGAATAACTTATTATGCGATATGTTGTTCACAACTATTTTGCTTAACTTTTTATGCAGAGTGGTTTATCTTAATTGATTTCTATTCTTATGATAGCTGAATGATCTGTATTACCAGTTATTGTTCGAAATCTCTTTAGATCGCATAATAGAAGAAATACACCCCGGGTTAGCGTAGATTAGATGTGTTGTTTCCTATTAGATTACAGTAGCATAGAGTTAGTTTAGAAGTTTGAATTTAATTAGCTTTAAGTACTCCTAGATCAGCACCATCCAACTCTACACTCACACACACCCGTTAGATTGGGAAACTGGTCCCATTATCCCTAATCGGACCCGCTATACCAAACGGATAAGGAGCTGCCAACCAAGGTCCGGACCGGGTGGGTATCCGCCTTGTTGTCGACCCGATTTTTGGGGCTTCAACAAGTAGATATGAAATGGGTACACACTCACCCACTTAAACATACAGTAATCTGGTATATTGTCTAAAACTCTAATATATGCCAAGTCCACAAATGGTATTCAAAGCAGCTGGAAGCCACCCTTTTTTTGGCTTGTATTGTTATATACCTAGGGGGGATAATATGGGGTACCAAGGGAGGTACCCAATGTAATAATGTAATAATGGGATGGGCCATAGTAATAAATAAGGTGGTTAACCAATGTCATGTAAGGGACCACAACTAGTTAATAATAATGTAATGAGCCCATGGTATTAGTTGATGGTATGAGGGAACCATGGTAATGACCCATGGTATTGTATGTATGAGGCCTATATAGAGGCTAGAGACTCCACATGGAGAGATATGAAGATGAAGAGAAGTATTATTGTATGAACAGGCATATGGCTTGTGGAGTGTTCTCCTTCTTTAAGGAGTGAATGTATGGTGTTGCCCTACCATAAGGGTTTTGATCAATAAAGAATCATTTCATCTTATTCTTGGGTTTATTTACATTATTATTGGGTATATTTGTTATTTCTCATATATTCTGGGTTAGATCTACAACAATTGGTATCAGAGCACTTTCTTAGGCAAACCGTGGAATTGTTTTTTTATTTTTGCAGGGATTTTTTGGGTGGCGAATTTGCAGATCAGATCTGTATGTTTTGGTGCAAGATTTGCAGAATCTAATTGCATATCTGTATTCCTTGTGAAAAACTACCCAAATTCAAAAAAAAAAATCAGTTGAATCGGAGTCCGGATGAAGGACATATCGCTAATCTAAAAATCAGTGGGGTTGCAGACAATTTTCAGGGCAGCGAGTTTGCGGCGCATATCTAGAAGCCCTGGTGCAAGATCTACAAAATCTAATTGTAGATCTGTATTCTTTGGGAAAAAACACCCGATTTCAAAAAAAAAAATCGGACGAATCGAAGTCCGGATGAGGGAGATATCGCTGATTTAAAATCAGCTCTTTTTGCAGACATTTTCGGTGACGGCGAGAGACTAGCAGAGCAGATCTAGAATTCTAGTGCCTGGATCAGGATTTTTATCACATGAGTAAATGCAGAATGATTGTTCCATTTCTAAAAACAGGTTATAATAGGGATTCTGAGCAATATTGACCGATCTGTGACCATTTCAATTTTTCGCCAATATTTTTATGATGGCGGGCCTAGATCGCTTTGAACAGGAAGACTCTTTTTTCGGTCGTCTCACTAATCTCTGACAGACTGGTACAGTGGAGGAATATATTACCTCTTTTAAAGCCTTAGCCTTCCGCACTAGGGGTCTCACAGATACATACTACAAGGATTTTTTTATCTTCGGTCTTAAAGAAGCAATCAAAGCTCAAGTTCTACTTCACCACCCTTCCACGTGGACGGAGGCTTACCAGTTAGCTCGTCAGGTCACATTGCCTAGCAAAGATTTTATTTTTACAAAAAGGAAGGAAACTATGGAACCTAAAGGGTTACTTTCTACTGGTATATCCTTATTGCAGATTCATGGATTGATTCAGAAAGAGAAGATCATTGTTTCTATCAATCCTAGTTGTAAACATAATTTTATTAGTGTTAATTTGGCAAAACAATTGCAAGTCCCAGCAAAATAAATTGAACATACACAGGTTGATGATAAGGATGTTCAAATCTATAAGGATTTGAAACTTTCTATGGATAAGTATGTGTTTCATGGTGATTTTTATGCTTCAGATACGAATAACATGGATGTTGTTTTGGGATACCCTTGGATGGAATTAGTGGGTACTATCAATATTAATGTGCAGAAGAAATTCCTAAAGCTATGGTATAAAAAGAAGAAAATTACATTACAGGATATTTCCATCCATAAACAGGTAGAGCACATGGAGGCTGAAGCAGAAGATGTTCAAGGGACTGACATATCAGATGATGAGCCTTTGATGATCGACAATCAAACACAAACAGAGGCTGCAGAAGAAAAGGTTACAGGTGATGATACATCAGAGGAGGGCTCAGTGGTTGAAGTCATATTGAAAAAGAAGACACCACAACAGGCACCACAGCAGGGTGAAGTCAAGCAAAAGCCATCGTGGGTTAAAACTTCAACATATCATCACCCACATCACCCCGCAAGACAACCATCATGGAAACCAAGTAGTCACATGATGGATAGAAAGGAGAGACAATCCACCTACTACACATCAACACAGAAGAGCTACGAGGGTCAACTTCCATCTCAAGCGAGCGAGGCACCAGCGAGATCGAGGGTTCACCTTTCTCTTGGATGGCTAGATGCACGTGCATGGTATCAGTGGACTACTCTTTTGAGTAGATCTTATTATTTGTGTTCTTCCCATGTTTCGGGGACGAAACATGCTTAGGGGGGTGGAATGTTATATACCTAGGGGGGATAATATGGGGTACAAAGGGAGGTACCCAATGTAATAATGTAATAATCGGATGGGCCATAGTAATAAATAAGGTGGTTAACCCATGTCATGTAAGGGACCACAAGTAGTTAATAATAATGTAATGGGCCCATGGTATTAGTTGATGGTATGAGGGAACCATGGTAATGACCCATGGTATTGTATGTATGAGGCCTATATAGAGGCTAGAGACTCCACATGGAGAGATATGAAGATGAAGAGAAGTATTATTGTATGAACAAGCATATGGCTTGTGGAGTGTTCTCCTTCCTTCAGGAGTGAATGTATGGTGTTGCCCTACCATAAGGGTTTTGATCAATAAAGCATCATTTCATCTTATTCTTGGGTTTATTTGCATTATTATTGGGTATATTTGTTATTTCTCATATATTCTGGGTTAGATCTACAACATGTATCCACCTTTAAAATTGGAACACCAAAGTTGACATGCCAATTCATGCAGTAATGGATTAATAACATGCTACATAGATGAGTTTATGGAGTTGTATACTTGTATTAATTGCATTATATATCTATATATATCGATATATATATATATATATATATACATTCAATTTATTTGTGCTTATGATTCAACCCAGGCCAACTAGTGTTCTTGTTCTACTTACCAATTCCTTTCTCAAGATATCCCAATGACAAACATCCTACGTATTCAAATGGAAACTAGTTTCATAGATTTTCCCCCTAAGTTATATTTGCCCAAAACCCTGCAATAATACTTCCCACGCATGAGTGATATGTGGCCATCTCTAAAGCACACTTCCCATGCAGTAGTGATATGTGCCCATCCCTAAAGCACACAAGAAAAAAAAAGGGTAAAGAGGTTTGGGAATGTCATGTCCATTCCTAGAGGCACATAAAACAAATAAAAAGAAAGCATTGGGATCAAAACATATGGTTACATTGCATAATATTATTTAATTGACTCCCTACTTTCCCTCTCATATTCATTACCCACATGGTACTCCTAAGGAGTTATCACTTCCCGTAAACCTTTTTGGTGTGGCCTTCAAGCCTAAGTTTTGACCAATTTATAGTTTTTTCCTTTCCTAACGTTACATATCTGCGGTGAAATGTTTTTCACTATTAGATACGCTTACTGTGGACAATGACTTGCATGGCTAGAGTGTTATTCTACCATCTCAAGGATTGACAGTTGCGCGGCCCCTTTGGGTAGGGACTTAAACCCATTCCTTTTCTCTTTTTTCAACTTTCACAAGACGATGTCCCATCTCTAGTTAAGATCTATGAGGAATTTATTGAGAGTATGATGATTATGGAAGCGCTTTAGACTCTCAGCTTATGGCGACGACCATGTTTGTTTTAATTGGTTAATTATATATATATATATATATTTTGTGGAAATGAAAATAATAGAAAATAAATAAAATAAAAATAAAAAATTAGTAACTAACAAAAATGGAAGTTACTAAAAAACCTATAATAAAACTTCAACCAATCACTTTAAAAATAAATAGATTTAAATAATAATAAAAAATAACAAAAATTGAATTTCTAATGTTAAAGTATGGATAAAAAGCATACATTTTTGCTCAAAGGCTTTGGCATTGTTTTCAGTATAGAAATATGTTGAAGGAATTGTATAACCAGATATACCATTTCCTTATGTTTTAACCTTCAGATTTTTAATTGTTATATCTATATATATATATATATATATGATTTTAAGAAAATAACAATATGGTTAAAATTATTAATTTTAAATAAAATATTATATTAAATATTTATGATATTTTATTTGACGAAAATATTATTTTATTGGTATAATTTACCAGCCCAGATCCATCTTAACACTGGATCTATCAAGTGTCGAGAGGGATCAAATCTCTCGAGGTGCAAACCTATTTTTGGAGTGCAAAACTTGAGGAAAGGTTTGCACCTCCAGAGATTTGATCCCTCTCAACGCTTGATATATCTTATGTTAAGATGGATCTAGGCTAGTTTCAATCATCTGTGGTCATACAAAATTTGCTGAACATCTAATTATTTTGATAATTTTAAATATGCTAAATATGTCTAAGGTTAATTTCGTCAATTTAATTTAAAATTTTCTTAATTACCTCAATTTGTTGAGATGAGAGAGATACAAATTTTGAGTGCAAAGTGTCAATGCAACAATTTTGATAGATAGAAAATGCGAATACAAAGAATATAGTCAATTACAAACAATCTTCATTGCAATCAATCTCAAACTATTTTTTTCCATTTTCTCATATGGATCATATGAAAAAAGTAGCTGGAATCATAGACCATTCAAATATTTAGTTCGAGCTACTATAGTAAACAACATAACTTGTCTCTTGCTCTCTAATATTAATAGTTGTGCTCTCTAAAATCAATCATTGTTACTTATGGAGTGTTAAACCCCAAATAATTTTCAATGGTAGTTATTTTCTATTACCCCATTTGAATGCAAAGTAATTAACAATGTTGAATGATGGAAAATGGGAATAATAAGAATGTACCCTATTATCACTCAGGTTGTTCCCTTTGACTCCCAAGGGAATACAGCCGAGGTAACCACTAACCAATCTTTTGGCCACAGGTCCTAGCCTACTTACAACCACAGAGGGCTCTGTCTTTATGTTTTAACTTTGTTTTTGAAGTATTTTTTAGGCTAGTTATGATGTACAGGGTTTTGTCTTGAATTTGGTTGGATGATAATTTCCAATAGGACTGATATGCAGTTTTCAAAATATCTTAGACCATTGGGCAGTGGAGTCAATGATGGTGTACTGCTTAAAGTATTTCTTTGAGAAAAAGGTGATGCTACAGAGCCAGATAGACATCCATGGAACAATTCTTCAAATATGGAATATGATGGCATGAAATCAGGGAATGAAAGGCAGCTAAGGATCTTTCACTATCCTGATAGAGGGAAAATGTGGGAATATTATCTAGGAGCACTTAAGAATTCCTAAACAACATTCATAATGAAAGAATCAATACAAACATGAGCAGTTAAGAATTCATAGTTATGATTGATTCTGAAGAAAACATAGTTAACAATAGAGATTGAGCAAGGGGTGCATTCAAGCAAGTCCTAAGCTATTCTTCTTCTCTATTGGTAGGATAATGAAACATATATGTGAATTAAGCAAACATCGAAAGACAAAACATGGTTTAGAATAACTTATTGTTCCATTAAACAACATAGGAATTCTTTAGTAGAACGCAGATCATCACTTTCACATCCAAACAGTGCAGAGACCATGAAATTTCCCAGACATTTGTATTAGATACTCTAAAAATTTACAACGCAGTTTCTTAGAGAGAAAATCACCAACCCCAAACACGTTTTGTGGGGAGGTATATATACAAAAAATAAGATACAAAATATCTAGTTGATGAGTTAATAGCTCATAACTTCTTTGCCAACTCTTGAGTAATAGTAGCTGAAAGAGTAAATGTTGCAGTAAATATTAATGTATTAGTTGTCCATTCTGTCAAAGAATTTTGACTTTTGTGACCAACTGAGTCGGCTGGGGCTGCGCTTTCAAAATCTGCATTTTTTCCTTTTTGGGCTTGCTGTCCCAGGATTTTGCTGAGTCACCATTCCCACCTTCTCTACCTGTTGTCTTCATGATGTGCCTGGTGCCTGCGTATTCAGTTCTGTTGACCTGTAGATGACCTGAGGTTGACCAAAAAGAGAAAGGACCGAGATCACTTTGGCAAAATTTTCAGCATTGCTTGCCACCAATCTTCTTTAGGCAATTGATGTCCTTGTATCTTTATCAATGTCTCATCTTCCTCGGTATACCTGTAAAAATTGGGTGGGACCTCAAACAAGTGATTATTTCATGTTCAATAAAAAATAAATTTTCCAGCTTATCATAAAGGTTTTGTCCTGATGGAGGTCCTGTTTCTTCTGAGGTACTTGTGGATGCTGTGATCTAATTTGAAATAAAGTTACTCATATTGGTGGCATACTGCTCACGGGTCAGCAGTCTTCCAGCGACGGTCAATAGGATGGGCAATCTTTTTCCTTGCACTGCTCCCATCCTCAGCTTGTAGTCATATACCTCTGCCTGCATTTCCTAACACTTTCTCTCCAAACTTTGCACAAAATTTCTAAGGGTCAGCACCTTTTTTGTTGTTAAAATAGTTTTTGTCCTGTTACTGATGTCTAAGGCTGCCAGCTCCTCTTTAGTGTGAGTGCTCAGGAAGTGAATCATTTTGCTAGCCTACTCAGGCGTATTTCCTGATGCTGCTCTATCCCTTTGACTCTCAATTCGGGCTAGGCCTATTAACTCAATCTGTTCATGCACAGTTCGGATTGATTTCCACTGTCTAGTGATAGAGTGGTCAATTCTCATCCACAAAATCTTTTTTATTTCAGCTTGAGTTTTTTCTAAATTCAACTCCTTCTCCAAGACCTTTATTTTGTCCTTCGGGGCCTTAATTTCCCTTGTCTGTTCAGCCACTGTCACCTTGGATTTATCATATTTTCCTTCTATATCGGCCAAATTTTCTTTGGCCTGTTTTATCTCTGTTGCTTGAAGCTCTAGCTCCTTGAAATCTTTTGTCAATTCATCCATGCTTATGCTAGACTCAGGAGTTGTTGTTTTTGCCCATACAGCATCTGTAGTTGCTATAGTTGCTGGAATAATAGGAGGGGTCACTATTGCTTGTGTAGCTGCAGTAGTAGTTGGAGCAGTTTAAGGTGGCTGGGAGGTCGACTCTCCCTGCCTGCCTTGCAGTCCTCTCTCCAACTCTCCCTCCATTTGAACTATTCTCTGGTTCATTTGCATTAGCAGGTCCATTGTATCCTCAGCTCCTTTCTCTTGAACCAATTCTGGTGTTTGTGGGTGCATAGTCGAGGAGAGCCTCATTTGCTTTTTCAGAGCAGCAATATCATCTTCCTTTTTCTTCATTAGGGCCTTGATAGCTTTGGGATTCTTAGGATCATGCCCCAGGTCCACAATAATGTCCTGCAATGTTTTAATTTTGTTGTCTTTGGCTGTGGAGGAAATTATTTCCAAATCAAGTTGAGTATTTGTGTTCTTCAGAGATTCCTTCAATTCATGGGCCAGTGTGGCCTTGTCTGCAAGTGTGGCATAGACCATTTCCCCTGCTTGCTTATGTAACTCTATTTGATCAATGGGGTGAATGTCCTTGGCTAGGACTTCTAAATTTGTCTTGACATAGTCTGCAGCTGTCTGAGGCTGCTGAACCTTGGGCTTAAAGTGGTTGAGAATCATCTTTTCTTCTCTGATGTCATATGCTACCATCAACCTTTCCTGCTTGGCAGTTGTTTCCTTAAGAAATTGGTCATACAATTGTACTCTTAATAGTTCATTTTGAGCCTTAATTTCTTTAAAGGTGGCCTTGATGCTAGCTGACCTCTTACTTTGCTGTGTGGAGGAAGACACCTCCATGCCATGTTGTCTGTCTTGCTCTTGTTGGAAAGAGCTTGTTGGTGTTTGTTGACTCCCTTCTTTGTCTCGCCTTGGACTTTCAAGGATTTCCTCACCGACTTGTTCCTCAAATGGAGGATCAAATCTTTACCTTTTAGCTTCAGGCTGTTGTGTAGACCCACTAGTAGGTGTGGAGTCTTCTCGGTCTCGTTTTCTTCCTCTTTCCTCATGGGCAGGAGTCTGTAAAGCAAGCACTTGTGGTGCCTCTATTTTCTGTGGAGAAGCCTGTCCTTGAGATTTCTCCATTGACGTAGCAAGCTGCTATGTGATCACTTCTTGCTCTGCATCCATTACCTCTTTCCCTTTTGTTGTACCTGTTGCTAATGTAGATGGTCCCTGGGCGGCTTGTGTGGCTGCAACAGTAGATGTGCCTTCTCCAATTTGGTGTGGCAAATTGAATGTTACCTACTGCAAAGAATCCAAGTCAAGAGTTTTTTCTAAATCCTTGACATTTTTCTCCATTATTTCCTCTTGGGTCAATTCCTCAACTAATGTGCCTTGCAGCCACTCATCTTGGTTTGCATATTGTTCAATTTGTGGAAATTTACAATGGTCATAGGCCAACAGCCTGTATTTAACTCTTCTGGCACTGAAAACCCTCCGAGTCATAAGGGACCCACCAGAAGCTCCTCTTTAACTTATATTTTTCCCTCAAAATTTGATCAGCATCTTGCCAACCTTCTTTCTTGTTCATAATGAAGGGGCCTAGATGGTCTTTGAATTTCAGGTGAGCTTTCTTTTTGGGAGTATGAAAATGAGTAAGATCAGAATTAATGAGTTGCCTATAGTACTCCAAGGCAAATAGTTTCATTGGTACATATCTTGGGAGCCTGTAAGGACAGAGCTCACGGCCATAGATTCTAATGACAATGTGATTTTGATATAGGTACCAATCAGCTATTTTGTAACTCTTGGACAGCTGTAAGGTCTTTTGTATGTCATATGACAATCTAGGAGGAGGGGATCTCATTAGGAGACAAGAGACTGGGTATAAAAATTGGTCACTGAACTCATAGTAGGAAAATGGAGAGTTTTGAACCTCATGGAAAACTGATGACCAAAATATGACAGACCTCCTTTCGCCCTTAGAATCCAACTTCTTGATGGGGCATTGGAAGCATTCAGACTGGTAATACATGAACAAATGAGAGATATATGATGAATATCTAAAGACTCCCTCCCTATCCAGTTTTACTAGCAGGTCATGTATTTTGTTGGCTATGAACTTGGCATAATTATACTTGTAAGCAGGAGGCTATCCTAGACTGTATGCAGATAATAAAACCAACATTGTTTCATCAATGTGCTCACTTGTTTTAAAACCCAACACATAAGAGATCATACCAACTAGCAGTTTTCCCACCTCATTGAAATGGACATAAAGGAATGGAGGTGGTCCTGTAGGCTGGCAGTCTGCCCTCATGAATGTCTTGGTAATTTTTGCAATTTCAGAGCTGGAGAGTTTGGAGCCTGCATCAAGCAAGTAGTTCATAGAGAAAGGGAACAATAGCTAAGTCTGTTTGAAGTTAAGAATTTGGTTGATGGAGTTAGGAGTAATATGAAAACGTATGCTCCTAGATGGAGACTTAACAACTCTCTGAGTTGGCTCATAGTTCTCAGCACATAAGCGGATGATCTTAGGAAAAATATTGACATAGGGAAGGAAGTAATAAGGAAAATTGGACTCCCATATACCATATATGTCACAGTTGTTTAGAAAGTTGTTTCTCAACTGGCAGAAGGTCTTCAAGTGATTTTTATTTCCAACTAGATCTTGAATGAGGTAATCCTTATCAGCAAGAGGCATGGCTTCAAGCTCTCTGTTTGGTGGGTTCATAGGAGTGACACTAAGAGCTGTTGGAGTAGCCATTATAAAACTTTTTGATGTAATCTTTGGAGTGAAGTTTTAGAGAAGTAACAGACTAAGGATAACTGCTTATAAGGATTTGTAGAGGGGTTGCAGAATGAGTTCAGCTGAACCAAAAGTCTTCAATATTTGTAACTGTGGTGATAAGGAAAACTTTGCAGAGTTTGGTTTATGCTTTGTTTTCTCTTTTAACAAATTCTCTAGATTGAGAGACTGTGAGGGCCAAATGCAGAGGGGAAAGGGATTATTATAGCTCAATGTACTGAGGTTTCTGTAGTGGAATGCGGCAAAAGAGAACAATGCCAAACTGTTATGAAATTTTATCGGGAACCCGAGCTTGAAAATGAGTTTTGGCACGGTGAAATTGCGAATGGACCGGGGTTTGCCGGGCTCCTTTTAAACAGGGGGTGTATCAGTGAATTTAGGCAGAATTTAGGAGGGGCAGAGTCATTAACTTGGGAAATTGCAGGTAATTGAGCGAATGAAATTGAGAAAATGGGAAGAACAGGGGTGAACAGATGGAATTCGGCAAATACCTAGTTAAAATAGCGCTGAGGGTGGTCGAACTGGTGCAATGGGGGATGATGGAGCCGAATCCGAAGGTGGCAGCAGCTCAATTGGTCGAATTTTGAATTTTGGAGGCAAGCGGGCGAAAAAGGCAGCAGCAACTCTCCACAATGACCAACGAAAATGACTAACAAATGGTCGAATAACGCGTATTTTTATAAAAAATTTGACATATTTGCGCTTTTGGTGCTTTTCCGCGATGACGTCATTGGCAGGTCCTAGGTACGGCAGGGTGATGTGGCAGGCTGACTCGGGCGCTAACATGGTGGTGACATGGTGGCAGGGTGTGGACGCGGGCGGACAAAGTGGCAATGACGTGGAGTAGCGGCGGGGACGTGGTGGTGACGTCACAGATGATGTGATTGCTGATGTCAGGGGACAAAGGGTGGTATCCGGTTCTCCCCGCACCACCTTTGAGCACAGGCGGTATTAGGGGAGGGGCCTCCGAACACGCCAGGCAGTCGACACATGGCAGGGGTATGGCAGGGAAACCGCCCATCCCCCGGATGTTAACCCCCGGCATATCGGGGGCTCAAATCGACCGCCTACCGTTGATTCATCACTTATCAGATCGGGCGGATGGCAGAAAAAGCGAGGTGATAGGGGGTTAGGGACGGGCCCCGCCCAATATATTTAGAATAATCACACGCCAAGGAGGGTCAAAGACTTTAGAAATATGGGTTTTGTGGGTTATGTGCGTTGGTATTGTTTAATGTTTGAAATAAACATTTAAACCAAGATTTTTAAACAATGAGCGCAAAAGGGTAGGATGGCATAATTTATACACAAAAGGGGAAGACCATGGTTATTATTTTAACCAGAGGTTAAAACAAGTCGGGGTTAGAACGCGAAAGGGTTAATAGTAGTCCCAGATGGACTATTATTTCCCTAAACTATATATATATGGCTATAATGCCATAGGGTGGGATATCTAATACATTTTTGGGGTTTTTCACATAGTTTTTTGTAGAAAATAGGGGTGGGAAAGTAGTTATGGAGCTGTACAATAGAGTTAGGAGTTAATATGGGTTTGTGAGGTGAAGTGTAGGGGAGAGGCTAAGTTTGTGAACTGGAACTCAGCCATAGGGATGAATGGAATATGGAGAAATGACTTTTACACAAGAAATGTGGCTTCTCTTCACTGAGGCAAGCCAAAACTTGACTTGATTTTCTCAAGAATGAAGTGCAAGCAGGATTGGTTGGGCAGATCCGAAGGTCCTCAAGGGGGTGTTAGTGAGAAATTTTTTTAAGGGGAGTGAAGGGGAATTAGACATGCTTCCATGGTTCTGCCATTAGACAACTGCTTTGACCTTTCTTTCATTGATGAGATAAGATCTGATTTATAACACATCAGGTGATCCAAACCTTACTTTTGCAACCTCAAACTACCTACCTAGCCTAATACACCTAACATTTTTTTCTTCTTTTTCAATGGGTGCACTTAGCCTTGCAAACCCTGATTATCCTCCTTTGTTTTGACTACCTTCCTATCTAAATCTACCCTTATCTCTTGCAAGGGCCCAAATTAAGCAGTTGAGCCCCTTAATTTCTCTACCTAGCTAGTGATCTCCCAAGCTTGAACTGTTTGGACAGATATTGTTTCTCTATTCTACAACATCAATTTAAACATGGCATTGTCCAGATTGAACTGTTGGACCATCCATCAAGCTAGAAGTGGCATCTTGGCTAGCCACTTTCCTGGTCATTCTTCGGCGTTCATTTTTATCATTTTTTTCTGACCAATTTACTCTTTTTGTCCTTTGATAATTCTTTTAGGGCATACCCTCTTCACATTCTTTAACTTTCCACTAATGCCTTTTTACAAAATATGGAACCTTTGCAGCATGAAAATATGAACATATTTGGCACTTCCACTGTCAATCATGAAAAATGAAACCTATTAGTATAGGAACCTAACAGTGGCTCCACTTGGGGATGGCTTTTCCAGATGAAAAGCCAAGAATATCAGGTCAAATTGCCTTATTTTTCAATTCTTACTACAGTCTGAACCTTCCTTCTCTTAGAGACCATTGATCTGAATCCTTGTAACTTGTATGAAGTACCCTTTGAGCTGCTCTGTTGTGAAATTACAACTCTGTATTTGCTGGTTTCTCTGAGTATTCATCATCATCTTTAGCCTTCATAAGTGCTTTTCTTGATTTCTTATGGTAGATTGAAAAAACTATATATATCAAAATGGTGCAGTTCCCTGATTCTCCTCAAAATTTTCTACATTTAGTCCCTTATCTAACCGCTGTAAATGAAAATGTTGGAAAAAAAAATGTTTATGTACAATATAAAACTGTGTTGTGTTTCATCAAAGGGGGTCAAAATAATGTTTGAGAATTCCCCCATTGACTGGGCCTTCCTCAGTATTTGAGCCATCCAAACTCTTCAGAAAATAGGTGTTATTACCTTGTCCAACATAAATGACATAAGGTCCCTTCCACAAGAAATCAAACTTGCCATGTTTCCCTTTGTCCTCTCTCCTAGAATCCCATCTCAACACTTTGTTTCCTATAAAGAAGTCTTCAGCTTTGGTTCTTTTGTCAAACATCTTTTTCAACTTCTCTTGCAGTACTTGGGTTCTATGATGCACTTCCTCTCTTGTTTGCTACAAGTGAATGGTCTGATTGATCGTTCTTTGAATATCATTAGGCTCAGCTTGTATTTCTTACAACAACTTGATTATAGGGCTCCCAAAGATGAAGGGAATCTTGCCTCCATTCCATAAACTAGTTCATATGGACTTGTACCAATGGATCTCTTAGTGGTCAATCTGTCTGCCCATAGTGCATTCACCAACTTCTTATGCCAATTCTTTTTGTTCTCCTCCAAGACCTTTTTGATGATGTTGATAAGGCTTTTATTGGAAGACACAGCTAGGCCATTGCCTTGAGGGTAATAGGCTGTGGAATGGCCCAATGTCATATGGTATTTATGGCAAAATTTGATCATTTTTTTGGATTTGAAAGCAACAACATTGTCTGTAATAATTTTATCTGGACAGCCAAACCTGGACAAGATGTTGGTTTCTAAAAATTGCATAATAATGGAGTCATTGGCTTGCCT
Organism: Pinus tabuliformis; assembly: GCA_031772625.1. Lineage (NCBI taxonomy): Eukaryota > Viridiplantae > Streptophyta > Pinopsida > Pinales > Pinaceae > Pinus > Pinus tabuliformis. The sequence goes on along the minus strand of CM062813.1, from coordinate 787,360,021 downwards.
ACAAGGGATGGCTTCTATGCATTTGGTAAAGTAGTCTGTAGCAGTCAAAATCCACCTATGTTGGCCAGAGGATGAGGGGTGGATTTCACCAATGAAGTCTAAACCCCATTGTTGGAATGGTCTTTCAGTTGAAATAGGTTTGAGTGGTAAAGGTAACAACTTTCTCTTGCCTTCAAAGATCTAGCATTTATAGCAACACATTACAAATTTTCTCACATCAGCAAACAAGGAGGGCCAATAAAATCCAGCCCTTAGGAATTTATCAGCAGTTGATTTCCAGTATAAGTGTCCTCCACAGTCACCTGCATGAAATTCCTTAAGGACGTTTTCAGTTTCATCCAAAGTTAGGCAATTAAGTAAAATTCCTTCATGATTTCTCCAAAACAAAGAACTGCCTATAATACAAAACTTTGATGCTTTCATTTTCAAGAATCTCTTTTTAGTTCTGGACAACCCTGGAGGAGCTTGCAGGTTTAACAATACAAAACATATGTCAGCATACCAAGGGGATTGTAAAAAGGCTTGATTGATCTGTGGAGTCGCCATCTCCTCTTCGTTGTCTAGTTCATTGATATCAAGGGCTTGGAAATTGGTTTCAGTCATTAGTTTGGCTAGCCCTTGTCCTTTTATTAGTTTTGTAGGCTTGATTTCAATGTCATATTCTAAGATATTGGCAATCCATTTTCCCCTTTTGACTTCAATTCCTTCTTGTGTTAAAATGTCCTTAACCACTGCATTTGGGACATAGGCAATCACATGAGAGTATAAAATGTAAATTCTGAAATCTTTGATGGCCTTTACAAGGGCATAAGCTTGCTTTTCCATAAACTGATATTTTAAGGGAGCATCTTTAAGAGCTTTGCCGAAGAAGGCAATGGGTTTCTCACATCCTTCATCATATTTTTGCAATAGGACAGCAGCAATTGTGTGCTCAGAGGCAAAGGAAAAAATGATGAAATCCCTATCAAACCTGGGACTTGTGAGGACTGGTGTATTTGTCAAAGCTCTTTTGATGTCCTCAAAGGCTTTTTTGGCTTCCACGGTCCACTTGACTTTGGAATCTTTCTTTAGCATATTGTTTAATAGTCTTATGAGCTTGGCCAGATTAGGAATGAATCTTCTCAAAAAGTTAATCTTCCCTAGAAAAGCTTGTAGTTTTTTGATGTTTCTTGGATGAGGCACTTGAAGGATAGCTTGAATTTTGTCCGGGTCGATCCTAATACCATCTTTTGAAATGATGTGACCTAGGAGTTTGCCCTCCTGTAGGCCAAACAGTGATTTATTTGGGTTTAAAGATATGCCATATTTTCTGCAAATTAGAAACACTTGCCTTAAATGTCCTAAGTGTTCTTGGTCTGATTTTGAAAAGGCAATGAGATCATCAAAGGAAATCATGGATTTCTTTGGCAAAGGCTATGTCCATTGCTCTTTGGAAAGTGGCCCCTGCATTCCTAAGCCCAAAAGGAATTTTGACATATTTAAAGGTTCCCCAAGGTGTTGTAAAGGCAGTTTTGTCTTGATCATCTGGGTGTACTAAAATCTGATTGAATCTAGAGAATCCATCTAACAATGAGATCCTAGAGGCTCCCACTACCTTTTGAAGGATATGATCCATTTTTGGTAAGGGGTAATGGTCTTTGAGAGATACTTTGTTCAAATTCCTTAAGTCAACATACAGTCTAATCTCTCTTGTCTTCTTTCTAGTAGGCACTAGATTTGAAATCCACTCTGAGAACCTAATTGGAGTAATGATTCCTGCTTCATACATTCGTTTAACTTCTTTTTAAATTAGGGGAAGGAGGACAGGGTTGACCCTTCTAAGCTTCTATTTAAAAGGTTTTTGATTCTCTTTCAAACGTATAGTGTGTTGGATGACTGAAGTATCATAGGACTTGAGGTCCTCATACTTCCAGGAAAAAATATCTTGGAACTCTTTGAACAATTTAATGTATTTCAACTTCTGATCAGTGGGTAATGCCTTGAATAGTTTTACCATTTTGGGATTTCCTGTGGTTCCAAAGTTGCAGTCCTCAATTTCAGCATTTAGTGGTTGCATTTTTGGCTTCCTTGAGATATCATTTGAATCGAATAAATCCTCCAAAGGGGTTAAACCTATGGGCAAAAAATTGTCTTTTAGATCAATTACTTCAGCTTCTGCCTCAGCTATTTCATCAAAATATATTTGCTTCAGCTCCTGTACATTGTTGTCATCAAAATTAGTTGGATGCAGAATCAGACTTGCTGTTTCAGCTGATATGTTTTGTTCAATTTTGTGCCTTTGTTGTTGGTCGTCCACAGTGCTTGCATCAATGTTCATGTTGGAGAATTCCTCTTTCAAAGTGAGGAATTTATTTATCTGTGTATCATTCTCAAAGATCTGCCAATTTTTAACATTATCAGGGACAGCAGGTCTGTGTTTGATTTCGACAGTGAAACAGTGGTTGGGTTCTAAAGGTAGCTTGCAAGTGCTGGCAAAAGTTGCCAAGCTATGTGCATGTAAATTGAGCTTTCTGGAAATTTTAGTTAACTGAGATCCTGAGAAGGTGTCAAGTATTTGAATGGATGCCCCCCTGTAAGCCCTCAATCTCAGATCATTTGTGACAAAATTTCCCTTCATCTACTGTATGATCAGAACTGAATCCCCTAAAATTGAGAGTTTGGTTGCACCTAGGTTTTTGATGAGTTTGAGACCTAAAAAAAGGGCTTCGTACTCGGCCATATTATTTGTGCGTCTGAAGTTTAATCTATATGCATGACCTTCATCCTGGTCATTTTCCATGTTATGAATCCAAACCCCTGCCCCTGCTCCTAATTTGTTTACAGAGCCATCAAACTCTAAATACCATAAGGTTTCATGATCAAGGTTTGCATTGAGAGTTTTAGAAAGTTGCACCATGGGTAGATTGGGTTCTTATAAGTCATTTGATGTGTCATTTTTCTTTATTGCATTAGTCATATTGACAATTTTTCGATCTGGATCAGTAGATTGTTGATTCATACTCTTTGGTTGTGCTGTTATCAGAAGTTTGGCATCAGTTTTGGTACACATATCAGCATTATATAAAATGAATGAGTCCATATCAGAATGCATTAAGTAGATGGGGAAGTTTTGGGGCTTTTCTTGACTACTCACCACATATTTCATTAGTATTTCATAGTATAATCTCTTTGGTTTCCCAAAGACTGAAATAGTGGCATAGGACATGTCCAATTGCAAGGATCCTTGGAGTTTGGCCCCCCGTGATCTGGATAAAAGCATGCCATATTTAAGTGGAATATCAGCTACCACCACATCCATCAAAATTATTTTGGTTGGGTATTGGACCAGGGAGACACACAAATCTTTAATTAGGCCTAGACACCTGACTTGGATGGAATCAAATGAGAACAAATCTTTATATAGTCTTGTGATGTCTAGGTCTAGTTTTTCCATCACAGATTTAGGCATTAGGTTATGTGAGGCCCCAGAATCAAACATTGCATTGTGTAACACCTTGTCATGAATGTTTAAACTGACATAAAAAGGTGGAACTCCTCCATTTGCTGTTTTTCCATTAACTTCAGGACCAAAAAGTAATTCAGGTTGATCATCTAGAACATTCACAACATCCCTATTGTCTGATATTTGGAGTGACCTATTGATTTGTTGTCTATATACTTCATGTTTTGCAAGTTTAGAGAGAGGAATAGCTATCTTCAGCTTACTTATTTTTGTTTCCAAGTTGAAGGGTTTTTCTATCTGAGTCTTTGTATTATGGGCAGCAGATTTTTCCTTTTCAGCTGAATTTTCAGTGACCTTTTCTTCATTATGGGTATGATTTTGAATTGAATCTGTTTTGAATTTATTTTTAGGAATGCTGTTTGAACTTGCTTTTGAGGGGAGGGATGAGGATGGCTGATTTTTAGAGGGTTGTACATCTGATATATCCTCCATAGTGACTTCTCTTGGGTGTGGGTCTGTTTTATCAGAGGATTCTGGGAGACCAGCTTTGTCTTTTGTCTTTTTTGGCTGTTTATTATCCTTTGGTTTGATAGGTTCAGGCACATATATGGTTCTACTCCTTAGTTTATATTGTTTATGTACCTCATAAACTGTTGCATCATAGCCTTCCCTAAAGTAAAATGACTCTCTTGATTTGGTTTGAAAGTTGATTGCAATTATGGGCCTCTTGATCCTCTTGTGTTAGAAATACCTGATGTTCACTGTCCAAACCCATTAAGTTGATGTGAGGGTCCTCGGTTGGTTCACTAGATGTTGAGGCTTCAACATAGTTTTCTTGAAACAGAGATCTAATGTTCTGGTTGGGACCAACCCTTCCAACATTTGGATTTTGATTCTTTCTAGAGTTTGGGTTTCTAGCAGCACTTAGTTGACTTTCCCATGACGATTTTCTCTTGATGGTTTCCACCCTATCCCCAAGTCTATCCATACCTTTGATGATTGCATCCAATTTTTGTTCAAATGCTTAAGGTTCTTCTTTAAAAGTAGTTCTTCTCTCAGCTCTTGCTCGATTTCTTTTAGCAATTAGGTTTGCCTCTACATTAACAGCTATATTATGCATGTCTGCTAAGGTTGGAGGGGTTCTTTCCCTCAGTTGATATGCCATGTCAGAGTCAAATCCATCAGGGAATTTGATTAAGGCTAAGTCAGGTGGAGGCCTAAGGTTTTGAGGGATGGCATTGTAAACATTGTTGAATCTTGCACAATAATCTAGGACAGTTTCTTGTGGGCCTCTTTTTATGGTGTCTTACTCAGATAAAATGTGCAGTGGATCTTTTTTCTTTTCACATCTGTTGAGAAATGTATGGTAAAGAGCATCCAGATTGGCTATGGAATTTGCAGCAAGTGCTCTAGACCAGGTTCTTACTTCCCTTGTTAAACTTTGAACAAAAATTTTCATTCTCACATCATCATCGTCTATCTCATAATTCTCAAAGTAGTCTTGCATTTTCTTTCTATGCTGTAGGGCGGTATAGGTACCTGTACCATCAAAATAAGTGATATTACTTTGATAATCCTGAGGCATAGCCCCAGGATTTGCAGGCAATTGTAAAGGGGCATATCGATTTGCCATATTTACAGGGACAAATGGAACAACAGGAAGAAATGGGACAGCTGGAACAACAGGGACAACAATGGAAATTTGTGCAGTGGATGAAGGTGTGGAGAATGTGTTTTGAGAGGTGGATGAGGAAGAAGGAGAAGAAGGAGCAATGTGAGGATGAACTGAAGGTTTAGCAGGGGTTGGAATATAGTTTTGCGGAACTGTTTCAAGGCTTGAATCAGCAAAATCTTCTTGTTCCTCTTGCTTCCTAAGGATCTTTGGGATTAAGTTGGGATTGTCAAAAATAGCTGGAGGGTCTGGGTCAGGATTTGACCTAGTATAACGAGTTTTCTTCTTTGGAGCCAACTTCCGAATTTGTTTTTGGTATTTTCTGAGAAATTTCTGTTTTTAGGAAGGAATTGATCAAATTTTTTGGAATAGTTGTTTAAAGCTTAAAACTAGAATGAAGATTGACTGAGGCAGCTTTTATTTAATCTTGCAAATGAAAAGCAAGAATAGTTTCAAAGGCTTCCTGGCTGACATTCAGGCTTCATCTATAGGTTTAAGGAATAGATAGCAATTGAAAAATTCGTTCTAATCCCCAGCGGAGTCACCAATGATGTTATCACTCAAGTTGTTCCCTTTGATCCCAAGGGAATATGTCCGAGGTAACCACTAACCAATCTTTTGGCCACAAGTCCTAGCCTACCTACAACCAGAGAGGGCTCTCTCTTTATGTTTTAGCTTTGTTTTTGAAGTGTTTTTTAGGCTAGTTATGATGTACAAGGTTTTGTCTTGAATTTGGTTGGATGATAATTTCAAATGGGACTGATATGCAGTTTTCAAAATAGCTTAGACCATTGGGCAGTGGAGTCAATGATGGTGTACTGCTAAAAGTATTTCTTTGAGAAAAAGGTGATGCTATAGAGCCAAATAGGCATCCATGGAACAATTCTTCAAATCTAGAATATGATGGCATGAAATCAGGGAATGAAAGGCAGCTAAGGATTTTTCACTATGCTGATAGAGGGAAAATGTGGGAATATCATCTACGAGCACTTAATAATTCCTAAACAACATTCATAATGAAAGAATCAATACAAACATGAGCAGTTAAGAATTCATATTTATGATTAATTATGAAGAAAACATAGTTAACAACAGCGATTGAGCAAGGGGTGCATTCAAGCAAGTCCTCAACTATTCTTCTTCTCTATTGGTAGGATAATGAAACATATATGTGAATTAAGCAAACACTGAAAGACAAAACATGGTTTAGAATAACTTATTGTTCCATTAAAAAACACAGGAATTCTGTAACAGAACGCATATCATCACTTTCACATCCAAACAGTGTAGAGACCATGAACTTTCCCAGCCATCTGTATTAGATAGTCTAAAAATTTACAACGCAGTGTCTTAGAGAGAAAATCACCAACCCCAAATACGTTCTGTGGGGAGGTATATATACAAAAAATAAGATACAAAATATCTAGTTGATGAGTTAATAGCTCATAACTACTCTTGAGGAATAGTAGTTGAAAGAGTAAATGTTGTAGTAAATATTAATGTATTAGCTGTCTATTCTGTCAGAGAATTTTGACTTTTGTGACCAACTGAGTCGGCTAGGGCTGTGCTTTTAAAATCTGTGTTTTTTCCTTTTTTGGCTTGTTGTCCCAGCGTTTTTTTGAGTCACCGTTCCCACCTGCTCTGCCTGTTGTCTTCATGCTGTGCCTGGTGCCTGCATATTCAATTCTGTTGACCTATAGATGACCTGACATTGACCAAAAAGAGAAAGGACCGAGATCACTTTGGAAAAATTTCTAGCATTGCTTGCCACCAATCTTCTTTAGGCAGTTGATGTCTTCGTATCTTTATCAATGTCTCATCTACCTCGGTATACCTGTAAAAATTCGGTGGGACCTAAAACAAGTGATTGATTTCATGTTCAATGTAAAATAAATTTTCCAGCTTATCATAAAGGTTTTGTCCTGATGGAGGTCCTGTTACTTCTTAGGTACTTGTGGATGCTGTGATCTGATATGAAATAAAGTTACTCATCCTGGTGGCATACTGCTCATGGGTCAGCAGTCTTCCAGCGTCGGTCAATAGGATGGGCAATCCTTTTCCTTGCAATGCTCCCATCCTCAGCTTGTAATCATCTACCTCTGCCTGCATTTCCTAACAATTTCTCTCCAAACTTTGCACAAAATTTCTAAGGGTCAGCACCTTTTTTGTTGTTAAAACAGTTTCTGTCCTGTTACTGATGTCTAAGGCTGCCAACTCCTCTTTAGTGTGAGTATTCAGTAATTGAATCATTTTTCTAGCCTGCTCAGGCATATTTCCTGATGTTGCTCTAGCCCTTTGACTCTCAATTTGGGCTAGGCCTATTAATTCAATCTATTCATGTACAGTTCGGATTGATTTCCACTGTCTAGTGATAGAGTGGTCAATTCGCGTCCACAAAATATTTTTTATTTCAGCTTGAGTTTTTTCTAAATTCAACTCCTTCTCCAAGGCCTTTATTTTGTCCTTCAGGGCCTTAATTTCCCTTGTCTGTTCAGCCACTGTCACCTCGGATTTATCATATTATCCTTCTAGATTCGCCAAATTTTATTTGGCTTGTTTTATCTCTGTTGCTTGAAGCTCTAGCTCCTTGATAGATTTTTTCAATTCATCCATGCTTATGCTAGACTCAAGAGTTGTTGTTGTTTCCGCTGCAGCATCTGTAGTTGTTGTAGTTGCTGAAATAGTAGGAGGGGTCACTGCTGCTTGTGTAGCTGCAGAAGTAGTTGGAGAAGTTTGAGGTGGCTGGGAGGTTGACTCCCCTTGCTTGCCTTGCAGTGCTCTCTCCAACTCTCCCTCCATTTGAACTATTCTCTTGTTCATTTGCATTAGCAGGTCCATTGTATCCTCAGCTTCTTTATCTTGAACCAGTTCTGCTATTTGTGGGTGCATAGTCGAGGAGAGCCTCATTTTCTTTTTCAGAGCAGCAATATCATCCTCCTTTTTCTTCATTAGGGCCTTGATAGCTTTGGGATTCTTAGGATCATGCCCTAGGTCCACAATAATGTCCTCCAATGTTTTAATTCTGTTGTCTTTGGCTCTGGAGGACATTCTTTCCAAATCATGTTGAGTATTTGTGTTCTTCAGAGATTTCTTCAATTCATGGGCCAGTGTGGCCTTGTCTGTAAGTGTGGCATAGACCATTTCCCCTGCTTGCTTATGTAACTCTATTTGATCCATGGGGTGAATGTCCTTGGCCAGGACCTCTAAATTTGTCTTGACATAGTCTGCAGCTGTCTGAGGCTGTTGAACCTTGGGCTTAAAGTGGCTGAGAATCATCTTTTCTTCTTTGATGTCATATGCTGCCATCAACCTTTCCTGCTTGGCAGGTGTTGCCTTAAGAAATTGGTCATACAATTGTACTCTTAATAGTTCATTTTAAGCCTTAATTTATTTAAAGGTGGCCTTGATGCTAGCTGGCCTCTTACTTTGTTGTGTGGAGGAAGACACCTCCATACCATGCTGTCTGTCTTGCTCTTGTTGGAAAGAGCTTGTTGGTGTTTGTTGACTCCCTTCTCTATCTCTCCTTGGACTTTCAAGGATTTCCTCACCGACTTATTCCTCAAATGGAGGATCAACTCTTTTCCTTTTAGCTTCAGGCTGCTGTGTAGACCCACTAGCAGGTGTGGAGTCTTCTCGGTCTCGTTTTCTGCCTCTTTCCTCATGGGCAGGAGTCTGTAAATCAGGCACTTGTGGTGCCTTTATTTTCTATGGAGGAGCATGTCCTTGAGATTGCTCCATTGAAGTAGCATGTTGCTCTATGATCACTTCTTGCTCTGCATCCATTACCTCTTTCCCTTTTGTTGTACTTGTTGATGATGTAGATGGTCCTTGGGCGGCTTGTGTGGCTGTAGCAACAGATGTTCCTTCTCCAATTTGGTGTGGCAACTTGAATATTACCTGCTACAAAGAATCCAAGTCAAGAGTTTTTTTCTAAATCCTTGACATTTTTCTCCATTATTTCCTCTTGGGTCAATTTCTCAACTAATGTGCCTTGCAGCCACTCATCTTGGTTGGAATATTGTTCAATGTGTGGAAATTTACAATGGTCATAGGCTAGTAGCCTGTATTTAACTCTTCTGGCACTGATAAAACCCTTCAGGTCATAAGGGACCCACCAGAAGCTCCTCTTTAACTTATATTTGTCCCTCAAAATTTGATCAACATCTTGCCAACCTTCTTTCTTGTTCATAATGAAGGGGCCTAGATGTTCTTTGAATTTCAGGTGAGATTTCTTTTTGGCACTATGAAAATGAGTAAGATCAGAATTAATGAGTTGCCTATAGTACTCCAAGGCAAGCAGTCTCATTGGTACATATCTTGGGAGCCTGTAAGGACAGAGCTCACAACCATAGATTCTAATGACAATGTGATTTTGATATAGGTACCAATCAGCTATTTTGTAACTCTTGGACAGCTGTAAGGTCTTCTGTATGTCATATGAAAATCTAGGAGGAGGGGATCTCATTAGGAGACAAGAGACTGGGTATACAAATTGGTTAATGAACTCACAGTAGGAAAATGGAGATTTTTGAACCTCATGGAAAACTGATGACCAAAATATGACAGACCTCCTTTCACCCTTAGAATCCAACTTCTTGATGCGGCATTGGAAGCATTCAGACTGGTAATACATGAAAAAATGATAGATATATGATGAATATTTAAAGACTCCCTCCCTATCCAGTTTTACTAGTTGGTCATGTATTTTGTTGGCTATGAAATTGACATAATTATACTTGTAAGCAGGAGGCTGTCCTAGACTGTATGCAGATAATAACACCAACACTGTTTCATCAATGTGCTCACTTCTTTTAAAACCCAACACATAAGAGATCATATCAACTAGCAGTTTTCCCACCTCATTCAAATGGACATAAAGGAATGGAGGTGGTCCTATAGGTTGGCAGTCTGCCCTCATGAATGTCTTCGTAATCTTTGCAATTTCAGAGCTGGAGAGTTTGGAGCCTGCATCAAGCAAGTGGTTCATAGAGAAAGGGAACAATAGCTGAGTCTGTTTGAAGTTAAGCATCTGGTTGATGGAGTCAGGAGTAATATGAAAAAGTATTCTCCTAGATGGAGACTTAACAACTCTCTGAGTTGGCTCATAGTTCTCAGCACATAAGCGGATGATCTCAGGAAAAATATTGACCGAGGGAAGGAAGTAATAAGGCAAATTGGACTCCCATATACCATACATGTCACAGTTGTTTAGGAAGTTGTTTCTCAACTGGCAGAAGGTCTGCAAATGATTTCTTTCCCAACTATATCTTGAATGAGGTAATCCTTATCAGCAAGAGGCATGGCTTCAAGCTCTCTATTTGGTGGGTTCATAGGAGTGACACTAAGAGCTGTTGGAGTAGCCATTATAAAACTTTTTGATGTAATTTTTGGAGTGAATTTTTAGAGCAGTAACAGACTGAGCATAACTGCTTATGACGATTTGTAGAGGGGTTGCAGAATGAGTTCAACTGAACCAAAAGTCTTGAATATTTGTAACTGTGGTGCTAAGGCAAACTTTGCAGACTTTGGTTTATGCTTTGTTTTCTCTTTTAAAAAATTCTCTGGATTGAGAGACTGTGAGGGCCAAATGCAGAGGGGAAATGGATTATTATAGCTTAATGCACTGAGGTTTCTGTAGTGGAATGCGGAAAAAGAGAACAATTTCGAACTGTTATAAAATTTTATCAAGAACCCGAGCTCGAAAATGAGTTTTGGCAGGGTGAATTGCAAATGGACCAGGGTTTTCCGGGCTCCTTTTAAACAAGTGGTGTATCAGTGAATTTAGTCAGAATTTAGGAGGGGAAGAGTCATCAACTTGGGAAATTGCAGGTAATTGAGTGAATGAAATTGAGAAAATGGGAAGAACAGGGGTGAACAGATGGAATTCGGCAAATACCTAGTTAAAATAGTGCCAAGGGTGGTCGAAATGATGCAATGGGGGATCATGGAGCCGAATACGAAGGTGGAAGCAGCTCAATTGGACAAATTTTGAATTTTGGAGGCAAGCAGGTGAAAAACGGCAGCAGCAGCTCTCCACAATGACCAATGAAAATGACTGACAAAGGGTCGAATAACGCATATTTTTATAAAAATTTTGACATATTTGTGCTTTTGGTGTTTTTCCGCAATCACATCAACATGACGTCATTGGCGGGTCCTGGGTACGGCAAGGTGACGTGGTAGGCTGACTCAGGCACTAACGTGGTTGTGACACAGTGGCAGGGTGTGGACGTGGGCGGACAAAGTGGCAATGACGTGGAGAAGCGGCGGGGATGTGGTGGTGATGTCACAGATGACGTGATTACTGATGTCAGGGGACGGAGGGTGGTTTCTTGTTTTCCCTGCACCACCTTTGAGCACAGGCGGGATTGGGGGAGGGGCCTCCGAACACGCCGGGCGACCAACACGTGGCGGGGGTACGACAGGGAAACCGCCCATCCCCCGGACGTTAACCCCCAGCATATTGGGGGTTCAAAACGACCACCCACCGTTGGTTCATCGCTTATTAGATCAGACGGATGGCGGCAAAAGCAAGGTGATAGGGGGTTAGGGATGGGCCCCGCCCAATATATTTAAAATAATCAGGCGCCGGGGAGGGTCAAAGACTTTAGAAATGTGAGTTTTGTGTGTTATGTGCGCCAGTATTGTTTAATTTTTGAAATAAACATTTAAACCAATATTTTTAAACAATGAGCGCGAAAGCGTAGGATGGCAAAGTTTATACACAAAAGGGGAAAACCATGGTTATTATTTTAACCAGAGGTTAAAACAAGTCCGGGTTAGAACGCGGAAGGGTTAATAGTAGTCCCAGATGGACTATTATTTCCCTAAATTATATATATATGGCTATAATGCCATAAGGTGGGATATTTAATACATTTTTGGGGTTTTTCACATAGTTTTTTGTAGAAAATAGGGGTGGGAAAGTAGTTAGGGAGCTATACAATAGAGTTAGGAGTTAATATGGGTTTGTGAGGTGAAGTGTAGGGGAGAGGCTAATTTTGTGAACTGGAACTCATCCATAGGGATGAATGGAATATGGAGAAATGACTTTTACACAAGAAATGTGGCTTCTCTTCATTGAGGCAAGCCAAAACTTGACTTGATTTTCTCAAGAATGAAGTACAAGCAGGACTAGTTGGGCAGATCCCAAGGTCTTCAAGGGGTGTTAGTGAGAAACTTTTTTAAGGGGAGTGAAGGGGAATTAGACATGCTTCCATGGTTCTACCATTAGACAACTACTTTGACCTTTCTTTCATTGATGAGATAAGATCTGATTTATAACACATCAGGTGAACTTCTGCAACGTCAAACTACCTACCTAGCCTAACACACCTAACATGTTTTCTTCTTTTTGAATGGGTGCACTTAGCCTTGCAAACCCTGATTATCCTCTTTTCTTTTGACTGCCTTCCTATCTAAATCTACCCTTATCTCTTGCAAGGGCCCAGATTAAGCAGTTGGGCCCCTTAATTTCTCTACCTAGCTAGTGATCTGCCAAGCTTGAATTGTTTGGACAGGTATTGTTTCTCTATTCTACAACATCAATTTAAACATGGAATGGTCCAGATTGAACTGTTGGACCATCCATCAAGCTAGAAGTGGCATCTTGGCTAGCCACTTTCCTGGTCATTATTTGGGGTTCATTTTTATCATTTTTTTCTGACCAATTTACTCTTTTTGTCCTTTGATAATTATTTTAGGGTATACCCTCTTCACATTATTTAACTTTCCACTAATGCCTTTTTACAAAATGTGGAACCTTTGCAGCATGAAAAGATGAACATATTTGGCACTTCCACCGTCAATCATGAAAAATGAAACCTATTAGTATAGGAACCTAACATACCCAATTATAAATTCAAGTAAGAAAAAATTCTTTTTAGGATGAAAAAATTCAAGTATTTTATTTATGGTTGAATAATTTTTATGTTCTTACACTAAGAGAGAGAGTGTATGTTTTAGGGGTAAAAAGGAGAGACAAGGGGAGATAGAGATATAGATGGGGGGAGGTAGTAAGAGAGAGGCAAAGAAAGGGAGGGAGGAAGAGATATGGATATGGAGAGAGAAATGTTAGAGAGAGAGAGAAGGGGAAGAGAGAGATAGAGGGAGGGGAAAGGGAGCAAGGGAGGGAGGGAGAGATAGATATGGAGAGAGAGAGTGTATGTTTAGGGGTTGAGATAGAGAGATAGAGAAGGAGAGAAAATGTGAGATATAGATATAGATGGAGGAGGTAGAGATATGCTTACACTAAAATCAATGCACACTATTAATATGATTACTTTGAAATTAATGTACATCATACATCTTGTTGCACCAAATCAGAAATCAAAATCTACACTAAAATCAATGCATCTAGTGTAAGGTATTAAATACGATTAGAAATCGACATCTACACTGAAATCAATGAATCTAGCGCAAGCAATCAAATAGGATTATAAATCAATATCTACACTAAAACCAATGCATCTAATGCAGGCAATCAAATATGAGTAGAAATCAACATCTATGTTCAAATCAATGAATCTAGTGTAATGTATTAAATATGATTAGAAATCGACATCTACACTGATACCAATACATCTGCTGCAAGTGATAAAATAGGATTAGAAATCAATATCTACACTGAAACCAATGCATCATGTGCAAGAAATCAAATAAGAGTAGAAATCAACATCGACACTAAAATCAATGCTTCTAGTGTAAGGTATTAAATAGAATTATAAATTGAAATCTACACTGAAATCAATGCATATAGTGCATGTGATCAAATAGGATTAGAAATCAACAACTACATTCAAATCAATACATCTATTTTAGTGAAAATGTAAAATATTCATGACTTTCTAGATCTAACTTCTATGTTTGTAATTGTCTCTGTGAGACTCTTTCTTCTTCCCTCTCTCTCCACCTTCCATTTTGTGTCTATATCCCTCCTCCTCTCCTTCTCTCTCTTCCCCTCCGTCTCTCCCCCGTCTCACTCTAGCTGCCTCTCCCTAAATTTCTCTATCTTTCTCTTCTTTCCTCTCTCCCTCTTCCATCTATATTTATACCTCCATCCATCTCTCCTTCTTTGTCTCTCTATCTCAACCCTCTAAACATATGCCATGATCACTCTCTCTCCCCATATCTATATATATCTATCTATCTCTCCTCTTGCTTTCCCTCTCTATCTCTTCCCCCCCCCCTCTCTCTCTCTCTCTCTCTCACACACACACACACACATACACACACAGACTCTCCATCTCTCCCTTGCCACTCCCTCTCCACCTCTCTTTCTATGTCTTTCTTCCCCTTCCAACTCCATCTCTCTCTCTCCCTTCCTTCCTCTCTCTCTCCTTCTCTCCCACCTCCCTCTATCTCTGCCCCCATCATACACACTCTCTCTCCACTCTCCAACTCTATCACTATCTCCCTCCCTCTCTGTCTCCCCCCATCTCCCCCCTCCATATATATGTCTCCCTGTCTCTCTCTTCCTCTTCTTTCCCTATCTTTATCCTCTCATTTTCTCTCTCTTTTCTCGTCACCTCTCTCCCTCATTCCATATTCATCTCTCCCTTGTCACTCCCTCTCTTTCCCCCTCCAAATCCATCTCTCTCCCTCCCTCTCCCCCCCTCCTCTCTCTCTTCCTTTCTCTCTTTCATTGTGTCTTTCACCTCTATGTCTCTCTGCCACGCTCTATTTCCCCTTCCATCTCACTCTCTTTCTTAAATATGATCCCATTGTATTGTATTTAAGAAAGTATTTAAAATAATAAAAAAACATAATCGGTTGTAGAATATGAAACCTATATTTTGGATCAATCATGATAAAGAAAATATTATAATAAAAAGATTAAAAGAATCAACCACTATCTTTCCTCTATCATTGTTAATCACTTTTCTTTATCACTTTGCTTGGATCCTTGGTTAAGATGCATCTATCCTAGTTCTTTATAATATTATTTATATTATATAAATTTCACATATGTATATATAAAAGTATTCTCATATTTTAATTTATTAAAACCTCCATTTAATCTCTATGAAAATATTGTTAGTAGTAGTGAGGATGGAGGGTTTAGATATGCCTCACAAGTAATTATAACATTTTTGCTCTTAGATTTAATTAAAAAATGTTATAAACTTAAATTAAAATAAAATATTTGTAAAATATTTTTATTTTGAAATAAGTTATTGTTTTTGGGCATGTGGTATTGATAAGCCATGGTATTGGCCCATGGTATTGTAACAATTAAAAACCTAGATCCATAACATAATAATAAAAAGTCTAGATGGCCCATGGTATTGATAGACCATGGTAATAGCCCATGGTATTATAATTTTCTTCCCTCCACTCCCTCTCTATCTTTCTCTTGTGGGTATTGGCCCATAGTATTGTAAAAAAACCTAATTAGAAGTTAATAATATCCATGGTAAATATTCATGATTAAAAATCTTGTCATATTGTAAATATTAAGTTTTTATGTATATCCATGGTAAATATTCATGATTAAAAATCTTGTCATATTGTAAATATTAAGTTTTTATGTGCTTGTTTTTACGTTGCTTACTCTATGGCAGTATTACATGTAGGGGTTTTAAGACAATATTTAAGACAATTTTAAAGTCAATTGTCTTAACTTGAGACCAAAACAATTTGTGTATTGTCTTTAAACGTGTCTCAAAATTATTGTCTTTAAAAATTGTCTCTATAAAGACAATATAAAACCTATATTATCATTGTGTTTATAAAGATATAGCCATTATTTTCTCTTAAGAGACCATTTCATTTGTCGTGGTAGAGACATTTTCAATTTTGTCTCCTTAGAGACAATTATACTTTTGTCTCTTCAGAGACAATAGCTAAGATTAAAAACATATTGTGTCTATAAAGACTATATGTTCATAATTCCAACCATTATATATCTAGAGACAATATGAAATAATATTTAAAAAAAATAAAAATAAAAAATCATTTAAAATGTTATTTTAAGGTGGTTTCAACATTTAAAGTTCCCAAATAGTGATTTTAATTACCTTAAATTAAAATCACCTTAAATTTCTCTTCTTTATGGACAAAAAAAAAAAAAAATCCATTTTTTTAAAGCTAGCAACAATGTCATTTTTGTTTATCAAGTAAGATTAGGACCTTATATTAAGCTAGCCAAAAATACATAATTTACATGAAGCCGCACCCGCTTTGTGAGAGTTCAACAGACAACAAGGCAAGCATAAACTGAACCAAGCACCCAAAACCATGAGAAGCCTAAATAGGAAAAACCATGTGGATACAACCAAACAATTAGGGAAAAAAAAGCAATAGACCATCTGGTGGTCTTGACGAGCACCAAATGAAACCTTGAACTCCTTGGAAGTCCTGAGGCCCATAGAAATCCACAAATGACTCACCGAGGCTCCACAAGAAATCACATAACAAACCACACTCAAAACTTTCTTACGGACTTGATGAAAACTTTAGGCATAGCACTCTAAACTTTTTTCGGGTCCGAAAACCAAACCAACTTGCATGAAAAAATCTCCACCATTGATCACCTTACTTAGATCCGACGGTCATCGTGAATATCAGGTGGTTGAGAAGTGTGAGGGTTAACCATATGATGAGGGAGTTTTTCTCTCACCTCTCACCACAACATGTCACACGAAGAGTGGAATCGGGGGCCAACCTCAAAAAACCAGAAACCACTCGGACCCCACCCGATATACCACTTGTGGTTTTGAATCGATCGTCTCACGGAAAAGCATGCATGCTCTTTCTCTAAGTGATAACTGTCAATCCTGTCCAGCGCGCAGTTCTTGAGCCTTCTTCCCAAATTCTCTTGTCAAACACCAGCGAAGCAAGATGAAAATGGATGACCAAACCTATGGTACTTCCTGAATCAATCATTTCACCATCCAACCGAAAGAAATCAGAGCTTTGGAATGCAGCCAAAACCAAAAAGGTCAGACGGTTTAGGGTTCTCCATCCTCCCACCTGTCTCCTGAATCCCTTCGATCCATCCTGTTAATCCATAGTTCCATATCTTTGTTCGCCTGATAGAGACAGTCCTCCCACAGTTTACGTATGGGTAAGAAATCCCATGCATATCGAGAATCCTTGTCCCTATTGGTGACTCCTTTGTTCACCAAACGATCCACTAACATGTTAGCTTTCCTTTTCACATGGACAAATCTGACAGTTTTTAGGGTTAGCAGGTGTGAGTAGATATGGTGAAAGACCTACAAAATCTTCCAATGCTTCGACACTTTATCTAGAGAAGTTCCATTGCATATTTTCTTGGTAGCTCTAATGATCAATTCTGAATCTGCTTCAATTATAACATTATGTGAATTTGAATCCACTAGGATTTCCAAGCATTGCTCTAATGCCAAAGCTCAGCCATGTTATTACTGGCCTTCCCCAAGTGGTTGTTAGCTCTGCTACAACTTCAGTGTTTAAAGGTCAAATTTAGGTCTAGTGGCTGGTTTGTGCCGAGAAAGCAGCGCCCAACAGTCTTTTCACCTTCCTCTCATTTGGTTTCCTTTCACTCTTTTAACCTCTTGTTGCTTCTATTTTCCTCTAAATCTTTCCTAAACCTATATTCCCCATCACTCCCGCTTAATCTCTTGTATTCCGTTGCCTCTGTTTCATCTTCTAAAACTCTGTGTAATCCCGTTTTCTTCTAACCCTCGAGCACTAAGCTGTAGTCACCATATAACCCAATCATATGACTCAGCGCTTTCGTAAACCTCCACCTTAATCCCCACCGTTGATTGTTCTGATCCAATGGTCCCCACCACCACAGTTCTGTCTTCATGCGTTAAACATCATTCACCTCCTCGTCGTTGATTGCGTCCATCGCCAGATCTAATGGTAGTCGCAGGCCCCGATCACGCATCCTGCACACACGTTAACCCGCAGGGGTGGCGGTTTTCGTCCGCCATGCGGCGCTTTATTACTTGATCGCACCATCGTGTACGAAAACCACCACAGGTCCCAAAGCAATGCGGGGAAACCGCTTACCACCCTTCCTGTACGACTCCCTGCTCGTTAACCTATGCCCACCTCCACTGCCCGATAGCCGTCAGATCTACCCGACTGTGATCTGACAACCCTCATTTGTCCGTTCCCATTGCCCTTTCGATAGCCCATGTAGTCCGATCTCCATCATCCAATCGGTCAGATCCCACGGCCTATAATCAATCACACCTCTGTGTCTTCCCATCGCCTACTGCCATCAGATCTCAACCGTTCACCTGAGCCATCCAACGACCAGTGTTCTTTCTCAACCCTTCATTCATTTTCAATGAAATTTTCATGTTTTTAGCATGCTTTGCGCTTCCAAGGGATGAAGATGATCATCCACCGGTACTCTACACATAAAATCCTCAGCTACCACATTCAAATAATAGCATGGCCAAGGACGAGAAGGACAATCCTCGAGCAGTTCAATGACTGCAGTAATTATTGATATTCATTCAAGTAATACTTCACCTATTCAGGAACGACAACGAAGTACCAGTAAATGTCATTTTGTCCATTAAAACAATCAAATTGTATCAGAGACCATATCTAACTGTAAATGTTGTTGGTGTTTAGTTATGACCCCTCCACGCATAGGTTAGTAGAGATTTTTTGTATTCAACCTCTATATATATCCAGAAGAAAGAATGCAATAGGGGTTGATGGTTGATGAATGTTATTTTGTTTTAAGGTTCAACTTCTGGAGACTGTAACTACTGTGATACCTGCAGCGTCTGGTCTTCATTTTCAGCTAATACAAGCTTCTTTTGCTGTTAATTGCTCACTTTCCACTTCTTATTTGTTCCAGTCTATGCCTGTTATGCATTTATTCATGTGTTGTAGATGTTTAGCATTAGAGGGGATGTCATCCCACCTCTGTGTTAGATTCTAGCTTGTATCATTGAATTTGTATGTAGGTTTCTGTTGTTTTAATGCCATAGAGTTGTCATCTTGTCTGTGCATTAGGAAACATATTTACAGACCTTTTAACTGGTTGCAGCTGGCCATCACAGGGTCCTGTGCATCTTCTAGCGTGATCAGTATTCTCCATCATCAAATTTTATTTAAAAATGTGATTAATTGGTGGTCTAAATCCTTGTAGTATGGGGGTGTTCACCCATGTCTTGGGTCAAGCATAGTAGAAGTGGTTATCTGGCTTGAATATGCAGCATTTCTTTCATTCATCCACCATTTTCCAACATTTTTGTTGAGTTTTTAATGTTCCCGAGCATCTCTGATATACAACCCAGGAGAGTTTCTTGGGGTGATAACATTAATTGGCTTCGTTGCCGAGGAGAGGAGAATTGAAGCTCAGCTTTCCTGGGAGAACGACACAGTTCCAGATTTTGACGATAGACAAGGTTTGGACACATATTTTGGTTGTAATCATCTATCTGGTGACTCCATTTCAGGAAGACCAACCTTTGGCGACTACACATTGAAGTTCTGGCTCAGTTTATGAGGTATGTTCAGAGATATCTTCAGAAATCACTGCCTGAACTAGTGCCTCATCCTGAGAAGATTGTTCAGCAGAAGAAAATATCGCAGTAAGGAGCACCAGGATCAGGTAAGCCTTAAAAATTCCATGTATCTCTGTTAGTGAATGTCACCTTCAGAGATTCATTTAGCTCCTTAGTCATTCATTTCCCTTTCGGACCTCAGTTGAAAGAAGCATCCATGTTGTCCATCATATTCCTCTGTTTCTGTCATTCTTTTCATTGATCCATTCCACTCAGTCTACCAGTATCCTTCCACTCACCTCAGTCATGGTAGGCTAGTAAGCCCTCACAAATATAGAAAGAATAGTTGCTGGTAGGTATGGATCCCTGGTCTTGCCTGTCCCTTTGAATGCCACGCCTGCAGGAGATTATCAAGAATTTATGCCAAGGTTTACTAGTGTAGAAGGAGTAACAGCTGAAGAGCATTTAGCGTCCTTTTAAAACTTTGCTGATAACCTAGATATCAATTAAGAGGATATCTGGATGAGGGTTTTTGTCCAAAGCCTAGACGAAGAAGCTAGAAAATGGTTTAGAGAATTACCCCCTAGGTCTATTGCAAATATTGAGGCCCTAGATGATGTGTTCCTAATGCACTGGGGGAATAATAAAGATTTTCTCTTTTATCATTCTAAATTTTGGAACTTGGAGAGAGAAGATGGTGAGCTGCTGTCTGATTACAACATCAGATTCAATCATATGTACAACAGAATGCCATCTGAGGTAAGACCTACCCCTTCTTCTGCTATGATTACTTATGCCAATGCTTTTGATTCTCAGCTCTGCTTGTTGTTGAGAGAAAGGAGATGTGCTTCTTTGGATGATATGAAAAATTAAACCTTTGAGGTAGAAGCAAACATCATTGCTGCATAAAGACTCGAAGGTGATGCTGAAAGGAGAAGACAGGGAGGTGAATCCTCATCATCCTGAGAGCCTGAGATCGATGAATTAGCTAGGATGATAGAGTTTTTGGCCTCTGAAGTTTCCAAACTAAGGGCTGAGCAGTATTCTTAGGAGGCAGAAGCCCATTGTTCCATTTCTCTTCCAGCTCCAAATCCATATAGGGGAGCAAATGAGCATTTGCAGATTTTTCAAAGAAATAAAGTCATAAATGAAGATAGAGGGGTGAAGCCCCTTTTACAGAATATAGTCATGAAAGAAGTGCAGTATGAAGAAGAGGAGGAGGTTCATGTTTTAGGATATAAGGGCAATGATCCCTTCTTAACCAGAGTTGCATATGAAGAAGCATTATCAAGAGCCACTGCTTATTAGTTTGTTGTACCTGCAGAACAACAAGCTTATTAGCAGCAACAATCAGCAAAAGGCACCTTCATCCTCCAAGAATCTGAGCTTGAAGGTAGCCCATCTTCCCATGGCTATGAAAATTTGTAGATTGGTCAACCTGCTTTTGTCCCCTGTCCAGTGATTAACAAGGGAGAAGAAAGCTACCCATCACCTTTTGTCCCTCTGTCTGCTCAAAAAACAATCCCTCAAAGTTGCCACTTAAATGCTAAGGCAGAACCAAAATTCAATGCTCAAGGCTGAAACTGATTGTCTCAGTCTTGATATTCCGAAACCTACTCAGATGGCATCCACATAGATTGAAAAGGAAACTTATCAGACGACAGAGGAAGAGGATGCACAGTCTGGGAACTCCTCCTTGGATGTGGACTGTTTCAAGAAAGATGCAGGCGCAGATGATGTCCCTGCACAAGAATACAATGGTGCATCATTCATATTGGTTGTGCAGGCCATAGGGGACAAATATAAGTACACAACAACAGTGGTTATTCAGTAGGTGTACAGAGGCTCCCATGAAGAGCATCCAAGGAGGAGAATACACAGAAGGGAGATGAAATTTGATCATTATCTACCTATTAAGCCTAAATGTCCTAAACTGTTTGAGGTGGATGATCAAATAAATCCTGTTTTGTACCTCTATGATGAAGGGGCTGAGAGCAGGAGAAACGATTTTGATGGCCCATCAGTTGGCCAGTTTTTGAGTTTTTATATTGTTTAAGGTCCTCTAGCCTTAATGATTATAAGCAGTTTCTTTTTCAGGTTTTAGTATAAGCTTAGTTTGACTCCATACCTAATGGATACTAGGCAAATGTTTTAAAGTTAGTTTTGTATGAAGGCATTGGTCTGCAAGTTCTTGAGACCTCACAGGGAGGATCTCATCCCCAGAAGGAGCTAGTGTTAGCTCTGCTACAGCTTCAGTGTTTAAAGGTAAAATTCAGGTCTAGTGGCTGGTTTGTGCCGAGAAAGCAGCGCGCAACAGTATTTTCACCTTCCTCTCATTTGGTTTCCTTTCACTCTTTTAACCTCTCACTGCTTCTATTTTCCTCTAAATCCTTCCTAAACCTATATTCTCAGTCACTCTCGCTTAATCTCTTGTATTCCGTTGCCTCTGTTTGATCCTTCTAAAACTCTGTGTAATCCCATTTTCTTCTGACCCCCGAGCACTAAGCTATAGTCACCATATAACCCAATCATATGACTCGGCGCTTTTGTAAACCTCCGCCTTAATCCCCACCATTGATCATTCTAATCCAATCGTCCCCGTCACCACAATTCTGTCTTCGCGCGTTAAACATCGTTCACCTCGTTGTTGATCGCGTCCATCGCTAGATCTAACGGTAGTTGCAAGTCCCGATCGCACGACCTGCGTGCACATTAACCCACAGGGGCGGTGGTTTTTGGTCGCCATGCGACGCTTTATTACTTGATCGCACCATCGTGTACGAAAACCACCATAGCTTCTGAAGCGGTGCAGGGAAACTTCTTACCACTCTTCCTGTACGGCTCCTCGGTCGTTAACCTGTGCCCACCTTCGCTGCCCGATAGCCATTGGATCTACCTGACTGCGATCCGACAGCCCTCATTTGTACAATCCCGTTGCCCTTTTGATAGCCCGTGTAGCCCGATCTCTGCCGTCCAATCTGTCAGATCCAGTGGCCTATAATCAATCATGCCTCTATGTCTTCTCATCACCTACTGCCATCATATCTCGACCGTTCGCCTGAGCCATCCAATAGCCATCGTTCTTTCTCAGCTCTTCATTCATTTTCAATGCAATTTTCGTGTGTTTGGCATGCTCCACACTTCCAAGGGATGAAGATGATCATCCACCGGTACTCTGCACATAAAATCCTCAGCTACCACATTCAAAGAACAACACAGCCAAGGACGAGAAGGATGATCCTCGCGTAGTTCAATGACTGTAGCACTTATTGAAATTCATTCAAATAATACTTCACCTATTCACGAATGACAACAAAGTACCAGTAAATGTCATTCTATCCATTAAAACAATCAAATTGTATCAAAGACCATATCTAATTGTAAATGCGGTTGGTGGTCAATTATGACCCCTCCATGCATAGGTTAGCAAAGATTTTTTGTATTCAACCTCTATATATATCCAGAAGACAGAATGTAATAAGGGTTGATGGTTGATGAATGTTATTTTGTTGTAAGGTTCAACTTCTGCAGACTGTAACTTCTGTGATACCTGCAGTATCTGGTCTTCATTTTCAGCTAATACAAGCTTCTTTTACCGTTAATTTCTCACTTTCCACTTCTTCTTTGTTCCAGGATGTGCCTGTTATGCATTTATTCATGTGTTGTAGATGTTTAGCATTAGAGGGGATGTCATCCCACCTCTGTGTTAGATTCTAGCTTGTATCATTGAATGCAAATTCTGTTGTTTTAATGCCAGAGAGCTGTCATCCTGTCTGTGCATTAGGAAATAGATTTACAGACCTTTTAACTGGTTACAGCTGGCCATGACAGGGTCCTGTGCATCTGCTGGTGTGATCAATATTCTCCATCATCACATTTTATTTAAAACTGTGAGTAATTGGTGGTTTAAAGCCTTGTAGTCTGGGGGTGTTCACCCATGTTTGGGGTCAAGCATAATAGAAGTGGTTATCTGGATTGAATATGCAACATTTATTTCATTCATCCACCATTTTCCAACATTTTGTTGAGTTTTTAATGTTCCCGAGCATCTCTGATATACAACCTAGGAGATTTTCTTGGGGTGATAATAGTGGCCATTGAAGATTTTCTTTATTTGCCCTTGATCATCTCTTATGGCACCCCCAAAGCCAGTTAATCCTAGGTTGCCCTTAGATGCTCCATCTATATTAACCTTTAAGAAACCATAAGGAGGAGGCTTCCAAATGTTAATATCTGTATTTATTTGGCTCACTGCCTTTATTATTCTCTAAGGACTTATGGACTAGAAACCCAAACGAGGTATAATGCTCTCCTATCGGCGTAGAGGAGGATCCTTAGGAAGTGTCCTCAACAAGCTTCTTACTGTGTCTTTGAGCTGCCTTAGAATTTGATCAATTATGTGTTGGGGCTTGCTTGTCTTTTTTTTGAAGATCCAATTGTTGCGCTCTTTCCAAACATTCCAGATGAAAAAGCCTAGAACCAGAATCCAAGATTTATTAATAATATAATTCCTTGAGAAGTTCTTCCTCCAGTACTTCAGAGTGTTGGATATGCTAAGACTATCCCTATCAGTTTGTCAAAACATTGAGGCCATCCAGTCCCACAACTTAGATGTGAAAGGACACCGGTTGAGAAGGTGTTCCATCATCTCCTCATGTGAGACACAGAGGTAACATTTGGAAGGACCAATGAAGCCTTTCTTTAGGAGACTCTCCCAGGTTAAGATCTTCTTTTGATGCACTAGCCAGATGAATAACTTTATTTTCATCCAGTGGGGGCTTTGCCATAGTTTATTCTATACTTGATCAGGATTCAAATAGTTAAATCCTGTAACTTCTTTTTTAGCCTCTTGGAGGTTAAAGTTACCTTCATTGTTCTTTCCCCATCTTAATTGATTAGGTGAGGAGGAAACTAGAATCCTTCTATGCTCTAGATCCTGGGTGAGAGTGTCTGCCTGGGCCTTTAGAGCTTGACACTCATCACTGTGTCCTAGATCCTTCCAATTCCTCCATTTTCCATTATTCTTTCCTTTGTCCCAAAAGTCTCTTACCAAAAATAGAGATTTCCTATCCGTGTCACCCTTGAGAGCTGCTAATTCATCCCTAAAAAGGTTGGGTTCTTGTTGCTAGTTGTCCTCCCAAAATCGAGTAAGGTCCCCTGCTCAGATTTCCCAGAAACTGTGTTGCGGAAAAATACTTTTATTTTCCCAAGAAAGGTTCCAAATATGGGAGCCTCAGATTTGCCTTGACATTCCCTTGATTTGCCCTGACATTCTAATGTGATCCTTCTCTTGCCAATACTTGGTATATTTTTGTTTCCAAAGCTTAGCTGAGGGAGCAGTCGACTCCTTGATCCATCTCCACCAAAGCTTAGCTCCCGAAACGCTGCTAAGGGTCTCAAGATCATGAAGCCCCAAGGCACCATGGATTTTGAGCTTGCAAAGCTTGTCCTAGGCTACTAAAGCCCACTTCTTTTTCTCTTCCCCTCTGCCCCACAGAAATTCCCTTTATATGTTCCTTATTTTCTGCTTAACGCCTTGAGGAGTAGGAAGAGCTGAGAACATGAAAATGGGAATAGCCTGCAAGACCGCCTATGTGAGCACAAGGCAGACTACCAAATTTAGTGACATGCATGTCCATTTTATGACCCTGTCCTGAAGTTTATTTAATATTGGCTCGCACACTTTCTTCCTTAGAAGTTTTTTAGTAAGAGGAATACCAAGATATTTGGAAGGTAGTTGTTCCCTTTGAAACCCAAGAATTCTGGTAGTGTTTCTATAAATAGCAATATTAGTGTTAAAGAAAAAGACTTTGGACTTCTTGAGGCTTACCTCTGTGCCTGCTGCCATAGCAATGTCATTTAATATGCTTTTGATTACTTTGGCTTCCCTTACTGTGGGTATGCCCTGCAACATTGTATCATCCACAAATTGTTGATGAGTATTAGCCGCTCCATCTGGGGTGAGTTTGATACCCTGGATTCATCCTTCAAAATTTTCCATTTTGGTCGCTCTATCTAGCCCTTCCATCATGAGAACGAAGAGGAACAGTGAGAGCGGATCTCCTTGTTTGAGTCCTTTGGAGGGTGTGAAGGTTCTTGATGGAGCTCCATTAAGCAGTATGGAAAAACTGGTCGTGGTGACTAGTGCCATAACCCATCTTATCCAATTTTGGTCAAATCCATAGGCTTTTAGAATTGCTCTTATGTAAGACCAGCTTAGTTTATCATAGGCTTTCGCTAGGTCCAACTGAATGATCATACTAGCTTATTTGTTGCTTTTTAGAGAGTGTACCACCTCATGAGCTTGGATGATATTGTTGAGGATTTGTCTTTCTTCCACATAGCCTGTTTTCTCCTCCGATATGAGAGAAGATAGAAGGGGCTTGAGTCTATTGGCTATCACTTTGAAAATAATTTTATACACCACATTACAGAAGGCTATGGGTTGAAAACCATCGAGAGTCATGGAATTTTCCTATTTTTGGATCGGAGCTATGAATGAAGCATTAAGAGCCTTCAAAACCTATTTGGATTTTCTTGAGTCTTCCACAACCTCGAGGATATCTTGTTTGACTGTTTCCCAGTAGGCTTGAAGAAGTCTACATTGAATCCATCTAGGCCTGGTGCTTTTCCATTTTGCATTTCATTAATCGCTTCATTGACCTCCTCTTCCGACACTGGCTTGTTAAGATTGTGGTTGTCCTCTCTGGTAACCAGCTGAGGGATATACTAATTGAAATGGTCAACGAACCTAGATCTATCCTCCAGTGGCTCCTTTGCAATATTGAAGAAGTGTTGTACAAGGACCAATTCCATATCATTTTGAGAGACAAGCTCAATCCCTTGAGGATCTTTGAACTTTGTGATTCTGTTGTGTGCCTTGTGAGCCATAGTGGATTTATGAAAGAACTTTGTATTTATTTCTCTCTCTCTAATCCATTGTATCCTTGATTTCTACCTCCAGAAAATTTCCTCTTGTAAACATCGATCTTCCCATTCTTCCTGCAAAGAGTCAGCCAGTTTTTGTCGCTCTTCGGTGAAGCCATCTATGATGTTGATCTGATTGATCTCCTGGAGCTTCTGCTTAGTTTCTATTTTGGCTTTAAAGATATTCCCAAACTCTTTTTTGTTCCAAGCTTTATGTTTGGATTTGATATGTTTAATTTTTTGCTGGAGCGTGAAAATTTTAGTGCCTTGAATGTTCAATTCCTCTCTCCACCATTTATCAATGTTACTAGTGAATTTAGGGTGTGAGAGCCAGGCATTTTCAAACATGAAAGGTTTGTTTCTCGGTGTGCCCATAAAGGTGGCTTCTAGCTGTATAGGCCAGTGATCCGATCCTCCAAAGGGAATAATGGAAGTTGTCATGGTAGGGCCTGTGAGAAGGAGATCCTCTGAAATAATGAATCTATCAAGTTTGGAGGCAACTTGAGAAGCCCCTCCCCTCTTGTTGTTCCATGTGAAGGTTCCATTTATTGTTTCAGTGTCCACTAGTCCCATGTTCATAATGAAGTTATGGAAGGCCATGGAGTCTCTGCCTAGCTGTCTAATACCTTCTTTTTTCTCTGAAAGAGATCTTATCATATTGAAATCTCCTACAATGATCCATGGCATATAGGGATGTCTTGCTCTTAGTTCCTCTATGGAGGTGAGAAGCTTGAGTTTTTTTGCTTGCTTTTGACATCCATAAACATTTGTAATCATGTATATCTCCTTATCACCTACAGGTTGACATACCAAGGAAAGATAAGCATCCAGGATTCCAAATTTTTGAGGATCCAACAGCGTGAGAATCCCCCTCGCCGAGTTATTTGCCTTAACCTCTAGATACTCATACTTGATTAACCACTTGCTATGAATTTCTCTTATCTTATCCATCGAACATTTTGTCTCCTGAATAAAAACCATATCTTGTTTTTCTTCTTTCATTATGTTACTAAGATTTCTTTGTTTCCTTCTATTTCCTATGCCTCTAATATTCCAGGTTTTGAGGTTCCTTAAGAAAGGTTAGTAAAGGAAAAACTGGTGAGATGTTTCATCTTACTTGAGTTGATCAATAGTTTTCCATATTCGTTCAGCAGCTCATTCTGTATTTTCTTCCTCTTTTCCTACTTGAGTTCTTTGGAGATTGTGCCTGAGAATTATCCATCATTTTGACCCCACTTGGTTCCTGGCTTTCATGATTTCTTTTGAATCTAGCTCCCTTCGATTGTGACCTCCATAGAAAGAGCTGTTGTACTCTGTCATAATCCTCTTTTAGCAGGGATTCCACTCTTATGGTCTTTCCTTGTTCCAGAAATTTCTCTAGATCTAGATTTTCCTTATCTAGAATCTCCTGTAGTTCATGAACCTGCGTTCCCACTTCACTTGGAGTCATCTCATGGTCCCTACTAATTTCCATACAGCTTGGTAGATCATCCTTTTGCTGATTTTTTACTATGATATCCTCCATGTCAGCTTCCTTATCCTACTCCTTGGTTATGTTCTCCATGTCCTGGACTATATCCTTGTTCCCCTCTTCTTCCTCTAGGATCTTGAAACTGTTGTGTCTTGTATGTCTGTCCTCATTTATCTTCTTGTGTGGATGTTTACCCCCTTTCCCTTTGCCCCCAACCTTGGTGAAACCCTCGTGATCTCTATCCACAGTAGTTTTCCCATTACCTTCCATATTGATTGTTGGTCAGTCTCTGAATAGATGCCCTTGTTCATGGCATTTGCGGCACCTAAATGGGATGTGCTCATAGTCGATAGTTGGCACCCATTCTTCATCATACACTTCTAAAATTATCCCTTCCGGAAGGGCTCCCGATAAGTCCATTTCCACACATATTCGAGCGAAGGAGGTATATTTTACTTTCAGAGTCACCTCTGAGATCTTTAGAAATTGCCCCAGCTTGTTGCGTATTGTTTTCAAAGATTCTAGTAGCCAATAATCCAGAGGAAGGGAATGTAGTTTTATCCAAACTGATACTGATGTGAATGTTTCACATTCCGAGACAAAGTTCATCATCCATGGCTGCATGTAGAGTCTTGCCGCAACATAGAAATATGGCCCCCCTTCGAACACTTTGTCTTTGTCCTCTAGGCTTGTGAACACCACTGTGAAGAAGCCCTTAGAACTTAGATGTAGATGTATTTCCCCCTTCAGCTTCCAATGGCTCCTTATCTAGACGTGTAATGCCATCTCCATCAGCCATAACCCCATGAACTTGCATATGATCGCATGTTCTATCATATGATCCCTATGTGCTTGTATCGCTGGATTGCTCAATATGACCCGGGGAATAATGCTCGACTTGGGTTTGAAAACCCCAGTTGTCCTTATGGAAGTCGATTTTAAACTGCTTCCTCCATTCTCCTTTTCTTTACTTATTTCCTGTCGATCCCCTTCCTGATCCTGAAGTCCATTTCTTCCAAATGTTCCCTTGCTTCTTGTCTCTGATACCTTCTCCATAGGTTTTTTGAAATGGTTCCTTCCCGTGTCCTTACTTCCCTCTATAACTACCTGACTATAGGAGGGAGCAACACTCCCCCCTGTGCATCCCGCCATGGTACCCTAAGTAAAACCCTAGCGCCAACTTCAACCCTAGCTCAAGTTGCAGTCAAGACCTTCAGCAGTAAAGTCATTTTAAATCTAAATGAAAAAATAATTTCCAAAACTTAACAATTCTGGAAAGCAACCTTGAAAATAATAATAAAAAACACTTATATTTTTTGAAAATGCATTCATGTCATTGAATTTGAACATGAAAGATCCTTAGTTGGAACTTCATTTGATGACATATTATGAGGAAAAAGAAAAATGTTCAAGATTTCTCCATCCTACAAGATAGTATACTCTCTGACATATAAATCCAAAATCTTGAATCACATTAAATGGTGGAAAATTTAATTCATACCATTTTATAATTGGAATTAGCTTCCTTGATAACAAAAATTTGTAAGAATGTATATGAATTAGAATCTACAATTGATTGGCAACTTTTTCTGAAGATTTTACAAAAGATGGAAAATTTATAAATGCTCTGGCAACATGATATAGGCCAATTCTCAATCTATTGGTGACCTACAAATTTATCTCCTCCATTACTGGCTTTCACAATTTGATAGTTGCTGATGCAATATTTATTTAACATTCTCCAATCTGTGTAAACCTGCTCACCACCATAAAATGCACCTAGTTGTTGTTGAGCAATATTGCAGGGAAGTTTTGGGCTCTCCAATTGAGGAAGAGGTAATGGACTATTCTGATCGATGTAGATGTAGACTACTGACCTAAAACAAAAGAAAAAACTATAAATTCACATTTCTTTAATTTCTTATCATCCCCTAAAGCCTGGTAGATTGTAGCGTAGAGTTTAATTACAATTTCGCTAATTATTATCATTGGAGAAGCATTATATTAATCCAATCAGTCACATAAATTTATAAGAAACAACTCCATTTCCTATTGGACATATGGTGCAAAGGGCATATCGAAAAAGAATCCTAACAACCAATAATTCAGATCAGGATATCAAAGTTTTTGCAGCAAAATTCCAATAAGCATTCTAAAAGAATAAAAATAACACAATTTACTAACCCAAAACTAAAAATTGAATTGATCATGTCAAGAATTCAAATGCAATTGTAGTCCTTGCACAGTAACTCCGAAGGTGACTTAAATATTTATAGAAGGAATTTTTTTGTTAAAGAACTATGCAAAACAAAATATTGGGAAATCAAGTCATCAGCAACATGAAAATGATGCACTATCTCACTAATAAAGACAAGAAATCAAACAAAAATACAAATGAAAAGTAACCGGTGGAAGGTCTCAATTAACAACCTTGAAGCTGACACAACACACCAAACAAAATGGGTAGGAAAAATCTTTTGCGACTATTGATAAACACACCATACAAAAATTAGTATCAAAGATCATTCCAATTGTGAGAATGTTAACAAATCCAGAGGACATCAAAATACTTACAAAGCAAATGGATACAGAGAGACTACATATGGCCCCCAGTGCAATCTCTCGGAACTCAATACTCTCTTCTTTTTCCAAAAACAGAACAAGCGATTCAACTCCACCTTCGCTGCAGATCTTCTGCCTCAAGCTTTCATGAAGGCACCCAACATATGCAAACATTATGTAGAATACTTTTGTGCAAGGGCTGTACCATAATTCACAAGATTTATGAACATAGGAATTACTCCTTCCTCTACCATGAGACCTCTTATTTCCTCCACAAAGGCCAAGTTCCTCAACACTACCGACACAATAACCTACTCTTGATACCAATTTCTACAAAATTCAACCAAAGTTGAGATTCCACCAAATGTAGAAACCATAGAGGCATACTCCCTATCTATGTGCAGACCATCATTACAATGAAAAATCCCTAAGATTACATTCATATCAACATTAATATTCTCCTCCTCAAAGTCAATAGTCAATCACTGCAGAGCCTCGACTGCTTTCTCCTTGCATAAAGAAGTTCCATATTCCAACAACCTAATCAACGATGTTATGCATCAACACAAGCCTTGAAGACATCAAATTGCACCAAAATCGACACTCTAACAACTACATATTCTCTGATAGAAACATTATGTGAATCAATCAAATGCACCAAGTAAAGAATATCCACTCCTCCATCTACCACAAATAAAATATTCATGTCATCCTCCTCCAAAAACTATATAAGAGAAATCAAGGCCTATTTTTTGAGTTCAGTATTACCAATCTTAAGCCTTGCAAACAAACCCTTGTAAAAAACCCAGGGCTTCCCTATTGGAATATGGATTTGACACTCATCACTAGATTCCATCAACAGTTCGCTCTTTATGAGAATATCCAAATTTCACAAATGAAAATTGAGTTTGTTGACAAGCACATCTAGGTTGCATAAGCTTCCCACTGAATGAAAGCTCTCTAACCTCTTTTAGAGTTGTCACAACATTGGGCATAAGCTCCTTCAATAACGAAATCTTGGCACAGTAGCTAGAATTTTCCTTAAGAATATCATGATGATATGATTCAATACTTCTAGCTTAGATGTGATAGTATACATGTACAAGGACACAAAAAATTAATTCAAATAATTAATACAATAAAAAATACAATAGTAATTAATTTCCTGTATTCAAGCTTCTGTGATCCATAATGAATTAAACAAAGTCTTTCGGCAGAAATCATGTGATTTCTACCGAAAGACTTTGTTTAATTAATTTCCTGTTAAATATGGGTTACTTTTGTAGGTGAATAAAGAAATCCATCATGTGAATTTCTATAGTGATATAAACAACAAACTAGGAAATGAAATTCACTAGGTGTGTTAATGTCTCCAAATCAACCTCATTTTGTAGCAGTTGAAGCCTTCTTAAATGTGACTATGGAAAATGCTATGAAAATTCATGTCAAACAAGGATCCTAACAACTAATAATTTAGATTAGGATATCAAATATTTTGCAGAAAAAATCCAATAAGAACTTTAAGAATATTCTCTTGGTTTATAAGATATTTAAGCACGACCAACTAGCACTCCAAAAGATTGCTATAAAATAAAAAGAGATAAAAAAGTGTCTAACTTATACAGTAGCTACAAAACATCGACATCAAGGTCCTATCTTAAAAAAATAATTTGATAAGTGTTGCAGCTTAAAGCCACAAGCCTTTTGGTAGGCAACCAAACAATTTGATTCAAAAACACTAAGCAAAATCTTTTGGAAAAACAATTCCAATCAACCCTGCAAACAATTTGATTCAAAAACACTGAGCAAAAGCTTTTGGAAAAGAAATTCCAATTAACCCTGTAGACAAAGCCGACATGGATTCAATCCAAGAATAACTTTTGAAGTTCAAATTCCACTTTCTTGAATGCAATGAAATAATGGGATAACCTAGACTTCTTTTTTCAGTTCAGCGTTCATGGTAAATAAAGCTAGTGAATAACAGAGAAGGAAGAAATAATGGTAATAAATTATATACCATTGAATTCTATCACAATCAAGTATAAATATCCAATGCCTCATAAAGACACCTTACTCACACATTTGACTAGGAGAAAGCTATATAGTAAGTTATCCTAACAACAAATAATTCTTATAGAATAAACACATGCACCTGAAATTTCTTTTTCAACTGAAAGTACTTCTTAATAGATTACCATAAGGATCATACATATTAGAATTGGTAAATTCAAAAAATTACCAATTAAGCTGCTCCCATATATATATAAACATATTATTGGAATAACATACTCAGATATTCCATAAATTTTACATGATTGAATTCCATGTGAAATCCACTTCTACATGATCAAAGTTACTGAATCCTCAAGAATAAAATACTGAGCATACATAGATCCATTTTTTTTAGGTAGAATGACTATGAGGAGCTCCAATTCCTTGCCTCTCAATTTGTTCATTGTATATTTGTATACAATTTTCAAAGCTTTCAACCTGGTCAGGTCGTGCCATGTAGATTGGAATAACAGGTTCAAGATTGAATACTGACAACTAGGGGAAGGCATAAACCAATAACAGATATTAGGAGAATTTTTTTCCAGGTTTTATGTACAACATAGGATAAATTGTAAATCGTGTTACAAGCTCTAAAAGGAATATGAAAGGTCAACAAGGCCCACATGTTCCTACCATGACATAGATTTGGCACATTTGAGCCAACCTATGACAAAATCCAAGAGAAACACTTTCTTTAATGCCCCATGAGAGTTCGATACAAGCTTAGTGGTTAAATATGCCTCCATTGACCATTTTTTGTTTCATCTCATGCTATGAAAATGTTAGCTAACAAATTACAAACAATAAAATATTTCAATAGTACAAAGCTTATACATAGGCTATTTTCCTATTGAAGAACGTATATCCTTCATGTCGTATATGGAAATTATATTTAAGAGAAGATAATCATTAACTTATTCATCATGTTCCACTGACCTACCTGCAGTAGGCATGAAACTCCCTCGGCTTAGGTTTGGTAATTCGTGAAACATAACAAATAGTAAAAGGAAAACATGAAATAGTTGCTTGAAATAGATGTCAACAGACCAAATAATAGAAACAAATAAAAAAAATTGAATGTTACCTGAGTGTGATAGGTAGAATTAGTATGTGCATTGATATTGACATTTGATTTTGTAATCTTGTTCAACTGGTTTCCAAGTGTGGTTGATTTCTCGGTACATGGTATCTAGCACCAAGGACCGTTCATGGAGCAATCAGAATTTCATCGCGTAGTCTAAACAAGCTAGGGCCTTTCATGGAGCAATCATAATTTCATTAGTCTAAACTGGCCACAATTTTTCTCTGAAAATAGTAAAAATTCTAGCATGATTTTGATAAAATCATATTGAAATTTGCAATCTATTTCTAGACCAAAAAGAATTTAAATACTCATAATAAAATTTATATTTCCACCAATTTCAGGGTGAAATTGTAACCTCTTTAAAAATTTCGACCCAGGTATCCAATATGCAGTAACCAAAATGGCCACCTAAAACATTTGGCCAAGTATGGGCAAGGAGCATTGGTATGTTTGGAATTTCATTTAAAATCTCACATTTTTTTTCACTTGAAGAAATAACCCCTAGAAAAACTCTCAAGTGTACATATTTTTGTCTAGATTTAGATCACAAAAGTTGTGAAGACCAAACATCTTTCAAGTGTACACAGTTCTGCCCAGAATTAGACCACAAAACCCATGAAAACAAAACATCTCCACCTAAATGTCACATTCAAAGGTAAAATTTCAAAGGTAAATTTTCCATGTATGGATAAGTAATTTTTAACCAAAATGCCAATTCTAAACATTAAGCAAATGATTAAGGCTTATCGGTCTATGGAGAATTTCAACAAATGTCACATTCGAAGTTTTGTTATTTGAATTTTTAAGGCTTGGGTCTATTTAGGAAATGTAGGTATGATTAAGGCCTATTGTTGTCTTTAGGGAATTCATGGAAATCTAGATAAGTATTTGTAAATACTTAAAGATTAACGTTGGAAAAAGTTTACTAAAAAAATATTACTATCATTGACTATGGCCAGGAAGAAAACCACTAACCAAAGAGAATTGATAGAAAATACAGATGGTCATACCATATTCATGTTGACTACAAATCCATAAGGAAAAAATACTTCATGACATAGATAAGTCAGTGGTTCAGCGAATCTTGGAAACCACTCATACAGAAAGTAGTAATGAATGTGCCCAAACAAATGACATCCGAGTAACCCACCATTAGAATGTCGCTATAACATCAAGATAGATATTTCACAATGAATCTTCGTGTGGGTTTACACAAGGTAGTCCAGGAAATGCCCCTTTTGCCAAAAAGTTTAGGCCTTTCTTTTAATGAATTGTTCACTTTCTATTTATTTTCATAGCAGCTTCTATGTTTCTCAGGTTAGTCATGTTTTAATTTTTGCTAGGACAAAATTGAGTATGCATATGTTATTTCTCTCTTGAGAGAATAGGAATAACCATTTTTGTCATGAAAGAAGATTTCAATTTGTCCTAGGAGTCTAGGCTAAAACTCTCTGAAACTGAATAAGAGAAGAAAGGCCATTTTATGTGTATTTTGATTTCTATTTTAGAAATATCAAATAAAAATTTTGTTTTCTTGGAAAAAAAATTAAAAAAATAAAATAAACTAGTATATGTTGATCTTTATCAAATTGTGTTTTTCAAAGTAAAAACATGACTAGAAGAACATTGCATGTGGCTAGTGATTATTCATAGGTATGCTAATAGAAACAATCTAGAAAGTGGTCAAAATGGGCAAGGTTGACAGGAAAATAATGTTCATGTGCTTTAAAAAAATTATTGATGACATATAACCAGACTGACAAGACCAAATACTTTCTTTCTGTTGGGTCATTCTAGACTAGAACAAAGTTCCAAAATATAAGGCATAAATACAAGCTACTAGTACAACATATAGACCCCGATAATAGCATGTCAAGAAAGAGAACCTCTTTAGTCTCAAATAAGATATCTGAAGAATGGTGTGAAGTAGAGGTTAGTACCTTTATATGATCAGCATCAGACAAGGGCCTAGTTACCACATCCTTATTTATAACTTTTTCTATAAATTCAATGACAAGCATCGGTTCAATGAAAGAAGTTGAAGACATATATGCACAAGAAAGTTGTTAACTGCACTTAGACATGGAAAATAATTTTGATATACTGACCCATTCTTGGACTAGTATTTCCCATTGTCCAAGAAATGGTCTGAAAGCCACCTTCATGACAAGAAAAGATAGAAAATCCATCTGAAAGCTAAATACAACATTTAAAATTCATAGGTGTATGGTTAATGTATGAAAATTGTATGGTTGTTTGGACTATGGTCTAGCAGTAGATTGGTCTATCCCAGTTTGATTCTTAGTGCATTACGATATGGACTATACCTGAGAACCCCCAAAGCAACCTGTACTAGGATTTTTCATCCTGTCCCAACCAACAATTGGGTGGTTTTTGTCTTACAAAATAAAATATGTATGAAAATTGTATGAGTGAGAAATTAGAAGCAAGTACCTATGTTAAGGGACAAGCCCATTTGGGTTTGCCTGATGCTTTGGTAAAACCTACGCCAGGTTGCTTGTCTTCTTAAATCCCTCCCTAACATGATGGTTGGGATTCCTCTTGGAAACACAAACAATAAGCATTAAATTAGAATCCCTCCCTAACCTCATGGTTGGGATTCCTCTTGGGAATAGAAATAGTAAGCATCAAATTAGAATCCCTCCCTAACATGATGATTGGGCTTCCTCTTGGAAACACAAACACAAGAGTAAGCATTAAATTCAAAATAGATCTGATCTAAAATATAATTTTTGACAAAAAATATTCAATTATGAACTATAATAAGTGTACAAAGCCATACAATCCAGAAGATTGTTGTAGGAGTGAAATTGAAGGAAACTATTGCTAACACAAAGTCACAATATCTTCAATTCATTAGCTAGAGTCAAGGCATTTTTTTATGTGACACTCACATAAAAATAGTGTTGCAAGAAAACAAAGTACCTTCAAAATTTGTTTTGTTCCACAAAGTTAAAAAAACAAAGTATCTTCAAAATTTGTTTTGTTGCACACATAATTAGTTTATGTTTGGACCCTCACAACCTAGTGCACTCCTTAGAAGCTAGAGTGATGCAAATTCAAGTTATTAAAATTTAGCAGATATCAATCTTTTTTGTCCTCTTTTTATGAGGTGTTGCTCTAATTGTGGGTTTGGAATGCTCATCATGTTGAACACCCTCATTATTTATGTCTCTCGTTCACTGAAATTCAACAATCGTTTCCTGCGAAGGTTCAGGAATGACAATTGAATGATTGTGTGCAACAAATGATTCATCATGTGCTTGTATCTCCTCCTCCTGCAAAATCCCAGATGTTTCACCTGATGATTTTGATTGTTGGGTTTCTTGTACACAACACAATTTAACTTGTTAGAATAATGTTGTACCTACAAGTAAATTATTTCATTACTCATAAAATATTATAAACAAATAACCTCAGATTTATAACTAGTAATTAATTTTTCTCCTTGATTTATCATGTCTTGTTGAAGACCTTGGGAACCATGTAATAAAGCATATTTTAAGTCTTCCTCTGAAGCTTCCTTTTGAAATTGGTGAACCTACATTAAAAAAGATAATCATATTTATAAGGTATAATAACTAATAAGATACAATTAACTCAACATGACCATGGTTATTTTCCCTAAAATAGAAAATATAATAGATGAAAATATTCACTTACCATGCCACCACGAATGCTATTATATCCACCATAGCCTAATTTATGAGATCCAATTCTTGACACCCTAGCTTAGGTTGCTTTTGTTGTATCTCGAAGGCGTCTCTTACCTCCTTCTCTAGATGGCCGATAGTTTGGATTATTGTGGACTTTCCTATAGAAAGTATCAGTTTCTTCATATATTCTCTAGAGGATTCTATTGTTTGTTCCTCTCTCTACCTTTCTACTTGCAATTCCTTAGCCATGAGTTCATTTGTTGCTACCAAGAACTTCACACTTGAGCTCGTGGCTTCGACATAAGCCTCTATAGCATCATCCAAGTTAGTTAGATATCTTTGTAAATTTGAAACAATCACCTATTCTTCAAAGTGATCAGGTGATGCATGCTCATCTAGGGTCTGCACTCTATGTGCCTATACAACTCTCTGTTGTGACACATCAAGGCCACACATTTGTTCCTGGATTATCCTCGAGGAGAACGGTATCCCCTTGTTCACTTGGGACTTGCTCTGCTACTAGAGCTTGTTGGAAATAATACTTATAAGGGGCTGAATCAGTATTATCAGATCAATAATTTAATTTTCAAAATTGATTTTTATACGTTACTTCAACTTAGTGAACTAGCGCGTATATGCAACTATACTTGATGCAACTAATGTATATGTAGAGATCTTTTGATTTACCCAAATTAACATGCCTTGAACTTTAACTAGTATATCAAGAATTCATTAGACAATGCAGTAAAAGTAGAATAAATCATCACACATAAGAAACACACAAGAACACCAAGATATAAGGTGGAAACCACTTGTTGCTGTCATCTCTATCTTCTTTTAATAATCAGAAAATTCAATTTACAATTTTGCACTGGTGCAGTCTTATACCAGTACGTAGGCTTCTACCTACAGAAGGCTACAACCTTCTCTCATTCTCCAACTTCCACTAGAAGGGAGCTACAACTCCCTAACTCTTGTACTAGCTGATATGTTTATTAGTACGTAGGTGCTGACCTACAGAAGGATACAACCTTCTCCTTTCTTCCAGGGACCACGTTTCATAAATTTTCAGACTGGATCCATCAATAACATCACTCAATCATCAAATATATCTGCATCAACCAATCTCCTTTGAACTAACCACAACTGAATCAATCAATCACTTTGACAACCCTTCAATCTGATCTTTCAAAATGTTGTAACCAAAATACAATAACCAGAACCCAAGCCAGAACCCAGAACACTGCAACAACAAACAGAGGCAACTAAAACATATTTTATAAGGTATACGCTACTTCCATGTGTCGAACCTATGTGTACACGTGCCTTACTCAAATCCAACCAATGTATACATCTGCAAATATAAATTCAAAGTTCTGCAACTATTCCAGACTTTAGTTATACCCAGATCATATCATTTACAGAATAATATATGCGTCAATGTTCAAATCTGGAATATACATGAGTGTCAACACAAAATATATTAAATTTTACACCTTAAGATCATTAGATCTGATTCTACATCATTAGCTAAGGTTCATCCTTTGTTCAGTTCCAGCTATGCATCATAACCTAATAACCTGCATATTAGATCTCACACTTCATCAGATATTTGATACTTGCGCACCTTGGCCTAATGATCTTCTCCTCCTTTTATAGTTTGTAGGCCTTTCTCAATACCATGGACCAAAACCACTTAGGACCAATACCTTGGACCAAATACGTAGGGTCAATACCTCGGACCCAATACCTTGGACCAATACCATTGATCAAAATA
Source organism: Pinus tabuliformis (assembly GCA_031772625.1). NCBI lineage: Eukaryota > Viridiplantae > Streptophyta > Pinopsida > Pinales > Pinaceae > Pinus > Pinus tabuliformis. Next base: position 787,320,895 of record CM062813.1, on the reverse strand, counting down.
CCATGGATTAAAAACTTCGGATCAAAAACTTAGATTTCCAAGGTATACATGCTTTTCCTTTCGTGAAAGTGCGTGTGTACATATACACGACTTGTATAAAATGAACCCGTGTGTATACGCGACTTGGCCAATGGTGAACCTGTGTATACCTATCTTTCTTCATTCTATGAAGTCTGATCTATAACTCTGTGTTGTTAACCTGCTGAATAGTGATCTGTCATCTAAGAGAGTTGCCATCAAGGACAACACCTGTGTCATAATTCCAACAATCTCCCCCTTTTGACTTCATGGAAACACCTAGTCACTCTCCCCCTTTCTCATTAAGGGCAAAGGGTCATGCTCCCTTTGAGTACATGCTGAAGTGTGTTGATTAAGCTCCTATGATCGAGTCCATGCTCCCCCTGAGCACAAGCAAGGTCTGCAAAAAGATAACATGACTCTATACATACATCATCAATGACCTTCCTATCACCAAAGACTCATACATACATCCATTTTCCCAATCAAATGGTGATATACCAAACTTGAATTGTCCACCCAACCAAGTGGGGATATACCAATTGTTTATTCAAGAAACATTAAATCATCTGTCCCATGCATAGTGGGGTTACAAATTAGGTCTTTTCATGACCTTTACATTAAATGATATACATGACATATATAACAGAGACCAAATATTTTAAACAGGACCATGATAGTCATCAACAACTATCATCAGCAGCATATGTCAATCAACATCCAGACCAGCAACCATGGTCTCCCCCTGAACCTATTCCACCTGAATCAAAAACAACTATGTGAATCTGTACCAAGATCTTTTGAGATAATGCCAACAATGCATTATTAGAAACATATGCTCCCCCTGAACCTGTGCTAGATGTTCACTGTCAGATCTGATCATTTCATATATCATAAGAGTTATCAAAGCATCATCATCAATTAGATATACATCAAGGTATCAACAACTTATGAGAGCCAACATATTTCCACATGTCATCAATAGATTGTAACCATAATCAACCAGATCAGATACACTGAACCATATCATATCCCTTTCTCCTGATTCTCACCCACAGCTTCTCCTCAAACCAATATATACACGATTGTACCCACAGAAACTAGCGTATGTACATGACTACACTTCATGAAACTCGCGTATAACCACCTTTCTCTGAAAAATATAGGTTTCAACAGTAGGATGATGCAACAACTACTCCCAGCTTCTGTCCGAGATATTCAAATGTCTCTCTAGGCAGTGGTTTGGTGAATATATCAACAACCTGTTCTTTAGAGGGAACATACTCCAATTTGACCTTTTGTTCAAGCACTTGTTCACGTAGAAATTATATTTGATGGGTATGTGCTTGGTCTTAGAGTGCATGACTGGATTCTTTGAAATATTGATGGCACTTGTATTATCACATAGAATGGAGATGGGTGGAGTACATGTGATTTTAATGTCTTGGAAGGTTTGCATCATCCAAAGTAGTTTCATGTAGCAAGATGCAACAACCACAAATTCTGCTTTAGCTGTAGATAATGCAATTGAACTTTGTTTCTTGCTGAACCAAGATACTAACCTGGAACCCATATAGAATGCACCACCGCTAGTGCTTTTTCTGTCATCAACGCTTCCTGCTCAAGCTGCATCTGCATATGCATGAAGTGTAATATCCTGTATCTCTAGGATACCATAAACCGAAGTTCTGTGTTCCTTGAAGATATTTGAAAATCTTTTTGACTGCCTGAAGGTGTGATTCCTTTGGATTTGTTTGGAATCTTCCAACTATTCCTACTGCATGAATGATGTCCAGTCAGGTACCTATTAGATAAAGTGTATTGCCAATCATGGATCTGTAAGTTGGTTGATGTACTACTGATGATTCATCATTTGAGCTGAGACTACATCCTATTACCATTGGGGTACATATTGGTTTAGAATATTCCATGCCATACTTTTTCAAGATCTATTTGAGATATTTGGTTTGTGACAGAAAAATACCATCTTTATTTTGTTGAACATGTAGACCAAGAAAATATGTAAGCTCACCAAGAAGGGACATTTCAAATTCTTGCTGCATTACCAAAGCAAAATTCCGACTCATGGCTTCTTCGTTGCTAGAAAAAATGATATCATCGACATAAACAACAAGTATTAGCAATTTATTATTGTCAATCTTTGTATATAGATTTCTATCAGCTGATCCCTTTAAAAAACTGTGTTGATGGAGATATCTATCAAGATGGTAATACCAGGCCCTTGGAGCTTTTTTTAGACCATAGAGAGCCTTTTTGAGTTTGCATACAAGTTTTGCATCATTTCTAAGAATGAATCCATTTGGTTGCTCAATATAGACTTCTTCTTCTAAGTCTCCATTAAGAAAGGAAAATTTTACATCCATTTGGTATACTTTGAATTTCTGAAAACTAGAAAGAGCAAGAAAAATTCTTATGGCTACAAGTCAAGCAACAGGTGCAAAAGTTTCTTCAAAATCTATACCTTCTTGTTAAGCATATCCTTTACAAACAAGCCTGGCCTTGTTTCTAATAATATTTCATTCAGCTTGTTTTTGAACATCCATTTAGCTACTATGATATTATTATCATGAGGTCTAGGAACTAATTCCCAGGTATTATTCTTTTTTATTTTCTCAAGTTCTTCATTCATGGCCTTGACCCAACATTCATCTTTGCATGCTTCATTTACATTTTGAGGTTCGGTGGAAAATAAAAATGCTAGATAGCTTGAAGCTTCTATAATAGTTCTTCTTGTCTGCACGCATGCCTCTTTCTATCCTAAAATTTGAGTTTCTGGATGATTTTTCTTAACATACCTATACAAATTCTTTTCTTCTACCATTATCTCTTCTTCTGGTGCTTCATTGGTTTCTTCTTCAGAATTAGTGTGATTTGATGTGGGAAGATAATCCTCATCTTCTTCATAATCTTCAGTTTTTATCTGTTTTGGATCTTTGCGTGCTTCATCAACCACAACATCAATACTTTCAATAACTTTCCCAAGTCTTTTATTATAACATTTATATCCTTTAGAAGACTGACCAAGAAGAATAACTTCATCTACTCTGGGTTCAAAATTACCAAGTTTTTCATCAGCCATTTTGATGTAACATTTGCTTCCAAAAACTTTGAAGTATTTTACAGTAGGATTCTTACCATACAAAAGTTCATGTGGAGTTTGAGTGTTGTTTACCCAAACATTTTCTTGGTTGAGAATAGTGACGAATACAGCTTCACCCGAGAAGGTTGTAGGAGTTCTATATTCATCTAACATAGCTCAAGCAATTTGTTGATAGTTCTATTCATTCTTTCTACCACTCCATGAGGAGTCCTTGCGGTGGAGAACTGTCTTTTTATTGCATGTTGTTCACAAAAGTCAAAGAACTCATCCGAGGCAAATTCTGCTCCTCGATCAGAACTAAGACATTTGATTTTGCGATTTGATTCATTTTCAACCAAAGCTTTGAAGGCTTTGAATTTTTCAAATTCTTCATCTTTATGCTTTAGAAGACCCATCCATCACATTTTGGAAAAATCATCAATCAATAATATAAAGTATTCTTCTCCATGAGGTCACTTTTTCCTTGATGGTCCACACAAATGAGTATGAACAAGTTCAAGAGTTTTACTAGCCGATCCTTGTTTTTCAGGGAAGTACAATATTGTTTTCTTACTGAATTGACATGAGTTTCATATTGTATTTTCAGGAATGTCGATATTAGGAAGATCATGAACAACCTGGAATCTACATGCTTTTATTATTTGAGAAAAGCTTAGATGCCACAATGTAGCACTATTTTTGTCCTCCCTTGAGTAGGTATAAGTTGTTTGGAGTTCTTGTACCTTTGATCACAGTTTCTCCTGTATCAAGCTTACGAAAAACACATTCGTTTGATTGAAAAACTACTTCATTTCCTTGATCACACATTTGACTAACACTCAATAGGTTATTCTTTAGACCATCAACATACATAACATTCCCAGCTTTAACCTTTTCTTTTAAGAAAATAGAGATTTTACCTTTTATGACAGCAGGAGTGTCATTTCCAAATGAGACCTTCTTTTCCTTTTCTAAGGCATTATATGAGTGAAGTTTTTCTTTGTCACCTTTCATGTGTTTTGAGCATCCACTGTTGATGTATCACTGATTTTCTTGTCCTTCTGCATAAAAGGCTATGCCACATATTGCTGTTTGTAGTTATTTCTTTCTCCATATTTTTGGTATTAATGGAGTTTTCTCTTTTTGAGATATTTTCCAAAATTTACTCCTACATTCAGATTCTTCATGACAGAAGTTGTTGAAGATAGAGCGTTCTATTTCATTTTCAATAAGAGAAAATTTATTGTATAACCTTTTAATGATCCCTGTCACATTCCTTTGATTTTGTGCTTCTCTAGTCATGATGGTCTTGTAGGCAGCACATTGAGCAGCTTTGTGTCCAAAGTTATGACATGAAAAACATTGGCCATTAAAGAAGTTCCTGTGATTATCGAATCTACTGATCTGGTGATTGTAGTTTCTATTTATATTGATCCTTGGAGCAAATTGAGTATGATTTACCTGAGGTTGGTTGTGGCTTCTATTCATCCTTGAAGTAAATTGAGACTGATTTTCCTGGTGATCTTCTTTATGCCTTTGCTGGCAATTGTCAAACTGTTCACTACTCTTTACTGCATCAAGATAGTTTAGTGGAGGTTGATAGCTTTTGTGCTTGAGATGCTTCTTCAGTATATCCAAGACCCGGCTTTATCAGAGGAGAATGTTGCACTTTGATAATTTAATTTAAGGTTTCTGATCCTTTAGTAAATCTAAGATTGAGAGATTTTTTTTTCTCAAGATCCTTTCTTAGACCCACAATTTCACATTCTAGTTTTTCATTGTGTTTTTCTCTTTTAGCAAGTTGGAATGTCAAAGTATCGATAATAATATTCTTTTCTTCTAAACAGATTTTGAGTTTAGATATTTCTTCATAAAGGTCATCTTCATCTAATTCATCCAAGAAATCATCTTCTTCATAAGCCATCAGAAGTCTATAGTCATTACTATTTTCATCTTCATCACTAATTAATACACCACCACTATCTTCATGAGTATAGTAGCTCTTCTTACTTACACTTTGTTTTCCATTCCATATATAGATTCCTTCCCCTTATCAAATTTATCACTATGAGAACATTTGGCAGCATAATGACCAACTCTACCACAAGCAAAACATTTGAAAGGTAGTTTACTTATGAATATTACGGAACCTCGTTGAAGATTCTTGACAACGTTTACCTCCTCTCCTTCTTCTAAAAGATGTCTTGATTTATTGAGTTCTTCTTTTCCTTTTGCTGAAGCTTTAAATGCAGCTTCTCTCATATCTGATGGACCTCCTTTTCTCATCTCAAAAGCAGTTAAGATTTTGTTCAGTTGTGTCATAGTAATAGCTTGTAGATCCTACTTTTCTTCTATGGCAGATACTTGTGATTCAAACTTAGCAGACAAGGATCTTAAAACTTTTTCAACTAAGGTAACTTCCTTTATCTCTTCACCCAAATTCTTCATGCTATTAACAATCTCATCTATACGTAAGAAGTAACTAGCTATACTTTCATCATTGTGCATATTGAGAGTTTCATATTGAATTTTCAGAGTTTGCAATTTAACATGTTTTACTTGAGAGTCTCCTTCATATCTTAGAACGATTTTGTCCCATATTTCTTTGGTAGATTTGAGCTACATTAATTTGACAAACTCTAATTGTGACAGACTTCCCAACAATGTACTGACAGCCTTGGCATTGGTTTCATATTGCTTTTTACTTGTCGTATCCATAGGAATTACTGATGGAAATGTATGTCCTCCTTCCACGATTTCCTAGACATATGTTCCAAGCGATTGAAGATAGGCTGTGTTTCTTACCTTCCAATAAACAAAGTTTCTTCCATGAAAGATTGGCAGTCTGATGGATCACCCGCTTTCTTGATTATTCATGATGATGGATCTTCCTTCAAGCGATGAAGCTTCTTCTGAGGTACCTACTCTGATACCAATTGTTGGAAATAATACTGGGGGGGGGAGATTAGTATTATGAAATCAATAATTTAATTTTCAAAACTATTTTGTATATGCTACTTCAGCTTAGTGAACTATCATGTATACACAACTATACTTAATGCAACCAACGTATATGAAGAGATCTTTTGATTTACCCAAATTATTATGCCTTGAACTTTAACCGATATATCGGGAATTCATTAGACAGTGTAGTAAAAGTAGAATAAAGTATCAAACATAAGAAACACACAAGAACATGAAGATATAAGGTGGAAACCCAATGCGGGTGAAAACCACCTGCTGTTGTTGTCTTTGTCTTCTTTTAATAATAAGAAAATTCAGTTTACAGTTTTGCACTGGTGCAGTCTTATACCAGTAAGAAGGCTTCTACCTATAGAAGGCTACAACCTTATCTCATTCTCTAGCTTCCACTGGAAGGGAGCTACAACCCCCTAGCTCTTGTACTTGCTGATATGTTTACTAGTACGTAGGTGACGACCTACAGAAGGCTACAACCTTCTCTTTTCTTCCAGAAACCACATTTGATAAATTTTTAGATTGGATCCATCAATAACATCATTCAATCATCAAATATATCTGCATCAACCAATCTCCTTTGAACCAACCACAACCGAATCAATCAATCACTTTGACGACCCTTCAATCTAATCTTTCAGAATGTTGTAACTAGAATACAATAACCAAAACCTAAACCAGAACCCAGAACATTGAAACAGCAAACAAAGGCAACTAAAACATATTTCATAAGGTACACACTACTTCCATGTGTCGAACCTGCGTGTACACGCACTTTACTCAATGCCAACCAACATATACATTTGCAAATATAAATACAGAGTTCTGCAGCTATTCTAGACTTTAGTTATACCTAGATCATATCATTTACAGAATAATATATGTATCAATGTTCAAATCTAGAATATACATGAGTGCCAACACAAAAGATAGTACATTTTACACCTTAAGATCATTAGATATGATTCCTAATCATTAGCTAAGGTTCATCCTTTGTTCAGATCCAACTATGCAGCATAACCCAATAACCTACATACTGGATCTCACTCTTCATCAGATATTCAGTACATGCACACCTTGGCCTAATGATCTTCTCCTCCTTTTATAGTTTGTAGGCCTTTCTCAATACCATGGACCAAAACCACTTAGGACCGATACCTTGGACCAAACACCTAGGGTCAATACCTCGGACCCGATACCTTGGGCTAATACCATGGACCAAAAAATTTGGATCAAAAACTTTGATTTCCAAGGTATACGTGCTTTTCCTTTCGTGAAAGTGTGTGTGTACGTATATGCGACTTGTATGTAGTGAACCTATGTGTATACGTGACTTGGCCAATGGTGAACTTGCGTATACCTCTCTTTCTTTATTTTGTGAAGTATGATCTGTAACTCTATGTTGTTAACCTAGTGAACAGTGATTTGTCATCTGAGAGAGTTGCCATCAAGGAGAACACCTGTGTCATAATGGTAACAGAGTTGGTGAAGCTTGTGGGGTGGCCTCGATTGCTTTTGGCATGAGGTCAGTGTCCTGATCCTATTCTGACTGTTCCATGTATTCATCCATCGGTTCATCCTACTGAGAAAGCTCCTGTTCTTATGGTGACTCACCCTGTTCATCGTATGCCACTAGTGAATTCGAGTCTTCAACCTATATTGGCACAATTTGTGTTATCTATGTGCCTTGCACTTCCTCCTATTCTTGTTCTTGATCTCATTCCTGTTGCACATCCTTCTCTCTTCTATGCAACTCTTATTCTTCTTTGAGCTTTTGCTCTACTTCCTGCCACTTCCTCTCCATCTCTTCCAGCCTTTTCTTATCTCTCCTTTTCTCCGCTCTTCTCCTGTCGTGTTGTCACCTCTTTACTTCTATCTCCAAAGCTACTCTTTCCATAAGAGCATCTTCCTTAAACTTGTAGGTTTGTTGTGCCTCTATGCTTTTGGAAATCTTTCTCTTGCCCTTGTCTTGCATCAGTTTGTTGCTTGATGTTGTTGTTGTTGCTACTCCTTGTGGTGCTTCTTCCTTGAGTGCTACTATCCACTCTACTGCCATGCTGACCTATTCATTGAGCCTAGAGGAGTTATAACAATATCTCGATGGGTCTTCCTCTAGACAATGACATGACCCGTGGATCCAAGAATAGTACACTCTTGCACAATTGTCCCTGAATAAGCCATGTGGATTGTACAGATTGAAATTATTGGTGTCGAAATGAAACTTATCGAAATCCTTGACCTCAACATCCAATTCTTTAAAACTCCAAATCTCATACAACCCAATCCAGAAAGGAAGGATAGGCCATGGTGCCTATCCATGGCCTATCCTCTTCCTGTGTAGTCCAACTGGTAACCTTATAGAGATGTGCTATGCAACCTCCTGCATGACCAGCTTGTCCACGAAAAACCTCGGCAACAAGCACGTAGCCTTCCCCGTGTTGTACATCCTGATGAAGGTGCCATCGGGTGAGGGATACCAATCTGCACTGATCAACAATTCCTCCATTGCTGCCTGGGACATGAAAGGCAGATCTTGTTCAAAGCTCGTCATGTACAAAGGGGAAAAAAGTGGTCAGATAGTCTAGCCATGACTTCTCTGTAGCTGCATTCTGAGATAAACATACAATATACATGCACAACATTCTCTAAAGGTGTCCATGCCCAACCCATGTCAGGAAACTATTGACAGGCATAGATTGCATCAATCAGGTAGGAGGACATGAATAATCTTGCTTGTTGATCCTTGGGCAGACTTCAGGAATTGGATACATGCACTTTCAGCTCGAGATCCAACATGTCAGACCAATTCAAAGGTTTTCCTTCACTTTCCAATTGTTCTGACATAACAACTCAACTCTACGGGAAGGTCTTCGTACTCTCTTGGCCATACAAGCGGCATGCAAAGATGACCAAGAATTGGAAAACCTTTTTGAGTATCTTCGTCTTGTATATCTAGTTGGATGTCATCCTAAACTTTTATGGTTCCCTTACCCAACTCTTCAAGATATCTCTTGTATTCATGCTACTATTGGGAGTGTAGAACGATGCATCCATCCTGTTCACTGGGTGCGGCAAATGATACATCTGCTAATAATATTTCATCCTGAAGGCAGCAAGCTCTACTCCATTAACACTCCTCAATATCATCGTCTCAGGATCAATGTGTGAGAAAATACAATGGATCATGTCTGCACACGGGAAGGTGGGATACTGGCATGAAACCTTGTATAATCCTGACATATTGATGTTTACATAGACTTTTCTGTCATCAAGATTCTCCTCAAATATGCTTACAAAAATAGTGTTTATGTCTTACCATGTGATATTGATGTCTTTCTCCAATGAACATGTGTGTGTTTGTGTACACAGGTAAACTCATAGACACCTACTCAACCACATATCTCTTGAAGGCCATGATACCAGATCTCTTGGAGGTCATGATATATTTACTTTTGAGAAGTTGCTCAAAACCTATGGTACTTGGAGACAGAGAAGACACCCACAGTAAGACAATGTCAGCTAAAAACCCTAAAGAAACTTTAGAATTAATCGGGCAAGAAACTGGTGACTGCTGGGAAATATTGTGAAGCATTGATTTTGGGAGGATGAGAGGCTATTAGGTGGAACTACACATTGCAGTATCAAATGCCAGTGATGCTAATTGTTGAATGGAACTACACAATGCATAGTTCAAAGAGGTTGATTGCTAAATAAAACTATGTAATGCGCAATTCAATCAGGCTACATTGTTGGATGGAACTGCACAATGCGTAGTTCCGGTGGGCAGGACTGAGGCACTGCCTCTAGGGATTTCACAGAGCACAAGTGGGAGCTAGTGTGGGCAACCTTTGCATAATTCCTGGAGGCAAGGCAGAGCCTTGAATGCCAGGAATGCGTAGTGATTGGTGGGAGAAGCCATATCTGGGCCAAGGCAACCCAGATCTGCCTAAGGGAAACTTGAAAATGTGAAGGATTGAGTGTGTGTGAAAAATTGGTACTTATATGAGTGAATAGACATGCAAGCAATTCAGATAAGTGCATAAATCATTCAAACCAAAAACCATGAAGCTCATGAAGAGAGTTGCCGCAACAACATTTGTTAGTGCAGAAAAAGTGTTATGCATGTGACATTAAGGAAATGCAATGAAAAACTAGAAACAACACTTCTACAAGTTACAATACATTAAAATAGAAACAATTGTTCAATAAAAAAAGGAAAACAACACTCACGAAAGTCGATAAATTATAAGCAGCAAAAAAAGTAGCAAGAGACATGAAACAAAAAACTTACCCTGAAAATCTACGCTGATTGTGCCGAAGGTTCCTAGATGCCTTGGGAATGCTAGAGCTCTTAGATTGAATGTTAAGAATCAGATATGAGACATCGTTTAAATAGATTTTCCGAATTTAGGGTTTATGACACGCATGCCGCAAATCTAGGAAAAAGAAACACTTGGCGAAAAGTTTGTAAAATCGACTTTGCATGTAATTCCCGCTGCTAAAAATAGATACCTAAAATCTAGGGATGCTTTTTCTCTTTTTGTTTTTTCCTTTTTTGGAAAATCTACCCAGCATGCAAGGAAGGATTGCGCAGTTTTGGAGAGAACCAAGAAAACTACAAGTACATGCAACAAACAATCATTGAGGGAAAATCTTCTCTGCTGATTTGGTGTTGAGTGGCTCAGGATGTATCTCAGTTCTCCATAGTTTCCCAGAGCAGGGATGGATGCTAGCCGGGTCAACATAGTTTTGAGCCTCAATTCTACCAGGTGGATTTGCGTAATTTTCTAGAGCAAGGTTTGGCTACCTTCTCTGCACAATTTCTCGGAGCAAGGCAACTGGCCTACTCTGCATAGTTTTCTAGAGTAAGGTTGTTGGCCTTCTCTATGCAATTTCTAAGTGTCGGGCAACTTATAGGCTGCTCTACACAATTCCTGAGGGGAAGCTAGACTGACCTCCAGTATTGCACAATTTTTCCAGACAACAAAAAGACTGATTGTGAACCAAGTGTTGGGTCTGCTTGTGGTTGACTAACAAGACTAGTGAGTCAACACAATATGTTAAGCGATAAATAAAATCAGATAATCACGATTACCTAATCAATGCAGGATAGCTGCTAAGATTTCAAGGAGGGAGGCTCCAAATGATGTGAAGGAAAAATTTTGGAGGGTGGTTGTAGCCACTACAGTAGTTCTTTGCTTGCAAGTAGCTTGGGGAGGTTTAGCTTTTTTTACAAAAACTTCGGATATTTTTCTCCATTTGGAACTCAATATTTATTGGGTAACCCACTCCTACAATGCCATGCCAAAGGGCTCATAGTAGGAGAGGTGTGTCCTATTTTACAGAGTAGGTGTTCATGTTTATCTATATATATATATATATATATATATATATATATATATATATATATATATATATATATATGTATGTATGTATGTATATGTATGTATATGTATGTATGTATGTATGTATGTATGTATACGCATACACATACTATGTATACATATGAATGACTGGTGAAGATTTATATTAGTAAATATATAGTGAAATATCTATGGAGAGAGTTTACAAAAAGGGCTTCTTACCCATAAGAGGGATAACCATCCATATCAAAGTTTGTCCTATTTATTTCAAAGTATATTCCTAGTATACCTAGGTTTAAAAAAACCATATTACATATATATTATAAAATTATTGTAATATAATGCATATTTTGTAATATATTCAAAAAAGTGAAAGAGAGAGAGAGAGAGAGATGGCTTAGCGACTCATCCAAAATTTTATTATTTTCTGATCCAAAAACCACTTCTTTCCTATAGTGTTACTGTGTAGAGGGGTAGCCTTCTTTCGGCTAGACCATATCTATTTTCAGGCGATTTCTCTAGATTACTCTCAATGATGTCGAGAAAAAGTGACTTAGATGTGGGGAAATTAGAAATGGATGAGGAGGGGCATCTCGTCAACCTAAACCAAGATAACTTTCAAATCATTTTCAAGAGAGGAATTTATTTTTATTTGGAACACTAATGAATTCATAGCAACGTTTCTTCTCAAGTGTTCTGAAAGTTCTTTTCTTTATCATCTTAATTCTCCATTGCAGCTTTAGTTACTTAATTGTCTCCTCATGGCTTTATAGTAACTTACTCATGCATCATAGTTATGAATAATCAATGTTGAGGGGTGGAATTGACTTCGTTAGATGATTAGTTATCAATGGGACCTTCCAATTGATGACAAAAATTGAATTACAAGATGGAGGGTGCAAGGAAGTAGGGAAACACACAAGGATGAGCTTCAAAACAAACCAAAGGGGAGAATCTGATATAGATGCACTAGATTTGATGCTCTGATGATATGGGTAGAGATGGAAAACACTATCTTGAGACATTTTGAAAGAAGAAGAGAAAATTTTGAGAGTTGGGATCTGAGAGGAAACATTCTCAGGGCTCCAAGCACTGACCATACAAAGCTGAAAGAGTGAAAGGTAGATAAGACTAGTTACATCAAATTGCAAGGAAAATTAAGTAGGAGTGTGTTGGGATGGATGGGCTTGAGTTGGAATAGAGTTACAAAAGATATCATAGGGCTAGAAGGATACACCAAATAACTAACTAAGGTGACCACCATGCAAGAAATCCCAAATGAAATTAGTGGGAATACAATATGGTAATCATAACCATGAATGGGTGTAATAACCATGCAAAGATGAGGGGTGGTATTATTTATCATCCATCACCACTAGCCTATCCTTATACCATGTCACATTCCACTAGGTACCTCACATTGATGAAATAAATGAGGTTGATAAAAGGCTTAGGGGATGGGTTGGACATAGAATTAGAGTTATGTGGGGAGGTGCATGTCATCATCCCACTGTGTATAACGAGAAGGGGATGGTGCATATGCCATCCATGAGGTTGTAATCACTCCATTAAAACCTCACATAGATAACCACTCTGCTAGATGAATTTTGGACGAAGCTTCACATTAGTTCATGCATTGAGTTAATTCTTGGAGCACAATGGAGGTATATTATGTTAATTATGTGTGAGAATGGAGAATAGTAGCCACTATATTGTCTAGTCTTGGCTAGTCCCCCCATGTAAAATCACATTATGATCGAATGTAGGAATTCATTTTTCTTGGAAGAGGAATAAGGAATATGGAATAGGTTTCTTGGTATACCAAGAAAATTTGGGTCACATATCATTTACTGTCATGGCATCACTTTTCTATGTCCTCTTTGATCATGCATAGGTGGCCTCCTTAATTTCTTATCTAGTCCACCATGTTGTAAGTTTTTACTTTGTATTTTATCTCTTTCTTTGGTTCATTCTCTGAGGTTTCTAGATTTAGTTTGGATCTCTTCTTGTTGGATTATCCTTTCACACTTCAGTCAAGTCTCTGCATGTTACCAATTATACGATTTAACTCTATTTACACTATTCTTCTCTCTCGTTTTGTGTGCAGATATATTTCATTTTGACCTTAGCCTATAATCAATCCCTTGCTCTAGGTTCTTTACTTGCAAGCATCTTAGGGAGGTTTAGCTTGCTTTATACACACTTAGGGTACTTTTCTCCATTTGGAACTCAATATTTATTGGGTAGCCCACTCCTACAATGCCATGAAAAAAGGATTATAGTAGGAGAGGTGTGTCTTATTTTAGAGATTACGTGTTCATGTATGTATATATATATATATATATATATGAATGACTGGTAAATATTTTTATTAGTAAATCTTTAGTGAAATATTCATGTAGAGAGTTTACAAAAAGAGCTTCTTACCCATAAGAGGGGATATCATCCATGTCAATTTTTTTCCTATTTATTTCAAAGTATATTCCTAGTATACTTAAGTTTGAAACAACCTTATTACATATATATTATAAAATTCTTGTAATATAAAGAATATTTTGTAATATATTCAAAAAAGTCAAGAGAGAGAGAGAGATGGCTTAGTGACTCATCCAAAATTTTATTCTTTGCTGATCCAACAACTACTTATTTCCTAGAGTTCTATTGTGTAGAGGGGTAGCCTTCCTTTGGCTAGACCATATATTTTTCAGGGGATTTCTCTAGATTAGTCTCAATGATGCCGAGAAGAAGCGACCCAGAGGTGGGGAAATCTGATATGGATGAGGAGAGGCATCTCCTCCAACTAAACCAAGATAACTTTCACATCATTTTCAAGAGAGGAAATTATTTTCATTTGGAACACTAATGAATTCATAACAATTTTTTTTTCATGTGTTCTGAAAGTTCTTTTCTTTATCATATTTAATGCTCCATTGCAGCTCTAGTTCCTTAATTTTCTCCTCATGGATTTCTAGTAACTTACTCATGCGTCATAGTTATGAATAATAGATGTTGAGGGGTGGAATTAACTTCGTCATATGACTGGTGACCACTAGTGATTTGAAAATGGAAGTACTTGAAAATGTGTGCAAGGTATCCATTTCCATTAAATAAAATGTGTGCAAAGTTTTCCATGTCTTGCTGATTAAACAAAGTTCTTTTGGTAGATTTTTATGAGTTTACGTGTGAAGGAATGTTAATTTAATTTGTTGTTTATCATATTAAATAAAAGATACACAACAATATAACTTTAGCATAACATGACTCAGATGTTTGGTGAGCAGTTCACCCCACCCGGGCTACGTCGGCTAGATCAAGCCTCCCAAAATGAGTTTTTCCTCTTGTATTATAACGCTCTCAAATGCAATACAAGTTTAAAAGTGCCTCAATAAGCAAATCTGAATGCAAAAAAAAATTCAGAAGACATGAAAAAGCTAAGAATGCCTTTCCAAAATCACTAAACAGTGAAAGATTACCCAATAGTGCCTTCTCCAAGTGGCCATGCAGGCTTTGAAAACTCTCCTGAAACTTTTCGGGCACTGAAAGTATTAAAACAAATCTTAAACCTCTTCCAATAGTTTCAGAAGGTTAAAAATAGTAGGAAAGGATCTTTCGCTCACCTCAAATAGAGAGGTACGACTCAAAATAGCTCCATTTCCCAAATGGCCCTGATGGCTCAAAAAGCTTCCCTGAAGCTAAAATGTCTATAGAACACCTCTACTGCCTCTAGAACCTATCCCAATAGCTCTGGCATGCTGAAAATAATTGAAAATGACTATTGGTTCACTTCAAATGGTTAAGCATAGCTTAACACATCTCCAACTCCCTCTTGGCCTTGATGGCTCTCTTGGCTTCCCTAAAGCAAACGGGGCTGAATATGACCTATGATGGCTCTGAAACCTATACCAATGGCTCCAGAATGATGAGGAGATATGAAATCAAAAACAATTTCATCAAAAAAGGATCTCCTAGCCAAAGTTATGGTTAGCTGAATTTTTCTCCCAGTTTGCCCTAAAAAAACTCCACCAAATGTGAAGAACTACCAGTTAACTCTGACAATTTGGCAACTCCGCTAGATTTGGGTGTGCTCCAACTAAAATGGTGGAACCATTAACAGTTTAATTAATTGTTGTGTGGAGTGGTCACATGGGCTAACTCTCCGCCGGTGGTTAAGGGTTAACCATTAGGCACGAAATGATTAAATGCAACATTTGGGCTTAGTGGTTATGAACCACCAACCAACCCGCCTAGTTAGGCCACTTTGCTGGTAGTGAGGAGACCCATTTTCAACTCCTACGGAGTGCCAAAACTTTTTCCATACCACCGTTCCTCCAACCAGGTGCCAGGTGGCGGCCTCTGGGCTTGCCACATGTCGCCCATTGATTGGTCCTCAAAGTTACACATATAACCGCATAGTGCCACGTGTCAAAATCTGGTTTGGCTACAGGGAATATTCCAAGGGAATATTTTTTTAGTATTTTTCAAAGTTAAAGCCAACCTAAGTCAAACTGATGTTTGTAAACTTCAAACTTGAATAACTTTCACATAGTGTCAGATTTGAGTGTCATTCATGGCTACAGGATCATATCGATGAGGCCTATCCGGTCATTCAGGTTGCAAGTAATTTTGAACACTTTCAATTTTGAGCTTTTTCCCTAGCTCAAACTTGAGCTCCTGATCAATTGGGACCTTCCAATTGATGACCAAAATTGAATTACAAGATGGAGAGTGCAAGGAAATAGAGAAACCCACAAGGATGAGGTTCAAAACAAACCAAAGGGGAGAATCTAATATAGATGCATTGGATTTGATGCTTCAATGATGAGGGTAGAGATGGACAACACTATGTTGAGACACTTTGAAAGAAGAAGAGAAAATTTTGAGAGCTGGGATCTAAGAGGAAAAATTCTTAGGGCTCCAAACAATGACCATACAAAGCTGAAAGAGTGAAAGGTAGATAAGACTAGTTACATCAAATTTCAAGTTAAATTAACTAGGAGTGTGTTGGGATGGATGGGCTTGAGTAGGAATAGAGTTACGCAAGGTATTATAGGATTAGAAGGATAAACCAAATAACTAACTAAGGTGACCATCATGCAAGAAATCCAAAATAAAATTAATGGGAATACAATATGGTAATCATAACCATGAATGGTTGTAATAACCATGTAAATATGGAAGGTGGTATTATTGATCATCCATCACCCCTATCCTATCCTTCTACCATGCCACACTCCACTAGGTACCTCACATTGATGAAGTAAATGAGGTTGACAAAAGACTTAGGGGATGTGTTGGACATAGAATTAGAGTCATGTGGGGAGGTGCATGTCATCATCCCACTGTGTATAATGAGAAGGGGATCCTTCGTATGCCATCCATGAGGTTGTAATCACTCCATTAACACCTCACATAGATAACCACTCATCTATATGAATTTTAGACGAAGCTTCACATTAGTTCATGCACTGAGTTAATACTTGAAGCACAATAGAGGTATATTATGTTAATGATGTGTGAGAACGGAGAATAGTAGGTACTATATTGTGTAGTCTTGCCTAGCCCCCCCATGTAAAATCACATTATGATTGAACGTAGGAATTCATTTTTCATGGAAGAGGAATAAGGAATATGGAATAGGTGTCTTGGTATATCAAGACAAGTTGGGTCATAGATCATTTACTCTCATGGCATCACTTTTCTATGTCCTCTTTGATCTTGCATACGTGGCCTCCTTAATTTCTTATCTAGTCCACCCTACTATAAGATTTTTACTTTATATTTTATCTCTTTCTTTATCTCAACCTCTGAGGCTTGTGTTTCGATCCCTTCTCATTGGCTTCTCCTTTTACACTTTAGTCAAGTCTCTTCATGTTATCTCTTGTACAGTTTCACCCTATTTCCACTATTATTCTGTCTCACTTAGCGTGTAGATATATTTCATTTTTACCTTAACCTATAATCAATCCCTTGCTCTAGGTTCTTTACTTGCAAGCAACTTTGGGAGGTTTATCTTGTTTTACAAACACTTGGGGTATTTTTCTCCATTTGGAACTCAATATTTATTGGGTAACCCACTCCTACAATGCCATGCAAAAGGGCTCATAGTAGGAGAGGTGTATCCTATTTTAGAGAGTAGGATAGATCTCATTCTCAACTAAGAGAGGAGATCTTAGCTTAGCACTTCAAGACCAATATTCCACCACCTATTCAAGAAGAAATCACTCAGGCTAAGAGAGAAATTTCTGGAGTATGAAAATTTTTGATAGATTCAAAGGTATTAGAGGAGATTGTTGATTAGGTACTTGATATAGGGAATGCCCATGGACATTATAGTTATTACACATATATGGTGGAAATCTATTGGCACTTGAAGCTTCTGGTTGGATGAGTTATGTATGATCATAATGATGCAAAGAAGGAAATTTACAGGTTCTATTGGGTGAGTTGTAGTTGACAATGAGGAACTTGGATCAAATGCTTGGTCATATTGCTATAGCCCATTTTTCCACCTTATGTTAGCCAGTTCACTTAGAATTAGATGATTTTGACTTAGCTTGGTGACAAAACAAATTGAATCTGTCTAATGACTTCACATAATACATGTCAACAACTGGCCTCGTCTGATTTGACTCATTCCATCGAGTCACATAATGACTCTGTCAAGTCAATGTTAATGTTATAGTCTTATTTTCCATCCTAAGAGTCTACCTTAGAGACACCTTGATGAAGCACCATTTTTCTGCCCTTGGAAACAAATATTAGCAGGTTCATCACTCCCTATACACTGACAAGGAGTGATGATTTCTTAATGTGCTTCAGCAAAAATTGATGACCTGGTCAAGCTTCTAGATTTTCTCATTTTCAAGGGGATCATTTTGAAAAAGTTTGAATTGCCTCATCTAATGGCTTGGTAACTCATACTGGACTCTGAATTTACCAAGACCTAGGGGTCTAGATTCATCCTCTCCACACCAAATCTATATAATGAAGCCACTCCAGAGAGATATATGTAACTACATAGAGAGATATATGTAACTACATACTGCTGAAAATATTAGAGAGAGATTTCTTTCTGCCATAGGAAAACTCATGGCAACAGGAAAGCTCTCTCTAATATTTTTCAGCAACATGTAGTTACATATCTCTCTATCTCTCTCCCTTAGGAATGACTTCACTACATAGACTTGGTGAGGAGAGGAGAGGATGAATCCATACCCTTATGTCCTAGTGAATTTAAAATCTAGTATGAGTTCCCAGGCCATTAGATGAGGTAATTCAAACCTTTTCAAACTGATCCCCTAAAAAATGAGCAAATCTAAAAGCTTGACTAGGTCATTGCTATTGTGAAGGAATTAAGCAATCATTTCTCCTTGCAGTAAGGCAAAGGGAGATGCATTTCTTACAAAAAAATTAGAATCTTTAGAAGGAAGAAATGAATCCCTTTCAAACAAGAGACACCAATCATTAGTAAGCTCCAACTTACAAAAAATTGCAAGCTCCAACTTGTCAAGGGAAGGACACCAATACTCTGCAATTGCACTTATTCAAGCTTTCCCTCCACCTTTACACATGTCTTTCCAAAATTCCTTTAAACAACCAAAAGCGCATAAGACACAACTAGCCCAATATTAAGTATTTTTCCATCCTCACAAGTAGGTACACCCACAGTCCTCAACAACTATTGTCACTTCCCTATAGGTTTGCGGTGTAGGCATGCAAAAAAATTTCCTTCACACATAATTTAGCAATTGTCACTTCTCCATAAATATCCCTACAAACCTACAACTTAGACAACTTGGGATTCGACCCTCATAGTTGGTCTTGTAATTTGGGTTGATTTTAGTTTGAGTTCAGTCTGCAATAAAGACTAGATTAGGCCTACAACTCAACCTTGAATCCAGATGTGACTTGCATTGCAACTATTCTATGTCATGCTAAAAAATGCTTCAATACCATCTTCAAAATGGTGTCAACATACTCCTTAACAACTTAGATATGAGTATATTTTTATTTCAAAACAGGGCTCGTCTTCTTCAGGGATTTGGACCTAATTTCAACCTGATCTAAACTACTCAAAACATAGGTCTAAAATTGTCTTAAAATGTCCCCAAAACAAAAAGTTGAAGAGAGCCTCCTACAACTAAAGTAGTGGCATAACTTCACTCTCTCTAACAACATATATGCACATTGGAAAGTAAGACTCAATACCATAAAATATTGGCCTAGATGATTCTACTAGTCATCATGTGTTCCATTAAGTATTAAGTTTTTCAAAGCTATTAGAAAACTATAAAGAATCTATAGTTATAGCAAGAACGAGGACTTTTATCCCAAATACATTGTAAATTTTGTATTTAACATGCAAGGAGTTGTCGATTTTTTCTTCAAAATTATGGATACAAAGTATGCATGTATTATCATTGTTAGCTTGGAAACAACCTTTTGTAACATAACCCACATCTACAATGAAAAACAACATTGATGGCATAGGATAATGAAAAACCTCTGGAAAATAAAACCTTGTTGTGTTCCTTGATACGTCTAGCTCATATGCTGCCAGTGCCTTTCCTTTGTACCTTGCTGCTAGCTCAAATGCTTCTCTAGGTTCCTCTGATCAAACCCAGTATAAACCCTAACTGCAAAATCACATTGGAAGCCCCTACATATATACGCTGAAAAAATTTGGTGTGCTCTCGTGTTTCCTACTCTACACCAAATAAGTTTCAGCCATTTCAGCCAGCTCGTTTCCAGCTCTCCATTTCAGCCGGCACCCTTATGTCCAGCACTCGATAAAGCCATTTTCCGCTGGATGTAATTCAACATGTGGATGGATCGCTAGAGGAATGGAACACCGATAGTTGTCTGGACTAAGTCCTTGTGGCCGAGCTAGCTGACAAAGCGAATGTGATACACTGTAATCAGCTAGTAAACCCTGATTCTACCTTGATAGTTGTGCCCCCGTCGACATGCAGGCTTAATGAAGGCTTGTGACACACAATGTTAGTGAACGTTTTATGATTTTGTTTTTTAACACACCAATGTTTCAATATTGGCTAAACCTTGCAAGTTATAGGTTACAAATTATTTACGGATTAACAGGCCAATGTTCAGGACTAATTCTTTTGCAAGGTTAATCCTTTGGTCCCATGGAGTTGTGCTTTTTTGCCGTCATATGGTCTAGCAATTAGCACACAATGTATCGTGATGCAAGTTGATTAGTGGGTTCATGTTGGCATATGTGTCATCTTATTCGTCTTTTGTATCCACACAAATGGAGCAAGTTAAAGATGAGTTAAAAGTAACTTAAATTTATAATCTAAATATGGTAAGTGTGGAATATAGCTTTTATGTAAAGCAAAAACACTTATAAAAATTGATGTACTTTGATAAAGTCCTTACTTCAAACTTATTATTCCAGGTATATTTTCACTATAACAGTGCGCCCATTATTTATGCATTGTGTCCATAATTCTATAAAATTTATTACTTTTTATTATAGATTGGGAATGGAGAGACTTTGTATTAGATCTCCTTGGTGGGATTTGTTAAAAAAATATTATTATTTCAACCACTTTAAGGTGAAATTGAATATTCTTTTAGCATTCTACAACATAAACATATAATTATTGAGTAGTTTTCTCTCTTTCAAACCATTTTTTAAAATATATTCAATTGAGGATTTATTTGTTTTTATTTTGTTCTATTGGATTCTTCAAGTCAAGTAATTAACAAAGGTTAGTTATGGGTAAAACTTTTAATCCTCCTCTAAGATATTGACACCTCACATCTCTTTCAACTACTAAAAATGCCTCACATAAGTTTATTATAGCCCTTAGTATATAAACAAACAAGATGTCAAGCACCACTTGTGTCATAGTCAAGAATTTTGGAGATTTGAGTAAAGGGTTTCCCCACAAAATTATTTAGGATAATAAGAACTATAATTGGGCATAGACATTGGAATTTGAACAAAGGTCTGTGGTACTTAACTCAATAGAGGTTGCATACATGGATACAAGCCAAGAATCATGTGAGGCCATATGGATGAGGAAAATACTTGTGGGTCTTTTCAGTCTGCAGATGGATTCAACAATGATTTATTGTGATAATCACAGTTTTATCAAACTCTCTTATAAAAGGTCAATATTATCTATGTAAAGTATCCTCCAAGAACTTGTCACATAACCTCTTCAAGTCGGCCTACAAATGATGAAGAATCCACCAGATAAAGTCAAACTACTCTAGCTGTCAAGTTAGCCTAATGATTAAGTGAAGAAGTGTATAAATAGCTCAACTTGGCCTCATTTAGAGACACACAATTCGGACAAGCAACTCAACTTGAAGAAGTGCAAAGAAGGGAGAGAAAGGACTCTTCACAGATAATGTGAAGTTAGGGTTTCTTCTAGACCAATGAAAGTGACTTTCTTCTGGGGCAAGGAAGTATCTTCTGGGTAGTGCGAAGTTAAGGAAAAAAAGTTTCTTCTAGGGAAACGAAGTATCTTTTGGGAAGTACGAAAAAGGGTTTCTTTTGGGGTAGCAAAGGAAAGACTCTTTTGGGTAATCAAAGTAGAGACTGAGTTTCTCTATAGAAGGCCTAGAGACGGATATTATCTATGGAAGTTGTGAAGGTGCAACGAAAAAGGATAGAGACCGAGTTTCTCTAGAAAGAGCCGAAAAAGAGCAGTTCTAGATCAAGAATAAAGGTGAAGGAAGGAAGAGGAAGAGCATCATGATTGGTGATAAGTTTCTTGAGAGAAAACTAGAGTCAAGGGTCTATGTCACGGTCTTGGTACTTATGAATTGAAGACCTAGAAGAAGAATTTTGATCGGGTTTTCCTCTCAAAAGGTGAGAGGTTTTGGCCCTGGCTGGAGAAGCCTACATATTGTGTCACTTGTCTTTTATTATGAATTTTGGTAATTGTCTTGATGAAAAAACACATTAATAAGATGAAGAAGAAAAGATTATAATATAAGAAGTAAAAATGTATCAAAAGCAATTATCAAGCAAATAAATTGTTAAC
This sequence comes from Pinus tabuliformis, assembly GCA_031772625.1. NCBI lineage: Eukaryota > Viridiplantae > Streptophyta > Pinopsida > Pinales > Pinaceae > Pinus > Pinus tabuliformis. The sequence continues at coordinate 787,298,417 of CM062813.1, read as the reverse complement.
TTTGAATGCCCTAGATTTCTCAACATGGTATCAGAGCTTAGGTGCTGACGCAAAGAAGGGGTAGTAAAAAAAATATGACACACAAGAATCGATATTCATAGAAGGCATCAAAGAAAGTCAGAGGTTATCAACAAGATCAAAATATACATCAAAGAAACCCTATATCGAGGAAAGAAGGAAGAAATACTGAGTCAAAGGATGAAGGGATATCGTCATGTATCTATAAGGCATCTCAAATAAAAGGTCAATTGAAGGATCTAGGAGATATAGTGTCTGATAATGAAATAATATCCATTATTCTAAGTGCATTTACTGATGAACAAGGTAACCTCATTTCCACTAGGTAAGAGGAAGCTATTCCATTGATCAAGTTATGGTATCTCTGCAAGGTAGAGGAAGACAAGATGAAGAATCAAAGAAGCTGACTACAATCAAGGAATTATGATTGGAATCTCCTGAGAATGAAGTGTGTATGAAAAGAAAGGAAGAGATTAGGATAATATGCTGTTATGAAACCAGCTCAAGAAAAATATAGAAAAGATAGATCAACGCCTTAGAATTCAGCCTCTTCGAGGGGGCGACCTCCTTTACATTACATAAATGAACAATTCTTGGATGATACAAATGAAAAGACCTCCTTTCTATATATAGGAGTCTAAGGGGTCATAACATAATCAGAGCCGACATAACAATAATAATGTAAGGGCATAATAATAACAATAGTGGGCTTCTATGGGGCACAATAGTAATAATATGGGCAGTACATGGGTACAACAATATAATAAGTGGGTTATACTAATAACAATAAGGGGTTCCACTAGTAGTATAGGGGCCTAACATTCCCCTCTCCTTCAAAAAGCGTTGTCCTCAATGCTTGAGTAGTTCTTGATGCTTCTGTATAAAATTCTTGTCCTCCCATGTGGAATCTTCAGCGGGTAAGTTCTTCCACTTGATGAGATACTCTAAAATTGATTGATTTCGTAGCTGTCGGATTCTTGTTTCTGTGATTGCTCCAGGTTCCAATATGATTTTTCCTTCCTCTTCAATTTCTGGCAATATTGTTTGAATTGGGATCTTTTGCGACTTTTGAATAAGTGGCCATACTTCTTCATCCCTCTTCCATTCATCCCTTGCTTCATTTATCCAATCTGGTTGGATAATATAAATAGCACAAAACAATGCTTCCACATCCTCATCCTTGAAGAGTCTTCCCATTCGGTAAGGTCGCCATTTTTTAAGTGCATGTAGTATTGCCAAAATTTCCTTCTCATAAATAGTTTGCTTGAGATGTACCAGTAAAAATACCCAATCACCTACATCAAAACATTTTTCACTACAATGTTTATCTACCTGTTGTTTCGTTTGATTTTGCACCGAAGTGGCATTATCCTTTAAAAGTTGGAGAACTTGTTGTTGATGCTTGATGTGATCTTTCACTACTTGAACCTTTTTCTTCTTGATATGTCCTTCTATCTCTAGAGTTTGAGGAGTGGTAATTTCTTCTAATCCTTTACAAGATATGGTCGGATTCATTTCTTGATGCTCGATGTGATCTTTCACTTCTTGAGCATTTTTTTTCTCGATATGTCCTTCTATCTTGATAGTTTGAGGAGTGGTAATTTCAAACAATGAATTACAAGATATGGTTGGATTCATTTCTTCTTTCTCGATGTGATATTTCACTTCTTGCACATTTTTTTTCTTGATATGTCCTTCTATCTTGAGAGTTTGAGGAGTGGTAATTCTTGCCAATGCTTTACAAGATATGGTCTGATTCATTTCTTCTTTCTCTGGGGTGGGGTCCTGGCGTATATCTTCTTCTTTTGATGTTTCTTGATCCTTTTCTTCCTCCTCTTCATATTCTATGTAAAATAATTTCTTCTCAGCACACTAATGACCTTTAGTGCATTTGCTATCACAATTGTAACAAAGCCCTTTTTCTCTTTCTTCTTCCAATTGTTGTGGTGTAACCCTTGTAGGTTGTGGAAGGCTAGGAGAAACAACACTTCCATCTTTATAGTTGTGATGGGTACGCTTCTTGGTTTCCATAATTTTTCTTTCCACTCTATCACAAAGGGCTTTTACTCTTTCCAAATGTTGTGGTGTTGCTCTAAAGAAGGTGTTGCTCTTTGTATCCTCATAATGTGCTATCATTTCCTCCGTGAAAATTGACCACGTAACAAGTTGCTTACAAGAACAAAGCCCTTCGTACCATAAAAATTGATCTGGTTCTAAATATGAAGATGCAATACATACCTTTTGTAACAGTTGTACACCATGTAGATCAAAATATTTCTCCATCTGAAGTATCCAATTTACCAGATCCTTGCCATCAAACTTCCTCATCTTGCTTTTTCTTGATTTTAGGAGCTTGACCTTGAAACAACTATAACTCTGTACTTTCAGATCTTTAAGTTCTAAAATTCCGACCTGTAGTAGCCCTATGTGTCCTCTTTCCAATGCCACCAGTCTGATCCAAATTAGATTCTCTAAGAAAGAGTTATGCACAATCTCCCACGATGACCTGATTATAGACCTTTCTAGAAGAGCGAACTTGTATGAAGTGTCACGTCTCACTGTTTTGACCTTTTGATCTGAAAAATGCATACAAAAAACTACAGTCCGTCCTCTTTCTGTACCTTCTTATGAAATTTCAATCTGATCCCTAGAGAGAAAGTTATGACGCTTTTCCCCAAGTCACCTGTTTGGAATGTAATTCAGGAGTCTACAAAAAGACCAACTTCCTCAGATCATATCTCCAGAAATATAGTGCGAAAAGCTCTGAAATTCGGACCCAAGGTTCAGCGCGAATTCTTCTCAAATGGGTTTTTTTTGCAACTTCTGAAACGTCGCAGAAAAAAATTTATAACAAAAATTCCACGATGACCTGTTTGGAGCAGCAAAACCATAGAATCCAAAGCTCTGATACCAAATGTTATGAAACCAGCCCAAGAAAAAGAGAGAAAAGATAGATCAACGCCTTAGAATTCAGCCTCTTCGAGGGGGCAACCTCCTTTACATTACATAAATGAACAATTCTTGGATGATACAAATGAAAAGACCTCCTTTCTATATATAGGAGTCTAAGGGGTCATAACATAATCAAAGCCGACATAAAAATAATAATGTAAGGGCATAATAATAAAAATAGTGGGCTTCTATGGGGCACAATAGTAACAATATGGGCACTACATGGGTACAAAAATATAATAAGTGGGTTATACTAATAACAATAAGGGGTCACACTAGTAGTATAGGGGCCTAACATATGCAAAAAATAAAAAAATCATCTGAAGTCTAAGAAGATCTGAATAGAATATCTTCCAGAAAGATATGGAGACTCTGATGGAAGCAAAAGATAAAAACCCTTGGTAATAGATATCGGTAGGAGATGTGTCAATCTACATGTAGGATGCCGATAATTATAGGAAGATGTCATGGTAAAAGATCATCAAAAAGGTAATTATGAGTTGAAATGATTGGTTATGTTTGAACTAACATCTGGTTGGGCTTTTGTATAATTGTCCAAGGGATGATCCGTGAATGACTTTGTTGGCATTATGAGTCTGGTATGGCTCTATGATACAGGTGTTGTACTTGATGGCAACTCACTCAAGTGGCAAAACTCTGTTCAAGCTCTCAAAATGATGGAAATTAAGAGGTTCACATGTGAATGGTTCAAAAGATGCGGACCCGCAGGTTTGCCGTCCAGGAGGTGCGGTCATACCCGCAGGTTATCCGCTCAGAAGGTGCGGCCCCCCAGTTCACTCACTTCAAGGTAGAGAAGTGCACTCTCATGGGGTTTCTTATGTTTGGCCCGTGGTATTTAGCCCGTTGTTCACGATCCTATGGTTTTGGCCCGTGGTATAGGATCTAATTAAGCCCCGATTTGGATCCCTTGTATTGGTTTTTGATGGTTTTGTCCCATGGTGTGAATATGGGCTTGACTATAAATAGGGAAGGAGATCACTTGGCTAAGATATCTTTGAAATTTGAATATCTTAAGATCTTAATTTTGGGTTATCGGTTTTAAAAGCTAGATTTAAATCAAGGTAAAATTTAAAGGCGAATCTATTGCTAAGTCGTGATCTCTCGGGCGCATGATCAGATCTGTGGATCTGACCGTCTGTGGTACATTGGAAGGGTGTTAATTCGGTTCAAATCAAAGGTCGGCAGGCGATTCACAGTGCAGATGCGGAGGTTCCCAGTCCATTGAAAGTGAAGTTGCGGAGGTCCGCAGTCGAGAAGAAGGTGCAGGTGTGGAGGCACGTAGAGTGCAAAAAGGCACAGTGTGGAGGCATGCAGAGTGCAGAAAGGCACAATGCGGAGGAACATTAGAAGTACGCGACGCGACAGAAGCTACGGTTGCGGAGGCACGCGGTGCCATAGAAGGCGCAACTGCGGAGATACAGTACGCATACGCGGCGTGAAAGAAGGTACAGGTGCGGAGTTACAGTAGAGGTACGCAGTGAGACAGAAGGCGAAGAGCGGATGTACGTAATGTAACAGAAGGCCCTCTGCGTGGATATGCAGGAAAGTAGAAGGCGGAGTGCGGAGTCACGCAACTATGACAAGGAAAAACTGTGGATCTGTCTTAAAACATTGTTGAGTATATTTTATCTATTGCTGCAGATTTCTGGGTTTATATTTTTGGTTCTATTGTTCTATTTACAGCATTCTGAGAAGTTGGGTGATTCTCTAGTTGATTGTATAAGGAGTTTTGGTGATTTTCATTTACTTGATGGTTATTTGATCTTCTTGGATCCAGTTTGAAAATAGATGAAAAGTGGTCCTTGAATGAAAAGAAGTAGGGGGTTGTAGTTCCCTTCCAGGAGAGACTGGAAAACGAGAGAGAGTTGTAGCTCTGTACAGGTTGCAGCCTGCGTACTGGTAAAGGACTGCACTAGTACAAAATCATTGTAACAGGAGTTTCTAATTGGAAGATGATAGAGACATATTGCAGGAGGTGGTTTTCACCCACATTGGGTTTCCACCTTATATTTGGTGTTCTTTAGTGTGACTATCTATTTTTCTTGCTCATGCTCATTATTTTATGGTATTGACATACAAAGTAACGATCAATATCTGAAGAATAATTCAAAGTATAAATAAGGAGGATGTATTGAAAAGAATTAGATAATACTGATTCACCCCCCCTCTCAGTATTATTTCCAACAATTGGTATTAGAGCAGGTCCTTCTAAAGGAGATTGATCGCTTGAAGGAAGATCTATCATCATGAGCAACTACGAGAGGGAAGCATCAATCAGGCCACCAATTTTTGATGGGACAAACTTCGTTTATTGGAAGGTAAGAGTTACTGCCTATCTTCAATCTGTTGGTACAGAAGTCTGGGATATCATAGATACAGGGTATACTTTTCCTTCTGCAACTTCTATAGATCCGGCTGAAAAGAAGAAATATGAAACAAATGCAAATGCAGTTAATACTCTTTTAGGATGCCTATCTCAATCAGAATTTGTTAAGGTAATGCAGTTTAAGTCTGCAAAAGAGATATGGGACAAGATTGTTTTGAGCTATGAAGGAGATGAACAGGTAAAAAGGGCAAAACTTCAAACCCTCAGAATTCAGTATGAAAATCTCAGGATGTATAATGATGAAAGTGTTGCTAACTATTTTCTTCGTGTGGATGAGATTGTTAATCGTATGAAAAATTTGGGTGAAGAAATAAAAGAGGCTGTTGTGGTTGAAAAAGTTCTAAGATCTTTGTCACCTGGTTTGAATCTAAAGTTTCTGCTATAGAAGAAAAAGAGAATCTACAACATCTTAAAATGTCACAACTGCATGGAATTCTAATTGCTTATGAAATGAGGAAAGGAGGTCCATCTGATAGGAGAGAAGCTGCCTTCAAGGCTTCAGGCAAAGGAGAGTATTATGAATCAGGACATGGGTCAGAAGAAGAAGAAGAATCAAATTTTGTCAGAAATCTTCAATGGGGTACTGGACGGTTCAGAGGTAAGTTACCCTTCAAATGCTTTTCTTGTGGAAGAGTAGGTCACTATGCTACCAAATGTCCTCATAAGGAAAAGATCGACAAGGGAAAGGAACCTATTAGATGGAACAAGAAACAGAATGCAAATAAGAAAAGCTACTACACTCATGAAGACAGTGATGATCTATCAAATAGTGATGAAGATGAACGAGGCAATGACTATAAACTTTTAATGGCCTTTGAAGACTTTGATTACATGGATGCTATAGATGTGGATAGCTTTTATGAAGAGATTTCTAGACTCAAGACATGTATAGAAGAAAAGAATGTGATCATTGATACTCTACAATTTCAAATTGATGAAAAAGAAAAATTTCTTGAAAAGTTAGAAGGTGAAATTGTTGGCCTTAGAAAAGAAATAGAGAAAACAAAGGCTATTAATCTTAAGTTTGTCAAAGGATCTGAAACTCTGGATGAGATCTTCAATGTACATCGTTCTCCTCTAAACAAGACAGGTCTGGGGTATAATGGAGAAACATCTCAAGCATCCACCTCAAAGAGTTATCTTGATGCAGCAAGAAGGAATGAGCAAAAGCACAATGGAGATCACCAGGTAAAGGAGGGACGAATTACATCAAGAAAAAACAAAGACTATTAGGTAAACCAGGGGCAATCCATCTTAAGGGTGAACAATAGCTACAACCAGCCACAGGTAAAATCTTCTCAATTTGCTTCAAAGATGGATGACAATAGAAACTACAATCATTTGGCCGGTAGATTTGATAGCCGCAGAAGTTTCTTCAATGGACAATGTTTCTCCTACCATAACTTTGGTCACAAAGCAGCTCAATGTGTTGCATATAAAACAATCATGACTAGAGAAGCTCAAAAACAAAGAAGTATGATTGGGATCACGAAAAGGACCTATAACAACTTTTCGGCTCTTGAAAATGAAATTGAATGTTCTATTTGAAATAACTTCGGTCATGAAGATTCTGAATGCAGGAACAGGTTTCAGCAGACAAAGGAACAAGCCTCAAGCACCAGAATATGGAGAATAAAGGAACCACAAACAGAAAGATGTGGGATAGCCTTTTATGCAGAGGGACAAGAAAATCTATGGTACATCGACAATGGATGTTCGAAGCATATGACAGGTGATAAAGAAAAACTTGAATCATGTATTCTGCTTTAGAAAAGGGAAAGAAAGTTTCTTTTGGAAATGATACTCCAGCAGCTATAAAAGGAAAAGGCACCGCTCAGTTGAAAGAAAAGGTCAAAGCTGGAAATGTTTTGTATGTTGATGGCTTGAAGCATAATCTTCTAAGTGTCAGTCAGATGTGCGATCAAGGAACCGAAGTAATATTTCGATCAAATGGGTGTAGTGTTCGTGATCTTCATACAGGGAAAACAGTGATCAAAGGCAAAAGAACTCCAAATAATCTATACATATTTGAAGAAGGACAACAACAATGCTATTTGAGCAAGGATGATGAACATTGGTTATGGCACCGGAGGTTAGGTCATCTGAGCTTCTCACAAATAAGGAAGGCATGCAAATATCAGGCAGTTCGTGGTCTTCCAGATATCAAAATTCCAGACAACACCATATGCAAATCATGTCAGTTCGGTAAGCAAACCAGAACCAACTTCCCTGAGAAGGAAGGATCAGCGAGGAGGCCTCTTGAACTAGTCCATACAGATGTATGTGGTCCTTTCAGGACAAGGTCACCTCGAGGAGAAGAATACTTGATATTATTCATTGACGATTTTTCAAGGTTCGTTTGGTTAGGACTTTTGAAGCACAAAGACGAATCATTCGAAAAATTCAAAACCTTCAAATCCTTGGTTGAAAATGAATGAGGTTACAAAATTAAGTGCCTTAGGTCCGAAAGAGGTGGGGAGTTTACCTCAAATGAATTTTTCGATTTCTGTGAAGAACATGAGATAAGAAGAGAATTCTCCACAGCTAGAACTCCTCAGCAAAATGGAGTGGTGGAAAGGATGAACATAACAGTCCCACAAATGGCTCGTGCTATGCTTGATGAGTCTGGAACTCCTGCAAATTTATGGGGTGAAGCTGCATATGCAGCAGTTGTTATTCTCAAAAAAACAAATGTCCGAGTGAACAGCACTCAAACTCCTCATGAGCTCTGGTATGGTGAGACTCCTTCGGTAAAGCATTTCAAAATTTTTGGGAGCAAATGATATATTAAAAATATTGATGAGCAACTTGGAAAACTTGAACCTAAAGCAGATGAAGGCATTCTTCTTGGTTATTCTCCACACAGCAAAGCATATAAGTGCTACAATAAAAGACTTGGAAGAATTGTTGACAACATTGATGTAGTGGTTGATGAAAAAGGATACATTCCTAGGCAAGTAAATCATGAAAATATCAAAGAAGATGAAGACTACCCTCAACGACAGAATGATGAAGAAGAAGAATCTCAAGAAGCACCAGAGGAACAAATAAGGATAGAAGAGAAGACTCCATCCAGGTATGTTCAGAAGAATCATCCAGAATCTTAGATTTTGGGGCAGAAAGAAGCAGGTGTACAAACAAGAAGAACAATTGCAGAAGCTTCAAGCTATTTGGCATTACTCTCCTCCACTGAACCACAAAATGTAAGAGAGGCATGCAAAGATGAATGTTGGGTCAAAGCAATGGATGAAGAACTTGAACAGATCAAAAAGAATAACACTTGGGAGTTGGTTCCTAGACCAAAGGATAAGAATGTTATAGGGACAAAATGGATCTTCAAGAATAACTTGAATGAAAATGGGGAAGTAATTAGAAACAAGGCCAGACTTGTTTGTAAAGGGTATTCCCAGCAAGAAGGAATAGATTTTGAAGAAAATTTTGCTCCTGTTGCAAGACTTGAGGCCATCCGAATGTTCCTTGCTCTCTCAAGCTTTCAAAAGTTTAAAGTATTTTAAATGGACGTAAAATCAGCCTTTCTGAATGGAGACTTAGAAGAAGAAGTATACATTGAGCATCAAGATGGTTTCATGCTTGGAAATGTTCCAAATCTTGTATGCAGACTGAAAAAGGCTCTCTATGGTCTTAAACAAGCTCCAAGGGCTTGGTACTATCGTTTGGACAAATATCTTCATCAACAAGGTTTTTCAAAAGGATCAGCAGATAGCAATCTTTATATAAAAATTGAAAATGACAAATTGCTAATACTTGTTGTGTATGTAGATGATATTATCTTTGGCAGCAATGAAGAAGCTATGAGTCAAAGCTTTGCCTTGGTGATGCAGAAATAATTCGAAATGTCTTTGCTTGGAGAACTGACATATTTTCTTGGATTGCAAATCCAACAAAATGAAGGAGGGATCTTCTTGTCTCAAACCAAGTATCTCAAGTAGAATTTGAAGAAATATTGCATGGAAGATGCAAAACCAGTATGTACAGCCATGGTCACAGGATGTAGCCTCAGTGCAAATGATGAATCAGCAACAGTGCATCAGCCAACCTACAGATCTGTGATTGGGAGTCTACTTTATTTGACAGGTACCCGACCAGACATCATGCATGCAGTGGGAATAGTTGGAAGATTTCAGGCAAATCCAAAGGAAACTCATCTTCAGGCAGTGAAGATAATTTTCAAATACCTTCAAGGGACTCAAAACTATGGCTTATGGTATCCTAGAGATACAGATCTCACACTTCATGCTTATACAGATGCAGATTGGGCCAGAAGCGTGGATGACAGGAAGAGCACAAGTGGTGGTGCATTCTTTATGGGTTCCAGATTAGTATCTTGGTTCAACAAGAAACAGAGTTCGATTGCTTTGTCTACAACTGAAGCAGAATATGTGGTTGCTACATCTTGCTGCACTCAACTCCTTTGGATGATGTAGACCTTGCAGGATTTTCAAATCACTTGTACACCACCTATCTCCATATTATGTGATAATACAAGTGCAATCAGTATTTCAAAGAACCCAGTCATGCATTCAAAGACTAAGCACATACCAATCAAGTATCACTTTCTCCGGGAACAAGTGCTTGAACAAAAGGTCAAGTTGGAGTATGTTCCTTCTAAGGAACAAGTTGCTGGTATACTCACCAAACCATTGCCCAGGGAGACCTTTGAATACCTCAGGCAAAATCTGGGGGTTGTTGATGCATCATCTTGTTGTTGAATCTCTTCTGTTTCAAGAGATTGTTGGTTATACGCAAGATTCATATGGGTTGCGGATTGGTTGAAGATGGAATGGCACAGGTTCAGGGGGAGCATATAATGCATTGTTGGCATTATGGAGGAAGTATAGAAGGAGGTCATGGATGCTGATCTGAATATTGCTGCAATATGTCTCTATCTCTTTCATGGTCATGGTGTTTGGTGGATTATGGTTCTTCTTGAAGAAATTTATTTCCTTTGTAGATCTGGTTTATAGTCAAGGGGAGCATGTTCTTAGGGGGAGCATAACCTTTTTCCCTTGATGTCAAAGGGGGAGAATGATGTTTAGGATCTTGAGGTTTCCATCAAGTCCAAAGGGGGAGATTTTTGGCATTATGAGTCTGGTATGGCTCTATGATACAGGTGTTGTACTTGATAGAAACTCACTCAAGTGGCAAAACTCTATTCAGGCTCTCAAAATGATGGAAATTAAGAGGTTCGCATGTGAATGGTTCAAAAGGTGCGGACCCGCGGGTTTGCCGTCCAGGAGGTGCGGTCATACCCGCAGGTTATCCGTTCAGAAGGTGCGGTCCCCCAGTTCACTCACTTCAAGGCAGAGAAGCGTTCTCTCATGGGTTTTCTTATGTTTGGCCCGTGGAATTTAGCCCGTTGTTCACGATCTTATGGTTTTAGCCTGTGGTATAGGATCTAATTAAGCCCCGGTTTGGATCCCTTGTATTGGTTTTTGATGGTTTTGTCCCATGGTGTGAATATGGGCTTGACTATAAATAGGGAAGGAGATCACTTGGCTAAGATATCTTTGAAATTTGAATATCTTAAGATATGAATTTTGGGTTATCGGTTTTAAAAGCTAGATCTAAATCAAGGTAAAATTTAAAGGCGAATCTATTGCTAAGTCATGATCTCTCGGGTGCATGATCAGATCTGTGGATCTGACCATCTGTGGTACATTGGAAGGGTGTTAATTCGGTTCAAATCAAAGGTACGCAGGTGATTCACAGTGCAGATGCGGAGGTTTGCAGTCCATTGAAAGTGAAGTTGCGGAGGTCCGCAGTCCAGAAGAAGGTGCAGGTGCGGAGGCACGCGGAGCGCAAAAAGGTGCAGTGCGGAGGCACGCGGAGCGCAGAAAGGCACAGTGCAGAGGAACATTAGAAGTACGTGGCGGGACAGAAGCTATAGTTGCGGAGGCATGCGGTGCCATAGAAGGCACAGCTGCGGAGATAAAGTAGGCATACGCGGCGTGAAAGAAGGTATGGGTGCGGAGTTACAGTAGAGGTACAAAGCGAGACAGAAGGCGAAGAGCGGATGTACACAGTGTAACAGAAGGCCCTCTGCGTGGATACGCAGGAAAGTAGAAGGCGAAGTGCGGAGTCACGCAGCTCAGACAAGGAAAAACTGTGGATCTGTCTTAAAACATTGTTGAGTATCTTTTATCTATTGCTGCAGAGTTCTGGGTTTATATTTCTGGCTCTATTTTTCTGTTTACAGCATTCTGAGAAGTTGTGTGATCCTCTGGTTGATTGTATAAGGAGTTTTGGTGATTTGCATGTACTTGATGGTTATTTGATCTTCTTGGATCCAGTTTGAAAATTGATGAAAAGTGGTCCTTGAATGAAAAGAAGTAGGGGGTTGTAGCTCCCTTCTAGAAGAGACTAGAAAACGAGAGAGAGTTGTATCTCTCTACAGGTTACAGCCTGCGTACTGGTAAAGGACTACACCAGTACAAAATCATTGTAACAGGAGTTTCTAATTGGAAGAAGATAGAGACATATTGCAGCAGGTGGTTTTCACCCACATTGGGTTTCCACCTTATATCTGGTGTTCTTTGGTGTGACTATCTGTTTTTCTTGTTCATGCTCATTATTTTATGGTACTGACATACAAAGTGACGATCAATATCTGAAGAATAATTCAAAGTATAAATAAGGAAGATGTATTGAAAAGAATTAGATAATACTGATTCACCCCCCCTCTCAGTATTATTTCCAACAGACTTCCAAATGAACCATATAGAATTATGTAATTTCCTTTCAAAAATATGGCATAAAACATAATGACATGAAGAAAAGCTAGATGGAGAATCTCATGGATCACTTTCTAATAAGTTTAGGATATGACTGACTCATGAAAAAAAGTGATGAATGATATATGCCCTATATACAAAAGTTCACAAAGGATGAAGTCTCCTTAGCGAAGAAGAAATTCATGACATCAAAGCAAGGAGCTCTTCATGCAGTTGGTTGTTTTAGGATCTCCACATGAAGAGATGTGATAGGTCCCTGGTTAAGAGGGAGCCTGAGAGGGAGTTTCTTACTTGGAATAAACTTGGAAATTCCTAAGCAAGGAGCCTAGGTACATTCCTCTGTGATATGAATGAGTACATTCCTTTAATGGAATAAAAATTCCTAGTTTGAAAAGGAGAGATATACAAGTTGTTATGTTCTTCACTTGGGAAAACATAATGGATGATTGTGTAATCATTTGGCATCCGATGCTCTTAGGGGATGAGATAGGGCATCCCATGAAAGAGTAGCTGTGGAGGACTGATATTCTTTGTGGGATTGGGGAGCCCAAGAAAAGAATAGTCCTTATGGAGCATATCTCAAGTGAACCCAGGTGCGGTATGTTCCTAGACAAATAATGATGAGTTTGTCTATAAATCATTGGTCTTGCTAGCATTGTGATCTGATATTGTCGAAAGATAGAGTTGTTAGTCAAGGCCTTTCTATATAAAAATGATGGTTGGTATGATGCCCTAAAAATAAGTTACAAATCCAAATTCTTCTTATAAGAGATTCTTCATACTGTTTCCTCTATTTGAAATGTAAGAAAACCCTTGAAATTGTCGCATTATAGTTGAGTTGACCAAGCATGAAGTTCGTTTATTCTAAAGTGGTGCATGCCTACAACACTCAACAAACTCTAAAACCGAGAAAGACATGCTTCACTATTTCTTTTATTTGAAATGTAAGCAAACCACTAGTTAACCCTTTTTAATATTTTATGAGTTGCACTGACAACAAGGGGTTCATTGATTACAACCCAGCCTAAAACTTGGGACTTGAAAAATGTTTCGATTTCAATATGGTTTTACATTTTTTTATCCATCTATTATCCTTATCATGAATTGTCTAATTCTAGCTAAGCCTTCTTGTTATCTGAGAGGTAACTCATATCCCTTAATGTAGTTTTTTGGTTTCATAGCAAAGAAGTGCTTGTCATATACTATTTCCAATCCTTCTAAATAGGTTTTCTCACCTCTATAGTTGTATATTAAAGATACCACATTTTAGAATAATAACTTACAAAACTCCAACATAGTAGTGTTTCCATAGATATAAAGCATTGGGAGTGATTTTCAAGTTCTCTTTTCAACTAAGAACCCTTCTTCCTATTCCATAGTCTCATTGAGTCTTAACCCCTTCTTAGAGAACTTTTTTGATAGAATTAGGAAGATATCCTAACTATCTTTGAATTCAAATTTCCAGGACAACTTCCTCGAAACAATATGTTAAGCATACCAAATTCCTACAAAAATGGGCAATTTTCATAATAGAAAGGGTTTGGCTTATATAAAATCTCAAAATCCGTAATCGAAGATATTTAGAAGCATTTTCTTAGTCTATTGTTCATCATCAGGCATGGTGATTAGTCAACATAGGCTTACTTTCTTTTATAATAATGTCCCTAAGTAGATTATCCATAATATTGAATAAGTGCTACCATATACAATGAGTTCATGTGATCATTCTCTTCTATACTTGGAATTTTTTCTCAAGCCAAACTACTATCATGTGGAGGATTGGAATTGGTTAATAAAGAAAATTAAAGGCATAGTTAAGAACTAGTGCTACAAACAAATTTCATTTGGTGGCATATTAAATCAGTTTTGGATAAGCATCCCCATTTATTGGTTTTCTCTTCCAGATATTGCAAAGTCTAGCATTTAGAAGATTCGACAATGTATGAGTAATTTATTATGGAATGACAAAAGAAGTTGCACATATCGTCATTTGGCCAAGTGCGAAATTCTTTCCCAACCAAAGCACCATGGTGGTTAGGGATTCAAGAACCTCCACTGGTTCAGTCTTACATTGGCCATGAAAAGTGCATGGTGGGTAATCACAAGGGACAATATTTGGAGAAACATACTTTTGGAAAAATACTTGCACAACCAACTTGTTCAAGATTGGATCTGGTCCTTTAGACCACTGAAACACATTGCAGGATTGAACATTTGGAGGGGAATGATGGCCACTATACCTTGGATCAATAAATGGATACATGCTTCACCATATCATAGGGGAAACACCTACGAAAATGAGGTTATAAGGTAGAGATCTCACACCAAGTCAAGGTTTGTTAATTTCATGGTCTCTCATTTAGATGTCATTTTAATTCCTCAATTGGATACTCATATGAATAAATGACAAACACTAAACTAATGTGACAATGCATTTGGAATTTCCTTGCAAAAAAAAACTTAATGTTTAATTCTTTTCCACAGTGAAAGTACATTCATAAGGACTGCTGAATTCAATGTGACTACATTCAGGAAGAATGGAATTGCATTCAAAGTGATGGGTGTAAAGAAGGGAGCTATTTTTTTTATTACACAAAGTACAAATGACATAGTTGCAACTATGTTTACAATTATATTTATGAACATTTACCTTAGAACTATTGGAACAATTCAATGAAATCCTTTTCTTTAACATCCAATTATTGAAGTTCGAGTTGTAGCTATTGCATTTGCATGCATGGCTGTGAAGGATGGAATAAAGTCATGGTTCAAGAGGCTTGGTCAAACTTTTGGTGGAAGCTATAGTAAAGAATCATCCTGATATCCAACTTAGTAGATAACTAGAATGGGGTTACCAACCAGGTGGATTCCCTTCCATACGTGAGGCCTATATCTTGGAACTGTGATTCAAATAATTTCTAAAATATTCCATTTTGAGTAGCAGCTATTAGAGAAATCTATGGCTGAAAATTTCCATCTTCCTATGGCCCCTAGTTAAATGGAAAACCTTAACTTGGAATAACATTCAGAAATGAAATCATAGGGACATATATTTCTATTCATTGTGCCCTCATGAATCTGAAATGTGGAGCACTTCCATAATATTTCTCCCTATTGCAATCATCTATTGACAAATATACAAGCTAGCATGAAAAGATAAAATCATGATCTATCTAGTCTCCCTTGCATTGTTAATAATTGGAGGGATCATCCTTTTAATAATCCTAACTTGAACCTCATTTGCAATATCCTTCTAAGTGTCCTCTTGCGAATATTTTGAAAGAGAGGAATTATTTCATATTCAAGAATCCCTCCCTCCTTCACAACTTTCATTAGATCATAGTTCAAAACAATGTAAAGGAATCAATTGTCATGCATACCTCAATAGATAAATACTAGCATGCCTTACGTGAGTAGGTTCTGCTACTTTATAGTTAGCTATCTATTATAGGAATTAATATTTTCCCCTTCTCTTCTCAGCTACAATTTCCATTCCCTCCTCTTGGATCCCTCCTCCCCTTAATTTCCTAAAGCTCATTTTTTTATGGTGTTGGAAAAGGTAACCAAGGAAAGGTGGGATATGGGTGTATCTTCATGGATAATTTGGCATCCCATATCTACATTTATATATGTTTTGTGGGATATATTAGTAATAAAGTAGTAAAATTGAAAGTCTTGCAAGATGTACTATTGATTTCCTAGACTCAAGGCCAGACCAAACTTATGGGGTGGGAGATTCTCAACTTGTTGTAAACATAATCAAAAGAATCCTAGAATGCACCGAAACTGGAAGAATGCCTTCTATTTTGATACATGAAATCATACTCATATGAGTACAATTTATTCCTCCTTTCATTTTGATGATCATCCCAACCCACTTCAGAGGAACTAGAAATAAAATTATAGATAAATTAGATAATCATGTAAGTGTATCATCATATTTGAAAATATCATCCTCATCGAAGCCCTTTGGAGACACTCCCCTCAAATAATAATGTTGGACCATATCTAAAAAATCAAAATTCCCCTTACTAATCTATTTTTATCTTATTCCTTGATAATGTTTGTTTGTAATAATTAGTCTGTCATTATCCTATGTAGCCCAATTTTTAGGTTTTGGTTTTCATATCAACAAGAGGAAACATGTCCTGTTATCTTTTAAAAAGGTTGAAATTCTAGATTATATCTACCTTTCGCAATGACATATAAGCCTATATGATGCCAGATAACTAACATCCTTTACAATCTCTGATGTGGACCTATGAGTTATGACCCACATATACAACGAAAGCCTTTGCATTGGTGGATTTTAATGAAAACCTAACCAATCACCAAACAATTATTTAACACATAATCTGCCAATGAACGTTGGACCCACTCTGAATTAATAAAGCTGGAACCCAAATAAAATAAATCCTAGTTCAATTCTTATCGGGTTTGCCTTTCCCACAAATATTATCGGATTAGTTCTCCATCATTTATCTTAACCTTCAATGTGACGGTTGATGATGCACCCGAGCATCATACATCGCAAATCACATTTTCTTAAGGCCAAGGTTCATCCACTCATGAAATATTGCGATGGGAAACTATTTGGCGATCCTCCACTGTTGATCAAAGCACACTTGATCCAACGATTAACAACGATATCAGATGAGAATCTTGCGCGACAATTAGCCACCCTTATGGAGCTGATAAGGAATATAAATCCTTGATCTATAAATTTTCAGGTCTGATTTTGAAATTAAACTTCGATCACTTTCTGACTCAATATCCGTTAGATATAAGAGGCCATCAAATCTACAATTTGTGGGACTTCAACTAGCACATGGTTTAAAAATGGGCTTAACCCCCACAATCAACTGTGATATAAGAATTTGAATATGAGATTGGTGGCTAGGAGCAAGTGTGGGGCTTCAACCACGATTAAGAAATTCATACTCTCCTACCCCTGTAGTTGTTGTTCATTGTCAGATCTGCTAGCCAATAGACGGTCCTGACTTATTTTGGGGTTTCTTCACAAAGTATCAATAAACTTAATCTTTTGATGTTTTGGGTCTGCTTCCTGTATTAAACCACATGCACATTAATTATAGAACACTTACGATCTTCTCACAAATAGATCATCATTGATCAAACCTATGATCAATGATGATTCATGCCTTCATTCAATCTCTGGCTGCTAATCTGGTAGGGATAATCCACTTCAACGCGTTTTCTGTGTTATATACAAAACACAAACTCTTATCCTATATTATGAGTATCAACAAGCACAATAATTCTTAGATCTTCAATCTAGAGACTAAAAGTTATAAGCACACTCAATACTAAATTACACAAATAACTACACAATCCACATTGTATTCATATTGATAAATATTTATAGAAGAAACAGTTGCACTCGACTATTTTAGTTCTACACTCACTCATCCATCCTATATTTCCATCTAAATCTAACCCCTCATTCATTCCACAAGATTACGATTTCTATAAAATTCAGATTCATGAACCCATTTAGTTCAGATCCAGAAATATCTCATTCTTCCCTAAAGAATCTCTTCACTCCACTCTTTTCTCAAACAAATACTAATTTAAGATTTCACGTCCCTCATATCCTATTCAAACCAGATAATCTAACTGTTTGGCCTGATCTCCATGAAGGGAGGATCAATCAGCTACTTATACCCTCTTCTGCTTAGATTTTGACAACAAATAAAACACTCTCATACATTTAAATTAATAAAATTAACTAATCTCTTGTCTTCCAACCTTTGTTAGCGACAACATGTGATCATACCATCACATTGTTGTCTAGGTCTAAATGCTCCTACGTCAGACTCCCAAAGTTGAAAGTTTTCATGACATACTGGTCATGTGTTTCTTTTCCTGATCATCTAGTATCCCAAACTTTACTTTGTAACTAGTCATCACTTTCATCATGCTGTTGATTCATTTCTTCTACCACTGTCACTTCTGTTCTTCCAGGATTCCAAATCTTATGTTGTTGTTGTCCACTTTCCTTGCTGATACAAATTTCTATTGTTAATTTCTCTTCCTTGTTGTCCCTCTTCTTAACTGACTTCATCTTCCACACTTTCTCAACTTCTGCTTTACAATTTTTTCTTAGCTGAACTCCATTGACATCTGTCTACTGTACATTCTCCCTTACCATAGAAATTATGAAATTTCTATCCAATTCTTCTTCACCTCTATCATTTACAAATTGTTGCTTGTATTCTAAAGCTTTCCTTCCATTATCATTAAAGATAATATTTCCCCTTATCTTATTAGGTTCATCTAATAAATTTTATAATAATTTGAATCTTCCCTCATCTCCAATAAGCATATAATTTGCATATGAATCCTCTTTCCTGTATAAAACTGAATTTCTGCCACAATTATCAGATTTAAAGTTAATATGGATTTTTGTCTCCATAGGTAACTCTGCCATCAAGTCCTTATACTGATCCTCTGCAAAATTTATAAAACTGCCAATAAATTTCGTTTGAGCACTTTCCTGTTCATTACAGAATATTCCCCGTTTTGACACAAAAATGTCATTCAACAATTCAAGAATTAAATTCTCCTGAAATATATCATTGTCAAATATCCTTTCACCTTCTGTAAAACTAATTAATGTTGTTTCATCTTCACCTACAACAAAAACAAAATTCCGGTTTTCTAAAGCTTCTTCATGGTTTACAAATTCATAAAAATAATCCACTTTAAAATCACATAATTCCTAAACTTCTGTATTTGTCAACATCATCATACATTCCTTCACTTTTTCCACACTTTCTGGATTTTCTACTGAAGATACTTCATTCTAGTTATCATCACAAATTTCCATTTGTTTGTCTTCATCTTCCTTAATCATGAAAATTTCCCTATCAATACATCATTCTCAAAAGTATTAAATACATGCTCAAAATATCCTTCTATTTCAACTATTTCCTCAAATAGTTTCACTTCTTCATCAACATGCATGAGCACATTGTCGAGTTGCTATTCATCACATGTCAAACCTGAAAATATACACATCATGTCAGTTTCAAAAATACAAGGCTCTTCATCTGAACTCTCATTGACCAAACCTTCATGCTCCTTTGAACTATTCAGATAGTTCACTCAGTTATTGAGAAATTCTTCCTAGACATCTTTGATTTCCTTTTCATCAAAGAAAATTTCTGGGACTGTAGCTTCTTGACTTTACTTGACAATTTCATCATAAGTCTGCATAACATCCCCCTGTCGTTCACAATTTTCTCCAGCACTCAGGTTATCTAAATAATACAACATTGTCTCCTTCTCTTCTATGATAAGGCTTTAATCTTTCAAATATTTCCTTGACTTAACTTCTTCAGTTGAGTTCTCTGTGTTAGCTTCGCTTCTCTTCTCTTCACCAACCTGCAATGCACTAGCTTCTCTCCCTCTATCCATTTTCCATTGGTTTTCTATCCATGTTAATATTCCTTCTAACATGATCCAATAAGTTTTCACTAAGAGAAGACACAACCATTTACTCATACCTTTTAATTTTCTCCACCAATCGAAGTCTTGAAAGTCTTCCTACACCTCCTTTTCTATTTTTCTTGTATCTACCTCTTTCATAGAGTCAATTTCATTTGGCTGCATACATGCAGCTTTACATTCACACAAATAATTAATCCAAAAATTATGAGATTCTCTTTCTTGTGAAGATGCTACCAACACCTTTCTCTCATGCTGATCTGTGTAGATCATCTCTTCGTCATTATCATCACTCTCTCCTTTCCCAAGGTGAGATCCTTTCTTTGTTTCACAAATGTATTCTTCAACTTTTCGAAGCATTAATTTCTCAGCAAACAATTCTCTAATAGGCCACTTAACTCTTTTCCCCACATAAAATCCTTGTTTCAAATCTTCTCTGATTCCTTTCTGTACTAGCTTCTTCAAATGACTAAGTTTTGCCTTCATCTCAGCCCCATTTCTTCTTTACTCATTTTTTTTAGTCCAATTGCTTTAGCACTCTTTTTCCTCTTTCTGTGACTTTCCTCTGTACCCCTGTTATGACTATCAATAGTCAATTCCATTTCTTCCTCTAGTGAACTTTCCTTTTTCATTGGTGAGCTGCAACTAGCCCTTTCTTTCATCTATAACAAGTCTCCTTCATGCCTCACTAAAATTTTATGAGTTTAGCCTTTTGGCATCTATTGGTTATTTCCTCAAAACTTTCACTGACTAACAATTCTACCCAACACTCCTCTTGCTGGAATTGTTATCTTTAAGACAACTCTACCCATAATCACAATTTTGGAGCTGCCTCAACAACTTCTACCCAACCACAGTTGGAAGTTGTTCTCAGCTTCTCTTGAACACTCCTTGCTCTAGGCTGCTGCATCTTCAATTGCTCACTTCCTTCTTTCATTCAATAATTTTATTTATTGTTAGGTACTGTCACCTTTACTCATCTGAGAGTTCTTCTTGCTTCATCTTCTTTAACATAGCTCATGTACTATGATGTTGATACAATTCATTCTTCCTTCCAACAATTTCGCTGCTTCCATTGACCTGTACAATCTTATCTCAAGATACATCAAAGCACCTTTCAAACCTACCAATTTTCCTTCAAAGATGTCTTAAAACTAATTCCCATTCAATCAGTTAAATCTTTTCCAAATGATTCATCTGTTCACTATTTCATTTAAACTTCTCCATTCAAAGGACTCCATATAGTCAGCAATTATTTTTCATCTTACAATTAAGATTCAATTTGAAATTCACCTATATTTACAAATTCATGACACATTACAAATTCCTTTTGATAATCTGTTGTAAGCAAATCATGTCTTGCTTATACAAATTCCAAAATTCATTCCTTGTAGTGGTTATTGTTTCAGTCCTATTAAACCCAATTTCCGTTCTTTCAACCATCAATATCATTGTCTTCAACAATACTTTAAGCAATCCTTAATCATTAAAATTCTTCAAATCATTTAAATGATTTTAGTCATAGCAATCCACTCTTCTATTTGACTTTAAATTTAAAATCTTCTACTTCAATTTACCTTTTCAGTCAAACCAATCATTCAATCTACTTACATGGAAATTTCGTTTTCCTGAAAGGAAAACATCTTCTCCTCTGAAATTTCACTCCCTTGTTGTTCTTCATACATTCAAAACAAATCTATGTGAATTCACAAAATAAATCTTCTTACTAGATCTCCGATATCTTGTAGTAATTCCCAGATTTCAACAATTCTCACAGAATATCAAACTGCCTCTAATTAAGAATTTTGATAGGTATCCCCAAAGTTCTTCTCATTATTCCAAGAATTTTTCTTAGAATCTCTCTGCTGAAATTTCTTCATTCACTTCTTTGTCACGGCTACTCGCTGAGAATAAAATTCAGCCCTTCAACCAAACTCCACAGAGCATTGGTCTAGCTCTGATACCAAAAATGATGCCAGGTAATTGACATCCTTTACAATATTTGATGTGGACCTATGAGTTATGACCCACATATACAATGGAAGCCTTTGCATTGGTGGATTTTAAAGAAAACCCGACCAATCACCAAATAGTGCTTTAACACATAAACTGGCAATGAACTCCAGAACCACTTTGAATGAATACAACCGGAACCCAAATAAAATAAATCCCAGTTCAATTCTTATCGGGTCTGCCTTTCCCACAAATATTATCAGATTAATTCTCCACCGTTGATCTTAACCTTCAATCTGACAGTTGATGATACACCCAAGCATCACACATCGCAAATCACATTTTCTTAAGGCCAAGGTTCATCCACTCATGAAATATTGTGATGCGAAACTATTCGGCGATCCTCCACCATTGATCAAAGCACACTTCATCCAATGGTTAACAACGATATCGGATGGGAATCTTGTGCGACATTTAAATGCCCTTATAGAGCTGATAAGGAATATAAATCCTTGATCTATAAATGTTCAGGTCCGACTTTGAAATTAAACTTTGATCACTTTATGACCCGATATCTGTTGGATATAAGAGGCCATGAAATCTATGGTTTGCGGGACTTCAACTAGCACACGGTTTAAAAATGGGCTTAACCCTCGCAGTTGACTATGATCTAAGAGTTTGAATATGAGATCAATGGCTAGGAGCAAGTGCGGGGCTTCAACCAAGAAATCCATGCAGTCTTTCCCCCACAATTTCTAATCACCCTCGGATCTACCAACCAACGGATGGTCCTGACTTATTTTGGGGTTTCTTCACAAATTATCAATCAACTCAGTCTTTTGATGTTTCAGGTCTGTTTCCTGTATTAAATCACATGCACGTTCATTATAGAACACTTACAATCTTTTCATAAATATATCATCATTGATCAAACCTGTGATTAATTATGATTCATTCCTTCATTCAATCTCTGTCTGCTAATCAGGTAGGGATAATCCACATCAACTAGTTTTTTGCATTATATATAGAACACACACTCTTATCCTATATTTTGAGTATCAACAAACACAGTAATTCTCAGATCCTCAATCCAGATACTAAAAGTTATAAACACACTCAATACTAAATTACGCAAAGAAATACACAACCCACACTGTATTCATATTGATAAATATTTACAGAAGAAATAGTCACACTCAAGTGTTTTAGTTCTGCCCTCGCTCATCCATCCTATATTTCCATCTGAATCTAACCCCTCACTCATTCCTAAAGATTATGATTTATACAAATTGCAAATTCATGAACCTATTTAGTTTAGATCTAGAAATGCTAGGCCCCTATAATACTAGTAGTATAGGGGCCTAACAAGAAATCTCTCATCCTTCCCTAAAGAATCTCTTCACTCCACTCTTTTCTCAAACAAACGATAATTTAAGCTTTCAAATCCCTCATATCCTATTCAAACTAGATGCTCTAACTATTTGGCCTGATCTCCACATAAGGAGGATCAATCAATTACTTATACCCTTTTCTGCTCAGATTTTGACAACAAATAAAACACTCTCATACATTTAAATTAATAAAATTAACTAATCTCTTGTCTTCCAACCCTTTGTTAGCCACAAAATGTGATCATACCATCACATTTCTGACTAGGTCTAAATGCTTCTGCTTCAAACTCCCAAAGTTTAAAGTTTTCATGACCTCCTGGTCATGTGTTTCTTCTGCTGATCATCCAGTATCCCAAAATTTACTTTGTAACTGGTCATCACTTTCATCATGTTGTTGATTCAATTCTTCTACCACTATCACTTGTGTTCTTCCAGGATTCCAAATCTTATGTTGTTCCTGTCCACTTTCCTTGATTATACAAATTTCTTTTGTTAATTTCTCTTCCTTGCTGTCCCTCCTCTTAACTCAATGCAACAACCAGTTCATCAACTTGTTGCTGAAAATGTCCAAATGAGAGAATAGGTACAACATTCATAATAGAAAAATAAGAAACAAAAGACATATGATCTATCCTTTATACTTGAGTAGGAAATTTTCATGTTTAAAGAGGTAAAGAATACACTACGAGAACCAAAGGATAGGCTAGATACTCATAACGTTCTCCTCAATTACTAGCTGATGAATTTGACTTTCCTGAAATGGATTTCAGACTCAAAAGGTACTTAATAAGGATTTTTTGGAGAAGAAGAATTTCAGATTTGATCCTTGGAAAATATCATCCCTTGTATTTGTTTTCAATTTGGTTTCCTTCTACATTGGGTACTTATTGGTTTTGTCAATGACTATTCTATGTCTTGTTTTGATAAGATAAATGTGCAATGCCTTCTAGGATTATAATAAAAAATCATTAAATGTGGATATATGTAATTTTCTACTCATCACCTCAAATTTTCTCATCAATTTCCCCATTTAACTAGGTTAAAATTATTTAATTCTTGCATTCAGTATAGCTACTAGCCCCATAGGTGAACCCATCATTGTATTGATCACACCATGGGGCCTTAAAAGTCATGCAGAGGATTACGACCAGTCTCTCGAAATGAGCCCTTGACCAACATGATGTTTGCAAGCAATGAAAATTGGGGGAATATGTCAAATCCACCTTCCACGATTGAGATAACATAGCTAGAGTAATATTGGAGTGAGTCCACTCTGATGTATGTGGACCATTTTCTACAACCTCTACAACAAAACACAAGTATTATGTTATTTTTGTTTATGACTTTTCAAGATAATGTTTAATCTTCTTCATGCGGAAGAAGGATGGAGCTTTCTCAAAATTCATTGAATTCAAAGCATTGGTTTAAAAGAATACTGGTTAGAAATTGAAAGCCCTGAGAAGTGATAATGGAGGAGAATATGTATCTAGAACCTTTAAGGACTTTTGTGCCAAAGAGGGCATTAGAAGAGAATTGATAACACCCCATAACCCACAAAAAAATGGGGTGGTTGAAAGGAAGAACAAAATAATAGTGGGAGTAGCAAGAGCCATGTTGCATGATCAGGGCTTGCCTTACACCTATGGGCATAAGCATGCAACAACAAATTTTATTTTCATAACCAAATTCCTCATAGAATACTTGGCATGATCACACCCAAAGCTTTCTATGGGAGGAAGCTAATTGTATCTCATTTCAAAATTTTTGGAGCTACTATGTGTTGTCATGTCTCCAAGGATAGTAGGAAGAAACTTGAACCTACAACTAAGATGGGAGTCTTTGTAGGATACATAGACACACAAGATAACTATAGGGTGTATTTTTCGTCACCCATGGCGACATTAATGAGGAGACATGTCAAATTGGATGAGGAGAATGCTATGAGATGCTCTCTAGAGTGAGAGTTGAGTATCCCACCATAGGAGGAGCTTATAGTTCCTAAGGAGGAGCCTCATGCAGAGCTTTAGGAGTTTTTGGAGCAGCCACATGTAGAGGAGTAAACAAGAGGCTGAGTGGAGGGGTCCACTCAACCAAAATATTTCATAGAGGGGAGGAAGAGAACCCGAGAAGCTGACAGATTAGTACAGGATGCATGAGAGCATGTGGGAGCTCCTTCATCTTAGCGCAGGAAGAGGAGGTCACTAGACAAGTACATTGGGTATATGGCTCTTATTACAACGCTTATTGAGTCAAATCCTTCTTCATTTGAGGAAGAATTTTATCAACTAGTGTAGCTTGATACCATGGTGGAGAAGTATGACTCCATCATGAAGAACAATATATGGAGGTGGTGTCGAGGCTAGATAACAAGTCATTAGTTGGTTCCCGATGGATCTACAAACTGAAGCATGAAACCGATGGGAGAATCGAGAAGTATAAGGCTAGATTTGTGGCCAAAGGCTTCTCTCAGGTAGAGGGAGTGGACTATGAAGAAACCTTTTCGCCAGTGGAAATATATTCCTGAATCATAACCATTCTAGCATTAGCTACACAGATTAGGTGGAAGATCCACCAGATGGATGTGAAGACCACATTTATCGATGTTGAGGAATAAATTTACGTAGAGAAACTAGAGGGATTTGAGACATGTGACTTGGAGACGTGTATAGACTCAAAAGAGCCATGTATGGTCTTAAACAAGCACCATGAGCATGGTACACTTGGAAATATACATATCTTAGTGGACTAGGATTCACCAAAAGTGAAGAGATGACAACCTCTATCACATTGTGGTATATG
This sequence comes from Pinus tabuliformis, assembly GCA_031772625.1. Lineage (NCBI taxonomy): Eukaryota > Viridiplantae > Streptophyta > Pinopsida > Pinales > Pinaceae > Pinus > Pinus tabuliformis. Next base: position 787,272,675 of record CM062813.1, on the reverse strand, counting down.
GAAAGTTCCTTATCTTGCTATTGTATGTTGATGACTTTATACCTAGAGGAGATGAGAAGTTGATCCGTTCTTGCAAGGAGGACCTTGCAAGAGAATTTGAGATTAAGGAAATGGGATTGATAGATTACTTCCTTAGGCTAGAAGTATGACAGGGTGGTGGTGATATGTTTATGAGTCAAGGGAAGTACTCCTTCGAATACTTCAAAGATTTTACATGGAGAACTGCAAGCCTATGGACACATCTCTAGCTAAAAACTGGAGGAAGGAAAGTGTTTCCTTAAGAGAGGCAATAGATGCCACCATCTATAGACAGCTTGTGGGATCCTTGATATATATGGTGAGCACAAGGACCAACATATGTTATGTAGTTAATCAGTTGAGTCAAGCCATGGTGAAGCTTACTAAAGCTTTATTGGAAGGCAACAAAGCATGTGTTGAGGTACCTCATAGGCACAATTGAGTATGGGGTATGGTACATGAGGAAAAAGGGAGTGAAGCTCCAAGGTTTCACTGATGCAGATTAGGCAAGGAATCCATTAGAAAAGAAAATCACTTTGGGTGCTATCTTTAGTGTTGGGTCTGCAACTATTTCCTGGTATAGTTGGAAACAAAGGTATGTGGCACTCAACTCAATAGAGGCTAAATACATGGCTACAAGTCAAGAAGCATGTGAGGCCATATGGATGAGGAAAATACTTGTGGGTCTTTCCAGTCATCAGATGGTTTCAATAATGATTTATTATGATAATTAGAGTTGTACCAAACTCTTTCAGAATCCAATAGTTCATGACAGGTCCAAGCACATTTATATCAGATACCATCACTTGCATAATTATGTGCAGAGGAGAATTATGATGCTACATTACATTCCAACTAAGAAGCAGGATGTACATATATTGAAAAAGGAATTGTCAAGAGACAAATTCAAACTCCACAGGTGTAGGATATGGGTGGTGCAAAATCCCTTTCTTGCTAAGAGGGAGTGTTAGAAAATGTAGCAAGAAAGGCTAAATTTGACTTGTTCCTTAGTAAAATTTAGTAATTCGATTTTCCAAATCAGCAAGATGACTTGGATGGTAGTTAACTTGTGTGACATGGTCTTGTCTACTTGTTTACTCAATAAATTTGAGTTATAGGCTAGAAGTAGAGTTATGCATGTATTGTTGCTAAAATTTAGCAATCTAATTCAATTATTGTTAGTTTGACTTAGTTAACTGAGCTCAAGAAACTAGTCGAGTCAGTTGAAGGATAGTTGAGTAGTAGAATTGTTGTTAACTCAATGATCTCTTAGTTAAACTAGTCAATCAACTAAAAATAGCCCAGACATGCATGGAATTTGAATTGCAATATTGAAGTGGAGGAAAAGGCACATTGTAATTATTAATTGTATAATAGTTGAGTATACATGTTGTTAGGTCCCTATAATACTAGTGTAGCCCCTTATTATTATTAGTGCAACCCCCTTATCGTATTGTTGTGCCCATGTAGTCCCCATGTTGTTATTATTGTGCCCCGTAGAAGCCCACTTGGTTATTGTTGTGCCCCTACAATATTATTGTTATGTTGACTTTGATTATATTAGGACCACTTAAACTCCTATATATAGAAAGGAGGTATTTTCATTTGGATCATCCAAGAATTATTCATTTGTGTAATGCAAAGGAGGTTTCCCCCTCAAAGAGGCTGATTCTGAAGTCATTGATCTATCTTTTCTATCTTTTTGTGAGTTGGTTTCATAGCATTTGGTATCAAAGCTTTGGATTCTAGGGTTTTTCTACTCCAAACAGGGCATCTTGGAATTTTCGCTAAAAATATTTCTCTACAAAGTTTCAGATGCCAAATCAAAACCCATTTGAGAGGAAATATTTCTGAAACTCGATTCCAAATTTCAGATCTTGTGTCACTATATTTTTGGAGATATGATCTGAGGAAGTTAGGCTTTTAGTAAGCTCCAATATTCCATCACAAACAGGTCATCGTGGAGTTTTTTCTATAATCTTTATCCTACGAAGGTTTAGACTCTGAAATTAAAAGTCATTTAAGACGAAATCTTGGTGAAGCTCGGTCCCAAACTTTAGATCTTGTTTCGCTATATTTTGGAGATACAGTCCAAGACATTTAGGGTTTCTGTCGCCTCCCAAATTACATCCCAAACATGTGACCTTGGGAAAATCATCATAACTTTCTCTCTGAGCATCATATTGAAATTTCGTAAGAATTTGTAGAAAGAGGATGGAATTTAGTTTTATGTGTATGGGTTTCAGGTCCTAAGGTCGAAATAGTGACATGTGGTATATCATACAATTTATCTCTATTGAATAAGTATATAATTAGGTCATCTTGGGAGATTGGGCATAACACTTTCTTGGAGAATCCAATTTCGATCAGACTGGTGGCATTGGAAATAGGATACAGAGGGCTACCGCAGGTTACAATTTCAAAATTTAGAGATTTGAAACTACAAAGTTACATTCATTTCAAAATAAAGCTCCTAAAAGCAAGAAAAAGATATATGAGGAAGTTTGATGGCAAGGATTGTTAGAAAATTATATATTACGGAGCAATGGAACACATAAAATATTGCAGAAATATAAACACAGAAAACACACAAAACAAGAGAGACACAGATATACGTGGTTCACCCAGTTTGGGCTACGTCCACCCCGAACATCCAGTCCTTCCTTTCTATTATCCAGCAAAATGAAGAGATACAACCTACAACAAAACCGCTGTAATATCCTCTGTTTTCTCTCACAGTCTCACCTCTATGTTTCTCGCTCACCGAATACACACCTATATCATCCTCAAATACAATGCCCTCATATAAAGAGAGGGGTTGCCTTCTAGGGCAAAAAACCCTAAACTAAACATGAGTTCTACCGTCAGATCATCCGCCTAATGAACGGCCCAGATTGACTAGAAATTACTATACTTTTACAAGGCAATTTTACAGTTGTTTTTAGCTGCAGCCCCGCCCTGGACCCCCCACGGCAGCGATTATTTTACGGGCGGCGTTGCCGCCCCATTTTGAACTGGGGTCCAATATGCCGGTACTATAGAAGATAATTAGGCTCCACACCCAACAATCTCCCACTTGGAGACTGATTGTAGCAACTCCACCGCTGCTCCATTTGCTAGACAATGACTCCTCTTTGGACCTGGCTGTTTCTCATCTTCATCGTCATCCTTGAAGACCAACTGAAACTGAGCATATTCTCAGTTTCTCCCTGGTTACAACTTTTGTTAGCATATCTGCAGGGTTCTGGCTAGTGTGTATCTTTTCCAGCTTCAACTCTCCATCTTCCAACACTGATCGTATGAAATGGTACTTGAGCTGTATGTGTTTTGTCCTGGAATGAAATCCTGAGTTCTTTGCAAGATGAATGGCACTTTGACTATCACTGTATAACGTGCCCATATCATGCTCCTTACCCAATTCACCCATAAACCTTTGTAACCAAATCATTTCTTTACTAGCCTCTGTAGCAGCAACATACTCTGCTTCTATTGTTGAGAGTGCAACAACACTTTGGATTTTTGAAACCCAACTGACAGCTGTTCCTCCGACAGTAAATACATATCCTATAGTGCTCCTCCTATTATCTCTGTCACCTGCCATATCTGCATCAACATATCCTTGTAGGGATATGTTTGAACCACTAAAGCATAATGCCTGATTTGTGGTACCTCTCAAATATGTGAGAATCCATTTCACTGCCATCCAATGTTCCTTTCGTGGATTGTTGATGTACCTGCTTACAACTCCCACTGCATGTACAATATCAGGCCTTGTGCAGACCATTGCATACATTAAACTTCCAACTGCTGATGCATATGGAACTTTAGACATATAATCCATGTCTTCTTGGGTCCTTGGGCACATTTCTTTGCTAAGTTTGAAATGGCTAGCAAAAGGTGTACTAACTGGTTTTGCATTTTGCATGTTAAATCTTTTCAACACCTTTTGTATGTACTCATTCTGAGACAATGTTAATTTTCTATTTTTCCTATCTCTAGTTATTCTCATACCAAGGATTTGTTTTGCAGCACCCAAATCCTTCATTGCAAATGAATTTGCCAATTTTCTTTTGAGCACATTTATTTCCTGCATGTTAGGTCCTGCAACAAGCATGTCATCTACATACAATAACAATATAATATAGCTTCCATCATTTTGCTTTTTCAGATAAACACAATGATCAGAGTGGCATCTAGTATAACCTTGTTCAGACATAAACTTGTCAAATTTTAGATACCACTGCCTTGGAGCCTGTTTTAAACCATACAAGCTCTTCTTCAACCTGCACACAAGTTTCTCCTTCCCTTTCACCTCATATCCTTGTGGCTGCTGCATATATATCTCTTCCTCCAAATCCCCATGGAGAAAGGTTGTCTTTACATCTAACTGCTCAAGATGCAAATCTTCAGCTGCTACAAGACTTAAAATAGTTCTGATTGAAGTCATTTTAACAACAGGAGAAAATATTTCATCAAAATCAATACCTTTCTTCTGTGCAAACCCCTTCACCACAAGTCTAGCTTTGTACCTTTTCTTTCCTCCATCTTCTTCCTTCAGCCTGTAAACCCATTTATTCTTCAATGTAGTTTTTCCTGCAGGCAACCTGACTAAATCCCAGGTCTGGTTATGCATTAAGGAGTCCATCTCTTCTTCCATGGCTACCTCCCACTTCTTCTTGTTTTCAACCTGCATTGCTTCTTCATAACATTCAGGTTCACCGGAATCAGTCAACAATAAATAATATAATGAAGGAGAGTATCGTTCAGCAGGTCTACCTATCCTGGTAGATCTTCTAACACCACTTTCAGGTGTTTGGGGTGCCTGTTGCTGTTGTGGTGGTTGTTGTTGTTGTGGTTGTTGATTATTATTATTTTCAGGCACCTTTACTTTTTCAGTGATTTCATCAAGGACTGCGTATTCCTTGTTTTCCTTTTCCTGTTTCTTTTCCTGCAACTGATTCTTATACAAGACCTTTTCATTGAATATTACATCTCTGCTCCTAATGATTTTGTGATTTTCGTAATCATATAAGCGATAACCAAAATCATTAACACCATATCCAATAAAGGTACATTTCTTTGACTTTGCCTCAAGCTTTGTTCTATTTTCTTTATCAATATGGACAAAGGCCTCACAACCAAAAGGCTTTAAAATAGAGTTGTTTACCTTTTTACCTATCCATGCTTCCTCTGGAACACCACCATCCAAGGAACTTGAAGGCCCTCTATTTATTAGATAAACAGCAGTATCTACAGCATCTGCCCAAAACTGTAAAGGCAATCCTGCATGCAATCTCATGCACCTTGCACACTCCATGATTGTTCTGTTCATCCTTTCTGACACACCATTTTCTTGTGGTGTTCTTGGAACTGTCTTCTCTTTGTGAATTCCATGCTCTGAACAGTACCTATCAAACTCTTTCCTGCAATATTCACCTCCATTGTCTGATCTAAGACACTTCAATTTCTTTCCTGTCTCAATATCAACCAAAGCTTTCCATTTCTTGAAAGTATCAAATACATCAGATTTATTCTTAATACAATAAATCCAAGTTTTTCTAGTTGCATCATCAATAAAAGTAACATAATAACGAGAGCCACCAAGAGATGATACCTGAGCAGGTCCCCATACGTCTGTATGCACAAGCTCTAATTTTTCGTTCTTCTTTTCTTTCCCAACTCTGAGAAATCTGACTCTCTTCTGTTTTCCATAAATGCAGTTCTCACAGAAGTCCAAATCAACATTCTTCAAACCTGGCAACAAATTCCTTGAGTGAAGAATCTTCATCCCTTTTTCACTCATGTGTCCGAGCCTATGATGCCATAATGCTGCATCTGCTCCTTTGGAAGTCAAAGCATTAACAGAGTTAGAAATACCATTGCATAAATACAATGTACCAACCTTTTCACCTTTTGCTATTACCAGGGCTCCTTTTGTGACCTTCCAAGCTTTATCTGTGAAAGTTGTCACACAACCTTCACTGCCTAACTGCCCTGTTGAAATCAGATTTTTGTTTAGATCTGGAACATGCCTTACCTCCTTTAGTAGCCATTGGTTTCCATTCTGCTGTTTTACAAGAACCTTACCCATTCCAACAATTTTACAGGGTTTGTCATCACCCAGACGAACTTGTCCAAAATCTCCTTGAACATAGTCATAAAAGTATTTCTTTTCAGGTGTGGCATCGAATGAGGCCCCTGAATCTACCACCCAGGAATCAGTAATATTTTCGAAAGAAAGAATCAAAGCATCTTGTAACACCTCACCTGTCACATTTGCTTCATGATTGTTTTCTTGCTATGCATCTCCTTCTTTTCCCTTTCAAGATCTACAGTCTTTCTTTAGGTGTTCTTTCTTTCCACATTTCCAGCACACTATCCCCGATCTGGACTTGGATCTGCCTTTCCTTGATTTACTGCGATATCCTGAGCTCTTTCCTCTTTCCATTTTTCTTCCTCTAGACTCTGCACTCAAAGCATTTCCCGATGTCTCACCGGAGCTTTTCCGTCGCATTTCCTCGCTAAGGATAGCACCGACAACATCATCAAACTTTAAAGTACTAGATCCAGAAACGGAGTTACTAATGGCCATTACCAAACCATTCCAACTTTCTGGTAATGAGCACAAGAATAACAGAGCTCTAACTTCATCATCAAAGTTTACCCCTACAGAACTTAACTGGCTTGTAACTGTATTAAAATCATTTAAATGGTTTGCAATAGATCCACCTTCCGACATATTCATATTAAATAACCGTTTCATAAGAAATACCTTGTTTGAGGTCGAGGGTTTTTCATATAGTTTCGACAACGTCTGCATCAAACCCTCTGTCGTGGTTTCCTTCGAAATGTTGAAGGCGACTAACGCAGCAAGGCACAGCCGTATTGTTCCGAGTGCCTTTCTATCGAGAAGGTTCCATTCTTCGTCTTTCATACCCGTCAGCATCTTTGTTTTTCCGCCCAATGGTAGGTATAGATCTTTCTGATACAGATAATCTTCCATCTGCATCTTCCACAGCGAGAAGTTTTGGCCGTTAAATTTCTCGACCCTAAACTTACCATCCTCCACCATTGCTCCCACTCGAACCAAAAACCCTTCTTTCCTGCGAGTTTATCAGCCAAATAGACCTTCGGCTCTGATACCAGTTGTTAGAAAATTATATATTACGGAGCAATGGAACACATAAAATATTGCAGAAATATAAACACAGAAAACGCACAAAACAAGAGAGACACAGATATACGTGGTTCACCCAGTTTGGGCTACGTCCACCCCGAACATCCAGTCCTTCCTTTCTATTATCCAGCAAAATGAAGAGATACAACCTACAGCAAAACCGCTGTAATATCCTCTGTTTTCTCTCACAGTCTCACCTCTATGTTTCTCGCTCACCGAATACACACCTATATCAGCCTCAAATACAATGCCCTCATATAAAGAGAGGGGTTGCCTTCTAGGGCAAAAAACCCTAAACTAAACATAAGTTCTACCGTCAGATCATCCGCCTAATGAACGGCCCAGATTGACTAGAAATTACTATACTTTTACAAGGCAATTTTACAGCTGTTTTTAGCTACCGCCCCCCCCCCCTAGACCCCCCACGGCAGCGATTATTTTACGGGCGGCGTTGCCGCCCCATTTTGAACTGGGGTCCAATATGCCGGTACTATAGAAGATAATCAGGCTCCACACCCAACAATTTTCTAACAAGTGGTATCAGAGCCATGCCCCAAAGTTAGCCAAGTGGATGAATCCTCAGAATACCGAACGAAGGTGGTTGGCCCCGGTAATATCACGATGGGATCCGTGGATGAGCTCGGTTAGACAGGCGGTGTGCTTCGGATTCTTCATGGACGTGTCTTGGCCCCAACACGGTGAAGAGGAGTTGACCTGGGATAGAGCAATCTCTCGAGGTAGGTAGAGAGTGGACGGATGGATAATCGTTTGAGGGGAGGCCCGATGGTCCTTTGTTCGAGGGGAGGATTGTTGGGTATACGACCAAAGTCCCACATTGACTAGAAGTGGGGAGGATCATGGGTATATAAGGATGGACAAATATCTCCATTGGTATGAGGCCTTTTGGGGTAAGTCCAAAAGCAAATCCATGAGGGCTTAGGCCCAAAGTGGACAATATCATACCATTGTGGAGATATGTGGTGTCCAGAGTCCTAACAAGGATCTCGTAACATGGATACTACAGATGGAACAATATTTTGATCTACATGATGTGAAATTATTAGAAAATTTATGTATTTCATCTTTATATTTAGAACCGAATCAATTTGTATGGCATAGAGGGCTTTGTTCTCATAAAGCACTTGTCACCTAGTCAATTTTCACGTAGGAAATGATAACACATTATGAGGAGACAAAGAGGAACATATTCTTTAGCCAATTGATAGATCTCAAACATAAGGGTTCAATGGCACATCACATTGAGGGATTCGAAAAATTGAATATAAGGGTAAATGATATCTTAGAGAAGCATAGGATTGATGCCTTCATAGGGACTTTAAAAGATAACATCCAACATGAGGTTTGTCTTTGGTAACCTGATTTATTGGAGAAGGCATATAGGTTAGCAATAAAAGTGGAAAGAAAAATTATGGAAACAAGGAAGTCTACCACTCACAACTATAAATATGGAAGTTTTGTTTCTCCTAGCTTTTCGCAACCTACAAAGTTGACACCACAACAATTGGAAGAAAAACGAGAAAAATGGCTTTGTTACAATTGTGATAGCAAATAATTAAAGGTGATAAGTGTGTTGAGAACAAATTATTTTACATAGATTGTGAAGAGGAGGAAGAAAAGGATCAAGAAACATAAAAATAAGAGGATATACACTAGGAGAAAACCCTAGAGAAAGAAGAAATGAATCTAACCATATCTTGTACTGCATTGACAGGAATTACCACTCCTCAAACTCTCAAGATAGAAGGACATATCAAGAAGAAGAAGGTTTAAGCAATGAAATATCAGAAAGAAAAGGATAAAGAAACTTCTAAAGAAAATTATATTCACTGGGAACCAACCCTAGAGAAAGTAGAAATGAATTTGACCATATCTTGTAATGCATTGGCAAGAATTACCACTCCTCAAACTCTCAAGATAGAAGGACATATCAAGAAGAAAAAGGTTCAAGAAGTGAAAGAACACATCGAACATCAATAACAAGTTCTCCAACTTTTAAAGGATGACCTCACTTTGGCGTAGAATCAAATGAAACAACAGGCAGATCAACATCCTAGTGAAATAAGTTTTGACATAGGCGATTAGGTATTTTTGCGACTACAACCATACAAACAAATGCCCCTCAATCAAGCTAAGAAGGATAATAAATTATCACCAAAGTACTCTGATCCTTATAAATTGTTGCGAAAGATTGGTACTATGGCATACAAATTGGAGCTTCTTGCATCTTCCCAAGCGCCCCCAATTTTCCATGTTTCATGCCTAAAGAAGGTGTTGTGGTCACAAACAACCCCCCTTTTTTCACTTGACATTAGCAATAACGTCAAGTGAAGAGGGGACCCTGAACGAAAATCCCAAAAATATATTTTTTCTAAAGTTTTTGTATTTCTCTCCCTAAGGCTCAAATCGCATCGCAAGGAAAGGCCAAAGCATAACTCGAGCGCGAAAAACAAATACTGCGAAATTGCGATGCGAAGTTCATCGCATCACATACTTCACACGTGCCCCTTAAAAGAAAAACCTTCGAGCAATGCGATCGCCGATATGCGATATCGCAAATCGCAAGCATTACGCTATAGGACGTAACCATTAAGCGAGATCTTGCGATATTTGCGATTTGCGATCCGCGATGGCAGCGATTTGCGATCTGCAATGGCTGCGATCTGCGACCTGCGATCTGAAAAGACTTACCACATGATAGACCCATGCATTAAGCGGGCGCCTTGAAAGAATTTAATGACCGCATGCTTAAGTATCTAGGAATGATTGCGTTACATTTATCGAAGAGTCAAGTGATGATGGATGTCAGAATTATGTATTCATTAGAGATTAATGCTTTCACGTCAAGTCTTTTCATTTCACTTCTCCTTTGCATAGACTGCAAGACACGCAACTGATATAAGTTTATATGCAGGAAACATCTGAAGGAAAGAGGAAAGCGCCAATCAGCAAAGAGAGAATGCTTTCGCAAAATGGATGCCGCATGCAGCAGAACCGCGGATTCCAGGCTATCAGCCAACCGGCACTGATGAAATTAGACTATCCGGGACTCAGATTCAAAGGCGCACAAAAGCAGCATATTCAGAAAAGATCCTGAAGCTAAGACTTAGTGAAGCAGAGAAAGAAGCGCATGAGAAGGAGAACGCTTCAGGGAAACCTGGAACAAAGAACGGAAGAAATTCTCAAAACAGGGAGTTGCCCATGCAGCACGACTCTTAACCCACTCAATCCATCGCACGACCAAAAACCGAAAACGGCAACAGCAAAATCAGTTCGAGAAGAAACTGGGACACGCTAAGTATACACACGGCGAATACACCCAGCTAGAGAAAGGTTTTCGAAAATATCTTCTGGTCTGCCGGAAGGAAGTGCCATCTCCTGCTATTTCCACTTTTATCTCCCGAGTGAAACAAGAAGGCAGCTAGCCGACTCTTCCCAGGAAAGCATTACACTGTTGACAGCACTAAAGAGAATATACAGAAACGGTCAGAAATTAGATTTTAAGTTTAGAAATAAAGTTGCTTTTAGTAAAAGGGCGGTCATTTGAGGCCGATTCCCTAATTTCATGTAATTAATATTGATTAGTTAGTAGTATTTAACCCTTCCCATGGTTTTTGGAGAAGGGTCCGGAAATCTGTCAAAAAACTTATCCTGAGAACATGCACTTCTGCACCCTCAGAGGAGGTTTTTGATGAATGGATGGATCGAGATTTATTTATGTTTGCATTTTAATATCTGTTACTGATGTTGCACTTCTGTACTCTTCGCAGATGTTAGAACAAGTAGAAATAAATCATTGTTACTTGAAGTTTATTAGTGAACTTAGTCATAAATGGTACTTTTATCTCTTGGCTAGATTCTGCTAGTATTCCTAAAGTGATATGTGGCTGAGTTCTTTATATGTTATTGCATGAATGTCTGTATTACCATTTGGCACTTCTGTACGGTGGGGTCATTTATTTATGTTTAACATATCGAAAACTGATTATGCGATATGCTGTTCACAACCACTCTGCCTAACTTTTTATGCAGAATGGTTCATATTTATTGATTTATATTCTGATATCAGTTGAATGATCTTTATTACCAGCTGCTGTTAGAAATCTTTCTAGATCGCATAACAAAAGAAAAACACCTCGGGTTAGCGTAGATTAGATGTATCTTTCTTCATTAGATTACATTAGCATAGAGTTAATTTAGCAGTTAGAATTTAGACTAGATTAGAAGAATCCTTTCCCCCTTCCTTAGATTAATACCATCAGACTCTACGCACACACACACACCCATCACATTGGGAAACTGGTCCCATTACCCCCAGTCGGACCCGCTACTCCAAACGGGCAAGGAACCGCCAACCAGGTTCCGGACCGGGTGGGTATCCCCCTTGTTGTTGACCCGACTTCGGGGACCTCAACATTTCTGGTGCTAGAAGGAGGGCCACAGCTATGAATGGCACATAATTCAAAACCCAAATACCATTCTAAGAGCAAATCACCCTCACCAACTTCCCTGACTTCCCCAATATGACTAAACTCGGAACTGGAAGTCGCTCGGACATCCACCGCTGCTATAAATCCCGATACATCAGAACAACTTATTGTCAATCCCCCTGAAGTTCAAACCTTGATCCGTAAACTCCAGGGATTCTCTATTTTTAATCAAAAATCTGATAAATCTAAAAGCAGCTTGACTTCGCAATACAACCCTGCTCATCCCCTGACCCGATTGAAGAGTGAAAAGTTTGGCATTCAGCCAACTGAAATCCCTCTCCCCACTAGGAAAAGAGCAAGGAAAACATTTCAAGAGTCTGACAGAGAGACTCTTTCATCCACCTCATCCATTTCAACTCCCTCTCCGCGAAGTCGACCACCCACATCTCCACCTCAAATCACTCATCCATCTTCCGCAACTCTTCCTACACAATCGTCAAAGATCATAACATCTCTATCTTCTCAACCTCAAAGATCATCTTATACACTTTTACTAACCAGCAACTCAGCGATGGCACAATCTCCATGGAACAACCCTGGGGCGGTTCTAATGCCTCAACCCCTGAGTCCAATACCTGCCCATCCCGAGAAGTGGTTACCAAAGTTCAACCCAGAAACTGGAATGCTAGCTGAAGAACATATCAATAATTTCATGCTTTCTGTTAATCTCAACGGAGTTACCAACGAAGACGCCGTGGTCCGACTCTTCCCCTATACGATGCAAGGGACGGCCGGGTCATGGTACTTCTCGTTACCCTCCGGATCTATCACCAGCTGGGATATTTTTCAAAATCAATTTCTCACTAAATTCGGCGATGATAGATCGACAGCGACACTGATCAATGATCTGTCCAATCTTAAAGCTGAGGCTCGGGAACCCATTAAAGATTTTAACTTACGGTTCAACAAGATCCTCAATAAAATCCTCGCTGCTTCCCAACCCAGCGAGGAAGTAAGATGCGAATGGTACATCACCGCCTTACCTTCAAACTTGGCCATCTTCGTAGATAGGGCAAGCAAGACAACCTTAGTCGAAAATTTGGCTGAGGCATTAGCAGTCGAAAGACGTGTAGTAGCCCTAGAAAAGAGATCTACAATCAAAGAGCGTAAATCTAAGAAAATCTCTTTCAAAGAAGAAACCAAGAAGAAGCAAACGAAAGATCCTTTCGACATGGAAGGATTACAAAAGGTATTAAAGGCCATGTCAAATGAGATGATTCATATCAGGAAACAAGTAGCAGAATCGTCCCCAAGAAAACCTTTTAGGAGTTTTAAGAGAAATCCTCCCATGGAGACGAAGCCACCTAGCGTGGTCTCTAACGTGGAATCTGAAGAAGAAGAAGAAGAGAACACCGTTGAAACGGATACCGACGATGAAGAAGTGGTGGAACTGCAAGGAATGTGGGATTTCATCCTCCCACAAGAGGAAGATCAAGAAGCACTTCTGGTTAGTACAAGAAGCAGAAATCAACTTGATCCTCCCCTGGCTACCCCAAAACAGAAGGGCGCAAGCCCTCCAGCAAGAGAAAAGGTCGCAACAAAGAAGACAACCCCTAAAGCGACCTCATTTAGCCCAGTCCAATCAGAGCAATCGCCTCCATCAAAGACACTAATAGTGTCGGATGAAATGGAGTATAACATCATCGACGACATGAAGAAGACTAGGGCTAATATCACCCTGTACGAGCTGAGCAAATTGAAACACCAACAGAAGATCATGATGAAAGAGTTACACGCCGTACCTACTGCGCCTCTACCTATAGCTATAGCTTCTCATAATGTAGGAAGACCCCCAATCAACGCGATCAATAAAATCGATCCAAATGACATCGCCTTGATTGGAGGGAGGTCTAGATCTCACACTCCCCCTTTCCTCCTCACTTACGAGATCTTTAACAGAAACGTGCATAACTGCTTGGTTGATTCTGGTGCTTCAACCAATATTCTACCCAAGTCAATATGTGCCAAACTTAATGTTCAACCGCAAAAATCCACAGTACGCATAGTTCAACTTGATCGATCACAAGTCGAAGTGATAGGCAAACTAAATCAAGTGAATATAAGACTATCGTCCAACCCCAAGGTGTGCCGGGTCATCGATATTCTAGTTGCTGACATCCCTGAATTTTATGGTCTAATTCTTAGCAGGGATTGGTCCGAGAAGCTCCACGGATATTTTTCGACTGACTAGTCGCACATGTGGTTACCCTTCAACGGGAAGCCAAATCAAATAAAGGTTGAACGAGAACTGCACCAAAAGTACATAGTGACGGACCTGGAGGGAGAGAACGAAGCCATAGCATACAACAGCAACATCATAGGCAACTATTCGGTAGACTCTTTCCTTGGAAATTTCAATGCTCACATATCACCATATTTAGAAAATTCAGTCGTGTCCCAAGTAGAAAACTTTTCCCAGACTGATGATTCAAAATGTGTTAGTTTCTTAGATAACCCTGTAAATACTTCTTTATTTTGGAAATTATATTTTGATGGCTCTAAGTCCAACGAGGGAGCGGGAGCAGGATGCGTCTTGATAAGCCCAGACGGAAATAAGACCATGCTCACATGCAGACTGGAGTTCGATTGCACGAACAACACAGCGGAATATGAATCCTTGGTGCAAGGCCTATACAAAGCAATCGGCTCCAACGTCAAATATCTTCAAGTCTTTGGAGATTCTGAGATCGTCGTCAAACAAGTACGTAACACCATACATTGCCTGTCTAGCCATTTAAAGCGCTACCAATCTTTAGTGCAAGATCTCACTGTGCATTTTACAGCATTTAATATTTCATCAATCCCAAGACTTCACAATGCAAGCGCAGACCTGCTAGCAAACGTAGCCTCCAGACTCATTCCCTCCGAAGACTTTAGTCCAGATAGGTTTTCGATAGAATTAATTTTTAAACCGTCTATTCCTGACAACATCACCAACTGGAGAGTATTCAACGACAACCCAGACATCGTAAGTTTCCTTACCTCCGAAGGATCCTACTCAAACCAGATAATCGACGAGGACTGTCATGACCACCAAATACAACAAAGTAGCACTGATAACGCTATACCCAAATCAGTGGTCAAATTAGAAGATTTGTATGAATTAAAAAGTCGGTTCAAAAGGTCAGCTAATGCCAAACTTTACAGTTCAACTCTGAACTACGAATCAGTGAACTTAGGAACCAACGAGAAACCCCAAAACATCAATCTAGGCCAAGGCCTAGTTCCTGAAGAAAAATCAGCATACATCCGTCTTCTACGACAGTACAAGAACGTCTTTGCCTAGAACTACGATGAGCTGAAAACTTATAACACTTCTATCATTCAGCACACTATCCCTATGATCAATAACGAGAAACCCGTCCAACAAAAGCTCAGAAAAATCCACCCCAACCTGGAAAATTAGATAAAAACTGAGCTGAATAAGTTGTTGAGAGCCAGAATAATTTTCTCGGTTAGATATTCCAATTGGGTATCCAATATGGTACCTGTTAGGAAGAAAAACGGAGATATTAGAATCTGCATTGACTTCCAGAATCTCAACAAAGCTTGTCAGAAGGAAAATTTTCCCCTCCCACCTATGGAGCAAATATTACAGGCTGTAGCAGGCTCAGAATTGATGTCTTTCCTGGATGGATTTTCAGGATATAATCAAGTGCTCGTACACCCAGAAGATCAACTAAAAACCACCTTCCGAACTAAATGGGGTACCTACGCGTATCGAAAGATGTCGTTCGGTCTGATCAACACCGTCGCTACTTTTCAAAGAGCTATGGATATTGCGTTCAAAGGGTTAATCAATAAATCAGTAGTGATCTACCTGGATGATATAACTGTGTACTCCAAAAAACGAAGCGACCATCTCAGTGATTTGAAGCAAATCTTTCAAAGATGTTTAAGGAATGGAATCTCGCTTAACCCGAAGAAATCTTTCTTCGCATTGAGTGAAGGAAAATTGCTAGGATTCATAGTGTCCAAATCGGGCATTCACATCGAATCTGGCAGAATCAAAGAAATTTCTGAGATATCCATGCCCCATAACAAAAATACCATGCAATCTTTCCTAGGACAGATCAATTTTGTGAAAAGATTTGTCCCAGATTTTTCACGTATTATTTCTCCTTTACAAAAAATGATAAAAAAGAATTCAAACTTTAAATGGGGTCTAGACGAGCACGAAGCGTTTAACTTAATCAAACAAGCCATCATCGACGCTCCATCCCTAGCAACCCCAAATTTTTCAGAACCATTTGTCTTATACACGTTTGCCTCGGATCATTCTTATGCTGCGATCTTGACCCAGGCAAACAAAGAAAAGGCAGAAGCCCCAATCACATTCTTTAGCTCAAACTTACAAGGTGTTGAGGTGAAATATTCGGACGTAGAAAAACAGGCATATGCCGTCTTTAAAGCAGTCAAATATTTCAGACCCTTCTTGCTAAAGGCCCATACCAGGGTCATAGTACCATTCCCGGCGGTAAGAAACCTCCTGATTCAGAAAGACATGGGCGAAAAGAGAGCGAATTGGATCACTGCCTTGCAAGAATACGACCTGGAAATCAAGTCGGCACACATCGTAAGAGGCCAAGGCTTCTGCAAGATTTTAGCTGGAGCATCGCAAATCCCCGAAGAGTCACCTGAAGAGGTACACGCGTATGAGGTAAGCCTAAACGACGCAGAATCATTTTATGCCGACATCATTTATTTCCTAAAGAACGGATATGCTCCATTTCACTTGGGTCACATAAAAAAGAGAGCCCTAAGGTTAAAAGCTAAACAATACCGACTCGTAAATGATGTCTTATTTAAAAGAAACTATGATTCTGTGCTTCTTAGATGTCTTGAGAAAACTGAAGCCGAAAAGGTTTTGCAGGAGCTCCACGATGGACCAGCAGGTGGACACTATGCTGGAGAAGCCATCGCACACAAGATCTTACGTGCGGGATACTACTGGCCCACGCTGTTCAAAGACTCGTACAATCACGTGAGAAAATGCCAAGTCTGCCAAACTGCTGCAGGAAAACAAAAGAAGTCATCCATGCCACTGCAGCCGGTTAACATCGAACAGTCGTTTAGCCAATGGGGCCTGGACATAATAGGTGAGATCGTTCCTCACTCCTCTAAACAGCATAGGTATATCCTCACTGCAACCGACTATTTTACTAAATGGGTAGAGGCAGTTCCGCTCAAGACAGCTAATTCTGAAAACATTGTTGAATTCATAGATCAGTTTATCATTACTAGGTTTGGATTGCCGATGGCCTTAATATTTGATAATGCTTCATATTTTTCTGGAAATACCATGACTGAGTTCGCGCTCAAAAGAGGGTTCAAACTGAAGTATTCTACCAACTACTATCCGCAAGGTAATGGGTTGGCTGAATCAACAAACAAGAACCTAATCAGGATTATCAAAAAGACAGTTGACCAAAACCAAAAGAATTTGCACAAAGCGCTGGTAAACGCCTTATGGGCAGACAAAATTACCAAGAAAGCCTCTATCGGGACTTCTCCCTTTAATTTGGTTTACGGGAGAGAAGCAGTTCTTCCTACCCACTTACTCATTCCCTCTTTGTCCTTAGTACAACACATTGATGAAGTACCTACTTCTCCCTTACAACTAAGGCAAATGGAGATAATCAAGTTAGAAGAATGACGAGAACAGGCCAAGCAAACCCATGCTCACCACCAAGCATTGATAAAATCCTCTTTTGACTCGAACATAAAGACCAGAAAAAACTTCCAGATGGGTGATCTAGTTTTGAAGTGGGATAAGGCTCACGAAGAAAAGGGCAAACATACGAAATTCCAGAAGCTATGGCTTGGTCCTTTTCAAATCGTAGAAGTCATAGGCCCGTCGACTTTTGTGTTGCAGGACTTGACAGGTAGAAGAGATTCTCTGCCTGTAAACGGACAAATCCTCAAAATGTATTTCCCATAGAAGGTCATCCTTCTGTTTTTGTAGGATAGTTTTAAATTTTCATGTTAGTTTTCATTTTTCATAGATAGGGCTGGTTGTAAATGATCATAAATAGTATTCATGAAGAAACATACCATTTCTGTATCAGATTTTGATTTCACTTGTATAAATAGCAAAACTTTTCGAAAAATCTAACTTTTATTATTGACAAATAGAGTCAGCTTTAACCTGAATATGATGTTAGTTTCAAACTTCACAAAGAAACCTGGGATGAGAGTAACTTTTGGAAAAAATTGTTTTATGCCAATGCTATGAAAGGTATCATCGATAACAAAATAGGTATTCTCTGCAAAATTGCTGTTCTTAAAACTCTATTATTGTTGTCCAGAGCTTTCTTAAGGAAAAACAATGACTTCCTCCCTGCTAAGGAAAATCGCAGCATCCAAAGAGACAATCCAAGAAAACACTATATCTCAAAGAATAAGAGGTCTCATCACGAGCCGTCTTATCATGATCACAGATATTATAACTTGCTGACTTTGCCACTACTGTCTACCAAAACAGGGCAACGACTCAAGATTGTGCAATCGAAAGACAAGGGGTCTCATCACGAGCCAGCTTGTTCAGCAAAAAGTATAAATCAAGTGAATGACTGTGTCATAATTTGGCCACCAAACCAAGACATTGTTCTTTAGAGAATAAAAAATAAAAAAAGAAAGAAAAAGTGTCAAAAGGATTTTTCTCTGGAATGTTGTAAATGACCTCAAGCAGGAAAAAGGATCATTGCTGGATAACATGGTAACCCTGTCGAGGCTATGGATGCCTGCGGGCAGTAGAGGCTCTACCTGCGACAAATGAGCATACTTTACAAAGCCAGTACGCAGAGAAGACCTTATTTTGTCTTTGAGGAGACTGAGTAATGACTAGCTATGAATACAAAAAAATAACCCAGGGGAAACAAACAATCAGAATCAAATAAGAAGTTGTGACGAAGCATTATTGACAGGATAAAAGGTAATACTCTATCTTTCCATAACAAAATATAGGCATAAGAAAACTTTTCTGTTTTGGAAGTGAAAATGCAATAGAACAAGCAGAGATAACTGGTTCTTCACAGTGAATCGCCATTGTTGTGGTCACCAACAACCCCCCTTTTTTCACTTGACATTAGCAATAACGTCAAGTGAAGAGGGGACCCTGAACGAAAATCCCAAAAATATATTTTTTCTAAAGTTTTTGTATTTCTCTCCCTAAGGCTCAAATCGCATCGCAAGGAAAGGCCAAAGCATAACTCGAGCGCGAAAAACAAATACTGCGAAATTGCGATGCGAAGTTCATCGCATCGCATACTTCACACGCGCCCCTTAAAAGAAAAACCTTCGAGCAATGCGATCGTCGATATGCGATATCGCAAATCGCAAGCATTACACTATAGGACGTAACCATTAAACGAGATCTTGCAATATTTGCGATTTGCGATCCGCGATGGCAGCGATTTGCGATCTGCGATGGCTGCGATCTGCGACCTGCGATCTGAAAAGACTTACCACACGATAGACCCATGCATTAAGCAGGCGCCTTGAAAGAATTTAATGACCGCATGCTTAAGTATCTAGGAATGATTGCGTTACATTTATCGAAGAGTCAAGTGATGATGGATGTCAGAATTATGTATTCATTAGAGATTAATGCTTTCACGTCAAGTCTTTTCATTTCACTTCTCCTTTGCGTAGACTGCAAGACACGCAACTGATATAAGTTTATATGCAGGAAACATCTGATGGAAAGAGGAAAGCGCCAATCAGCAAAGAGAGAATGCTTTCGCAAAATGGATGCCGCATGCAGCAGAACCGCGGATTCCAGGCTATCAGCCAACCGGCACTGATGAAATTAGACTATCCGGGACTCAGAGTCAAAGGCGCACAAAAGCAGCATATTCAGAAAAGATCCTGAAGCTAAGACTAAGTGAAGCAGAGAAAGAAGCGCATGAGAAGGAGAACGCTTCAGGGAAACCTGGAACAAAGAACGGAAGAAATTCTCGAAACAGGGAGTTGCCCATGCAGCACGACTCTTAACCCACTCAATCCACCGCACGACCAAAAACCGAAAACGGCAACAGCAAAATCAGTTCGAGAAGAAACTCGGACACGCTAAGTATACACACGGCGAATACACCCAGCTAGAGAAAGGTTTTCGAAAATATCTTCTGGTCTGCCGGATGGAAGTTCCAGCTCCTGCTATTTCCACTTTTATCTCCCGAGCGAAACAAGAAGGCGGCTAGCCGACTCTTCCCAGGAAAGCATTACACTGTTGACAACACTAAAGAGAATATACAGAAACGGTCAGAAATTAGATTTTAAGTTTAGAAATAAAGTTTCTTTTAGTAAAAGGGCGGTCATTTGAGGCCGATTCCCTAATTTCATGTAATTAATATTGATTAGTTAGTAGTATTTAACCCTTCTCATGGTTTTTGGAAAAGGGTCCGGAAATCTGTCAAAAAACTTATCCTGAGAACATGCACTTCTGCACCCTCAGAGGAGGTTTTTGATGAATGGATGGATCGAGATTTATTTATGTTTGCATTTTAATATCTGTTACTGATGTTGCACTTCTGTACTCGTAGCAGATGTTAGAAGAAGTAGAAATAAATCATTGTTACTTGAAGTTTATTAGTGAACTTAGTCATAAATTGTACTTTTATCTCTTGGCTAGATTCTGCTAGTATTCCTAAAGTGATATGTGGCTGAGTTCTTTATATGTTATTGCATGAATGTCTGTATTACCATTTGGCACTTCTGTACGGTGGGGTCATTTATTTATGTTTAACATATAGAAAACTGATTATGCGATATGTTGTTCACAACCACTCTGGCTAACTTCTTATGCAGAATGGTTCATCTTTATTGATTTATATTCGGATATCAGTTGAATGATCTTTATTACCGACTGCTGTTAGAAATCTTTCTAGATCGCATAACAAAAGAAAAACACCCCGGGTTAGCGTAGATTAGATGTATCTTTCTTCATTAGATTACATTAGCATAGAGTTAATTTAGCAGTTAGAATTTAGACTAGATTAGAATAATCCTTCCCCCCTTCCTTAGATTAATACCATCAGACTCTACGCACACACACACACACCCATCACATTGGGAAACTGGTCCCATTACCCCCAGTCGGACCCGCTACTCCAAACGGGCAAGGAGCCGCCAACCAGGTTCCGGACCGGGTGGGTATCCCCCTTGTTGTTGACCCGACCTCGGGGACCTCAACAGAAGGTTATAGGTGACAAGGTCCCAGTTCAAATAATATTGTCAGAACTTGATGAGGAAGGAAAAATCATATTTGAACCTGAAGAATTCATGGAAAAAAGAATCCGACAACTATGAAATCGATCAATTTTAGAGTATCTCATCAAGTGGAAGAACTTACCTGCTGAAGATTCCACATGGGTGGACAAATTTTTTATACATAAGTTTACAAAAGATTTTTCGGCGAAGATCACATGAGACATCATTTGTCGACGCGTTTCGAACCAACCAGTGTGGTTCATCGTCAGGACAAGTTGAAAAAACAGATCTAGCTTAGCAGTTTTATACATAAGCATCAAAAACTACTCAAGCATTAAGGACAACACTTTTTCAAGGAAAGGGGAATGTTAGGTCCCTATACTACTAGTGTAGCCCCTTATTGTTATTCGTGCAACCACCTTATGGTATTGTTGTGCTCATGTAGTCCCCATGTGGTTATTATTGTGCCCCATAGAAGCCCAGTATTGTTATTGTTGTGCCCCTACAATATTATTGTTATGTAGGCTCTGATTATATTAGGACCACTTATACTCCTATATATAGAACAGAGGTATTTTCATTTGTATCATCCAAGAATTGATCATTTCTGTAATGCAATGGAGGTTGCCCCCTCAAAGAGGCTAATTTTGAGGTCGTTGATCTATATTTTCTATCTTTTTGTGAGTTGGTTTCATAACACATGTTGGGCATTGAGGCAGGCGATCAATTACTTGGGATTTGCAAAATGAAATAATGAATTCCCCTATCATTTAGGAGCTAATTTCCTTAGTAATTGTGCAATGAAATAGGAGAAAGATGGGTCCTTGAATTGACTAAGTGTTGGTCAGAGCAGGACAATCAGTGGAAGAATAGGCTTATAGTGCAGGGTGTGTTTCAGGATTGAAGAAAGACATTGTAATAGTTTCTCATTCTCATATGATTAATGAAAAGTAGTGGAAGGGTTTTTCCGTGTTGGCTTTCCTTATAAATATTTGTGTTCTTTTGTTGTTTTGATGGTTTCATGTCATTAGATGCATTTCTAAATTGTGATTTCCATTTCACAGAATAGTAGAGGAAATTGGTAATATCATTTTTTAGTTCAAATACATCAGTAGTAGTAAATTTATATTAATTTCTACACTCTTAGGGTATTGTAGGGTACAAATATCTTAGTGATGGGCAACTGAAAATGTTCCCAACACTCCCAGTTCTACCTAGACCACACTCTTGGCCTTTGGGCTTCTCACCCAAAATAAAACAACATTTGTCAAAGTGTATAGACCTTGCCCTTACCTCATATTTGATCAATGGGGTTGATGGGTTATGGTTGGTGTCTATACACACAACATGGTTCCACTAGGGTGTGGTTTCACCAGCCCCCACTAGGTGTTGGACCTACTAGGATGTCAACAAAGTTGTATTCTCCCACTTTATCTCGACCTCAAAAAGATAGCGTATATGGACTAAGAGAAACCTAGGCTGAGTTGATAAAGCAGAACTACAATTGTTGTGTGCCCACCCTCTTCTAGTTTCAAGGGGACTCATGGCCCAATTCCTAATACCTAAATTCTTAGTTTTGATAGAATAACTAGCGTAAGGTTTGGTTAAACTAAGTATACCCATAAGTTTGGAAATCAACTAACTGAATATGAACACATAATTGCACATTAAACACACGCATAATAATTAATAGCATATTCGAGGAACACTTTAAAATTAATGTGCATACCTAACACTGTTCTAACCATGAAGATACAGTGAACATCAAAACTCAAACATTCTTTTGCATTTACAAACATGCAAGATCTTGCAACATTCACAATGTAACAAGATTAATCACACTCCATAAGGAAATACAGATAAGCAATGTACACTTATCTGTGTGTTTAATGATGGCTAAAAAATGAAGGAAGGACTTCAACTTCACCCAATTGTAAGCCGACGACATTGCAATCTTTCTTGCATCTGATTACACTAAGCTAGATCCAAAATATAAGGGGATGCATATTAAGGGAAATTAAAATTCGAGGCTTAATCAGATAACCATGAGATGTAGTCCAATGTTTAGTTATTTTATCCACTGCTTTGCAATAGTAGGCACCAAAGTGGCTCATCGGCTGAATGAAACGACATACAAGTTGTCTCTAATCGTATTAGAAAAGATCGAAGGGACAGAAGTGGAATTAATGTCCATGAAATGTTGTCGCATTCTTTAAAGTTGGCTACCCCACAAAACAAAGAGCCCAACAAACCGTTGTCTTTATATAAGATAATTCCCGCTCAGACAATCCATTTTCTACCCAGGGTGGCTGATATGTTACTCCACCACAGCTTTTCGTAGTAGTGCTTTGCTACGAAATTTTCGACATAAAAAATTAGACAACAAAAAGAGATTTTTGACTTGAAGGAGAGTTCTCTCAAACAACAGTCGTGAAGTATCAACCACTGATAGAAACTTCCCTAATCGACTCTGATACCAGTTGTTGAAATCAAAGAAGCAGAGGAGAGAATAAAACTAATCACAGACACAACAGGAAATAACAGGAATAGGAAGAATTCACTAAGGAGAGTAAAAACTACAATGGATAACCACAAATTTCTATTTCACACCGGCCTTGGTCTTGGCTTACAGTCTAAGGCTTAGGCAAATACAAATTTATAGAAGAGCACATAGCTGATAAGAATTAGCTACACATGAAATTCATGTGGCCGATGTGGTAGGTTTAGTTGCAGACAGTGTCAGTTGTGGACGACGATATCTTTCGGCGTGGGTGGCAGTTGGTGACGGCAGAGGACGACGGCCACGCCGACATTGGAGCAGTATACGTCGGGTTTGGCATTTGCCTTCATGGTTAACAAATGGGTGGATAGTCGACAAATTACCGTTAGAGGTCTACAGAAAGCTAAAATAAGCTTCTTTAAATTCCAATCAACTTCAAAACACAGAGGTTTTTTTTTTCGATCATCTGTACATGTGGAAGTGTAGTTTTTTCAAATATATAAATACATTTAGGTATCTGATTTTGAATTACTTATTTATTTAAGTTCACTGAGATTATGTAATATTATTAAGTCTAGCAATACTCCACTAGTTTGGAATGTTATGCTGTTATCATGTTATCACTTCAAATGTTTTTAACGTTATAAAATATTTTTTCATTCATATTATTTAACAATAAAAAATATTATTAGTAATGAATATTTGAATATGATTTATAAATATAATATATTAATGTTGAATTAAATTAATTAATTTCAATTATATTAAAATTGTTTTTTTTAATTGGTTAGGTTAAGCATTGTCTATTTTTTTATTTCCATTTGACATCTGTCTACCTGTAAAAGCTAGAATCCTTGTCATATTAGAACCTCCACAGCTCCCCTAATAGCTCAATACATGCCATTTTATTCCGGAAAGAAATTCACATCCCAGACGCCATTTTATTCCCGAACATGCCCATGGCACTTAATATTTACTTAAGCATATTAATTTGCAGTAAACAACGTTTTTTTTGAAAGTGTCTTTTGTGTGTGTGGGAATTTCATATTCTAACGTTCAGATTCACGCGAAATTAACCGATGAAACTGATAACGCAGATTCTGCATGACCCAACCAACAAGCGATAGGGCCGGAGAATATTATACACGTACCTATAATTCTTGCTCCCACACCCACTATAAATAAGATCGCCACAAATCCCTTTCACAACCATCCAATTGTCGCAACCATCCGATTGTCGATTAATTTCCTTATTGTATCACAATGGCCGCGAAGAAGGCATGGAGCATGAGTGGCGCAGTCATCTGCGTTTGCATTTGGGCGTGCATGGGGGTTTTCCTCCACCAACCAGCTTCGGCTGCAATGGACTGCAACACCGTCACTCAGCAGATCACATCCTGCGCCACGTATCTCACCCAGGGAACGCCGGTGCCACAGGAAGACAGCTCTTGCTGCCAGGGCGTTCAGAGCGTGTATGGCGACGCCACCACCACAGAGGAAATACAACACATCTGCACCTGTCTGAAGAACGAAGCCATCAACTACAATCTCAACGACAGAGCTCTTGAGAGTCTTCCATCTAACTGCGGCCTGCAGCTGTCCTTCACTATAACTAAGGATATCGACTGCTCATCGTAAGTACAGTCTACTGCTTAACCCTAGCTTCCCTCTTGATTTTAATGGCATCTTAATCAGTGATATTTTTATTTTTATTATAGATTTTTTAAATATTTTGGAATCAGTGGGACGTATCTTTCATTAGTCAAATTAAAAAAAAAAAAAAAATTCAAAATTTGCGATCCAATTTATGTTCACCATAGCTAGCTTTTCTGTTCAACAGCTAGAACCAAATTAGTTCTCTGTCAAACTAGAACCAAATCGATTATTTAAACCCATTCTTATATTTAGATTTTGAAATATTCAAAATCAACAATCTAATTACTTTCACTCTATTCATTTTCATATTTAGATTTTAAAATATATCAAAATCTACAATCCAATTACTTTCACTCCATCAAGATATATTAAGATATTTAATTGATAATATAAATATATCACTCCATCAAAATGTTTAATTGATCATGTAAATATTGGGTATGTAGAACTATATTAATTATTTGACCTAATTCTTAAATTAAATTTTTAAAATATTTAGAAATCTACAATTTAATTATTACTATCACTGTGTCAAGAAGTTTACTTACCTTTTGTTTATGGTGTTTGCAGCATCAGTTTATAGACGAAAATCCCGAAATCCCTCCGTTTTGGAGGACCATTCGCCGTGTTGATCGTTACAGTGCAGAATATCTTCTATATACTATGGTTAATGGTTGTGGATCCACTGTTCCATAATCCTTTCCGTTGAATTAAAAAAACTGAATAATACAAATACGGGATTTGAGCATTTAATAAAAAGAATATTGGAGCTTTATTCAGTCTCCAATGTTCCCACTTATTATGATTTGATTTGCATTTAAAGAGTTGTTAGTAATATGTGAGAATGAGGCTTTCCAACCTTGGTGATTAACTCATATGTCATCTGAAATATGTTATCTGAAATTCTGTTTTGTTGATTAACTCGTATATCATCTGTCTCCACTTATTATGATTTGATTTGCATTTGAAGAGTATGTCAGAATGATGGCTTTTCAACTTTGGTGATTAAGTCATATGTTATCTGAAATTATGTTTTGGTGATTAACTCATTTATCATCTGAAAAATATTGTAGCTGAAATTATGTTTGGTTGGTTTGTTATGATATGGCTGTTGTTGTATGATATTTATATTAAATATTTTTCATTGATTTTTAAGTGGATTTACAATTATTTGAATTGAAATTTTAAGAAAGTAAATAAAAAAAATGTTAAACATTCTTAGAAATATTTATAATTTGTTTTTTTTTATTTTATAACCAAACAAATATTTATAAATAAATTATTGATTTTGTTAATAAGTCAAAATATTATATTTAATTTCATTTTTATTTAATTAAAATTTTTATTATATTTTTAAAGAGAAAGTGTTTTTTTATTAAAATTGGTTAGACTAAGTATTGTTTACTTTTTTTCATTTTTATTTGACATATGTCTCGATGTGCACCATGACATCTGTTCACGTGTATGGGCTAGAATCCCTGTTTGATTGGGACCTCCATAGCTCCGCAAATATCATGCCATGCAATAAGGACTTTTGCAAAGATGGGCATGCATATTAACACGCATATTAACACGTGGAACTCCAGATTCGCGCGCGAGATCCTCCACATGAATGTAGGTTATGTAGCGAGTTATCATATGTTCACCACATCGTGCAAATGCTGAATTGTCATGTCGACATTGTCAAGCTCCTCTTGTAATGGAGCTCGAGCGCCTTTGCTTCCTCTCCTATCGATCTTTTCCTTCAATTTACGATGCAACCCATGAAGCGTTGACACTAATGAAGAATGACCCACATGCACCGTTTCGATTTCAATGATAAAATATCCATAAGAACAAATTTACGATGCAACCCATGAAGCGCTGAGGCTAGTGAAGAATGGCCCATATGCACCGTTTCGATTTGAATGACAAAGCATCCACAAGAACACCACAAATGAATATTGTCATCACCATGGATTCATATAAAATTTCATGTTCCAGGAACTGAGCCTTGCTTGAATTCCCACTCGTTGGGGTCGCTAGCAACTTCTATTCTATTTTCCTTAGCACCAAGTTGCACTTGTCCAATTTAGAGTGCTTTTGGCAAGAGGCATGCAGACCGTGCGCCTCTTTCTTGACCGAATGTTTGCCTTTCATGAACCGAGATTACCTAAGTTTGTAGTTCCGCGATGATATGATCTAGAGCTTAGACCTAATTTGAATGCTTGAATTTCATCCAAGATACAAAGTATCTGATTCTCAATGTTGTGGAGCTAGTGATTATAACAACTCCATCAATTTATTGAGCACTGCTTTGTCGAAGGTAAATAATAACATCTAATTAAGGCTTTTTCAATTTATTATGTGGTGATTGGTCAATGGGGTCATTGTTCAGTAGTGGTGGCACACTCTTTTTTTATTTTGTCTCTCACCAAAATTCAATTATGCCAAAGAAGAACAAGTGTTTTAGGCCATGTCCAGGTATTGGGGGAACTTGATGGAATAGTAAAGTTGTAGGGGTAGCTATTGGGTGAATTTGATAGAATAGTAAAGTTGTAGGGACAGGTATTGGGTGAACTTGATGGAATATTTCCGCTATAGGGGTAGAGTTTGTGATGGAGTTCTCAACAATGATTCTCTTGAGTGCAATAATGTTTCCCTTGAGTTTAAAGGAAAATAAAGCAACAGGGTTAATTCGAGAAAAAATCACAATGGGGTATTTTTATTATGCTCATTCTAAAGCCTTATGATTATTTGACATACTGCAATGTTAAGATGGACATGGTTTGCAAGGGTTCTTGATTCACTAGTGTGTTGGGTGGAGTGTCAAGTTCTGAGTTGGGGTTTTATTTTTGTTTGGTTTGTCACACTAGATAGCATGTTAAGAACTGATGAGCCTAGGTGTAAGTCCTGTACAATTTTGACATAATAGACGCTCCTCAAATCTGACATTTAAGTCTAGATATGTTTGTATAAATAGAAGCACTCTAAAAAGGAAGGGATAAATATAATAGAATAAATAGATTTTTTTTAACCTCCATGACACCAATTGGTCTATGAGACAAAAGGTATACTATTTATTATACCATTCATGTACAAAAGTATGAAAATCATATCATATTCCAAATGTTGATGGAATTGTGCCAAATCTCTCTTTTAGTTTTGAGATTTGATCAAGCTTCATTTGGCTGGAAAAGAAGAAAAGAGAAAGAGGAAGAGAGATGATATCCCAACTTTTGCCAGCCTGTCTTGGATTCAATTTGAAATTTGAATTATTGTTTACAGGGCATAATTGTGCCCAATCTCTCTTGTAGTTTGGAAACTTGATCAAGTGTCCTTTGAGTAAGTGTTGAGCAGTAGCCACCTTTAAAGAGGCAGATGCTTCCACCTATAGTTTAATTTTGTATGGTATCTTTCATGATCTCTTTAAAGAATTGCCATTTAACTGATTTGGAATAAAAGGGAAGAAAAAACCATTGTCTATATTATTGGGGGTAATTAGGGTTCCAATGTTAGGATCTTTATAATTATGTCTGAATGCTACGAACATGGTATTCAGGGACCCTTGCTATTGTGTTTTCTTTATGCAGGTGATAAATCCGTCCAATGTCAGTGTTGATGCAGAAGATGAGATTTTGGTGTTGGAGTTCGATGAAACCTTGCCACATGATGAGACAATTTTGGACATTGAATTTCAGGGTACTCTGAATGATCAGATGAAGGGATTTTATCGAAGGTACATGTGTTGTTTCATTTTTCTTCATATTTTTTGTTTTTCTTTTTTCCAAAATTTAGTCTTTTTGGAAGGGTAAAGTCCAATGCTCAGAGATTTTTATTGTTTAGAAAATTTAATGTAAATTTATTTAGACACAAGCTCCTATGGAAATGGATTATACTTTCACGTTAAGTTATGGAGGTTATAATATGCTACAAACTTCTAACCAAAAGTAGTTGAATTGACCTTTTGACTTGCATGCTTCAATGATCAATGGTGAGAAAAGGTATATGGCAGTTGATAGCAGATGATTTTTGGGATGAATCTTCTTACAAGGCATAATATTAAAGATACCTATGATTTTGATGTTGAGGTAGTAGTTTTTGTAAGTGTTATTGTGATAAATTTGTTAGGTAAAAAGTTAATAGTGGAGATGTAATAAAATACATATGAAATTGAAGTGGAAACATAGTAAATATGAGGTTGGCTTGTAAATTGATGTTGAAGGGAGCATCCACCATTGTCCCCCTGACTTATATCTTGATATGAAAGAGTTGGTCATCTCCTTCTCTTTTCTGTGGTGGAGGATACTCATGTTCACCTTTCTTTGCAATGTTTTATAAATAATACTTTTGTCCACATTTGGTCTCCTCAATTGCTTTGTCTACATTTTATTTCCTCTCTTATGATTTCTTAAATCCATACCTATCATGATCTTCTTCTTAGGATCCCTTTACAATTCCTTGTATTCAATGTAGGACGTGCTTCCAAGTTTTTTTCTTTGGTGTTACTGTCTATGGTTATAATGGTTGCAATGGTTACTTGGATCCTTGCATTGATGCATAGTGGTGACATTTTCATTGCCTTTCCCTTTCCACCTCTTTTCTTCTTGGAAGCACATTGCTGGTTTGTTTGCTTTGAATCACATAATTGTGCTTTCTTCTTATCTCTCTCTAGGTATTGTTCTTGTAGAAAAGTACACACATGTTTTCAATGGATATAGGCTTGAAGAGCATTAGATGCCTCTTTTAAATGAGTATGTAGACCACCCAACTTGAGGATTTCCTTTGTGCCCTTGGGAGATATTACCAACTAAATGTCTTGTTTACCTCCTCTCCTGCATCACATGGCCACGATGTTTAATTCAATGTCAAACATTTATATTCATAAGATGAAGTTCATATATTTTGTAACGAAGAGAAAATCCTAAACTTCTGAGTATATCCCTAAAGAATATTACAGGTGAGGGGCCACGCTGCATTTTCAAGTCATTATATAATTAATCAATGCTTAGCCACCCATATAACTAGAATTTAAACCTTAATTATATTAACTGAAGAAAATATTTGAATAAATATAAAAATTCTAATATTTACTTATATTAAGTATTAAGAAAAAAAAGTAATGTATATCCATGTAATTAGAATTTAAACCATAATTATATTAGCTGAACTAAATATTATTATTCCAATACTAATAAATATAATAATATTTATATTTATTATAAATATAATAAATATAATTTATTGTAAATATTTATATTTAAATATGAAAATTCTAATATGAGTGTCCTAGAAGCATATTCATTGAGTATATTTTTTTATCTAAAAAGTTATTTTAATGTATTAATGTTAAAATTGTTGTGCATTTACTAATTATATGGAAGGTGTCTCTCTACAGGGTTGGGTTGGGAAGAGACTCTACCAAACTAACAAGTTGGCAATTCCCAACAATTTCTGACTGGTTAATTTTCTTGCCTAGGTCTTTGAAGCTGTCCTCTAGGTTGTATTTATTAGACTCATGAAAGCTATTATGTAAAACTAATTCATTTTTCCTTCGCAATTTTCCCTACCCAACATAACACTATAATAAACCAAGTATTTTTCAATACTCCAAGAATCAAATAAGGAATTGTATAAATTGTCATGTCATTTACCTATTTACCTACCTAATTTTCCATCAATCATGTTACTCTGGGCATAATCAAATGTTGTAACTACAAATTTTCCACCAACAAGTAATCAACAAGTGAAATAGAAGGTTTCTCATAGATTTTTCTCAAAACAAATTAAAATAATCTTTTTTCTAATATTTATTCTATTAAATTTAATGATTTAGTTTTTCAAGACGATCTTCCAAAGTATTGTATTCCTTCGGTGTATCTTTGCACCTTTAGGGGAAATTGCTAGCTTTTATCATAAAGAGAAATTGAATTTTTAATTTGAATGGTGCGGTAGTTGGGATGAAACAAAAAATGAATGACATAACTCTTAATTTATTTTATAGGGAAATTTTTTCAATTAAAAAAATTACAATATTAGATATCTCATAAAATTTTAAAACTTTTTTCAATTTAATGTTTTGAGAGTAAGAAACTTCTAATAAATATTATAATCAAGTACCTCAAGGGTCTAAAACATAGGAAATGTTTACATCTCAAGAGATTTGATCTCTCTCGGTGCTCGATAAATCCAAAGTTAAGATGGATCTAGACTGGTTTTAATTGTGTGCATCATGCACAACCGCATGGAATTTGTCTAATACTTTAGAAATGTATAAGATTTATTTGATGAATTATTTCTTTTATACATATCGTGCACATTATGTCTATATTTATATTAAACACTTCAATTTCAGCATATCAATCCTAACACATATGGCATATTTGAACATGAATTAATCTATAAATTCTATCATGAAATTTTTGATGTGAAATATTCATATCAACGAGAGTTGCAAATTGGGTTTGGGAATATTTGTCTTTTACACATATTTTTCATAAGATTTTCTTTTTCATATTGTACTATACTTGTGTTGGTTCAAGATTATTTTTTTTGTTCATTTCCCTTTATTATTCATCCTTTTGTTTCCACCTCTTCAATTGTCATTCGTTTCATGTTATTTTGTCGGTTTCCTCTTCATTGTGCATTTTATTAAATTCTTTAATATTGATATAGTTCAATTATCAATTATTGTGCCCTTCTTTGTCCCTATTTTCTTTGATATGTTTTTTGTGGTTCAATTTTTTCCTTCATCTATTCTTCCTGTACTTTAGTTTTCATTTGTTGTAACTGTGTTTATTAATTTTCACTTTTCTAATTCACATGAAAAGGATTTATGACTCATACTATACTTATGACATTTAATGCACTCTTAACACTTCATTAATCATGACACAAAGCAAACACAACGTCAAACATCATTTGAATATTGTTGTTAGCATGGGGAGGTACAAGAGGACTCAACAAGAGAATTCTACAAGTTTGGTCAAGCTAAAGAAAAAATTAACAATATTGAATTCAAGCTAACCATTCTAGCTAGGAGATCAACCAACATCTCATTTTCCAAAAATCAAGTTTAGTGATCAACCAATGCAGATTCTTAGATATTCTTCCCAGTTGTTATGACTCACTAGTTTTTTTCTTGCAACACTAATATACTTTTTTGTTTTCTCTCGAATAAACAATGTAAACTTTGAAATGGGAGCTGTGAAGTCAAAACGGGAACTCTAGCAAAAAATATCCCCAAAACATAAAAAACAGTCCAAAAAAGTAAAAGTGTGTATTTTGGAACAATGTTGTAATTTTTTAGGGTTAATTTTTAACATATTTAAAAGATGGTAGTAAAACCAATTTTTTGTGCAAAATAAATTAAAAAAACATAGTAATGTTTCTGGTAGAATAACATTTTTCTTTCCGAGGTATAATTTGAACATTTTTAGTAATGGTGTTAAAGATAAAATAATGGGATCCAAAACACATTAAAATTCCAACAATTTTCATCCATGTCATTAAAAATATAATAATATGACCCTAAAGATCGCTAGAAGTATCATTGTTTTCAACCATAACATTAAAGATAAAAAATTGAAATTTTTTCAAGCATAGAATTAAAAAGCTCTAAGTTTTCAACACATTTAAACCATGACCTTATGAACAAATTACATGACTAAATTAATGAAAATACCAGTACTTGTAGATTGAATGAAACATGAATGATATCTCTAAGTTATTGTTCCATTGTGGATATTCTAAACAAATAAATTCATCATAGTTAAAACATATAATCCAACAAACACAAAAATGACTCATAACTTCATGTAACATCATATGAAAATCAAATTTTTTATTTCAATATACCATGCAAACATCAGCTATATAAACTATCTTAGAGAATTATTCAAAACCAATCATATCTTCATTGGAGGACTTTTGAAGTCTAAAATGGGCCTCCTAATAAAAATTTACAACCAAAATAGATTTTATAAGAACCAATAGGAGTCAAGATGATGATGTCAACCATGTGGAGAGATTCAACATATTTGGAGTAAAAAAAAAAATATTAAAACATAATAAAATAATAAAACTACTTTTTCAACTCATATTTTTAACTTATCTCCCTAAGGTTTTACTCAAATTTCAAGTGGGAGTACTTGTTGGATGAAATATGAAATTCCTCATCAAGTATTGCCCATGTTGCATACATTTGATGGACCCTGCTACACGAAAAATGAGAAATACATGAAAAAATGTGATTTCAATCACATTTTCCATGTATTTCTCATTTTTCGTGTAGTAGGGTCCATAAAAAATATGAAACATGGCTACTCCTTAGATGAGGAATCAAATTTCGCATCGAACGAGTGTTTCCCCTAGAAATTTGAGTAAACCCATAGGGAGATAAGTTGAAAATACAAGATGAAAAAATAGTTTTTTCTTTTTTCCCTCTAAGATTTGATGATGTAATCTAAAATTATTTTATTATTTCCACTATTATTTTATAATTTCCTAAGGAGGCCCATTTTAGACCTCAAAATTTTCGCTAATTCTTGCACACCATCATAATTCACATCTTAAGATGAATGACTAGATGCATATGAAGATGTTATATATTCTTCTCTTTCATCAGCTAGTACCTCATCTGAGTCAAAATGCATGCCCACCATTTTAGGTTTCAAATTCTTCTAGATATAAGACTAGGTTCCTCAGACTCCCATCTCAACACTTTTTCTTCTGGTAGCAACCTCTTTAGAATCTCTATTGTCCTGAAGCGAAGAGTTCCCCTATTTGTTAAATTGAAGTCATAAAAAGGTATGTCAAGATCCTCTAATTTTAAGAGGTCCGTGTGGCGGAGATTTATATTTGCACCGTTTCTTTTTCTTTTTCGACCATTTTTTTATCAACTACCATCTCTAGCTTGTACACACCATTGAATGAGTGTGTATTTGTGGCATACCAATATACTTCAACACCTGCAAAAACTTCATTTTCTATAATGACCTTTATAACCTTGACAACCCAAAATGGATAGCCATTGACATCTCCATCTACTAGCAATGCGATCATGCAACCCTCCTTAATATATTATAGTGAACCCCCGTAAAGGTCTTCCATGGATTCACTTTGTACACAAGATATTCTGGAACCAATATACAATTTTCTTTCCTCTACCTATGAAGAATTAATAATGCCTTGAGATTGTTGTTGTTCAGCAATGTTTCTTTCCTCATGTTCATTTGACACATTTTATGGCCAAATAAATGGAGTTTTCAAAAGTATATCTTCATATGTTGTTCTTGAAATGATATCACTCTGATTATTGAAAAAAGACTCCCACCAAACTGAATCTTCTTCAGGCATGCGTTATGAACTTCAACAACTAATTGCAATAACAATATAGTTGACGCAAATATTGGATGATTTGAAATGAACTTCAAAAATGCCAAACTTGATGACAATGCCCATTCTGTAGTAGTTGAATACCACTTGCCCCATATTAGTGCTTTTCCATCAAATGTTTTGATATGAAATTGATGTTGGAAGCTAATGTCATTAAATTGTTCAATGCATTTATCCTTGCCATGTGATCCCAGAATAAACCTTCACATGTCAATAGCTTCTTCGAGCACAAGAAAAATAGGCTCTAACATGTATGATTTATTAATACATTCAATTATCGATGGCAAGCTCCCAACATCCTTCCTCCTTAGTGTGATTGAAAAATGACTGAACATCTAATAAATATAGTCATGAGTGTGCCAAACAAGAAGGAAATCAACCTTTACCTTTTGAAAAATTCTCAATTCAACAAGCATTTTTAGATATCTAAGAAAAATCTGATTTTTGTTTTCACGACAAGTGTTATCCAATTGTAGATACAAAACTTCAAGAAGATTACCAGATCAATGAGAAAGCACATAATGAATTATGGTATTTTCAAATTTGCATCATTATGAATATTTGGAGCTATGAAGTATATGCTTGGTAACATTTTCCCATTGAAGACCATACAACCAACCAAGTGGAACCGAATAAAATTTTCCTCCTGTAAATTTTTGGGTGTCCTAACAAAATGTGGTAAAAAAAAATTCTTCTCTTCCATACCATCAATTATCAAATAGAAATATTTAGTAGATTACCATAACACTTCTTTTGATGCTTGTACAACTTTTACCTTTCACTTGTTTGCTGCTCGTGATGCTTTTGAAGTCCTTTGATAATGGAATCTAAATATAACATACAAGAAAGACATTAACAAATACGTTTTCATAGTTGATGACTATACAATTTTAAAAACTAATGTTATGAATGCTTACCTCTTTTTGCCCCTTGAAAATTATCCCTTTTTGGTTTAAGAGAAGCACATGTATTGCAAACCCCCGTCCTTGTCTTCTTAGGAATAGTAATAGATATTGTTGAATTCTTTCTTCCATATCTTCACAAAATATTGATATGTAAAAAATCAACCATTTCCTTCAACACCTTCTGCATATTCTTTGTATAAGTTGTAGATTTCTCGTCTTGAGAAAGTATTTGGAATGTGCATTATGAGTATGAACCACATTAGTTGGTTTGAAACGTCAACCAAATCCTAATGATGTGATTAGTTCGAAAGAAATTTATCTACAACATGTATTGCATCTCTATTTGACATACATCCTCCATGCTTTGAAAAGAATTCTTTCATCCATGACATTGCATTATTTGATAATGGCCCAAACTCTCATTTATGACGTACCTTTGAATAAAATGTGGGATCCTTTTCCAAATTTTCTTGGATTCTTGATAGACAAAAATTACCAATTGAATGAAGCATTTTGAAAGCCTTTGTATAGATAAATAAAGACCCAATATGATAATCATAACCTGACAATGTAGATTTCATGCACCCCATTAAATATGAATTTTGCATGCTTTTATTCATTGGAAAATATCTGTTCCTTTCCTCCAATGAAAACTTGAAATCCATATGTTTCAAGCAATCCTTTTGACAACATTCACTTGAAATTAGAGCACTGATAGAACGTCTTCTCGTGATATATTTTCTTTACCCCTTGTATAACTAGAACATCTTGGATTGATACGAAAAGGTCTGCTCCTACTCTCCGATACAATATTTGCTGGAAACATCTCCATCATTGAATCATCATCATCTGTATAAGCATTTTCATCATCATTAGGAGGAATACTATCCTCACTATGATCATTTTAAATATAGTTAGGAAATTCATCACCATCATTGCTTGAAAAATATTCATTACCATCTTTAGTTGCAGGAAATTTTGTCATTACCATCATCTGTGCTTTTGAAATACTGACTTGGAGGATATTATTTATCATCTTCATCTTTCCCTTCATCAGTGATACCATAATAGTCCTTAGAATTAGGACTAAACAGAAAATTTGACTCTGTTTATTTGATATTCTTCATCATGTGCATTGTCAGTGTTGCTCTCATAGTCCTTAGGATTAGGACTACAAGGAAAATGTGACTGTTTATTTACTGGAAATTCTTCATCCCGCCCTTCGTCACTGTTGCTCTCATAGTCATAAGGATAAGGATTAAGTGAAAAATGTAAATCTCTATTTATTGTAAATTCTTTAGTCTACCCTTTGTCACTACTTCTCTCATAGTCCTTAAAATTAAGACTAAGTGGAAAATGTGACTCTCTATTTACTAGAAATTCATCATCCTGCCCTTCGTCGCTACTTCTCTCATAGTCCTTAGTATGAGGACTAAGTGGAAAATATGTCTCGATTTATTGGAAATTCTTCATCCTAGCCATCATCATTGTTGCTCTCATAATCCATAGGATTAGAACTAAGTGTAAATTGTGACTCTCGATTGACTGGAAATTATTGATCCTTTCCTTTATCACTGTTGCTCTTATAGTCGATAAGATTAGGACTAAGTGTAAAATGTGACTCTTCTATTTATTTAAAGTTTTTCATCTTTCCCATTGTCAGTGTCACTGCCATAGTCCTTAGGATTAGGACTAAGTGGAATATTTCACTCTCTATTCATAGTGAAAGAATTTTTGTTATATTCATCAATATGAATAATGTGCAACGAAGATGGTCATGCTTCATAAAGCGAAACTTCACTATCAAAAGAATCCATGGATTTAAAATAGAAGAATTTGAATGATACAAATGCACTCTCTCTTAATGATAATATATATCTTAAAGAATGGAAATTTTCCTCAATTTCGTTCTAGAAATTTTCGCTGAAAATTTTCCCTCCAAAAATTTCGTTTGAAGTATTTCCCTCCAAAAGTTTCGTTTGAAGTATTTCCTTCCAAAACTTCCTTCTACAATTTAATGAAAAAATTCTAATAAAAATTTCTCTTGAAATTAATCTTTTAAACTAAATCCTTAAATTTTAATTTTAAACTAAATCTTTTACCTAAATTAATCTTTTACTTAAACTATATAGAATTTAATAGACAATTGATTTTTTTTATTACATCTTTTATCCTGCATGTAACATAAATTACTATATGCCATAACACGATTTATACATCAAATTTTTATAAAAAAAATGAATACCGCATTCAAGAAGCGATAAAACAATTCCATAATTTCTGCTATATAACAAATTTCATTATCACTACTCCTTATATCACATCAAGACTTCTCGAGGTTTTGTTAAAATACTTGGAGTGATTTTGTGGAGTAGTTACATTGTCATCAGCAACACATTCAATGGGATATTATTGTATTTGGAATGTTAGCTTCCATTTTACTGAGTGCAGGTCATAAACTCCCATAGGTTTATTAGTAGTTATGTGTCAGCTGGATTGTTTTGTTCACACAAGATACCAGACAAAACCACATTCCAGTGAAAAAATATTAACATTTAATTAATGAAATATAGTTTCCTTTTAAAAATAAAAAATTCA
This sequence comes from Pinus tabuliformis, assembly GCA_031772625.1. Lineage (NCBI taxonomy): Eukaryota > Viridiplantae > Streptophyta > Pinopsida > Pinales > Pinaceae > Pinus > Pinus tabuliformis. Next base: position 787,234,728 of record CM062813.1, on the reverse strand, counting down.
CATGAGCCAAGATTACCCGAAATCCCCCTCGCAGGTAGCGGGACACTATGTCACTGGTGGGCATAGTGGGCCCATCCATGGACGTGCCCACCATGACATAGTGGGCGTGCAGGAAGCACACCCACTCTACCACAGGCGGGCACACCCACATCTGAGTGCACCCGCCCACATGAAGTTCCCTATGTTTGTGGGAGGGCATACCCGACCGTGGGCATGCCTGTCGGGGTAGAGCAACCCCTTGACAGGCAAGGGGGAAGATTCCCATAATCAACCCCCTAGCTTGCTGGGGATCATTTACCAGAATCAAACCCCTAGCCTTCTGGGGGCCGATTCCCAGAATTGGCCCCTTAGCCTCCCGGGGTTGATTTGGGGAAATGCCCCCCTGGCAGGCCAGGGGGCCGTTCTGACTTGGGCAAGCATGCCCATGGTCGGACCTATCTGCCCACAGGAACAAGCACTGATTGTGGTTGTGGGTGGGCACACCTACCCATAGGCACAGGCCTACCTATACCTATGGGAGGTTGCGCCCAACCGTGGGTGTGCCTACTCAAGTCAAAGTTGCCCCTAATAGGTCATGGGGTCGATTCCTGAAATCAGACTCTGGCAGGCCAGGAAGCTGATTTTGGGAATCGCCCCCCTGGGCCGCTTTTCCCTGGGCATACATGGCGGCAGACATAGTGGGAGGGCAGATACAACAGGTGGACGACTTGATGTAGAGGGGGACCGAACCTGGTGGGCAAACCGACCCGATGGGTAACCTAACACGGTGGGTAACCCAAGTTGCAGGTTGAGGCAAGTTGCATGAGGTGAATTGTGGGACTCTGCCAAAGGGAAATTGGAGGTTTCCAGGCAAGGTGAATAATTGTCTAAGTGTGTAGACGTGGTTGCACGACTTAGCTGAAAATTTGTATATTAAACACTTGTAAGATATTGAATTGTTATATTACTAATACGAGAAGACTGTATATTGGGGATTTGCCCCTCCCATTGAAGAAATTTGTATTTCCGCTATGCATATATGATGAAATGATGAATGTATGAATGTTTATCTCCATTGCGTTATAACACCAAATAGAATTGGAAGAAAATAAACTAAGTGTTAAAGAGCTATGCGTAATCCATACTCACAAGTACTGGTGAAAAGAAAGTGTTCAGTGGTGCCACACCTGCCTATGTGCGGATGGAAGACTACCGCCAAGATAGAGGTGTGAAAGATGGTATCGAAGGTCAATTGGAAATTGAAGTAAAGAAGATACCACTGCACTTCGTGATATATGGTGTTAGAGTTCGATTGGAAATTGAAGTAAAGTAGACACCAATGTACTTCGCGATAGATGGTATCTGAGTTCAATTAGAAATTGAAGTGAAGCAGATACTAGTGCCACTTCATGACATATGGTATCGAAGGCCATTGAGATTTGAACAAAAAGAAACAGATATCACTACACTTTGTGACAAAGTTGGTATTTTACTTTCCGTAGGGCTTTGATTGAAGTTGAAGGAGTTCGACAGGGGCAAGTGAAAGGTCGAAGATGAACGCAGAAGAAGTGCATGGTCTTTACAAGATCAGAATCAAAGCCGATTGCTGATCAAGTGGAAGAACCTCAAGTTATGACAAGTGAATCTAGCAAGGATGCCGAGACAATTTTCATGGATAAGGTATTGGACAAGATGGAGGAATGTGCTTCGAGGGTGGCTTCACTAAAGGCTGCAAATATTGAATTTTAAGAGAAGTTTGTGGAACTAAAGGAAGAGCATGAAGACCTCAAATTTCTATATGAGGATACAAAATGGTTGTAAATGCAAACAAAGAAAGAAGTCAAGGACATAGGAGCTACAAAAGACTAGGGTGTGGAGGAAATATTGAAGTTGTAGAAATCACTTAACGATGCTCGAAATGAGATAAACTGTTTGAAGAAAGCAGTTGGGAAAGGACCTATCGGAGGAGTTTCCCATGTGAAAGTCAAGGAACTTGAATATTATGATGGGATGAGGAGTGCTCAAGCTCTTGGAAATTTCTTATGGGATATGGAGCAATACTTGGAGCACTTGGGCTTACCTGATGACGAAGCCAAAGTCAAAGTAGTTTCTCAATTCTTGGCAAAGGATGCTAACATGTGGAGGAGACAGAAGATGGATCAGATTTCCAGTGCTAATGTTGATGAGAGCTCTACTTGGGATGGTATGAAGAAGGCCTTACAAACTCATTTTAGCCCACAATATGATACTCGGGATGCAAGGACAAAGATTAAGTACATGAAGCAAATAGGAAGTCTACAAGCATATCAACGGGAATTCTTGAGTGCGATCTTGGAGCTACTTGATATGGCAGAAAAAGACAAGGTGTTCAATTTCATTATAGGGAAACCGTGGACATGCAATGAGGTGAAGAGGCAGAATATCATGACACTAGAAGAAGCATTTGCTGCAGTTTATCGCTTTGTAGAACATTATGAGGGAGGGACCGAAGAGAGAAAGAATATGTCTAATAAAACAAAGGAGAAGTCTACAAAGGAAGATCCTTCGAGATCGAATGATAATTCGGAGATGAAGAAGCCTCTGAAGTGCTAGATATGCAAAGAACACCACAGGATGAAGATTTTTCCTTCAAGACCAAAAGTAGCAGTAGTAGCACAGGTCGATGCAAAGAATAAGAAATAACAACCACTCGTTCCAGTGATGCAAATTTTGGGAGCTGCAGTTGCTATAGAAGTAGTCTCATGTAAGGATCCTAAAAGGAATAAGCTGGAGTATGTGGAAATGAAGATTGGGAAAGGCATTGTACTCACGATGGTGGATAGTGGTGTGACTCATGACTTCATGAGGGAATAAAATACAAGGAATATTGGGTTGAAGATTATACCAGCTCAAGCACATTTGGAAGTAGTGAATTTGCCACCCGATTCAGTGATTGGTATATTAGAGAAAGTGGATGTCAGCATAGGTGAATGGACTAGGAAGGTCATTTTCACGATTGTTTGGATATATGACTATGAAGTTGTACTGCGCATGGAATCTATGAAACATTCTGAAGCTATGATGGTGCAACACATGAAGAAGTTGTATGTTTATGATGGGTAGGATGATGATCCTATAGGGGTATCAATCGTGGGAGCTATGACAACCGAGTGTAAATTGACAGCGATCAATGAGGAGGAATCTAGGTAGGATGAAGAAATCTATAGGAGGTTCTCTTCTGCAAAGGAAAAACTTATGGAGCAGTCACATGTTATTAGAGAATTCTCTGATAGTATCTTGGATTTAATGAGAAGACTAAAGGTAGTCGAAGGAGATGAAGATGCTAGACCTGAAGTTCAGGAGGATAGTTGGGAGGCATACATGCATAGATTTGAGGAGGAAGATCCAGATATGTTGACTAAGATATTAATTGAGGAATAGGGAGATCCTTTTACCTACACTTCCTCCCCCACTTCTTAGGCTGACATGGAGATGAGGCTCATTATTAGTTTCACATGGCAGTGAGTCTCCTATATTTTGAGCAAACATTGGGGTTAGATGGACACGATTGACAACAAGATGCAGAGATTAGTCATGATGATGTAGGGAGCATGCGTTCTTGGGGGGCGATGTACAGTCGGATTAGCTACCCAACTAGTCACCAACATGAGGGGATCCAACACATGATTTTCTTGTAGAGTTTGGAAGATCGTCAGAATGAAGAAAGTCTTAGGTGGAGACATCTAGGTGGGCATACTTATGAACATGTCTTGGTGAGGGTGGTTGCTGGGATGGTGTTGTTGAGGATGACAACATTTTTAGAGTGGTGGAGTATGTCAAGCCCATGAGCTGACTCGGTTATATGAGACAGGTTGTGTGGACTCGATTATATGCGATGGTGGGTGACATCGGTTAAATGTAATGGATTGTAAACTTGAGAAATGTGTTGGGTGACCCAAATTGAATGATCAGTTCGGTGCATGCACTCGAGGAGAGTCAACATAGCGGGTGACTCGACATGAGGGGTGAAAAACTACAAATGAAAATTTGGCTAAGTGTTGGACAGATCGGTGATCATGGAGAGTTTATAGGAGGCCGACGTGATGGTTGGGTCAACGTGATAAAGTGGAGCGACATGGTGAAGGAGAGGTCTACTTGGAGGAGGGTCGAGCCCCTCATACACGTGGGAACTCATATATATATATATATATATATATCTATATATATATATATATATATATATATAGGAGTGGAAGACTTGAGGAGGAGAAATCAATCCAACTCAAGCAAGTGAGAATCCAACATAGATTGGGCGAACAAGCAAGAGAAGGAAACAAGGAAAGGGTGCAGGAAACAAGCGGGAAAGGCTAGGCCAAGGATCAAAGCAAGCCGTAGCCGAAATCTGAAGAGCCACAAGCAGACGCACAAGACCCGACAAGTGGACCTGGGTGCAGGTGGATGCACGGACCTGACAGGTGAATCTAGGGTGCGATGGTCACATTAACATGAGAAGGTGGGTGCATAGACTCAGCTGGAAGACGCAGGTGGAGGTGGGTGCTTGGACGCGGGCCGATGGGTGACTCGACTCGACGGAGGTTGCAGGGCATGGGCAGGCATGCAGACATGATAGTTGGGCAACCTGACCCAGTAGGCGACCCGACCCTGTGAGCGATCCGACACGGTGGGCATCCTGAGTTGCAAGTTGAGGCAAGTTGCAAGAGGTGAATTGTGGGACTTTGCCAATGGGAAATTGGAGGTTTCTAGGCAAGGTGAATAATTTTATAAGTGTGTAGACATGGTTGTACGACTTAGCTGCATATTTGTATATTAAACACTTGTACGATATTGAATTGTTATATTACTGATATAGGAGGACTCTATATTGGGGAGTTGCCCCTCCCACTGAAGAAATGTGTATTTCCTCTGTGCCTTTATGATGAAATGATGAGTGTATGAATGTTTGTTTCAACTTTGTTATAACACTAAGTGTTGAAGAGCTAGGCATTCCATACTCACAAGTATTGGTGAAAAGAAATTTTGTAGCGGTGCCACACCTGCCTATGTGCAGTTGAAAGACTACCTCTAGGATAGGAGCATGTCATGCATGCTTGATGTGCCACAGGTGGGCAGGCCTACAGTCGGGTGAGCCCACCCAAGGCACAACAACCCCTAACAGGTAGGGGGCCAATTCTGAGTGCTTGTTCCTGTGGGCGGGCATGCCTATAGCTGGGTGTCGAGCATGCTCAATGTGCTGGGGGGGCTTGCCTATAGTTAGGTGTGCCCGCCTAAGGCACAACGACCCCCTAGCAGGCAGGGGTTCAATTCAAAGAATCAGCTCCCTGCCTACTAGAGGACTTATTCTTAGAATCAACTCGACGACTCATTGATAGGAAAGGAGCCGTTCTATGAATCAACCCCTGGCCTACCAAGGGACTAGGGACAAATGTAACAAATAAATAAAAAATAAAAAAATCTAAGGAATGATTTTTTTTTTTGTACCATGTATGAACCTAAAAACCAACTTTTCATGAGGGTCGATGTGCATGTTCCTGGTCTTTTTTCATTTTTAATTTTTTTTTGTTTTGTTTGTTTGTAGGAAAGTGACATCAAGGAAAATTTATGCAAATCTTTCTGGACCAAAGATTGCTAAAGTTGGAGGTGGATCCAATACTACTAAACGAACCCGAACTTAGCTAATAAATAAAAAACTAACAAGTTCCTCTAAGGATAAGATGTTGGTTTCTCACTAGAAAAAATCACAAGATGTGAAGCGTACAAAACTTGTATGGTTTATGAAGGATAAATAAGGTGAACAACATCTATAGATATATCTATATGCTAATATCCTTAATGATGGTTGAATTTATGAGGTAATGGGAAAAGTACTAGACATGTGTTTGATACTGGATACTGAAGTTGTTTATGTACTAATAAAACAACCCAAGTCACATGACAAGATTAGATATCAGTATGCATTGTCAATGTATGACACGACAGATGATTCTAGAAATATGTGTAAACAAATCATAAATGACATTACACAAGATATCGTAAGTACTATTATTTATATTCATGTGTTTTGTTTTATTGTAACTGTATCATTATATCTTTTGTAACTTAGTTTTTATTGACTTGTGAGATTTTATTTGAATATTTTTTTATTGAATTTATTTCAATTATGTTGGGAGGAATTTATTTTACAGAACGATATATTATGAATGTTGTCAGCAATTTCTACTCAGGGTTAGAAGAAGATATTTAAAAGAAGCAAAAAATGTAATCCATGATGCTACAAGACTACATCCAAGGAATCAACAAAGAATAACTATAGTGGATAAATCTAGCAAAGCTAGACATGTTACTTTTGAAAATGAGAAAGTTGAAACTGAAGCTGAAGCTGAAGAATATGTTTCCATTACTTAGGATGATATTAGAACTGATGTTAGAAAGGAGAAGAGCAATAAAAGAACAAAAGAAAAAATGCCCATGCATGTCTTTGTTTTAGTTGATTAGTAGGATTTTACTTATGTAGAATAAAATATGATAACCGAGAGGAAAAAGAAATTAAAATTTGATCATTCTCAAAAAGTCATGGACAACAGTGAAGATCTTAATGTGAAATCAAAAGGAAGTAGGGAAATCATTACATTAGGAGCTGATATAGAGAATGGCATTATTAAAACAAAACAAAATTCCATTCGAAATCATTTGACAAAGACAAAATTAATTGAGGGTGGACGTACATTTCAACTTAATGTTAGCCAAATCTATAAGCCAAATTAAGGACAATTTAAATATGAAATTAGAAATCCACACCACCTACATGTTGACAACTCAAAGGCATTGACAAGGTACAATCCATATGCTCATGTGGTTGATTATGTGTTTCTTGTTGATCCAATTCAAGTTCCCAACAAAAAAAATTTGATAAGTCAAAATGTTATGAATACAAATATTATGTACTTGGGGGGAACCATTCCGTAGAAGCTCAAAGGAAATTGATGGAGTAATATCCCAATAACCCACATTTTGAAACAATGAAGCGTATCATTTACACTAGTTTATCAGCTGCAGAAGTAGAGTTATTGGCATGGGATTGTAATACATATAATGAGTATAGGATGTCTATGAATTTCATCAAAAGGGTTAGATTTATTCATAATTAATTTGAAGAAAAATATGACGGGGATAAGACAAAGGTTAATCCATCATTTTGGAAGGAATGTTGTATGTAAATTATCAAATTGAGGAAAAAATCAATTCAAAAGGTGGAAAAGTAAATTATGATATATTCAAAGGTATGGATAACATTTTCTAGTTGACACTTAGAACTGGAGAGATATGGGAATTTATTAATGAGATTTTTAGCATGTGGAAGAACATTGACATTAAAAACTAGAAGGTCAAAATTCTAAACCATTGATATGTAGTAGCAGTGAATTAGGTCCTAAAATGAAGCTCCTTCTCGAAGATATGATTATCATACCTTCGGGAGAATTGCAAGAAGTGAAGGATGAAAATCTTTTCAAAACAATATTATCTCATGTGAAGTGAGGGGAATTATCATTGGAAGAAATGTGTGAGGATTTTCAAAAGTAAGTTTGTTGAATTATTTTTACTTATTTCTACATTATAATTCTTTTTAAATATAACATATTGTTGTTGGTAGTATTTTTTATACATATCATTCTATTAACCCTTTTTTTGTTATCTATTCAATCACAAGGTTTACATGATAATACAAGAACAAATGGTTAAATTTTTTAATGAAGATAGTTTGGATGTTGTTGTATGCAACTACACAGATTCAAGTTCTATGTCAACACTAAAATATTTTATCCTGCATTTAAAAATATATGTTGATTTATACATTCATTTTTATACTATTTTTATTTTATAAATTATACATATATTTTTTTATTTCATTAAAGATGAAGAAGGATGCAAATGAAGCACCATATAATTTCAGAAGATTTATTGAAAAAATTAAGATGGAAATACCGAGAAAGCAATGTTTTAGTAATGTTGAACTTGATCCTTGTCTTGCACAATTCATTTCGAATGGGTTTGAGACTATCCAATATCAAATAATACAATGTGATTGTGAAGTCATTTCTAAACTCATACCTAAAAGGGATCATTCCTTAGTTATTGCAGATATTCCTCATGGTTTCAATATTGTAGACATTGACTATGATTGCGACCCTTATACTTATCAAGCTCTTAGTAGAGTGGTTGACGGATTTGTAGAAGTTACAACATCAAAATTATGGAGGTTTGTCACATTTTATTCAAGAACACAGTCTTCAATGTTATTGACAAGCTTCAAGGGAAACACAAACTCAAGGATGCAACTTACATGGTAAGGCATTGAAATTGTATGTTTGATTAATGTTAAAAATAATTTATGTACAAGTTAATTGAACTTTTACTATTTCATGTTACAAGAAAATGTAAAATCTTATTAACTGTGGAGATCAACCAATTATAAGTGATTGTGAGTTCATCTATGTTGAAATTTGGACAAAATATGATAGCTATAAGCCTATATTTCTTCATCGGGTAGATGAGAAGAGTCATAGCCAAGTACTGGTTTATGATATTGTTGTAAAAAAACTAACATATGAAGATAAAGAAGCAAAAGGAGAGATAGTTAACATTTATCAAAAACCACAGTCATTGATTAACTATCTTATAGACTTATGTTCAAATGAAAGAGATTGGGTTCTGGATTTATTCTCAGGCTCAGGTAAGTTTTATTATATAAAATTGAATTTCAATATTTTCTTTCATAATTTATATGTGATTATATTACTTTACTGCATTATTTCTTTTGTGTTTGCTAATTAGATACAACACTAGCATGTTGCCTACAAAAAAGAATAAATTGTATGCCATTGAAAAAGACCCAGTACAGTGCAAATTTATTCAACAAAGAATTAATGCTCTTCAATTTCTTCTAGATGAAATTCAAGAAATTGGGTTGAGGAAAGAGGATTTTAATGAATCATGTGTGGCAAAAAGGGAAAACGAACCTCAACCACCATTAGATGGAATGATTGGAAATGCATATATTGGGAGATTAGTAGACCTCAGAGATTCATTAGAATAGGAAAATGAGAAAACTAAAGCATAAAATATTGTGGAAGAAGACAATGATGAAACTCTAGAAGAGGACGAGTATGGATTACGTGATGTTATTGATTAAATTTAAGTTATGATACATGTAATGTTTTGAATTTGGCATTTTATGAGAAGAATAAGTATTCAATTAATGTTATTATACGTTCAATATTTGTATTATGCGATTTTCATTTTATCTTTATGTGAATCATTTTTTGTTTTTTTTAAACTATGATTATTGTTATTTTTTGACATGAAATTCATAAAAAACAACTATTATTTAACCATTTTTTAATTAAAAATTTCCTATAAAAGTTATAATTTTGACATGTAATTTTTAGTACAAAAGTCTCAAATGTGTAACTTTTTTTATTATATTTATGTTTAAAATTTGTATTTTTAGGTCAATTGTTAAAAAATATTATGTCTTAGAGACAATTATTTCGTGTGTATTGAAAAATTAATTAACGATATATATATATATATATATATATATATATATATATATATATCTATATATATATATATATATATATAAGAGATGGAAACTTTAAAATATCAACATTTTTTTAACTATGCAAAAAAAATAAAGATCTCATTAAAAAAAATTAAAAGAAAAACAAAAATCTATGAACAAGAAACTACTTAAAAATTTGTTAAATTTAGAAAATAATTATCGACATTTAACATAATAGAAAATTTAAAGTAAAAAAATAAGTCTTCTAAAAAAATGGCTTGACGTTACGTTAACACTTTTTAAAATCAACATGAAAATCACCAACTTTTAAAAAATAATGTACATAGAAAATTTTAAATTGTCAAAAACTATGCTATATATATATATATATATATATATATATATATATATATATATATATATATTCTGAATCAATACTTTTCAAAATCGGTTGATTTTTTTGCTAACTGAAAAAAACAGGTTAACACTTTTTAAAATCAACATGAAAATCACCAACTTTTAAAAAATAATGTACATAGAAAAATTTAAATTGTCAAAAACTATGCTATAGATATATATATATATATATATATTCTGAATCAACACTTTTCAAAATCGGTTGATTTTTTTGCTAACTGAAAGAAACAGATAATCGTATCAGTAATTGTTTCAAAGTTTACATTGTTAATATGTACATTCACTTCTTTTATAAGTTTCTACTTACAAAATATTGTGGTTAGACAAAAACATAACAACCTCAAAATTCTAAAATTATGTTAATAGTCTAGTTTCCTTTAAATTAAACTAATAACTATTTTTTTAAGGTTTATGTAATCTTATCTAACATAATGCAGAGTTCCTAACTTTAAAAAAAATCTACAAAAATATCAAATTACAATATCAAATTAACTATATATAATTTTAAGCAATTAAACAAAATTCACTTCACCATTTTTCCCTGAATTTTAATTTAAATATTAAAAAAATTTAAAAATATATATTATAAATATAAAATATTATATTTTACAATAACCTAAAATAAAATAAAAATAAATATAGATATCCCCTCGAGTTTAGATTAGTTAATAAATGAATCCATTGTTAGTAATTGTCACACTTTTAAAACCTTGTAAGTGCTACCTCATTTCAAACTAGAAAAACTACATTAATTATAGTAATAGCAATGGAAATCAACCCGTGAGAAAATGATCTACCTAATTTCTAATTCTTTTAGTTAAAGAAAATATTTAAAATATTTTTTAATATTATTAGAATAAATATAAATACAAAATAATAATTATTTATAGTTTTTTAATAATTTAGAAAATAAAATTATCAAAATAATTAGAAATCAAGTTTATTAATTATATTATATTAATATTAAATTAATTATATCATATTAATCTTAAATCAAATTGATAAATAACATGAAATCTCTTTTATTTAGATTAGCTAATAATTTATGTTTCTATTATTCGTTTTCTTTAAAAACTATTGATTAAGGAAAGTGGATATATATATATATATATATATATATATATATATATATATATATATATCAATTTTTTAAGTTTACTAGGTGTATAAGATGTTTTTTTAAGGCACTTAGTGGTATAAAAGATCAGTCTGATATTACATGGTAAAAAAATCCAACCATGATAACGACTTGTGGCATAGGATGAGTGCAATCCCTTGATGATTTTCATGGCTTAAATGTCTCTTTGGTCATGACTAGTAAGCATATTAGTTATCTCACTACTCATATAACCTAGCAAACCAAAAAAATAACCTGAATTTTTAGTGTAGCAAATGTGAGTAAGATATAAAAAAAACAAGATTACTTTTACTTTATAATGTTCTCATAATGAAAAGTATGAAATCTTACATTATGAGAAAAATATAGTAACTTTATTACTATTTTTTCTTTTTCGAAAATAATAAAAGAACTAAATTGTTTCTTTTCATTATGTAAATTGTTGCTTTTCATTATGTAAACTTACTTGTATGGCCAAAACCATTTACATTAAAAAAAAAAGAAGACCAACTTTAGTTACATTGATTCTATATGCTAATATATCGAAAGAAAAGCTTTCTTTATTCCATGAATTGTATGGGCTATAGTCATACACTGTAATCTCCCAAAATCTACCTAAGCAAAAACAAAAATTTTGCATTACATCAAAAAAAACATTTTTAAGCTATATTGGATGGTCTGGCTTCTCCGCAGCCAGCCTTCTCCCCTTTGTTTAACTTGTAAATATTTTTAACAATTTTTTCGAGGCGTATTAGTTGGAGCAAGGCTTTTCGATTACACAGGAAAACGGTATCAAAAATTGATAATTTTGGAGGACTTAATGTTAGTGATGAAAGAAATGATTGATCCTAACCAATGCTCACACATAAAAATAATCCTCTCATTTATTAAATGAATAATTGTTTTCCGAATTCAGCTATATCTTATTATGCTTATGGAAGGCTATATTCCAATTATTTTATAGTCAAAATGCTTTGATTTTAGATTGGTTTTGAAAATTTAAAAAAAAAATTATAAAGTTTATTAAAATTCAAAATAAATTACTAGACTGAATATTTTGAAAATAAAAATAATTTTTGAAAATTGTGAAATTTTAATTTTAATTTTTTTATTGGCTCATGTAGATAAATGACTAATTTTATAGAGATATAAATAGAATTTGCAAAAAAAAAAATGATTTTTTTTTTTTTTTATATGTTACATAGTACACACATCAACTCTCAGTATTTATGAAAAAAAGTAGAAATTCAAATCTCAATATTATATATATATATATATATATATATTCTACTAAGCGTCATAATAATACACACATCAAATCTCAATATTTATCAAAATTTCATTTTTAAGTAAGTGTGTCAAAGTCATGTTTGACTTCTATTAATGTGTAATTTTTTAAAATAATTTATGTTTGCTCAAGTTTTTGAAAAAATTTCATAATCACGTTTTATTTTATGATATTCTTTTTGGGTGGTTTCATATATATATATATATATTCACTTTTATATATAATATTAACATATATAATTTAATTAATGTAAGAAAAATATCTAAAATTATTATGTTAGTGCTTAAATAAAATATTCTTAAATTATAATGAGAAATATTTAACAAAATCTCATTTACGCCTTACTATATATATATATATATATATATATTCACTTTTATATATAATATTAACATATATAATTTAATTAATATAAGAAAAATATCTAAAATTATTATGTTAGTGCTTAAATAAAATATTCTTCAATTATAATGAGAAATATTTAACGAAATCTTATTTATGCCTTACTACTAGGACTCCAATACTATGCAACAATTACAAAAATATACAAAAAAACACATTTGTGATTTTCTATCACTTCCTATATTAATATAAAGATATTTTTGAAAATGCAATCTAAATTCTTCCTCAATAATTTTGCTGCATTTGAGTCTCTTCCTACATTAATACAACTCATTTAAATAGAGGATCAATATTTGAGTTTATATATATATATATATATGAAATTATTGAAATTGTTATTTACCTTCATGAATAGATTTCTAATTGGAACTCATATTATAATCGCAATTTTACATTTCTTCTCCATCAAATCTATTAATAACTTGAAGTCTCTCAATACTTATAAATATTTTTGTATTGCTTTTTGTTTTTTTTAATATAAAATGCCTAAAACTTATCTATTCATTTACTAACAACATATTTCAAAATAATATAATGTATTAATAAAAAAAACAATGTCCCCTCTCTTATAAATCTTTATAGCACTTTGGTATGCTCCTAAGTCAACATGTTTTTTCATAATTAATTATATGTTATTAATATTATATAATGCTTTTCTACATATTTCAAAATAATATTTAATGTATTAATAAGAGAAAACAATGTCCCTTCTATTATAAATCTTTATAGCTCTTTGCTATGCCTAAGTCAACATCCCTGTTCACAATTAACTATATGTTCCTTTATTATTATATAATTTTTTACTTTCAAGCATTTTTATGTTCATAATTAATTATATGTTCCTTTATTATTATATAATTTTTTAGTTTCAAGCATTTTTATATCCCTTTAATCGCTAGCTTGATTTTATGGGCAACTTGAGTAGAAGCCATATAAGACCTTGAAATATTAAGTTGTCAAATAATGCAAGGTAAAGACTTATAAGTATTTGTAAATGTATTAGTTATTTAAGAATATAGACAACAAAAACATCCAATTTATGTCATTTATTGTGTAAATTTTTGTTATAAATGATTAATGCAAATTATAAATGTCATTGTTTGAACTAAACATTTATTGAATTTTTACTTTGTGAATTCAACTATAAAAATCTCTCAAAAAGATGTAAACTATTATAATGTCGCTTACAAATTGAAACCTTGCAAATCATAAGTTTTAATAATTAAAAAAATTTAAGATCTTTATGCATAGACTTGGGGGAATTTTTATATTTTTGGAATCAATTACTTCTTGCATAAGATATGGGTACTAAGTAGCAATGCTAGACTTGTTTTATCATGTTAAAAAATATTTAAGTAATTAAATAATTGAATAACTTAAATGACTACGACATTAAATTCTAATGCTTTAATTAAAAATGAGATTCGTAGTTATATTTACGTTGTAAGGTGTTCCCTTTGAAATCAACTCTCCTAAATGCCACTTTGCATCGTGAGATCTATTGTTAGATGATTAAATCATCCTCTACGATGCCATATCCTCTCACGTGTGGATAATGCCATAATCATAGCCTCTCACGTGTGGATGATGCCATAACCGTAACATATCACATGCGGATGATGCCATAACCATAGCCTCTCACGTGTGGATGCTGCCATAACCGTAACCTCTCACATGCGGATGATGCCATAACCGTTTCATGGGTCTGGCCAGATGAAGCGATAACCGTCTCACACACATAATTACCCGTCTCATACTCATAATCCATAGTGTACATAGCCTTCTCTTTTATTAGGTTTGGCATTGATATATGATAGTAATCATAGAGATTTAGTACCAGAGGCCACTGTCTAATTACATTTTCTGCATTCTCTGCAATGGAAAGTTCAGTTCTACAATGGAAATGAGCAGCATACATAATTTGGGAAATGCAGTGGGAGATCCGAAAAATCTACTAAGAACAAAAAAGAGATTTCTACAAAAGAAGATTCCAATGACCAGTCCTCGATCGAGCAGGTGGCTCTCACTGTGCCTACAACTAACCATCCAAGCATTCCCGTCCTAACTTTTAGGATGTGGGTTCTCAGAATTATTTCTTGTGTTCTACTCTCATTTCTAAATCAGTTCTTTGGGTACAGAAGGGAACCCCTCTCGATTAGTTCAATCGCTGCTCAGATTGCAGTCCTCCCTCTTGGCCGACTAATGTCAGCAACCATAACCAACAAAAAGTTCTTTGCAGGCAGCAAATGGGAGTTCTCACTGAATCCATGGCCATTCAATACAAAGGAGCATGTTCTCATCACAATATTTGCGAATGCAGGGGCAACAGGTGTATATGCAATTTCCATTGTCAATGCTGTCAAAATTTTCTACAAGAAGAGCCTGAGCTTTTTCGTTTCTTTACTCATTATCATGACAACCCACGTTAGGTTTTGACCATTTTTGCTCAAATTTTCTTCCGAGGTTCGTTAAATTCCCTGATGCTTGTTGTTTGCAATATTTCTTACTGTTTTAGATATGCAGATGTTGGGGTATGGATGGGCAGGGGTCTTCCGAAAATATCTAGTGGAACCTGCTACCATGTGGTGGCCTGCAAACCTTGTTCAAGTTTCTCTATTCAGGCAAGGACTCTCATTTCATATGATTAGATAAAATGAATTCCTTTTACATGTGGGGTTTTTGAGATGTTTGATGAATTTTGTGTGATTTCTTATAAGGGTTATTCTGTTTCAATTGCTCTGATTGCAGAGCTCTTCATGAGAATGAGGAGAGGCCCAAAGGAGGCCTTACACGAAACCAATTTTTCATGATATCCCTTTCATGTAGTTTTGCCTATTATGTAATCCCTGATTCTCTATTTCCCATGGTGACATCCCTGTCATGGATCTGCTGGGCCTTTTTAAATTCTGTCCTTGCACAACAATTGGGTTCAGGACTATAGGGCCTTGGCATCAGCAGCCTAGGGATAGATTGGTCCACCATTTCTTTTTACCTCGGAAGCCCTCTCGCTACTCGTTGGTTTTCAATAGCCAAGAGGGCTGTCGGATTTGTGCGTGTAATGTATGTGATAACGCCATTAACATACTGGCTCAACTTGAATCATGCAAAAACATTCTCAATTTTTTCTATTCAACTCCACTGGCCAACCTTACAGGAATTTATTTGTTCTTTTTGCAGATTTCTTGATTTGGAAAGCTTTTATGTCTGGTATTCTTATATGATTTTTCTGTTGTACGTAAATTTATTAAAAATTATTTATATTACATATGGTTAAACTTAATTAAACACTATGAGAGAACTCGTTAAGCTGATTGCAATGGAAGCAAAATACTCTGGTGGCGGAAAGGAATATAACAGAGGTGATTTGTGAGGTGATCTGTGTGAGCGCGAGTGACTAAAGTTTATTTTGGACAAGTATATGAAAATTATTAGTTAGTATGTCTGGAGGTTAGGAGGTTATTTTAACATGCTATCAAGAAAAATATATATCTATATGTTTTTCCATGTTTCGTGACAAACATGCATACTCTGTTTTAATAAGATAACATGATTATGCCAGCAAATTCCAAGTGTTTGACCTTTTTTTCCTGACTGCAAGATTCCTAGATATTCCACAAATATTTCAAAATCTACGAATACATATATATGCACTTAAGTCAATGCAGATATTGAAACTACAAATACTCAATGAGGTTGTCCTAAATACTGGATGAGGGTTAGTCCTGCTGCGGTGGTTCAATGGTGAGGTGGGAGTTTGGTCCCCATAGGTTTGGTGGCATAATTTTGGCTTCAAGTTTGGTTTGTTCTGTTGAAAAATAAAAAGAATATTTTGAAAATTTGATAAACATGAGCATTTTAGAAATTTGATAAATAAGAATAAAGTTAAAATGCTTCAATCTTCAGTGTAAAATTTTTAGAATATTCAAATAGTCAAAAACTGCTTCAATCTTGTCTATCAGATTGTAAAATTTTCAGAATATTTGAATAGTCAAAAACTGCTTCAATCTTGTCTATCAGATTTCCCAAATATTTTAAAAGTTAAATTCAAATATTTTAAAAGTTAAATTATTTCAATATTTGAGTCAAATTTCTAAAATATTCCAAAATCCCATCTCTATTATATTTCGAAAATATTTCAATTCTATGATAAAAATAGTGGAGTTGTCTTTAGTAAGCCTTTTTTGGAAGATTTTCCGGTGGGATTTTCCGATCAAATTTCTATAAAATCGGCAGCAATTTATTGAAATCGCAAGTTTGATAGCTAATTTCTACACAATCAAAGCGTCCTAGGGGTTTCTCAAGGTGTTGAATCCAAATATCCAGTGAAAAAACCATTTTAAATAATACAATTCAAGATTTAACCTCAATTTTTTCCCACCGGATTCCGTCACCGAAATCTTCAAAAAGTCGCACTAAAGACAACTCCAAAAATAGCAACTTCACTGAGTATTCAAACTTACCATCCCCAGTAAGACTAATCTGGAAATGCAATATCAAAAGAATCTTCGGTTCCGCAATAATGAAACAGTGGGAGAGGAGAGTTGGCTGGATCATTATAATGGGCTCGTTTCAAAACGGGCTTGTCTTCACAATTGAACATCAAGTCCAAGTCTGGAACCATTTTGGGGTAGAACTTCAGCAGCTATGCAATTCCCAAAAATGTAAACAGATCTCTGGTTTGAAAAGACTTTCGATACGATTCCACATACATCCTGCTATTAACAATCACCAGCCTGAAATTTGCAGATTTCTTTGCAGCTTCCACCATGACCAACGTAATTCCATTCTTAGCCCAAGGCTTCATATCCCAGCGAATCCACTTGAAATAAAAGGGGTAGGACGCGGCTTCATGATCATAACTTGAGTTCCTCATAACTTGAAGCCACGATGGCGAACACATGGCGTTGGGCGAACAACCTGGCAGGAAACGAAAGTATCATAGAAAAGCGACTTGCTCTAACTGTAAACCGTAGAAAACAACAAAACATCGAGTTAGAGACTTGTATCTGCGAAATATAGACTTAAAATTGAAGTTGTTATATCAAAAATTGGAATATCAAAGGCATTTGTGGTGTGTTATTACATCAGTATAAGATATTTCAAATCCTAACGTTTAAATTTCACACGTTGATGACACAATTCCTGATTGTTCACTTTTTGTTGGAATTCCCTTTTGCTAAGGCCATTTTGGACTACGTTGCTCTTTGGCAAGAGCTAACCAGCCATATATTGTGTATTAAATGCTGGCCCATCTATGTATGTCAAGCACGTCATGGGGGGCGCATACATATCCATCGAACGGGACTCCGGCGACCACCTTGTGTTTCCGGTGACGAGCGCGGGACCCACCAACCGCGGGCCCGCCTCGTCTTGTTCTTTGACAACAGCGACCTCCCCTCGTGCCAAAATGTGTTCGAAATCGGTCTGCCTCTGCAACCCGGATTGACGCTGCACAAGAGCTCTGTTACATTCCTGATACATTCCTAGTACATTCCTGTTCGAAATCGGTCTGCCTCTGCAACCCGGATTGACGCTGCGCAAGAGCTCTGTTACATTCCTGGTACATTCCTGGTACATTCCTGTTACATTCCTGGTACATTCCTGTTACATTCCTGGTATCTTCTATCGATTGAAATCTGATTTTGCTGCAACATCTGCAGTAGGGAATCAATACATTTTGTCATTTCTTTACCAGCAGATTAAATATGATATAATGCTAGTAAAAACATAGGAAGCAACCCTGCTTTTGGGTGCCATATCCATCTCTGCAAATGACAAATCGTGGTTTTAAACCATACTTAGATCTGTATTTAGAGAATCTTCTGGACATAAAACATTCATTTTTATTTAAATCTGCGAAGTTGGTATATAAATCTAGCTGTGACAAGGGCCATGATTTCATGCACTGAACACATCACCGGACAAGTTTTACATAGCCCTCCAAGCAATTACCAACAATAAGGAAATCAACTATTTCAACCCAACTCCTATGGAGCTTTGGGCATCTGTACTCCATGAGCTGCAAATTTATTTCACCAGCTCCAATGGAAAATTTCCTTACACACCCATACAGAAGCACTCTTCAATGGCCTATATTATAGATGGCCATAAATAAACAGAGACTGGTTTTCAAGATTCAAACTCTAGTCTCTCACAAATTTATATCTAGGGAACCATCTTGATAATCAAGTGGTGATTATGTGTTTAATCATTCCCATTAATTAGGCTGGGAGCATAGCGTTTCCCACACTCAGGCAGGCGAGTGGGATAGTGTTCTCAGTCCTTGCATTAGTTGTAAACCAAATTGTTTCTCTGAAATGACTTCATCCTCGATCTCTCTTGGCTCGTTAGGCCTCCTCTTCCAGTTGAAATGAGAGAATTGGAGAATGAGGCTGAGCATGTGGAGTCTGAAACAGGGCAGCCACTGAGAATGAACTTAGAGAACTTAGCAACAAATGGCTGATATCTGTAATCTGCTCTGTATTTTCCATTTTCAGTAGCCCAAGAGGAAGCATCCCATATTGGTCCATATACCCAAAGTGGCCTCAATGGATAAGTAGATGAAATTCTTCTTGGGTACTTTCGGATAGCAATATCATCTACATAGAAGCTTCCATAGATCAACATGGTGAGTTGGATCAGGGCTGCAATGCAACCAAAAACTACATAGAATTTTACACAGAAATTAGGCTTACATGATATAACTTGGAGCCCAGAGAAGGTTGTAGTTATGGAAGTCTTGAGTTGGGTCAAACCAGAGATGAAATTTCAACTCCCTGCCTGTGAGAACCTGCCCATCCCCTATTCCATTTATGTAAACATTGGTCTGTAAGGTGTAGGGTTTTCCTGGTGTTGTCCCCAGGAACTCAATGTCTATTTCATCATGGTGACCTAGGTACTCCTAGTTATTGGAGAGCTACAAAGGCACACAGAAATACTTGCATGTGATCATTGTACAAAAATAGCAGCTCACACCCAGCTAGACCTCTCCCTGGTAAACATATGATCAATGGACATAAACCCATCTCTCAGATGTTCCTTGATATATACCTATAAGAAGCTACCCCATATCTGATAAGTACCTTCGTAAATACACATAAGAGACTAGCATTTACACATAAGAGACAGTAATCTCGCACACTACATAGATAAGAGATTCATACATCAATTTGGTATTGGCTTGGCTGTGACCTCAAAATAATTAGAAGAGGATAGATAAGAGATTCATACACTAACTTGGTATTGGCTTGACTGTAACCTTGAAATTAGAAAATAACAATGATAAAAACACTAATACAAACCCATCTATACCAACAGTCACTTAAATCTGCATTCGGCATATGGAAATACCATGCACCTCCCAATTATTATTTAGGACGTAAGATTTATATAATATGCATCAGCCACCATGTTTCTAAAATGCAGCTCCATTTTCTTTATGCAACTTGAATGACATTAGCAATCCTCATGAACAAACCAAGTTCCAGGAAAAGATAATTTAACGCTGAAATGCAACTTACATAGAGTGTTGTGATGACTCCAGCTGTATAACCTGCTTGTAGCTTAATAGCAGCACTGAAGAATCCGGACTTATAGGCCTCCAAAGACTTGAATCCACTACCTGAAATTATTCAACAGTAGATCTCGTGGATCAGGAAGAATACCAGAGCTAGCTGATGAGTTAAGGAGAATCCAAAACCATGGCTAACATCCAAAGTCAGGGAGACAAACACTCTTTAGACTGCATCACATTTCATGCAAAAATTAGTTATTCTACCGAAGGATAAACCAAAAAAAATTAACCTGAAGAGCTGTCAAGCCAAATTGTGGTAGAGGACTCATCCTCTGACACTTGCTGATGCTGAGGACCCCAGAGATTATAATAGCCATTATAAAAGTTTATGGTCTGGAGCTTGGAGGTCACAGGAATGTGCTTCACAGGAATGTGCTTTAAGTGAATTGTAGATTATTTATCTTATATTTCACTACTGAACAAATATATATCAAGAAATATACAAGTTGTCCCGCCTTGTGTAGGAAAAAATAGCCAGCTTAACCACTTTGGCTACAATTTTGAAAGATTCTACATATTTCCCAAAAATGCCAAGCCCAGCTGTAATCTTAACTGCCAACCCTTGAATGCAATGCCAGTTAAAGAGTAATCTCCCCTAGGAGAATCAATCATAAGCTTCTAAAAAAATAACATTCATATCATATGGACACTTTGTTATGTAATTGTTTTGGACTTCATCTGAGCATAACAAAGTGGAACAAACTGATTAAAGTTGTATAACAGTTTTTTCTTTGCAACAGATTTTGCATGTTATTATGTTTCTTTCAGCAATGTATTGATTATACCAAGATGAAGCATTTGAAAGTCTATAATACTGTTTTGTGCATGGGTAGGAAATATTGAAGGGGAGATAGGGAATTATGCTGTAAATGTGTTTATATCTGGTGGGGTCTTCAGTGTAAATTCTACACACTACAAAAAATTGCATTTCAAGTGGTGTTCAATATTCATAGTATGAACTGTTGCTCATATGTTTAGTCAATATTCGTGTTCCCTCATTTGTATAGGGATTTGAAGAATGAGGAAGTGGGAATTGATCAATGAGTTGGAGGTTGAGGACCCAGAAGGGATGATAGAGTTTTCAGCGGAAGATTTGACATGGACAGAAGTAGCAGGAGACCAAGTCGCAATTATTCCATATTGTCGACTTGAGGATTTTATAAGGGGAGAGCAAATGAGGGAACCCGCACCTACTCAATTTGTTGCTAAAATTCGAAAAATTAAAGATGTGAAGGATATCAAGAGGACAAATTATTCAACATATCTAGAATATGTTGTGTGAGTCTCTCTCTCTCTCTCTCTCTCTCTCTCTATATATATATATATATATAAATAATTTTGATTTTAAGTTCACTATGTCAAACATGCATAAATATTTTATTTAATTTTTGGTGAATTGTTGATCACAGATATAGGTGTGACTATGGTCCAAATCATGTACAATCCAGCAATGTGGCTGAACCTGGATCCACAACTAAGAAACGTCTTCCACGTCACAACATCAAAGTTGGTTGTCAGTGTCACTTTATTATGCGACGACTTGCTCTTAGACCAAATGATGTCGTTCTAATATATACAACATGCAGACATATTGATGACAAAAATGTGGTTTGTCATGGAAATGAGGCAAATGACATGCCCAAGAAATTCAATTTTGCGCCGCATTTAACACAACATATACGAACTATTGTTGAAGATTTGGTTCGTGATGGTTTTAATGCTATGATGATCTGGGAAAAATTTATCTTTGATTTAAGGTATGGATCTGGTGAGTTTTTCACAGGGGCACCTCGAGATTCTTTCATGACAAGAAAGGATGTGTCAAACATGTACAATAATATCAAGAGGCTAGAGTATGTGAAGCATGAAAGTGATCCAATGAGTGTGGATTGTTGGGTTAGTGAGTGCCTAGAGAGCTTTTTCTTCTACCAACAACAAGATGTTGTTAAAAACATTCCTTTCATTATAGCCATACAAACTAAGTGGATGCTTTCAATAATGGTGAGATACTCACACAACAACATGTTATCAATGGACTCCACTTTTAGCACTAACAAATATGGGGTAAACATATTTACCAAAACTTCATTTATTCTACTTTATTTCAATGTCGTCCTCTTATATGCTTATAATCTTGTTTTCTTATTGTAATGCAGTATCAACTGTACACCATAATGGCTTTTGATGATCATCACAATGGGATTCTAGTGGCATGGGTAATATCATCACGGCATGGTACTTTTGATATTTGTAAATGGATGTCGCAATTATTTGCAAATGGGAAAAAGGAAAACCCAGATTGGCATGTCCGAGCTGTCATCACAGATGATGCAGCAGCAGAAATTGAGGCATTAAGGTGAACCAGTTTTTTCTTTTTAGAAGAGATAAAACGCAATAATGTTCAAGGATATTCTCTTATAATGTTATATTATTTCAGGACTTGCACAAACTGTACACTATTATTGTGTGTATGGCATGTTCGTAGAGCCTGGTTGAAAAATGTTGGAACGAAAGTCAGGGGAAAGGAAAATAAAGTCTGTATCTTTCGTGCTCTGGGATTAATCATGCATTCGTGTGAAGATGATGCATCTGTGCAACATGAAATTCAAAGTTTCTTTGATGAATTCAAAGAAGAAACTGTGTTTTTGGATTATTTTGCAACCAACTGGTTAAACAACAACAAGCTATGTAAGTTTCCTAAGGTTGCATTTTATCAATTTATTTTGTAATTGACCATTTTCTATTGTTTTTTCGCATCTAATGTATTTTTTTTTTCCAGATATGTGGACAAAAGCATATAGGGACTTCCCACATTCCAACCAGGATACTAATAATGCTATCGAATCTTATCACCGGTATCTAAAGCAAAGGTACCTCTGTGAGAAGAATAATGCGTCCCATAGAAGGGTGGATTGGCTGTTGCACCTATTATTAAAAAATGTTGAGTTGTATTACATTCACATGCAACGTCTAAAAAATGTTGGTTTTGTCCGAGCTTCAAAAATTGAGCAACAAATAAATTTAAGTGCGTGCAAAGCAAAGAATATCCCAGATGAAGATTGTATGGCTGATGGAAACAAGGAAAGTGAGTATTTGGTTTGTAGCCAAACTACGGCAACTCGTGATACATGGTATCATGTCATCTATAAAGGGCTGAACCTAAAATTTTGTAATTGCAAATGGGCCCTAAATGGCAATATTTGTAAGCATATTTTAAAAGTTGAGATGGTAGTGACTAGCAAGGTTTCAAGGGGCAATGAATTGCCTAATGTCTGTAGGTCTATTACAGAAAGACCTGGATATTTACTTGATTTAAATGAATCGTTTGTAATGAGCCCAGAAATTGAAATGAACCTTCCAGCTTCTCCTTCCACTGATTCAACCATTGTAAGGCAAGATAGCGCCCTAACAATCGATGAGGAAATTAAACTTGTGATGTCATCAACTCATAAGAGATTGAGGGGTTTATTACAAATAACACCCACATCTTTGGAGCAGGCATATGCACTAAATCAATTGGTAAAAAATGTAAGCCAAGAGTACAATAATAAGAAATTTGATGTTGTAACTCCATCCAAGGTCACTACCAAGAGGCGACATAGTTTCTTGAGCCCAACAAAAAAAGGGGGGCAAAGTGTTCCTGCATTGAAATCAAGAAAATATGGACCGCATTTTCTAAAGGTTGGACGGTGTCGTGGAAGGAAAAGAAGCATGAATGAACAATTGGAGATTTCTTCTACAAAAGAAATCAATCTGGACCACACATCTAGAAGGGTACAAGGTTCTATTTTGAAAAATACTGGTATGGAAATATTAATTGATGTACCATTTAATGTGAAATTCAAAATATCATTATCTTCATTGCCTTCAATGCGATTGCATAACAACGTGTTTTTTTCTTTTTTGTTACAGCTGAAGGATCCACATCTCATAATACTTCAAGTTGCCAAGTTCGTTTATTTCATGAGAATAATGTGGATCCAAATATGGGGGGTTCATTGATTCATTTTCCATTTGATTCACCACGTCCACCTCTCCCATTTGATCATCGAACCCCCTGGTTGTTTCCACCAATGTCACCAAATTCATTCATTGGGCAACCTACTTCAACCCATAACATTTTGGTTCCACACTCTAGGGTGATGCCCCCTATTGTACAACCAGTCGAATTGTATCGCCGCTTGCACTCTATACAGGAAATAGAGGGTGAAAAGAACAATCAAAGTGCCAGCAATCAATGGCAAGATGACAAATATTCGAGCTAATGAGTATTCATGGATATAATATGGGCATAACCCTATAAAGGGATCTCCTAATCCAAGAACATGTTGTGAGCATGATGGGTTGAAAATGTTTTTGGATATGTACAACATTATCTAATTTCAATTTTGTATGGTTATTGTATTGAGCTATTGAAATCTTTTTGTTGAACTCAAAGCATATAAAATCTTAGTGTAAATGTTGGCTCACAAACTCCAAGATAAATCACTGCTCTGTTTTGCCACAACATCCATCACCAATAACTCCCTGGGATTATGTTGGTCGAGTCCAACATCAAAAATTCATCAGCTAATCTTTCTCAAACTTCTGATGACCATCTCATGTTACCAAATACAAGCACAAGATAATCCATTTTCAAGAACCAGCGTATGACAATGAACAGGAAATTTTATAAAAAACCTAGCCTTTGTGTTTGACATCTTAATGGGTCTGTTCATTGTGGGTCTGCAAATACAGCATTTGCAAGTGTCATTCCTACCGGTAACTGCAAGCTGGGATTTGCAGTAATCTCTGGCAAAATATTTCAAATAGATAAGGGCATCAATCTTTTAATAAGTAAATCACTCATATCAGGGTTTCGTTGCCTAATTTCTCATGCATAGTTGTCATATATATTGGTGTGAGTGACTGGGCTCTCAAACATGTCTAAGGATTTCTTCACCTCCAAACATCTAACACAATTTTTGTCGAAGGTCATCAGCACTTTGCAAATATTGCTCAGCAGATTAAGTTACTAATACAGTGTTCCTTTGGCATCCATTACTACAGATTGCTACACCTGTTACAACAGATATTTGCACCTGTTACAGTAGATTTTTTACATCTGATACATCAGGTTTCCAGCATCCACTACAACAAACATTTTACATATGTTACAGTAGCATTTTGTGGGTTTTTTTTAACAAGGTGAATCTGTGACCACCATTTTAAAACTTCAAGTACCCATGATCTCCACAAAGCCTCTGTTACATCTTCTAGTCTGATGTGATATCTACAACAATTTGTCATGTGTGGTGTCTGAAACAATTGTAGGCACTCACTTCTGAAATTGCATTTCATGAGCGTTTGTCAAGGGGGCAAATCTGTTATTGCCATTTTACAACTTCAGGTGCCCATGATCTCACAAAGCTTCTGCTTCATATTCTACTCTAGGTTGTCATCTACAATAGTTGTCTTGTGTGGTGTCTGCAACAAATCTGGGTATCAACTTCTGAAATTATGGATTGCAACTATTATGTTCCCTAACATTTTTGGCTTTCACATACTCTTATGATGCTTTCTTTTCTCATCATCATGGGCATTTTACAAAATTTTATAAATTTTTCTTGAACCTTCATGTCAAAACCGCTCATTAATGAAATTTCAGTCTAGGGCAATTAATGCAACTTCAGAAATTTCACCTCATAATGGAGGTTTCCTGGATTTAATCCCTCTGTGCTTTTAGCCTTAGGGTTGATCTGATATTTTTAATTTACAGCAGCAAACAGTGGGCCATGCTTCACTTCACTTCAACCCAACACACTAGGCAGCTCAAAAGAAAAGATACCAAACATATTCCAACAACTTTCAGCCCTTAGAGAACACTTTTAAAGCATATACCAGATCTGGAAATCACTTTATTACAGCAGAAAATCTGCTCTCTTATCTTCCAGTTATGTGTTAAAGCACTTCAATTTCAGCCCTATTTTATGTCAAATCAGAATGAACAAGTGCTGGAAACTACCCAATGGAAAATACAATGCTAATTGAAAATCAGTTAAACAACTTTCGATGGTTGGAAACTTCAGATATATATATATATATATATATATATATATATATATATATATATATATATTTATATATATAAAGAGAGAATAAATCAACTACATATACATACCACAGCTTTATCACAAAGGCAGTACAAACCCTAGGTAGGGAAAACCATGAAAACACTAACCACCACCAAGGATCCACAGAATGCTAGCATCAACACCAGCATGTCCTCCTTGGCTTCAACACTTGTCTCCCAGCACTATCCAAGATGTTTCCTCCTCAATCAAATATCACAAGTAGCACTAGGGTTTCCAATACCCTAGTCTTCTTCTCTCACGTGAGCTAAAAGAGCAATGCTTTCTTATCCTCTACAGTTTATCACAAACACTAGTTTCTTTGCCTCCTTTAGGATGAAATACTAACCTTAGCAAAACCTTGAACTGCTCCAAGAACCTAGCACTCCAGGACACATAGATAATATGATGAAGTGTACAAAGAGAAAAAGGGACAAGTTCACTGCACTACCCATATCTCAAAGACAATATGATCAAATCAATGTATAAAAGAACTCTCTCCTTTATTTATATGAGAGGGAAGAAGGCCAACAATATAAAGTGGGGATAAACATCTGCAAGCAACCTAACTATACACAAGACTATATATATATATATATTGATTTTCAAAACACTTGCCATTTATGTTTCAGAACAATATCCATATCAGTGCAACTTAGCAATAAAATAAAACAGTTAAAAAAGAGAAAATTTGAGAGTTCCTGCTCAAACATTTTATGCAGACTATGTTATATAAATTTCTCCCCATGCTCATAAATCCATATGTGGATATCTTGTTTCGCCATTTCCTAAAATTTTCATGGTGTGATTTCTGCAACCTCTATCCATATCCTCACTCCAGGTGACACAGGACCTTACTGGCATATTACTATACTAAATTCATGATTCCAAGAGAAAGAGATCTTGTGAAGATGCCAAATACACAACTCATTATAAGGACTTCTCTTACACAACTCATTATAAGGAGAAGCTAGTGGCAAATCAATGAGCCAAAGTCCAATGACACAAAACGAGCTATGATCATTGATAGTTGCAAATTGTGGAGCTAGGGAGGCATGCCTTCAGAGGGAGCAGCCTTGAGAAACTTGTCACTGTAAATTGGTTCTTGCACGATTGAGTTGATCTTTGGTTGTGTTCTTACCAAGTGTGGTAAGTTACATTCTGAGTGGATCCTAAGTATGATATCATTGAAAACATGAATTCCAGTAAAATATATTTAAGGGTATATATACCATCCAAAAAGATGTAAAACTTACAATACAATACAATTGAAATATATATATATATATATATATATATATATATATATATATATATATATATATATAGATATATATATATATATATATATATATCACAGAGTGGGTTTATATATTTGTGTGAGAGGCACAATTTTGTTGTGAAGAAATTTTCACTTTTTGGAGTCACTATATGGCAGGGATACATTAATTAAATATCTGTTAATGCATTACATTATGTCACTATATGTGTAACTCGGTTTATAAAAACCTCAACTTTAAAAACTATGTACTTTTCTTGATCCCCGTTTTAGATGTATTATTTCACTTGGTCAAATGTAAAGTGATATTCATTTTAAACTTTGAAGTTTTAAGAGAGCTTCGAACTCATTGTAACGTTTCTTTGTAAAAGACTGTGCTTTACTTACTAGTTTGGATGTGAAAGATGTATGTACATGAGGGTAACGGAATGTTGTAAAGGTTACCTAAATTGCCATTGAGCAGGTAGTGGTGTACAAGTACTTGAGCTCTGAACAGTTTAGGGTTGTTGTTAGTTTTGGGTTGTTACAAGTGGGAACATTGTTCAGTTTTGGCATGCTATTGAAGGGTTCTTGCCATATTGTGTGGATATTGAATCGAGCATTGTTCTAAATGTTTGATAACCTACTCCGTTCCATCAGGATTCTTGTAGTTGTTGTGTATATGTTAATAAGCATGGTATTTTGTTACATCTTTCTTCGTTACACTTTGATGAATATGGATGGTGATGATGTACTTCCCTGTTATGGTTTATGGCATGCTTTTTATGGTCACACATCACCGTTGATTCTGGTGTAAAGTCAATAGTGAGTGTTCTTGATTAGATGATTAGCTATGGCCATTAGCTGAGTTAGACCTGTGGTAACGAGATGGCCAATATTATGGGGCATTACGCTTTAAATTTGTAGTTGTTATTGTTGGTGTCTGTTAGGACTCCACTATGTACCATTTTTGCTATATATTTTGACATCACTTTACTCTTAAAACCATGAACCTCAATGTCTTTTTCATTCACTTTATCCCAAGGTATATAGAAAACTCTTCTTTATTATATGGTTAATCTGTCTTACATTTAGTTCCACAATACTCTTATATTTTATCATTTATTGAAGTGCATTGTTGCTAACACAAGTCAAAGATCGCAGATAAGTTATATGCCTTGTTGGGAACAAGCGGCCGTTGCTGAAACAGCTGACTCCGTTGCTGAAACAGCTGACTCCGTTGCTGAAACAGCTGGCCCCGTTGCTGAAACAGCTAACTCAGTTGCTGAAACAGCTGTCAAGCACGCAAATCCCGTTATGCGTAATTTGCGATTCTGGAAGAACTTTTTGTGCAATAGTAGCAACAGCCCGAAGATACGGTTACCTGGATCATCCTGAAGATAGCACTTCTGTTGTCTCGGTTGTAACAATATCTCTTTTTAAAAAGAATAGAATAGTCCCATTTTGGAGAAGGAAACAGAATCGAGATATTCGCTCTCATGAACTCTAAAAGATGTCTCCTCTTTAAAAAGAGGAGACATCATCATTAGAGGGGGATTGAATTGTAAGTCACAGAACAGTATTGTGTGAGAACAGGAGCTAGTCTCCTTCTGTAATGTATCAGTTTCTTGACAGATGAATAAAAACTTCTTTTGAGCGTTTCAATTTAATTCTTTCTCTTGGGGAATCTTGTGAGAAGGAAAGGGCCCGCCTTCCTCACAAGATTCACCCCTTTGGTTCCTGTAGTTTGTTTATTTATTTATGTGTTTGCACTTCTCTTAATTATGTTGTTGAAACACTAGTTACATGGTTTGCAATACTCTGTTTCTTAGCGCTACACGTATTGAATGCACGAGTGAATGATGTTGAGAGCATGTGCTGAAGATCCCTGCATAAAGGGATAGGGTCTTGCTCCCATTGATTGCTTTCCTTTGCCTGCAGTGTGATTAGAAACAAGAGGACAAGTGCTGAAGGTTCCTATTCCTGGGAATAGGGTCTTGATCTCTTGAAGTACTTTTCTTACAGTGTGATTAGTGCCAGGCAGCAGGTGCTGAAGTTCCTCACCAAGGAATAGGGTCCTGTTCCTGCTATGGTTGAATGATTTCTTTTCTTGTAGATTGATTTTCCTTTGCTGTAACAGAGAATTCGTTTCTGCTATAATTTAATTGACTTCAGCTTTAATTAAGTAGAGTGTGAATTGATAGATTGATGAATTTAACAGATGTGTGTCTTTTTTTCACTACAACATTGATCTTGCTTTTGAAATTGAGCATATCCAGTGCACTATTACCTTTGGAATAAAAATACCTTCTCGGGTTAACAATTTATGTGGAGCTCGAATTGTGAAAACAATTAGAGCGACCAACATTTTGGCGCCGTTGCCGGGGAAGGTAATTATAGATTTCAAAAAGCATTCATTTGTTTTCTTTTAATGTGCAGATTGTATGAGAGGACGAGGAAACCAGAAGAAAAATAACCGCACAGGTGGCAAGGGCTGGGGAGGACGAAAAACGTTTATTGACGAGATTGTGTCGAAGGCTGAATCATCACAAAGATTAAGTTCTCGGAAATCAAAATTTCAGCGTTCCTCAGTCAGATTACAGAACAGAGGAAGTTGTGGGTCCTGAAAATACAGAAGAACCAGCAGTCAGCGCTGAAGAGTAAGAGGAAAGTAGCAGATCAGTAGAACACATCGAGGAGAAAGTAGAGAGCGTTGGATGACCGGTAGAAAACATTGAAGAACCAATAGAGGATTCTGACGATCGAGAAAGTGCAGTAGGAGGGCCAACAATGGAAGATAACAATGATGCATTCATCTTTGGAGGAGGACGTGCAGGTCCTGAAGAAGAAAGAAGGGATGAAAATTCCCTTTCTACCTTGGGATTTCCCATCAGTGATCTTCTGGCAGGAACAATGAAAAATATCCCATTGTCTGCCCTACCTAACTTTCATGGTTTATCTACTGAGGATCCTGACGAATTTCTTTTTTGAATTTGATATTTTATGCATAAGTTATGATTATGTTACTAATGCTCAAAAGTTGAAACTGTTTCCAGCCACCTTAAAAGGGAATGCCTTGAGATGGTTCATGAGCCTTGGAAGTCAGGTAATCACAACATGGGAGCAAATGAAAAAAAAAATTCTGCTTAAATATCAAGACTACTGCCGGACGAGAGAGAAGAAGGATGAACTATTCAATATGGCACAAAAATCGGATGAAAGTCTGGAGGACTACATCGAAAGATTGCAATACAACATACAGAGATCCGATCATCCAGATATAAGTAAGGAAATTCGTAAAACAATATTACTTAGAGGTTTAAGGGATGATTGTTTAAATATGTTAAATATGCTTGCTAAGGGAGATATATCTAAAGAATCATATGATGAGATTTGTGAACTTGCTAAAAGGTGCTCTAGGGGAGCTGCAAGAAACAGAATAAGAGATTCCACCTATTCAAGGGTGCAGAAATCAGCCAATGGAGGAGCAACAAGAGCAGAAATAGGTAATTTACTTGAAGAATTTAAAACCGAAATGCTAAGTTCTTTTGCCTCGCAAATTGACACTTTGCAGGTTAAGAAGAAGCAGGCCGAAGCAGAAGCAACTCTGGCTGTCTATTGCCCGAAATGTAGAGACAAACATCCACTAAGGGATTGTCCAAGAGATAAAGTACCAGTTTGCACCCTTTGTGAGAAAGATCATGAGACAGAACAGTGTCCATCTCTACCAGGAATAAAAGCAGCGTTGCAGCCAACGGAGGAAGAAGCTGAAGCAGTCTACCTGCTAACTCAAAGAAGACAATGGCAACCTAAAGGGCAAGGTACGAACTTTGGTATGCCATTTAATCGTTGGAACAATTATTCTGCTTTTGGCCAAACAAGCTACCCCCCCTTCAACCAAATGCAATATCCACTTTTCAATCAAATGAATTTCCCACCCATGCAAATGCAAAACCCTCCCTTTGTTGACCCTTCAATGTGGACTCCTTGGCCTCCACAGCAACCACCTCCTTTCAATCCTTGGAACCCAAGTTGGAATAGTCAATCACTCCCGTACCCAAATCAAATGCCTCAATTCCAACAATCACTCTCTCTGCCATCAAATGCTCCACCAAACAACCAAATGAGACCCCAACTACCTGCGCAACCAAATCCTAACCCCAATAATAAAGCTGTGCAAGTCATTGATATTCAGAATCAGTCTATATTTCCTACTATGCAATGTAATGATATTCATTTGAGATCTGGAAGAATAGTAGAGCCTATTATTGATGACATAACTGATTCAGATAAAAATGAAACCGAAAAACAAAAAGAAGCTCAACCACCTCCTAACAAAAAAATGTTGAATTAACAGAACCACCATTCCCCGAGCGTTTGGTTTTAACCAAAACAGCTGAAACACCTACTTTTAATTTTATGGGGGAATTGCAAAATTTGTATATTAAAATTCCACTTTTACAAGCATTAAGAGATGTACCAATTTATGCCAAAACATTAAGGGATATTTGTGTTAAGAAACCTGGTAGGAAAACCAAGGATCCCCTTACAGTACATGTGATGGGAGACTTGTCTGCATTAATGTCTAGAAAAGCCCCCCCTGTAAAATATGGTGATCCTGGCCATCCTACTGTCATGGTTCAGATTGGTAAAGCAATGATTCCCCGAGTTCTGGTAGACTTAGGTGCAGCAATTAATATAATGACTTTGGAAACTTCACAATTGTTACAGCTGAATAACACAATCAGAGATACACCCACCATTTTAGAGCTAGCTGACCGTTCCACAATTAAGCCAGAAGGGATTGTTGAAGACCTACTTATTTCAGTTGAATCCTAGAAATATCCAGCTGATTTTGTTGTATTGCAAACTAAAACAAAGCTGGGGGGACATCCCTTAATTCTAGGAAGGCCATGGTTGGCCACAGCTGATGCATTTATTAGTTGCAGATTTGGTTCAATGACAATTTCTAATGGTTATGAAACAAAACAATTAACTCTTTATCCTCACGCTACGCCAGTAGTTAATAATGAAGATTCTATATGGATGGATTATGATGATAATGCTGTTCAGCCGATTTTAACTATAGGACAAGCTTTAACGCTTAAAGACAATACAGAGGATGAGATAATCAATCATTTTATTTGTGAACCTTCTTCTATCATTGCTGAAACACACAATCAATTAACTGCAATTTTTGAAATTGATGCACAAGAAAAGATTGAACTTGAAGATTCATCTCAAACTTTAACCACGATCTCATCTAAAAGCATAACAATTGAAATTGAACCCGGTAAGACATTAAACATAAATCCTGATCTAACAGATGCTGAAACACAGCAGCTAATGAAGTTATTACACGAATATAAGGAGGCATTTGCCTGGGATTACACGGACATGAAAGGTATTTCTTCTGAATTATGTACTCACAGAATTTACATTAAAGAGGGATGCCGACCTGTTTGTCAACCCCAAAGACGAATGAATCCTAATTTACGAGAAATTGTTAAAGAAGAACTTCAAAAACTGCTTAACGCAGGATTTATATACCCCATATCTGACAGTGAATGGGTTTCCCCGTTAGTAATTGTTCCTAAGAAAAACGGGAAATGGAGGGTATGTGTCGACTATAGAGCTTTAAATAAAGCTACTCAAAAGGATCAATTTCCCTTACCTTTCATTGATCAGGTGTTGGACAGTCTTGCAGGGAAGAAATTCTTTTCTTTTCTAGATGGATTCAGTGGGTATAATCAGATAAAAATTGCACCCCAGGATCAAGACAAGACCACTTTCACCAGCCCTTGGGGAACTTTCACCTATAGAGTCCTTCCATTTGGGTTATGCAATGCACCAGCAACCTTTCAAAGAGCTGTTATAGGAATTTTTTCCGATATGCTGAATGATTGTATGGAAATATTTATGGATGATTTTACCCCCTATGGTGTGTCTTTTGAAGAGGCATTACAAAACCTTGAGAAAGTACTTAAAAGATGTATTCAAGCTCACCTCTCCTTAAGTACCGAAAAATGCCATATGATGATGAGTGAGGGAATAGTGCTTGGACATTTTATTTCATCTCAAGGTATTCAGGTAGATCCATCTAAAATATTAGTCATTCAGAATCTTTCTGTTCCTAAAACTCAAACTGATGTGAGAAGTTTTCTAGGACATGCTGGTTATTATAGGAGATTTATTAAAGATTTCTCTAAAATATCTTCTCCATTATTTGTATTGCTTATGAAAAATGTTGAATTCAAGTGGACTAATTCTTGTCAGAAAGCTTTTGAAGAGCTGAAGCATCAGCTGTCTACTGCTCCTATTTTGAGGGGGCCTGACTGGAATCTTCCGTTTCACATATCTTCTGATGCTTCAGACATTGCTATTAGAGCGGTTTTGGGACAAGAGGAAAATCATCTTCCTTATGCTATATACTTTATCAGTAAGAATATGACCTCTGCTGAGCTTAACTACATAGTTACCGAGAAAGAGTTCCTTGCAGTAATCTATGCCATTAATAAATTCAGACACTATATTACTGGTTATCCTACTTTTGTGCACACTGATCATTCAGCTATTAAATACTTAATGAACAAATCTGTCACAAATGCTAGAGTTACCAGATGGCTATTACTATTGCAGGAATTTGATATTACAATTGTAGATCGGCCTGGTAAAGAAAATGTGGTGGCTGATTTTCTTTCACGGTTAAAAACTGACAATGATATTCCAGTAGATGATAGTTTTCCTGACGAATATTTGTTTGCAGTTTCTGCTCATTCTCCATGGTATGCAGATATTGCTAATTACTTGGTTGCAGGAAAACTACCAGCACACCTGTCATATAGAGAAAAGAGAAGAATTGTTCAACAAAGTGCCAGGTACAGCCGGATAAGCGGGTGTCTCTTCTATACTGGGCTTGATCAAGAGATCCGAAGATGCATTAGAGAAGATGAAGTGTATGACATATTGAAAGCTTGTCATGATGGCCCTTGTGGAGGCCATTTTGCTGATAAAGGAACAACACATAAAATTCTGAGGATGGGTTACTATTGGCCCTCATTATTTAAGGATGCAAAGAAGTATGTAAGGGCTTGTGACAGCTGCCAGAGAATGGGTCAACCCAATCATAGAGACCAAATGCCATTAAACCCCCAGGTAGTTTCTGAACCATTTGAAAGATGGGCCTTGGACTTCATAGGACCCATTAACCCTCCATCCAATCAAAGGACCTATATATTAGTCTGCACAGACTATATGACTAAGTGGGTGGAGGCCAAAGCACTTATTAGAGCCAATGAAGAGGCTGTTCTGGCCTTCTTGTTTGAAGACATTTTCACTAGATTTGGAATTCCCAGAGAGCTAGTTACTGATGGAGGACCTCCATTCAATTCTCATGGTTTTAAATCTACCCTTCACAAATATCATATTCAACATAGAATGACTACACCATACCACCCCCAGGCCAATGGGCAGGTGGAAAGCACAAACAAAGTTTTAGAGGCCATTCTAACTAAAACAGTGAAGGACAACCGAAAGGATTGGTCCCAAAGGCTCCCTGAGGCATTATGGGCTTACAGGACTACTTGGAGAAACACTACAGGTTTTTCTCCCTATGAATTGGTTTATGGTAAAAATGCTTTTTTTCCTGTGGAATTTGAAATTAAAACTTTAAGGACTGCTTTAGCTGTTAATCTTGATTTGAATGATGTGCAGACAGCTAGATTGCAGCAGCTTTTGGAGTTGGATGAAAAGAGATTGGATGCCATTCATCAAACAAACATGATTCAGCAACAAAGGATGAAGTGGCATGACAAAATTATCAAACACAAGCAGTTCCAAAAAGGTAATTGGGCCTTGCTATATGACTCTCGGTTTGAAAATTTTTAGGGAAAGCTACGTACACGTTGGCTTGGACCATATGAAGTAGATGATGTCTTTCCAAACGGAACGGTAAGGCTTGTAACAATTGATGATGCTAAAACACCTCTACTAGTCAATGGCCATAGGCTCCGTTTATATAAGCGCCCTGTTTCTAAAGAGGATTTCAAGACTCCTTGCATGACTGATATTCATTATCTTTTTCTAGGGGAGTCTTCTGCTCCTCACAGCACTTAATTTTCTGCACTACATTTTTAGTACTAGATTAGATTTAGCACTAATAATCCCTGTCAAGGATTGGCATATTACAATTGAATTTTGCAGATTCTGGAAAAGCAATAAGGAGGACAGATTCATCATGAGAAGATCTAAAGCTTTAAATCAAAAAGCTTCTTCCCATCATTTTACCCTCTTTCCTAAAGAAATATCCCCCCATACCCACATTATTTCTATCATTCCCACCACTCCTGAAATATCCTCCTTCAGTCAGTATTTCCCACCCCTTACTGCTGAAATAATCCCTTACCATTCACAGACCTAAGTCAGCTATCCCAATTCTCTGATTTTTCCCGTTGCTGAAACACCTGTTTCAGCAACATAACGCCATTTTTCCCGTTGCTGAAACACATGTTTCAGCAACATAACGCCAGCTTTTTCCGATTGCTGAAACACCTGTTTCAGCAACATATCATTGATTTCCCCTGTTGCTGAAACACCTGTTTCAGCAATGCATTATTGATTTCTCCCGTTGCTGAAACACCTGTTTCAGCAACGTATCGTTCATTTTTCAGTTGCTTAAACACCAGTCTCAGCAACTGGTTATCATCAAAACAGTATCCCTCTTTGCTCTCATATAAGCTTTCTGGTTCTTCACGATTATACTTCAGATCCTTTTGGTGAAAACTATTCAGCATGTACCAGATTCAATTACACTCTGTTCTAAAAATCAACAAATTCTTCCATGTATATTAGAGCTATTTTGAAGCAACCGACACTTCGAATTATTAAATCAAAGGTAAAATGTAAGGTATAAGGTTTTAATGTAATTCGGTTAAATCATATTAAAGAGAGGATTTCATTTCATAATGATTGCATATCTTTACACGTCCAATCATTATTACACCATACGTAGGGGGGGGAATTCCGAAAATTGAGTAATTATTTCGCATGAACCAAGTAGCCGCCCGTTGTCATATCCATTTCTGCCGTCATTTAGACTATGCAGCCTCTGTTGCAACAACTAGTGCGATCAGGGTCTGAGTTTACTGTATTGGTGCCTCTGCGGAGAACTCAAAGCTATAGCCATGGGAGGGTCGGCCATTAGAAATGAGCCCGGCTCCATAAGTCTTCTTCAGTTGTTTCCTGAAGTTTATCAGATCTTCCAACAAGCGGGATGGACAGTATATTTTGAAAGGTTGGGGGAATTTAACCCGGAACAAGTATTAGAGTTTGCACAAAACCTTGGAGACAATTTCTCAGTGGTCCAAGGGGTTCGCATTTCAGTGACAGAGGATGACATAGTTCAGGTATCAGGGTTGCCAGCTGAGGGCATTCGCTGGTTTAGCAGGAAGCAGGTCGTTCTTAATGCACAGCAAGAATTTCTGTGCCCAGACGAGCAAGTGGAACCCAGAGGCCGCAGGGTTAGTCTACACTCACTTCCTCAACCATGGCCATCAGTGGCAGAATTCATCAAACACTACTTAACCTGTGAGGGGCGTTATCAGGTAGTGTACAATCATGATTTTGTTTTGCTGAATCACTTGAGGAATGGACGACTGATTAATATCCCTTATTTTCTGCTTGGTTGTATTAAAAACATGTCTTATTATTGTAAACGAGCCAAATCTCCAATGTCATCCCTTACCCATCACCGTTTATGCCAGTTGCTAAAACAGAGGGGTTTTGCGCAGCAAAATCCCCCTCTGCAAGCCCCACCAGAAATTCCCCAACTACCCGAAGTCCCTCTGCAAGCCCCACCAGAAATTCCCCAACTACCCGAAGTCCCTCTGCAAGCCCCACCAGAAATTCCCCAACTACCCGAAGTCCCTCTGCAAGCCCCACCAGAAATTCCCCAGCCGGCCGAAGTTCCTCTACAACCACCCGAAAATCCCCAGGATATTCCGGAAATTCCTCAGCAGGACCAAACGCCCCAACCATCTGAAAGTCCTCATGACATTCTAGAGATTCCTCATGAAGAACAACAGGAGGAAACCCCGCATTCCCCAGTCAACCCAACCCCGAGCTCGCCTCGGTTAGCAGAGCCAACGGCCTCTACTATTCCTGTCCCTAGTGACGATTCTCTAACACCCCCTTCTTCACCCATTAAGAAAAAGAGGAAAACCTCAGCAGTCACAAGCTCCAGACCACGGACAAGGTCCACATCCCAAATTCTTACCCCTCCGGAAAACCCTGTCCCCAGGAAAAAACCCTCCCTTTCAAAGAAAAGGAAGGGCAGCGATTTTGCTGCCTTCCTATCAAAAAGAAAGAGGACAAAGACTGTTGAGACAAAATCCACTTCCATTTTCCCTAACCCTGCCACTATTCTACTAAAACCTTTATCCCCATCCCAAACTTCCCAACCTGTCTCGTCCGAAGGCACTGTCACACAAGAACCAGTGCCTCGGGATAATATGACATTGTTTATGGGTCAAGAAGTGACTGCTCCACAAGAACCAGTCACTTGCCCAGTGACTGAAACACAAGAACCAGTCACTGAAGCACAAGAATACACCAAGCAGGACAATAGTGGGAAATGCCCAGTGACTGCTCCACAAGAACCAGTCACTGAAACACAGGAATTTACCAAGCAGGATGATAGTGGGAAATGCCCAGCGACTGAAACACAAGAACCAGTCACTGAGGCGCAAGAGTCCATGTCTAGCCCGGTGGATGAAACACAAGAACCACCCACTGTGGTATCAGAACTAGTCACTGAGGAACAAGAATCCATGTCTAGCCCGGTGGATGAAACACAAGAACCACCCACTGTGGTATAAGAACTAGTCACTGAGGAACAAGAATCCATTCCTGGCCCGGTGGATGAAACACAAGGACCACCCACTGTGGTATCAGAACTAGTCACTGGAGAACAAGAATCCATTCCTGGACCGGTGGATGAAACACAAGAACCACCCACTGTGGTGCAACAACCAGCTACCACTGTGCATCAACAAAATATTCCAACAGAAACAATCAGCATACAAGGTCCACATACTATGACATCTCTACTGCAGGAAAATGAGTTCCTGAAGTCTGAATTAGAAGCTTACAGAGCTGAATTAGCCATGGCTCGAGAGGCTTTTGAAAAAGACCTCAATCTCCATACATTAGCACATGTAGCCTCAATGCAAAACAGGGAGCCATGTATGGAATATATGTGCAAGGAGTGTGGCACCATTTATCAGAATGCAGGCTATGAAGTAGTTGAAATTCCACTCCCTGAAACAATTATGACAGAGGGAATACAAGAGGAATGCCCTATTGCTCCACAAGAACCAGTAGGACCCCCTATGATGCAAGAAGAAGAAGAAATCAAACCAGAGATATCTCATCCTTTGTGGACTGATGCAGCTATCCCGACAGAAGAAACACTGCCCCAACACACTACTACTGATGCAGCTATCCCGACAGAAGAAACACTGCCCCAACACACTACTTCTGATGTAGCTATCCCGACAGAAGAAATACTGCCCCAACACACTACTTCTGATGGAGCTATACAGACAGAGGAAATAGTGTCCCAACCCACTACTTCTGCCAAAAAGACACAGACTCTGCCATGGGACCCATTGGAACAAATGAACAGATGGAAGTAGCAATATGCTGAAGAACAAGGTATAATATTACGACAGCATAAGTTGCAATGGCAGAACTATGCATATGCTAACTGGGATAGCTGGGACCAAATACTACAAGAGCACAGTGAGTATAAGAAGGAAGCTAGACAGTCTAAGGAACGGATAGCCTTGATGTTTTCATTAGTGCGGAAATTGATGGTTACACGAAAACCCTCTGTAAATTACTCTCTCTTTCTTACTGAACGATTAGTTTATTTTCAATTAAAAGCAATAGCAAATGGCAGACCACATGAATTTATGACTTTAGAGAAATTTGTTGAGACCTTTAAGGAGGCCCCTGAAAGTGACCAGCATCTGCTGTGCGAACTCTACCTTCACAATGAGGCCATTCCTGAGGATAGGAGAGTTAATCTTATTCCAATTACAGGCGATATGCAAATAAGGGCATTTGCTTCATTTCTGTCTAACTAGCTCACTTGGCAGACTGCGTTCACTGCAAGCAGTCATAATGAGGAGAATAAACTCCTATGGATTAGACCAGAGCCTATAGGCCCAGCCACGTTTGTAGCACAGTATTATGAATTCTTGCAGAAGCCAGGAATGAACGAGCACATACAGGAATTACAGGCTTCAATTCTTTTTAAGTGTCAAGAGCACATTAGAATGAAGGGTCCTGCTGCATTGAAGGCCAATGATATCTTTTGGCAGCAGTCATGTAAGGAAAGACAGGATTATCATCCTTTTAACCCTCTCAATCTTCAAGCTGCATTATCTAGGGTCCCTAAGTATATTGATTGCATTCAACATTGTGGAGTAAACTGGATTGGGTATCATTTCCGTTTTCCAATGTTATGGCTGCCTTCAGACAATTATCAATGTCATTATCAGTTGACTGACAGAGAGGAAGCCTCGACATGGCAATAGTTGCAGACCAACAGCGGATTCCGAGCTCCTACAGATGCCACCTTCTCCAGCTACTGCTTGAGTAATTTGCATGCTCAGTCTCAGTACTCAGACTCTGATTCAGACGAGGGGTTGCCTGAGGACATGCAACATTTTTAGCTGGGGGGGATGTTAGGACTCCACTATGTACCATTTTTGCTATATATTTTGACATCACTTTACTCTTAAAACCATGAACCTCAATGTCTTTTTCATTCACTTTATCCCAAGGTATATAGAAACCTCTTCTTTATTATATGGTTAATCTGTCTTACATTTAATTCCACAATACTCTTATATTTTATCATTTATTGAAGTGCATTGTTGCTAACACAAGTCAAAGATCGCAGATAAGTTATATGCCTTGTTGGGAACAAGCGGCCGTTGCTGAAACAGCTGACTCCGTTGCTGAAACAGCTGACTCCGTTGCTGAAACAGCTGGCCCCGTTGCTGAAACAGCTAACTCAGTTGCTGAAACAGCCGTCAAGCACGCAAATCCCGTTATGCGTAATTTGCGATTCTGGAAGAACTTTTTGTGCAATAGTAGCAACAGCCCGAAGATACGGTTACCTGGATCATCCTGAAGATAGCACTTCTGTTGTCTCGGTTGTAACAGTATCTCTTTTTAAAAAGAACAGAATAGTCCCGTTTTGGAGAAGGAAACAGAATCGAGATATTCGCTCTCATGAACTATAAAAGATGTCTCCTCTTTAGAAAGAGGAGACATCATCATTAGAGGGGGATTGAATTGTAAGTCACAGAACAGTATTGTGTGAGAACATGAGCTAGTCTCCTTCTGTAATGTATCAGTTTCTTGACAGATGAATAAAAACTTCTTTTGAGCGTTTCAATTTAATTCTTTCTCTTGGGGAATCTTGTGAGAAGGAAAGGGCCCGCCTTCCTCACAAGATTCACCCCTTTGGTTCCTGTAGTTTTTTTATTTATTTATGTGTTTGCACTTCTCTTAATTCTGTTGTTGAAACACTAGTTACATGGTTTGCAATACTCTGTTTCTTAGCGCTACACGTATTGAATGCACGAGTGAATGATGTTGAGAGCATGTGCTGAAGATCCCTGCATAAAGGGATAGGGTCTTGCTCCCATTGATTGCTTTCCTTTGCCTGCAGTGTGATTAGAAACAAGAGGACAAGTGCTGAAGGTTCCTATTCCTGGGAATAGGGTCTTGATCTCTTGAAGTACTTTTCTTACAGTGTGATTAGTGCCAGGCAGCAGGTGCTGAAGTTCCTCACCAAGGAATAGGGTCCTGTTCCTGCTATGGTTGAATGATTTCTTTTCTTGTAGATTGATTTTCCTTTGCTGTAACAGAGAATTCGTTTATGCTATAATTTAATTGACTTCAGCTTTAATTAAGTAGAGTGTGAATTGATAGATTGATGAATTTAACAGATGTGTGTCTTTTTTTCACTACAACATTGATCTTGCTTTTGAAATTGAGCATATCCAGTGTGCTATTACCTTTGGAATAAAAAGACCTTCTCGGGTTGACAATTTATGTGGAGCTCGAATTGTGAAAACAATTAGAGCGACCAACAGTGTCATTCTTGCAAATTCCAAAGCCTTAGTTTTTGGTTCTGGTGCTGGAAACATGGGACACTAGACTCTAGAGCATTTCTTGTGCTTGTAAGAAAGGTGTCCTAGTTGGAAGATTAGTGTGGGTGTGATGAACAAGTGACATGTCACGAAAAAAAAATGTCAAGAAAATGGGGGATTAAGCTTTTTGAAGCAAAATTTATCATTGTGATTTTGACAAAGTTTACGGACTCCATATCTTTAATCTTTTAGGCAATTTTGAAAGATGAGCGTTTATTCACTTGTGTTCTTTATTTATTAACTTTATTTATTAATATTATGGCATCTTCAAAGGCATCATGGGCATGTAGGGCTTCATTGATATATGCGTACATTGCATCATTCTAGGGCAAACCATGTACCTAAGAAAATTAACTTCATACTAGGTTAGAGTTTGTCATTATTATGCATCAATGTTCCTAGGAGGGTTTCAAGGTATGGAATTCTTCATCTCACATTAGATTACGCATCAACTATTTTTGGCCTGTCATCATATAGATATGGATATAGCTAGGGTTTGCATCAGAAATGACTTATACTTCTTAAATGTTGTGAAAAGCAACAAACCAGATGTAAATAACCTTCTTTTGTTACTTTCATTTATTCCCATGGCATGACTTATAGCACTTAAATGTTGTGAAAAGCAACAAACCAGATGTAAATAACCTTCTTTTGTTACTTTCATTTATTCCCATGGCATCCATCCAGGTGGAAATCAACACTATTAAAGAGGTAGCATCTGAAACTTGAAATTAAAATTAAATTCATACAAAGCTACAATAATATTCATTGAACCACTAGTAGGTTAAGTATAATTAGTTCACCTCAAATATAATGTACATAATTGGACACATGAATTTAGTTATAACATGATTGGACATCTAAGGTGAATGATATTACAAAACCAAAAAAAAGTACATTAACGAGTACTTTACTGAAAGAACCACGGTATGAGAATCCCAAGAAAAATGACAACCATGGTGTATACACATAGTTGAGACCTATATTGATGCTGATCAATGTTTGCCAGTGGAATGAACGATAATCCTGAATCATCTCTGGCACCTGCATCTACACTTGAGATTGCTCCAACCATTAGATCAGTAGAGATTTTATGGATCTCCGCAAGGTGCTTTATCGAAAAAGAATTAAATCGAGCACTCCAGATTTTTGCCTCTCAGTAGAGGGGCTTCGAATTGTCTGCGCGAACATTGTAGATTCCTTCCATGTGATTACAGATTAAATCTGAGTTTGTCAGCACTGTTATGTTATTCACCCCATTGTGTTTTGCCTCTTTTAAACCTACAACAAGTGTAATGTAGTATGCTTCGTTATTGGTTGTCTTTCCCTGCACTTCCCATATTCTATAAATCACATGATTTTTTGCCCCATTGTGAAGGACAAATTTTAAAGATGTTGGACCCGGATTGGGGCGGCATGATACTTCAATGCACACTGTCCACTTTTCCACCATTCCGTGGGCTTAGAAGCACTGCACAGTGACAACAACAAAATAGATTCATGTTAGAATACTTTAACATGACAAAATATCCTGATTGAAATTGATTATTTTTATGCTACCTCAAGTCTGAATGCACATCCTTGAAAAATAATAGAAAATCAAATATCAGTGATAAGACTTAGAGGATGCACATCCTCAGCATCAACAAGTGTCAGAGGATGAGTCCTCTACCACAATTTGGCTTGACAGCTCTTCAGGTCAATTTTTGTTGGTTTATCCTTCAGTAGAATAACTAATTTTTGCATGAAATGTGATGCAGTCTAAAGAGTGTTTGTCTCCCTGACTTTGGATGTTAGCCATGGTTTTGGATTCTCCTTAACTCATCAGTTAGCTCTGGTATTCTTCCTGATCCAAGAGATCTACTGTTGAATAATTTCAGGTAGTATCTGATTTGAGTTTGAGTCATGATGGCAAAGGAGAGCTCTCACTCTATTAAGTACCGCATCAATATTTGTAATTTGTTTGTGCTGTTGTAAAACGTTGAGAAAACCCATACGAAACAGAGAAGTAGAGCAACAGATCTCCACGTGATCAACTTTCTTGAAAACCAGTCATGTTCTGAAGCAAGGGGATGAAGAATGGGACCACTTAAAATCTTCTTTTTTCCTCTTCGTTTTTGTCTTGTTGTTTAGAAGAGCTTCTTTTGTGGATATGTGAAAATGTTCATTTCCCATTTTTGCATTCACTGCAGTGCCATCAAACATCGCCTAAGGTTTTAGGCTATGAGGGTCTTAGGCGTAAGGGTAGCATTAAAGCTCTCTGATGTGTTATGACTTACCACAAGGGTGGCCCTCTAATCCGGAATTATTGTAGAATCGTATTGAACAGATATACTTAGCATATTATAATCATGGCAAGGTAGATGAGTCTATTCTATGGACCTTCCATGTTGATATCGCAAACGGCTATCAGTGACCAAAGGCTGAGGTCTATGACCAACATCCATTTGAATA